>JAVJGJ010000060.1:49966083-49986172 GCA_035590215.1 Microhierax caerulescens | reverse complement strand
TTATCTTGAGCCCTTTGAGCCCCATGTTGGGCACCAGAAAGGGCTGTCATGGTTTAACCCCAGCCAGCAACTAAGCCCCACACAGCTGTTCACTCGCTCCCCACAGTGGGATGGGGAGAGAGTCAGAAGACTAAAAGTGAGAAAACTTGTGGGCTGAGATAAAGACAGTTTAATAGGTAAAGCAAAGGCCGTGCACACAAGCAAAGCAAACCAAGGAATTAATTCACCACTTCCCGTTGGCAGGCAGGCGTTCCGCCATCTCCAGGAAAGCTGGGCTCCGTCATGCATAACAGTTACTTGGGAAGACAAATGCCATCACTCCATATGTTCCCCCACTTCCTTCTTCTGGCAGCTTTATACACTGGGCATGACACCATATGGTATGGAATATCCTTTTGGTCAGTTGGGGCCAACTGTCCCAGCTGTGTCCCCTCCCAACTTGTGGTGCACCCCCAGCCTACCTGCTGGTGGGGTGGGGTGAGAAGCAGAAGAGTCCATGACTCTGTGTAAGCACTGCTCAGCAATAACTAAAACATCCCTGTATTATCAACGCTGTTTTCACCACAAATCCAAAACACAGCCCATACTAGCTGCTATGAAGAAAATTAACTCTGTCCCAACCAAACCCAGCACAGTGGGCATGCAAGCAAGGAACCTTCGCTACCTGCCGTTAGTGGAGTCTCTAGAGGAGGTTCAAAACATCACTGACCCAAGGGATGTGAATTGCTTTTATTGCCTAAAGCCAGACACTTAAAAGCACAAATCTATTTTTTCCCATGTTTCCTCAGCAACTCCGTGTTGTGTGTTAAACTGATATATGGAAGTTCTAAGTTAAAACACTTTCACTTCTTGTTTAGAGGTGGCTTAAACAAACAAATAATAATAATAACCCCCCCAAAAATAAACCCAATGAAAACATCACAAAACAGTTTCCACTTGGAAGTGTACTGATATATCACTAATACGTCACTAAAGCACAAAAACATTTGAACTGATACCTTTTTTACTCAATTAAGTTCATTTGGTTTCTTATTTTTATTGGCTTATTTTCTCTTTATTATCCCTTTAGAGCCAATGCACTCAGGGAGGAAAGCTGAATTCTGTTTTAGCCTGGTCATTTTGTTTTCAAACTGTTTTTCAAACTACAGTCAAATGCAGTAGTGCAAATCTGAGGGTAAGATGGCTGTATAGCATCCCTGTAAACATACCCTGATGTTTTTGAGCACTGTATAAGGGTGACTGAAAATACAACAAAAATTGTAGAATGTCTCGCTATTCATGTGAAATGGTGTTCCTTTAAATCCTGAGTTAGCAAGATCTGAGAACCAAATGTTTTTTAGAAGCTTGTTGCAACCATTTATCTGGGAAACATTCAATACCATTTAAGATAGAATTTTCAAGAGAGTTCTCTTATCAGAATAAAGTTGAGCTTTAAAAGTAGTACATATACTAAGAATGAATTAATCTTGGACTAAGTGTATTCAAACAGAAATGTTAGTTCGTGTGGAACAAAACAGCTTAATTCTTTCTGTGTTTAATTTTAAGAAAACCTCTTGGAAACAGAAGGCAAACCCTTATTTGGATCTCTACAAAATAGACAGGTATGGGCAAGTAAGATATGCAATACATTTTAGATAAAAAAGTTTACAGATATATATAATACACATGTATATATATAAAAAATAAAAACTTACTGTTGCAACTGCTAACATCAAGTTCGTTCTCTGTTGAAGGATAGCTCTCAAAATGTTTAGATTAATGACATAAAGAGCGTTTTGGAAGAAAAATATTTCTACTTCTACATGGAAGTTCATATTAAATTAACTTATGACTGTGTCTTCTGTCTGTAGAAGTAGGTATGTTTTAACAGCTTTATTTCACTATTGTATCTTTCTTTTGTTCCTGTGCAACCATTTTTCTCTTGCGCTCTAGCACAGTGGCCTTAAAGCATTAGTGCAGTTTGCAGCTGCTCAGAGAACAACATCACCACAGGTCCTGATTCAGAAACATCTTATTCGTCTTCTAGGAGGTATTGTATTCCTTTTCTTTACTACCTTTGTTGTTGCAGAAGCTTCTATTGCAAAATGGCACACACATTAATAAAGCACAGAAGCAAAGGTTAGACTGCTGACAATAGTTAACTTCAGTTTCTCTAACGTTGCCTGAAATCATGGAGTATTCCTTGAAATTAAGTAATCGATAATTCTGTTAACCCAGCCTTGTATCACAGAATTGCTCAAAATATTCTCTATCCTAGATTACCTAGGCCTGGAGATAGTCAAATCTGGAATATTTACAGTGGTAAACAATCTAGTTCTGGTAATGTTCAAAATTACTCAAATTCTTTGCCAAACAGGTGCATTTTGTAATTGTGAGATTTCACCTTTTTAGTACATTTGAAAGACTGCTAGCAGCCTGGTTTAAGATACTTTGGTTTCAAGGAGAACTAGTTTGACCCATAGCTATCCTCCATATTTCTTACTGATTAAGTTAGCATGGTGGCCTTTGTGAATCCCACTTTGACTTGCCTTTTATTCAGTAGGATTCTTAGGTGTGGTACAGGCTTTTGTTTTGGGCTAGGTTGTGAGGCCTCCAGTGTTGCAGCGCCTAAGTACACTTGTGGACTTCACCCTTAACACCTTGTGAGTGCTTTATTAGAGCTGGAGAAATAATTGAGGATTTTTATCTCAGAATTTTTAAGATATAGTTATTAAAATGGTGAGATGGTTGGTCATGTGGAAATAGCTAGAGATGCACAATTAAGTAAGCGGTAGGCAGTTAATTAAACGGATACTTCCTTAGTTCAGAGACTCAAACATTTTTTTTTATGAAAACACAGAAATGATAGAAGCTGTGAAATCAGATTCTGATATTGTAGTGCAATCCAAAAGAAGAAAATAATATCAAATGAATAATTGATATCTTTATTTTGTAGTTCTTCTACCAAACTTTAAAGTGGAGGACACTCCATCTCTCTTAGAAGTAGATATGTTCCACATTTTGGTAAGCAGGTTCATTTTATTCTTCATATTAACACTTTTTTTTTGAGCATGGATTTTTGTGTACTTTACCCTGAAGATAGTCCTGCCTCATCTGTTCACTTGCATGACTCAAATGATTATACATGAGCACTGCATACAAGCAAATGATTACATATGGCTGCTATATAGGAGTGTTTACTTCTAGTTCTGCTGTTCTTCTAGCTTAAGTCCTTGCTGTCTCACTCTTACTAAATGCCATGCTTGCAGTCTCAGTCATCTTTCTACCACCGCCACTGCTATTAAGCCTCAAAAAAACCTTGAGAAATGCACCACTCTGCTTGTTTCCCCTCGCTTTCCCTTTGCCTCAATAGGCCTCTTATACCTTCTGATTTTCTCACATTCACACCCATTACCTTTATAACTCTCCTTAGTCTCTTCTTTCTGTTCTTAATACAAGTCTGTATTATAGTTTCTTCTACTGTTAAAAAAAAACACCCACAAGCCCACACAACAAAAAAACCAACAAAACAGAAACAAAGAAAAAAAACAAACCCACCCAAATAAAACCTGTTTTGCCCTGGTTGCCTCTCTAACTAATGCTTGGTCTCACTTCTCATTTTTTTCTGATGTGTTTTGTCTTATGTCAAAAACCAGAAATTAAGCTTTCTAGGAACTGGACAAGACTTCTTGGTGTATCTCTAAACTGGCAATTACAGTGAAATTATATCCTACATGCTAGAGGCATAAATTGTTAAGATTTTCCAATGAGTTTTTACTATACTTTGTGAATTAAAGCTAGCAAGAGAAATGAACATATTTAAAGTGACTACAGAAATGAAATATAAATGTATAGTGAGAATGTAAATTCTGTTACCTATGTATGTCTTACCCAGTTTCTGTTACTTTAATATTTGCTCCTTCCCTTTCACTGTAGGTGGCAGTTGTGCTGTCCTTTCCATCTTTATACTGGGAGGATGCTGTAGACTTGCAACCTTCATCAGTTAGTTCAGCCTATAACCACCTCTACCTCTTCCATCTGACAACGCTGGCACACATAACGCAAATTGTCATCTCTTCAGCAACAGGTAGAGGTGTATTTGGGTTGGATTATTCTGGCATTTTCAAACAGTTTCTTAAAAATAATGAATGGACACCATTAGTGTCTTCCAGGTATAAACATCCACATAATAAATGACACCTTGTGCTAGGTAGTAATAACTGTGTTCTGGTAAAACAAATAGAACTACATCATTTTCAGAGCATTTTATTTTATCACTTGTGTGTGCTTAGCCTAAGAAAACAAAGCAGTTGTTGATACATCAGTACTTGGTCAAGTCAGTCATTTCACAGTGGTAACTTTCTCCTCTTCACACTCTGTAGGAGAAGCAAAGCTCTGCCCAGCAGCAGCACTCTGAGCTGTACAGTGACAGTTAGTATGCATTTGGGAAATAAACTCTTCTTTACACTTCAACCTAGTAAATAACCAGAGCTGAAGTACAGAATCCCATAAACTGATAGGATTTAACTTTTAATTTGATTTAATTTAACTTTTCTCTGTATTTCATACTACTGTTAAAACCTGTCAGTAATCTGCAGGCTTCCTAGCTACTACTTTCCTTTTTCTTAAGCATGATGGGAATTAAAAAAACAAACCACCACAACACATAACGAACTTTTAGCTTAATCTATGTAGGACAATAACTTCAGGAGTTCTAGGGAAGGAAGCAGTTTTTACATGAAGATAAGCAATAAGGCAGTAATCCTGATTCTTCTTTATAGCATGCAGTTTTCAGAGAATATTTGTTATGGTAAAAACATCAAATAGAAAAGAGTTAGGCAAAACAAAGTAGAAATATTTCTGTAATGCAATTTAAAAAAAAAAAAAGAGCAAACCCCAGGATGTGTCATAAATGAAGTGTATTTACAGCGGGATACATCTTTTTGTGTGCAGAATCCCCCACTGCTCGATCGTCTGACAACAGTGAGGAGGCACGGTCTGCACAGTCTTTCTGTAGAGAGGTTTGCCAGTACACCAGTGGGTAAGTAGCCGTTCAGATACAGCATTGTGTTTCCTGTAATGCTAGGTAATTTTGAGTTACCTAGAGATGGACAGCTGTGCATCTGCTATTTATTTTTTGGAATTCTGAAAAATAAGTTGAGATAATTTGAAGGCTTAATGTAGGTGTTCTATGCAAACTTAGGACTCGTTCCTTAGGCGAAGGAGAAGTGGGAAGTTAGGTGCTGGTGACTGTGTTTCACAGAATTTGGGGTACATCAGTGTTAATTCTACACAGTTGCCGTTCTACCAATGCTAGCCAAAATGTGAAAGTGTTAGAAGGATTTGCACTGTGAACTACTGCAGCTATTTCTCATTTGTATATTACAGTTGCTTTAGTCAAGATATTCCAGGCTGGCTTGTGTGGGATTGTGTTAAAAAAGGCATCATGCCTTACCTTCGTTGTGCTGCTTTATTTTTTCATTATTTGCTGGGAGTTTCTCCACCTGAGGAACTACTACAAGGTAAATATGAGAAATTAAATGTATCTATATATTGACTTTGTTTACTGTTTTCTTGGAAGAATGGAATTTTTAAATGTTCACAATAGTTAAGACATTAAAGTAAGACTTGGAAAGAAAAGAATATACTAATTTGTATAGGAATGGGCAGGCATGAGAAGCTGAGTTGTCTCAGCCTTCTTTGCATCTGCAAATATGTGAATTATCAGTAATGTATTGACAGTAAGTATATGTGGATACAAAGATTCTGTGATTTAAGGATAATTCTGTGGGCTTAGATTACATCATCTGAGAATTAGCCTGGAGTGTACTTAAGAAAAAAAACAAAATTTTTTGTGCAGTTGCTAGTGTCAGTAAATGCTAAAGACATAGGGATCCAGCAAAACAGAACCAAGTAGAAATAAAGCACATTATAAAACTTGAACCTTTTCCTTAAAGGATCTAATGCATTACAGATACCATAGCCAAAATTAATTACTTTGTCTTCTGTCAAAATGCAATGAAACACAGAAGCTATTTGGAAAGGAGGACCAAAATTGCTATGAAAACCTGAAACTAAATACAGCATCTTAAGTCGATTTATATAAACTGTGAACTAAGTTTGAATTTGATTACTATATATGAATCAAAATCTCTGCACTTTGGGATATGCTGTTGTCCTCACCATTAGTCTGGAACTTTGATTCTATAAAGAGGAGTCTTCCTGGTGAATCAGTGATGCTATTTTCTGTAGCAGAGCAAATAAATGACCACCCAGCAAATTAATTATTAAATTAGCCTGACTTTATATAATGTGTTAGCACTGACTTGATCATAGCAAAATTTACTATCAGTGCAGGCCAAAAGGATAGTACAAAGCTAAGATACGGTAAGTACAGAAATCTGCTGCATTAACATGTTTTACTTATTAGGCAATAATTTAAGCAAGGAACTCTGTTATTAGTGACATGTGTGTGACTTAAAAATTACTTAATAACATCTGTCAAATTTGTTAAACCTAAAGCAGATCATTAGCTAATGCAAATTATTATAGCTCCGATTAAGTCAGTGGAATTACATCCAATTTTATTAGCTAGGAGCTATGCTGAAGCTGTAAGATACATATTGTTCAATGGAAAGGGGATTTGGAGACTTCTAGTTTTGAGTGAATTATTCAGCAGTATCGAAATGCTGTAACAGTTGTTTGCGTTTTTCTTTTGCAGCTTCTGAAGAAGGGCAGTTCAAGGCCCTTTGTAGTTACCTCTCTCTACCTACCAATTTGTTCCTGCTCTTCCAGGAATATTGGGACACAGTAAATCCACTGCTTCAAAGGTACTAGCTGGGACTGAACAGGCCACATTTTTCTGTTGTGATAGCCCTATAGGAATTCTGGATCAAATTTGTTAATAAATGACTGAGCTTGAACTCATACTAGAGTTCCAAACATTTGTTCGATGTGCACAGGTATACCAAATCTCTTAAAGCACTTCAAAAGCATAAAACATTTTATATTTTACGGTAATCCAAACATTAAACAGTTACAGTTTAAGGGACTAGTGCTTGCAGACCTACATGAAATCATTCATGCAGAAAGATGTTATCATAAACCTTAGCTCTCACGGTGTGCCACTTACTGTTCATTGGCCTATTTTTAATCTGTCTACAGCAAAAGTGCTGATTACATGAGCTATAAAATGAGGATATGGAAAATGATGTAGCTGGCAGGGTGAGGTATTGTACTGTTTGTTCTCTGGATTTCCAAAATAGACTGATGAATGCTGAACTTAGCTTAATGTTTAAAATGTACAATTTGAGAATTACGTACACTGCAATCTTGCAGTAAAGAAATAACTGGCAAATTTCTCCATTGAAAAACACAAATTAAAATTAACAGACATGACACCCCCACACACTAGCTCTGAGAATAACCCTGCTATATTGTGCTGGAGAATGTCTCCGTGTATTTGATAAGACCGTTTGAGGACTTGGTTGCACTAATGATCATCCCTGGTTCTTTCCTGGCAGAATTCTCTGGCTCACACTAGCTTTTGATGTTGGGTGGGTTGGTTTGTTGTTTTTTTTTACCTTTGTTCTCTTTTGTTGTCTGGATTCCTTCAATTTAGGGACTTTCTGAGCTGTTGATTCCAACTTACAGTCCATATAGCTGTCAAATGATTCCCTACATACAATTTTACTTTCACTAATTGCATTTCTAGTATATATAATTACTTAAAAATTAATAGCATTTTCACAAGTAAATTATTAAATAATTGTCTTATATGTTTATACATGGCTACTCAAAGTCATAACGGTGCTTATAAAAGAACACAGAGGATAGATGCTTGTGAACATTAGAAAACGTTCACTAGAGGCAGGGCTAACAAATCCATCATAGTGCTCCCAGTCAAAAACAGAGGTTTCAAGTAGGAGGCTACATATTTAATGTAATAGTAACAGTTTTCAAATCATCATGCAAGTTCCCATATGTTTTTTGAAAGAATCTTATTTCAGAAGACAAAATTTGATGATTGTTGAGAAATGTGTTAAATGAAGCTTACTAGATTGACCATCTGCTACAGTTATTTCTCCCTTCGCCTTTTTTGTAGAAATAACTCAAAAGACATACCAATTCCTTTTTTATAGTAACTTGCCAATATCTACTGTTGTTCTGGTAAAGACATTTGGCCATTCTAAGCAAGCATACAACATGCAATAAAAGCATTGTAAAATAACCATTGGGTCATGATTATTAAATAAAAGCAATAAATATTTTCCTAATATAACAATAATAATAACAACAAATATTATCCTAATATGGTATTTTCTGATGCTGTGGCTTTCAGCAGATATATTCCAAAAGGTGGTGTGTGCTGTAGCCCACTTTGAGAACTGAAATATATCTGAAGGACTGTTTGCATTTTTAAACTCAGTTAGCACTGTATCTTCATGTGCATTTTAAATTAATTATATTTAAAATAGTAATTTTAAGTGTTGTTGCTTTTCATATAGGTTTCTCTCTTGTGTAAAATCTTAAATTCTTTTCCTGAAGCAAAACTGTAAAGAATATCTGTTTCTCCCTGTGAAGTTTTAATTAGAACTATCAGTGCTTTATCTGTGCTCTGTATTTGCTTTGTGGTTTAGTTTAGTGATCCTAAATGTGTATTATTATCTAACACTGTGATCTGCAAATGTTTGTTTGAAACAGGTGGTGTGCTGACCCACTGGTGTTAAGTTGTTTGAAGGGGAAGAGCATTGCAGTAAGGTAAGCTTGGTTTTGTTGCTAGTGTTGTTTTTTCTTCTGTTTTTTACTTAAAAACTGTTGAAAGAATGAAGCGCTTGTTGTGGACAAGTTAGAGTGCTTGTATGTTCTTCCTCCTGTTCTGCTACCAGAAATAGGTTTCTCTTTAAAGGGTTGTGTATTATTCTTCATGCAATGACTCTTTGTTGCAAATGCACAACATTGTTAGACAAGCTATCCAGCCTACTCTAGGGAAAAACAAAAGTTAACTGAAATACGAAATGTCTTCATACACGTAGGTTACATATGAGATTTAATTTCATCACCTTTGCTGGAAGCTAGAAATGCTGAAACTCCCATGTGGAGCCTCTCTCTTAGGCTCCTAGGACTGAAGAACTGCTCTAGAACTGCGGCAGTTTGCAGAAAGACTGAAAACTTAGCAGGAATTTATAGCTATCCATTATGTTCTTTGCGGCGATCTTCATTATTCTCATTATAGTTTTTTTTCATTTACCCAGGTATCCTAGGAAAAGAAATAGTTTAATAGAGCTTCCTGAAGACTATAGCTGCCTTCTGAACCAAGCCTCTCAGTTTAGGTAAGATGTGACATGTTTAGTTGTCTTTGTAGGTTGTTTTGTTGCTTTTTTATTCTTGCACTATTTTAATTGGTGTTAAAACTATGTACAGAGATTATTTTGCAGAGGGGAAGGCACTGTTACAGTTACATTGGCCAATGTTAATTTTAAACCTCCATTTAAACCATGCACGTGTTCATTTTAAATCTGAAACACAACAGCTTACTAAATGAAGTCACTTGTGTGTTTTATAGGATAGCATATAAAATTATTATAGTTTAATCTGCTGGTTGTTTTTCATCAGTGCAATGTGCATTTGGCTTCACCATAAGCCTGAAAATAATTTTTGCACTGGACACAAGAAGCCCGGAAGGTTGGCACTGTTTTATGCCAGGAAGAGTGAATCATAGGATAATTCAGGTTAGAAGGGACTTCTGCAGATCATCTAGTCCAGCACCCTGCTTAAAGCAGAGTATTTTATCTTGCAGATAAAATTTTCCAAGCAATGTCAAAACATAGCCAGTGGAGGCGGATAAGTGAAATGTAGTTATGACATAGTATGTCTGAGGTTTTTGTTTGTTTGTGGTTTGGGTGGTTTTTTTTTTAATTTTATTTGTTATTTTTTTAAGCAACATTATCCATAGTTAACTTTTCTCTTGAAGCTTTAATTCCAGCAGTAACATTCTGGTTATGCTTCTTCTAGATGCCCACGGTCTTCTGATGATGAACAAAAACATCCAGTATTGTGTTTATTCTGTGGGGCTATGTTGTGTTCCCAGAATACTTGCTGTCAGGAACTGGTGAATGGGGAGGAGTTGGGAGCCTGTACTTCTCATGCTCTTCAGTGTGGAGCTGGAGTCTGTATGTTCCTCAAGTAAGTAGCTAGCTAGAGTTGGATGTGTTACAGAGTAAAGGGAAATATTTGAAGGTCAAAATTCATAACATTGTCAAAGCACTTGACTCTTCTTGTCAGAGATGAAGAAACATTGCTTTGACCTATAAACATAGCTCACCAAATAGTTAAAAACTTGCTGGGAGTTGTCTTGTATTTTAAGTGTAGCTATTTTTTCCTTAAGAATCAGGGAATGCAAAGTTGTCCTCATTGAAGGTAAAACCAGGGGCTGCTTATACCCTGCTCCCTACTTGGATGAATATGGAGAAACAGATCCAGGTCTGAAGTAAGTAAATGTTTGACTTTCTTTCTGCTTTTCCATTTAGATATCTCTTTCTTTCTTATACCCATTAGGCAACATGTTCTTCCAGCTATCATGTACAGCACTGTAATATGTATCTTGGCCTGGTAGACATGAGTTCAAATTCCTGATGGCAGTTTCTACTCATGAATGGGTCATTCATAATGGAAAAATACCCTTTATTGGTACTGTTAAACTTCTCTCAGGAATGCTTTGTATGTTTTTTCATCAGAAATGTGCAGCAACTACCATTGCTGAAATATCATCTGGAAAATTGCAGTCATTGCTTGTCACATGTAGAATTCTTTCATTTCCAGTAGACTTGTTGGAATTGATGTTCATACAAGTATTTCATGTGTTCTGTCTATCTTTAAGAGTGTTAATGCTAGGCTAGTAATGAACAGTTTGTCAGTTGTTATTGTGATATGCTTATTGGGTACTCTACTTTTTTTCTTCTATGAAGAAGAGGCAATCCCCTGCACTTATGTCAGGAGCGTTACCGGAAGCTTCATCTGCTATGGCAGCAACACTGCATCATAGAGGAGATTGCCAGGAGCCAAGAAACAAATCAGATCTTCTTTGGATTCAACTGGCAACTGCTATGAGTCTCTTATTTTTAGTGAAAACTCTTACCTTTGGCTGTACTTTGGAAAAGGAAAGGAGGGTGGCAGTAAGTAGTCTACTCTCAAGTGGATTCTGTAGTTCAGACACAGTTGATGGATTCTCTAGGTTGGATGTATTACTGATACATTGAAACAGAGCCTCACATCATGTGTTTTGCTTTTCCTCTCCCCCCCCGCCAAAAAAAGAAAACCCATGTTATATAATTATTACTGAACATTCAGGTCCAGAAATACTTCTACTTTTTTGAGAAGTTTAGTTGTTTCACATGTTTTGATGAAGGCAGCTTCCCAAATGCTGTGCTTCCGGGCACATACTACGTTTTTGTCTCTTCCATGCCTTGAGAATATACCTAAATGTTGTTGCTATGGAAAAGCCGCCTTTATTTCTTCCTGGGTTCTTTTCCCAAGCCTAGTGAAGCTTTTAAATAGGTCAAGATCTGTGGTATAACGCTGGAGTGGAAGTGATGCCAGGTCTTTAGCAATCTGTAGCAACAGGTACAGCAAACTTTTAAGTTGTACAGAAAAAGCCTGCATTCCACTATATCCTGGGTTTTAATGAAGAGTTTTCATTAATGAACTCTTTAAAGGAGAAGTGTGGGATAGAAACTGCATGGGGGAATTACAGTCTTGCTTGTTGCATCAAAACAAAGTCTATGCTGTTCGCATTGCCAGAACTGCACTTCGTCTAATGAATTTGTCCTCCATTAAAATTCTATATCCCAAGAGGTCTAGGGCTATGCCATTTGGCTAGGTTGTGATTAGTTTTACTTCTTGTACAGTTTGTCTTTTGAGATTGTCCCCGAGAACCAAACATGAAAATGCTGTTGGGTAGTTGTAGTGTAGCTCTGCAAGTTGTACAAGAGCCAGAGACTTCAAGCCTTCAAAGCTACCACTGCATTAATGTCAACACCCAAACCCAGCAAGTTTTAGAATCAGAAATAAGTTTTTGTCTGTATTTGAGGAGTTTTCCACTCTTATCTGTCACTGTTGTTGGAGCTCTGCCTGCATAAATGAAACTGTGTGTTTTGAGGGGCATGTTCAGTGGTTTGGTGCCAGTTAGAGCACAAGAGAGAAAAAAAGGTGGCTAAGTCCGTGTCTTTGCCCTTCAGTAGTTAATAGTACATTGTGATTGAACTCTCTCAATGATACATGATTGTGCTTCAGTTCTAAATGTTTGTTGTTCTGTTTTCTGAATTTCAGCCACAATATACATGAAAGAATTTGTAATACGATAGGTAAAAATGCTTTTCCAGGAAATCCCATTTCTGTGTGCAAGTTTGAAGTTGTCAGTACTCTAAATTTCCCTGTCCCTTCGTTATTTGAATTCATTTATGTCATTTTAATAAGACTTGCAAGGGGAGGTTTTTAAATTAACGTCCAAGAGCATGTTTTTGTTTGGTTTCTTTTTGGGGTTTGTGGGTTTGGTTTTTTTGAGTTCTTTTGGTTTGTTTTTTTTTTTTGTTGTTGTTGGGGTTTTTTTTTTTGTTACTGATTGAGAGATAGTAGAATCACAAATAATGATTTAGATATAAATGTCATTGTTCTCCTAGTTTTTAAAAGCTTTTTAGAGTTTGAGTGCACTAAATGGCATCAAAACTCATCTAAAAATGGAATACTGATGAACTCAAATAGTGTTCCAAATTCAAATACTTTAACTTTTGCTAGAATTCTTCCCTGATGATAATAAATAGTTGGCTTTGGTATGTTTTCCAGGTATTCTCTTACTTGCAATTAAGGCCATTATCCTTTGTTTTGATTCTTCTAGATTTTAAACCTGAATATGAAACTCTTTAAAGACAAACATTAATTCTGTTAGTCGTCTCTAAAATGTATTTAAAATGCATACTGAATTTAGTAGAACAGTTGTCATAAACTTGCATGCACTGGTGATTTCCAAGGTCATCAGAACACTTCTTACCAACAAAAATACTGGATTAAGACTAGTAAATGTATGCCTTGTTGATACCAAAACTATATTAATTTACTGTTTCCCTCTGGTATTTGCCTATTCATTTTTTTAAAAACTTTCAGTTACCTTGCACTTCAGTGATACAACAATTCCGTTATCAAACATGCAGTGAGATCGCTTTATTTTGTTTTCTGTCTGAACTGTGTATATAACGACAGAAGCTGGCCTGAGCAGGTGAGCTCATGCTTAAAGTTCTAGAAATCTTTTTGTAGCTGAAGAAGTGGGAGAGGAAGGTTGCATCTGTCTGTATGTTTGCACATACTAATTTAGCAAGTGGACTCCCATATCATTCACTGACTAGCATGGTCATCTTTCATTTCATAAATTACTATGCAGTTTTGTTCACTGTGAGTATAATCTGTATTTAGTGATTGCAAGATGCTTATGCCACTGATTTCTGTTCCATCCAAGCTGACAGAAGGCGTTATCTGATAATGCACATATTGGTATCTTTAATTGCAAAAATGTAAATTTGAAACTTGTATAATGTTCTTGTGCTTTTGAAATAAAATATCTTGTATATGTATATTTAAAAAAAAAGAAATAAAATAACTTCTCATAGATTATTCAGTTTTTATTTGGAGGTGCTTTGACACTTCACAGTTCACTTTACAAGAGCATTATAGCAGTGTCTGTCAGTATGGAAAAAGAGAAGAGTTAGTAAATGGTTGGTAAACCATACCAGTTATCCCTGTAGTCCATACCATTGTTGTACCAGTTAGTAATGGTGACACACTTTTTCTTATTGGAAGAAATACTCCACTTGAAACTTGTCCTGGTATGTTACAGACGCAAATTCCTGCAGTGTCTACCTCAATTAGTAAAAGAAGTCTTAAGTACAAAATTCAGTATTTAGATGACCCTGAACTGATTAGTTGAGTGATTCTGGTTTTGTAGCTTCTTAAAGAAAAACTGGCTGTACTGTCTGTTAGTTAGTTACCCTCTAGAAAGGGAAAGTTTGTGGTTTTGTGGTGTTGATCTGATGTGCTGTGTGATACATATTAAAAAAAAACAACAACCAAACATACTTTATTACAGAGCTAAGCAAACAGCCAAGAAATCTCATATAAAGAAACAGCCAGTACTTCTTGCCCCTTTTTATGTTACAAGCTGCTGGCTGTCATTACTTTCTCGGTGCTTTGTTGTAGCTTTGGGCACCATTAAGCTTACAGAGTTTGGGTGTTAATGGCATTGCTCTCTATGCTTAGTCTTAGTAAAGCAAATGTTTAAGAACAAATTCCTGAGGTAAAGGTAGATAGATTAAAGTCTACTAGCAAAAATGTTCTGAAGAACATTAGAACAAGCAGCTCGTTTATTAAATGGGAAAAGGAAAAAGGCTACAGCACCATTTCTTGTGTGGTAAGAATCTCAAGGTGCAATGTACAAATGTACAAAATGGTGTGGAGGAGGATTTTGGCCATCATTTTGTGGTTGAAATCCACTTTATTTGCGAGACAATATCCTTGAATAATCCCCATTGTAAACTAGTCAGATCTGTGATAAATCATCTAAATTTGTTACTTAGATTCTTTTAACCTATTACTTGACAAGATCTTCAAAGGTACTTTCTTCAAAAATGAAAGTTGTTTCATTTCTGTGGCACAATCTTTTATTTGTTTTTATCTGTTTTGCAGGTAGGCTAAATTTGGGGGTTGATACAGAAAACATGGATAATAATGAAAATCCACTCCTATACAAATGTCTCAAGCTCCGTTATTTCTAATCCTAGCTACGTTTCTCTGAACTTACATTCAGTATGGTCGAAAGCATACATGAAAGAGAAGCTGTGTAAAGAAAAAGTGCGCTGAAGGAGAGCAAGCTGAAATTCAAAAGGATTATTTACATTTTTTCATGTTACAGTTAGAGGAGACCAGGTATAAGCATGAAACATTAAAACTGGACCTGAGTTTTCATTTCTGTCTTGACTATTGTTCATGAGATCAGTGTCAGAAAAAGGAGTTGTTTGTGCTAATTACAGCTTATCAAACAAGTTTTAATCCATCAGACTCAGTTCTAGGAGGTTTCTAGGCTTCGTGCTTCAGTGAACAAGACTCAGCAATATGTTGTGAAGCAGGTAGTTGGGCACTGTGGATTTCATAATCGTTTTGAGTCCCTGCTACATTTGGGAAGATCTGTGGTTAGCCTTTTTCAGCAGACTGCAGAACCTTGTGTCTCCTTCCTCTTGATAGTGCCCAAAATGTAGCATTAGCCTCTGCGTACAAGTACTGAGATGTGGTCTGTAGTGCTTGGAGAGAGGTCATTCCAGTGTACCAGTTTCTGCTTGACGATTATCCTGAACATACCATGGCAGCCTGAGGAATAATCCATTCTAGATGATAAAAAGCCTCCGATCTTCTTTCCTCTTATTTTTCATTCTGTAAATCATGCTGACCTTTACTGAAAGTGGCAAAACCAATGTATCTCCATCTCAGGACACTGCAGATGACCTAGGGATATTTATTTCCCCAGTTCAGGCTTAAACAGAACGTCATTGAGCAGTTCAGTTTACATACTCCAGGCACTCTGCGTCAGTTAATTGACATAGAGGAGCAGAACAAGATCATCTGTTGAAGTGATAGTCTCCTCATAACTGAGGACTCCACCTGTGTTCCATGAGCTTCACACCTTTCTCGTTCTTTGCTAAATACAGAATACGGCATGCAGAGCCTATAGTGCTCCCATTGTGGGAAGCTTGATACAAAGCACGTGTGTACCAAGTGATTTGCAAGATTTTAAATGTAATGAATCTTGTGTTGTAGAGAACTCTATGATTGTGTGCTATTTACAAAAAATCCGTTTGCAGAAGGGAGGTTTCTAGCTTCTAAGGAAATGTGCTGTGTTCATTTTTTTTATATAAATGAAACTCTTAAATGTACTTGTAGATTTTGTATTAATATTTTTTCTTTATGATCAACATAGAACAAGTGTTTTCAGTGGTAATCGGAAAGCTTTAAAGGAAGAGCATCATCATTGCAATTTTTACAGGAACTGTCAATAGTGCCTTCACCAGAAACTGAACATCAAAATGTTTCAGGTTTTTTTTTAATGAAAACCTTAATAAAGAAGACAGTTTTATGCATAGGTGAGTTCTTAGCTCTGGAAGTTGCTGTTGCACAAACGTATTGTTATTAATTCTGACTGGATTAAGCATTAATAACAAATAGGATAAGAAGTGTCCCCCAAATCGTATTTATTTCTGTATCTGAGCAGATGCTCCGACTTAAAGGCTTGGCTTGCTAATGCTATTTTTGTCTTTATAAATTACAGAGAATTAAAGATGGAGTCTGTGCTGCTGCCTGAGTTTCTTTTCTTGATCCAGTGGCTGTAACACAAATTACTCCAGGAAACCCAAACTATTGTGACAGGTGCTGTAAAGCAAGCTAGATATGTAAGGTGCACTTCCACTGTCTGAGGGAAACACACAAAACAAAGAAGAAAGCATTTATTTTAAAAAGTAAATTTTATCCTGATTACTGTGAAATGAGCTGTCATCTTTTTGTAATATATCTATATCAGTGGGGACCCTGAATACCTATACAGAACAGAAATGAGTAATCTAATGACTAGGTAATTAATGGTAATAGTCAAGACAACAACTGTTGCCTGTTAAATGTATGCTGGTACTCAGTTAATTTCACAAGTGATCACATTGCTAGCCACTACTACGGGTTTTGGCAGTTGGCTGAGAGACAAAGGTAAACTTGCCAAATATTAAGCAGTCTTTTATGGTAAAATGTGTTCTCTTCATACAACAGTAAATGAGCTCTGGGGGCTCAAGGAGAATGGGCAAAATGCATGGTCAGACAGTTATACCTCTGCTCCTCACGCTAATGTGTTACAGCAGCTACTGTGAAATTTCTGTCTTTACAGAGACGCTCAGGCTGGATGGTCATTGTAGTTCACTCTTCCTTCCAAATCTATTTTTCAGAGCAGATTCTTGACAAATCCATCATACAGGGACCTCTACTAGAGAGTTATCAAAAGAGTAAGCTCACAGCTCTTGTAACACTGCAAGGTAGGTAGTTGACCTAGAGACACTTAAGTGGTACAAAATGTCAGGTTTTGTCTGCTTCTACAGTTAAATGTGTTTTGCCATTAGGAAATATTTCCTAAAATACAGAATAAGATTTCCTTTTTTAAAAAATTATGACCTGATTTCCTGTTCTACAACCTTTTTCATCGTGCTGAACCATTCTTAGCTTTTTTTCATTCTTTAAAGCATTTTAATTTAAAAAAAATTAATATTCTTAGTCCCTTTGATTCAGTTTTTCCTAATGAAGCAAATCCACAGAAATAATTTCTGGTTTTCTCTAAGTTATTTCTGATTATCTTACACATTTTTGTTACTGAACGATCTAGAACTGTTCTTCCAATTGTAGATGCACTGAAATTGTGTTGAGGAAGTGATTGCTATTGACTGACGCACGTGGCACTTTGCATGCTCATCTAAAAAGAATAATTGCCTTTTAAAAAAAATCACATTCTGCTGCAAAGTCTGATTAATTTGCAGTATATGACTTGTCTTTCTCCTTGATCTCTCAAGGTACTACAGCTTTCTGTGTTAATTTTTTTCCGGTATGTATCACCTAATTCTTGTGCTGCTGGTGAGGCTCAGGACACTGTTGTGCTCAGTGTTCTGCAACACCACCACAGCAGACAGTGATGGAGAAGTAAGATTTTTGGCTCTTAAGAAATGGTTGAAGGAATTATGCACCAGTTAAGTTTAATTCCACACTGGACAAAGTGATTGAAATGAATAGAAGTCGACAAATAGGTAAATACAGTGCAAAGGGAAGAGTTAACATATAGTTCTTGTAAAGGGAAGGTTGAGCTTACAAATGAAATTCTCTGAAGGAGTTAACGAATATGATGAGGATGTTGAGCCAGTCAGTAATAATTTGGATTTCAAAAAACTTTGACTAGTGTCTTCTAACTAATTCACAGAATTACAATAAGCTGTCATGAGATAAATGGAAGATCTGGTTCAGGAACAAAGTAGAAGAATAAATGGTGCATTTAACAACTGAGATACACAGAAATCCCTGTGGGTTTTTCAGCATCTCCAGAAGTGATCTGAAAAAGGGAATTATAAAGTGGCGAACTATGACAATGATACAAAGGTATTCCATAAAAACTTATTTTGAATGTTTTCAGGAGGCTGTTATTAAATTCAGCACCTGGATAATAACAGAAGATTTAGCTTTTGGTAAATGAAAATTAATGTAGCTATGCAAAAACTAACATTTGGAATAGACTAGACGATGTCAGTTGGGAGGGACCTAAAATGATACCTAGTCCAGCTGCCTGACCAGTTCAGGGCTGACCAAAAGTTAGAGCATGCCAAGAGCACTGTCCAAATGCCTCAAACACTGACAGGCTTGGGGCATCAGCCACCTCTCTAGGAAGCCTCTTCCAGTGTTTGACCGCTCTTGGTAAAGAAATGCTTCCTAATGTCCAGTTTAAACCTCTCCTGGCACAGCTTTCAACCATTCCCATGTGTCCTACTACCACTGGATACCAGGGAGAAGAGCTCAGCACCTCCCTCTCCACCTCCCCTCCTCAGGAAGCTGCAGAGAGCAGTGAGGTTGCCCCTCAGCTTCTTCTCCAAACTAGAGACAAGCCCAGAGTCCTTCACCACTGCTCACAGGACATTCCTTCCAGCCCTTTCACCAGCTGTGTTGCCCCCGGACACGTTCAAGGACCTTCACATCCTTCTTAAACTGAGGGGCCCAGAACCGCACACGGTACCCCAGGTGAGGCCGCACCACCGCTACATACAGCGGGATAATCACCTCCTGTGACAGGCTGGTTGTGCTGTGGTTGATGCACCCCAGGGTTGGTTTGCCCTCTTGGCTCCAGGGCATGCTGCGGTTTATACTGAGCCTGTTGTCGAACAGCACCCCCAGGTATATTCGTATGAAAGATTTTCTTAGTATTTTTATGAGTAGTTCTATGAAAATTTATCTCTGCTCGTAACAAGTTAAAAACAGTAATAGGAATTCTTAGGAAAAGGACAGAAGACTTATTTAGTTCATGATGTCTTTGGCTCTACACAGTGCTGTCCATTTCAAAATGATAAATGGAGAAGTGCTGAAAATTATCAAAGGTATGAAACAACTTCCATAGAAGAAAAGGTTAAATAGCGGCTTCTTCAACTTGGAAAGATAGGACCAAGAGAGATTATAACAGAAGACTCTAAAATCAGGAATGACATGGAGGGAATAAATAAGGAATGACCGTCAGCTACATCTTGCAGCAAGAATTAGGGGATACCTGACTAAATTGCCAGGGAGTCAACAAGTGAAGAGAAGCAGTTTTACAACAATGCAGAACTGAATTGTGAGAGTTAAAAATCCGAAGCTCGTTGTGTCTTAAATATCAAAACCATGAATGAGTTTTTTAAAAAAAATGCTATGCAGATTCATAGAAAAACCATCCACTGAGATTTTTTAAAACACAGTAATACAAATACCCTCTTTGTCATACCAAGTCCCAAAGTGCTGTTTCCTAGAAGTCAGGAGGCTTTGTCAGGGAAACAACTATTATCTAATGGTGTTGCCTCTTATGTGCCTTTTGCAAAACATCTGCCACAGGCTACTGGTGCAGACAGACCACACCTGTCCAGTTTTGTTTAATATTCTTAGGTGTAGGCCTACTATTTTAAGCAGTGAAGCAATTGCATTTGAAATTATGATCGTATATGTAGCCTGCTTGAATTACAGTACAGATTTTTACATCACGCTTTATTTACCATGTTATTACAGCGTAATTCTTGCTTATTCTATTGCTGTAGAAAACAACATTGCTTAGACAGGTAAAATAATTTTTACTGTTACTTTCACACAATTTCAAAACCAGGAATAGTTCTGCTTTGAATATCCCAGTGGTGTAATCTTTACTTGTACTTGATTATACACAAAAAATTGGCTGCTCACGGCTTGGACGTGTGTACCCTACGCAGGGTAAAAAGCTGCTGGACGGCCGGGCCCAAGGAGTGGTGGTGGCTGGAGTTAC
>JAVJGJ010000060.1:49898618-49923084 GCA_035590215.1 Microhierax caerulescens | reverse complement strand
GCACTCGATCCCCTTGTCCAGATCGTCGATAAAGATACTAAACAGAGCTGGCCCCGGCACTGAGCCCTGGGGACACCCCTTGTGAGCGGGCACCAGCTGGGTGTAACTCCAGCCACCACCACTCCCTGGGCTCAGCCAGCCAGCTAAGTTAACGTGAGCTATGCTGTACTTTACATGTAGGTACTTTAAACTACACTGCCACCTTGAAAACAATTCTATCTATTCATCGTCTCTCGTTAAAAGGATTTGTATTGCTACCTAGTGATTTAGATCAGGCAACTGAGCTAGCTTAAAAACTAAACTTTTCTGAAAGGGTTAGTATTTTATGTTCCTTAGTCGAGTTCATTGTGTAGTTTGGAGTGTTAAGGACGAGATTTTAACGTGCTGGATGAATTTACTCAGGGAAGTGCACTACTGGACCTGTTACTGAGGAGTAAAGAAGAACTGGTCACACATGTGGTGCCTGATGGCAGCCTTGACTGCAGGGATCATGAGACAGTGGTGTAAGACCAAAGGGAAGTGAGGGAAGTGAGAAGCAGCATAGGGACATTCGTCTGGAGAAGAGCAGACCGGCTTATTCAGAGAATGAACAGGTGAGATCCTGTGTCAGGCCGCTCTGAAGTTTACAAGAGCTGAGGATATTTTTCTATGATTCTGTTGGTAGAATAGAATTAGCAAAAAATGTTCTTCTATGGACTCTTAGTAGTATCAGTCTGTTTTGTGAAATGAATCACCAGTTTTAGAAGAGTTTAAAAAACATACATGTCTGCTGCCAAAATTTAAATCGGACTCTCTGTCATGTGCCGTAAATTGCAAGTGCAACCTAAATAGGAATTTTTTTAAAAGTACTTTCTAAACTGATTCTAGCTTTTTTATTAATCAAAAGTGTTACAATTCAAATAGCAGTACTTAGCTGTGATATCATTCGAGTATGATTATATGATGTTAAGTGATTTTGATGACACTGTACATTTTAATGTTTGAAAGTCTTTTGCTATAATATCATATTCTATGAATAGCCTAACTTTTTTTCTATAGCAGCGGGTATTACTGAAAACTTTACATTGTTACCACATAGGATTTTAGCAAAAGCAGTATTACAACTGTTTGATATTTATGTAAGAATGTAAGTGTGGTCATAACATCAGAACACAGTGAACATTAATGAATTGTCACCAAAACTGCGGTGTATTTAATAGTCTATGAATGGTTTGATCTCTGCTATAGTCAAAATTGCTTTAAATCCCACACTACACTGTGACTGCTCTAAGCCATTTCTCCTTTCATCTTTTTTTGTGTAAGTTAACATCTATAAAAGATACATGGAAACTCATTTTTAGAAACATTATTTTCTGTATTTTTAAAAAATACATATTGTAGTAGATTTTGATGCTTCAGCTGAGGAGTATGTTTCTAATTTTACTGGTTGGTAGGATCACAAACTTGCTCTGTATAATGATACCAAATTTAAAAAGGAGTATTCCACTTCAGTTATAAGTGAAAAAAGATGAATGAATATGGAAGATCATTGAAAGTAGCAGACGTGTACTATAGCTGCAAGTTATTAGATCAACATAATTTCACTGCTGTTCACAGACTTGATGCACCTTTATTAGAGGTAGAATTCAAGTTTATAATAATAGTGATTAGTATTAGTTTTTAATGTGCATGTGAAAATCTGCATTTGAATAAGAAGCCTGGTGCTGGAGGGGATAGAAATATGCTAGCTGATGGGAAGAGCATTATAAATAGAAACACTGAGATTAGAGTTTAAACCCAGCATGAAATGGAAAGGACATAACATGAAAAATGGAAGTTGAAATAATGGAACAAATTATACTTGGAGATCCCGAGTGTTTCTTGCATACAAGTGTTTAAATTCCCCACCCCCCAAAAAAACCCCACAAAACAAACCAAAAAAGACCCAAACAAGCCAGTGTCACAGAAGTGCCAGAAAAAAGAATTTACTTGAGTTGAAATGGTTTGCTTTCTGCTGTCATTCCCACACCAATTAGTCAACAGTTTTAAGGTTGGAGCTTCTTTTAAATAACTGACAAAATATTACGCACAGGAATTTAATTAATTGCAGCTCATCAGTTCATATCATTTGAATTTATTGTTTATAGGGAGCAGAATTTCTATATTATCTCTTCATCTTCCCAAACATAATGTATGAATGTAAAATTCTGGAACACACTAAAAGTCTATCTTCAAGAGTGGTCATTAAGTGGATGCCTAAGGAAAAGTGCAAGAACAGAGAAAATATACATTATACTTTCCTCTAGTACTTTTCCATCTTCTGTTAAGGGACTTCCTGAGCTGAATATGCTCAATATGTATTTTCAGTAACCCATAATAGTTTTCTTTTCCATGTAGTTGTCCAGTGCCCTCTTGAACCATTGTGAACCTTTATCATTCACATATCCATTAACAAGTGGTTGCACAGGTTAGCTACAAATTAATGAAGAACTCCTTTCTCATGTTTGTTCTGAGCCTGGATCCTGCTGACATCTTTTGATAATTTTTAGTTCCTTCATTGAATGAGATTGTGAATAGTTGATTCAGAGCCAACCTCTCTGCGCCCCTAATGATTTTGTAGACTTCTGTCAAATACCCCTCTCTACTTTCCATCATCTCTCAAAAAATAGTCATTCGTTACCTCATGTGCAAATTAGTATGTACCTCTGATTATTTTTTTTCATTTTTTGAACCTTTCCTCCCCACCCCACCCTTTTTTTTTTTTTTTTTTGCGATGAGAAGGACTAGAATCGCACACAATAGTCAAGGTATCAGTGAACCATGGAGCCAACTTTTGTTACTTTAGTTCTCACCCTGTTTTCCTTGAACTGCACAGATCATATTCTGCTCCTTGCACAACTCTGTAGCCTCTTTCCACTGTGTGAAATGGCTGGTTAGTCCTGTGTTTCCTGCCTTTTAGCCATTTTTTTGTGTTTATAGAGGACTTGTCCTCTTATGCCATGTCTGTTTAGGTTCTTTAAAAAGACTTTGTCAAATACCTTTTAGGAATCCAAATAGACTTTTTTTGGATCATTCTTACCTGCATGACTGTCTGTCTCTTTTAAGAACTCTGAGATTTGGAAGATGGCACTTTGCTTTATCAAAGCCATATCATCTTCTCAACTCTATCACTTTTGTTCAAGTGTTCAGTAATTCTGTCTATTGTTACAGTTTCTACTGATTTGCTGGGTACAAATATTTGATTTCCAAGCCTTTATTGGCAATATATTTGCCACACGCCAATGCAGGTATAAATGAGACATTATGTATCATCATAATTTACTATTTAATTATTTAATTCTTAAGTTTTTTTCAAATCTAGTGGCCTGGTTTCAGCTTGGATAGAGTTAGAGTCAGTTTTGCTTTGTCCTTGTGCTTTTGCACTTGCTGTAATTTACCGTTTTTTTAATTATTTGCTTTCTTCTGCTTAGAAATTCTCTTAACCTGCCATTCATTCATGTTGGCTTTGCTTTGACCTTGTTCAAGTCTGTCTTAATTGATATTTTATGCTTTGCCTCCTGCTTGGGTTTGTGTTAGAGAGGCTGCTTGGTTTGCAAGACCAAAATAAAGCAGAAACAGAAGATACGGTCAGGCAGTATCTCTAAAAAATGTGACTATGAATTGTGTCATATGCTGAATAATGATCTTGTGAAGAAAGATTGTGTTTAGATATCTAAGGAATCCATTCCAAATGTGAAAGCAGAGCTGTTAATGATCCAGATGGAAGATCATGATTCAGGTTTTCTATATATGAATAATTTGTGCACATCAACCTAAAAAGTATACCTCTCTGTGCTGTAGTGTGTATTCACAGATGGTCTAGAAAAGATGCAAATGCTGAAGTTGCAAAGTCTGGTGATAAAAAGGTTTTGAAATTAATAAAGATGAAGAGAGACGGAGATGAGCTGGAGAAAGACCTTGCACCTCTGAGCTAATATGTCCTGGTTTCAGCTGGGACAGAGTTAATTTTCTTCTTAGTAGCTGGTGCAGTGCTGTGTTTTGGATTTGGTGTGAGAACAATGTCGATACCGCACTGATGGTATTGGTTGTTGCTGGGTGATGGTCATACTAAGTCACTTTTCAGTTCCTTGGGCCCTGCCAGCCAGAGGGCTGGAGGAGAACAAGAAATTGGTAGGGGACACAGCCAGGACAGCTGACCCAAACTAGCCAAAGGGATATTCCACACCATATGATGTCATGCTGAGCATATAAGCTGGGGGAAGAAGTAAGAGGTGGGGAGACATTCAGTACTATGGCGTTTGTCTTCCCAAGCAACTGCTGTGTGTGATGGAGCCTGGTTTTCCTGGAGGTGGCTGAACACCTGCCTGCTGATGGGAAGTGGTGGATGAATCCCTTGTTTTGCTTTGCTTGCATGTGCAGCTTTTGCTTTACCTATCAAACTGTCTTTATCTCAACCCACGAATTTTCTCACTTTTACTTTTCCGATCTTCTCCCCCATCCCACTGTATGGGGAGTGAGTGGGTGGCTGCGTGTTGCTTTGTCACCAGCCAGGGTTAAACCGCAACATAATGATAAATGAAAATTATCATAAAGCAGTTAATGTAGGGGAAAAATAGTTTTAGAATTTACACAGTGATGAGCCGTTTTGGAATGGGATCTTGTAGGTTCTCTGAAAACAGCAGGTCAGTTTATAGTAACATTGCTGGTCTCCACATCTCAGAGGGGATGTTGTAGAACTGGGAAAAGATCCCAGATCAAAATCAGTGAAAGACTAAACAGGTGAAGAGATAAACGAGGGGTATATGGTAACATGTATTGCCTGTGTAGGACTAAGGTGAACAGGGAGCAACAGTAAACTGTACCTTCCAGTACACGGGTCAGTGAACCTCAAATGTAACTAGCAAAAGACAAGTTGGAAACAAAGATGTGCTTCTTCCCACAGCATGGAGGTAAGTTAACGATTTACTTGCAGTAGAGTGTTATGGATGCTAAAAGATTTCATGGGTTCAGAAAAGATCTGATGAACTCAGAGGTGAAAAATCCTAAATACCATCTTTGGCTCAGAATGTGTTTTGTGTCCCAGCTTGTTACATCCTCAGAAAATACTCTGGGAAAGTGTGAATTTATGCTTCCTGCATCCTTGTATTTTTCCCTAGATATCTGCTCTTGGCAATAGTCAGAGACAGGAGATTGGGCTAGGTGGATCTTTAATGCAGCCTGTCTGCTCTTGTCATTAGCTGTTCATGCTATTTACTTTTCTACTGTCTAAATATTTTTTTTTCTGCTGAAAATTAAGTCTATATTTTTGGGTTTGTCCCAACTTTAAATGCCTTTGCTGAAGCTCCATTTCAGTTTTTTTAATACCTGTCTCCCATTTCAAACTTGAGGACCTCCAATTAGGAGCTCAATTTTCAGTCATTGTTTCTTGAAGCTGCCATCAGCTATGGCTACAAAGCAGGTGTGTGCTCTGGCCAAGTCATGTTATTGACTCAAACCCCTGTACCTTGGAAGTTCCCAGCATGAATGTTTTTTAGGGGCAGACTGCTCAGGCAGTCCTAGATGAGCTACCTATCTCCTTTGCTTTTCTGGATTGTGCTTCTAGATTTGGTATTTCCTGAGCCCATGTGATCATTGTGGAAAATACCCTTTGAGCAAGAGAGACTCTCTAGCACTGTAGAAAGCCCTGCTGAAGCCAGCTCAAAGTGAAGATAAAGTAATAGCTTGTGCTGTTTTGCTGGCAATAGCTTGTACATTTATTTTAGCTGCCTTAGTGCCATCTTCCTTCAGCATAGCCAAGCACTAAGCCATTTCCCATATCTCATGTCATTTGGCAGTTCATAAGAGCCCAGTTCAAGAGACTGTCTCCTACCCACTGGCGCTAGGGATGTTGACATCAGTGCTGAGTAGTTGGTCTTGGCATGAGGGGTCAGCACAGGGTCTCTTTTTTTTGTCTTCTCTTTGTATCTGACTTCTGTAGTGCTGTTACCTACTGCTGGAAAGTACTCAGATATCTCCTGCATAAACTAGAATGTGATGGTGTGTCTTTCCTCCTTAACTCTTTCAGGGATTGCTGCACTGTGTGGCAGGATGGCTGTGCATTCCCTTCATCGAGGAAGCCAAAGCTTTTCAGAGTTTGGTAGACCTCCTGCATGGACTCACTCAGGTTCCATCTTCCTGTCAGCTAGGCTCTTTTGGAGTCTTCTTGCTTGGTGTAGCAGTTACTGACCTCATTTCACACACTGACTAAAAGGAGAGCTGCTGTCTTCATGTATTTAAGGAGATGGAATACCTTTGTGTGTGTGGCCGGTGCCCTCTCTTTATCACAATACTGCTGCAGATTTTAGAGTTATGCGCCCTTAAGATAAGGATGCTAAGAGATTAGGCGTTACAGATTAAAAAAAGATTATTCCTTTTCTTTTCTCCTGTTCTGCTTAGCAAACTGTCAGGCCTTATTCACTATGTTTTTGTGATGTGCTTTATCAACTGACAGATCAAGGGAATTCTCAGCTTTTGTTAGTGAGGTCCAGATCACTTCGTGCATAGTGCTGCAGCCTGGGCACCGTACAGTGAGTATAGTCTTGTGGTCTGCCAGCTGGGCTGCTTCTCTGCCACTGGCGGTCTGGATCATTTGAACACTATCAGTGCAGACAGCATTTTGCTGTTTGCGTGTCATCTATCTCATCATCTCACCAACGTTCCTCTTGCGATTTTTTTTTTTTTTTTTACACAACAAAAATGTGTAATTTTTATTTTTATATTTATTTTTAGAAATACATATAGAATTATATATATATATATATATATATATAAATTTATATTAGAATTTACCTTGAACTTTACTTGATTGGATAAAGCATTCAGAAGTTAACAGCAGTTAGTAGTTAGTTGTATATATGTCCTTCCATCATTCTTGCATGGTCCTTAGCAGCAGCTCTTCTCCTCTATAAATCACTGTTTATCTACTGCAAAAAGTTGTGTAGGCTTTGGAAGAAAATCTTCAGAGAAGTGTGTTGTTTGCCTTCTTGCCCTCTGTAGTTGTGTGTTTTATTCCTGGGTTGGGTGTTTATGGTTTTCCTTACTGAGATTTTTGACCTGGAACTCACTCTGAGTTGTGGAAAAAAATGAGAATAATACATGTTATTTGGCATGAAGTAGACCTCTCCAAGGGTTACGTTTCCCCTTGTATATTAAAAGTTCTGCACCTGAGGTTGTAGTTCAACAACTGGTTTGAGTTGAAAGTACCACAGTAGTCCAACCTTTCCCTGTCCCCCACAGCTGACTTCCATTCTTTCCCTTGTTCTGATGTAAGTCTTTGTGCAGTTGTGTGACAGATCAGATTAGGAAATTAACTCACTTGTCTGAAAAATACTGTGGCAAAAATATCATCTAATAAATGGAGTTTTTGTTTTATGGGTCATTCTAATTCTGCCTGACCAAAAATTTCTGATTGTCTGTAGGTAATAAATTAGGTGCTGTGTTTCTCATAGGAGCCACAACCCTGTAGTCTCTCCCTGTCACACGCATGTCCAGGTGCTTCCCTTTCTTTATGGCAAGGTATTGAGTACCTTTTACCTGAGTTGGTCTAACCAAGAAACATAATGAAGTTTACTGTAGTGCAGTTGCTTTCAAGTTCAGTTTAATTTTAAAGTTCTCATTCTATTTTGGACTTGAAGAGGGGTTTGTGTGCCTAAGACTTGTAGGGATTTGCCACCTGTATTAGTTGGTTTAGTGAAAGATAATATACTCCTTTCATAACCTTTGCCTTACTTGGGGTTTTGTAACATTTTGGTGCTGAATTCTCTTGCAAACTGGAAATAATGTAGTAGCTTGAAATACGTGTTTTTAAAATAAGACTGTTACTTGAAACTAAATGTTATATTTTTAGCTCTGACTTCAAACTGAGGAAATATTGCCCCTTTTGTAATAACAACATAGCTGTAAGTGCAGAAGTTGCCAGAAGGAAATCTAGACTCTTTAGCTATAGCACAGAAGACAGTTGGGAGCTTTTCACACCTGGAATCTGCAAATGGTGATGAGTATTTTGGCACCCAAGAGCTTGAGATTGGAAAACCTAAAATGGCATTGGTTATGTGTTGGAACTTAAAAAAGATTTATTTCACAACCAGTACAGTTGGAAATTTAGGTCAACATTTTAAATTTAGTTTTCTCGTTGACATACTGAATGATGATTTTTCAGGACCCCAGCTTGTAAGTAATGAATGCATTTAGAAAATATTCAGGTTAGAGATGTAGGATAGCTTTCTAGTTTGGGTGCTCAAATAGACACACTTAAATTCTGGCTTTAGAATTTACAATTTGAACATGCTTCTTAGCCTGTCTAAGAAAATGAACTTTACCATAAATGTGGTGAAATTAGGACCTTTGACTACTTCCTGTCCTGATTTTCTCTTTATGCTGACTTGTTAAATTTTCTTTGTTCCTTTAAGTTCTTCTGCTCAAAAGTACAAAGTACAGAACCTTAGGTCTGGATTTAAACATCTACAAAGGCTGGTAAGCACAGATTGGCTTCAGTTTAGGGCCATCTCTAAAGAAATATATACACGCACACAGATTACGTAAAAACAATTGTCTTTGCCTGCTGAGCTAGAATCAGCTTTTACAAAATTGACTTGTTTTTTTTTTTTCTGGAGTTTTTAAACTGTTTTTTCTAATAGCATATAATCTTTCAGTATACTTGGTTGGGGCAATTTAAAGAAGTCTTGTGGGGATGATGCATAGCTAAAAGCAGTTAAGTGGATAGAAGACATTTAAGTAATGGATGTTGTTTCTACAATATTCAATTCTGGATATAAGTGCTAACCTTCCTTTAGCTGTTCTCATGTTATACTGTGGTCAGTTCCCAGGCAAAGGCTTATGTCATGGAACAAAGTTTGTACTCATTGTGTTGTCCTAGTTATTACATGACCTGTCACCTGGAAATAAATTTGACAGAGGGCTAATTGCCTTTAATTGTGATAATTCTGTTACCTTACACATTTCCTCTGATCTGATAAACTGGTCTGAAAATGAAACTGATGACTTAATGGAATGTAGAATTCTATGAGATATATTGCAATTAAAATGTCTGTTACTTTTTTAGGAGAATTATAAGGTGTTCATTGTGCAGAAAATAACCGTACTGCCACTAATCACCTGCTTCAGTGGGATACAGAACATACAGAGCTTTCTTAATTGTTTAACAGTATTGTAGGCAATATATGCCTGTATTTCAGTAATACAAATGGAACTGTATCTACTTTTATGGTCTTTTATTCATCTGTGGAGTTTAGAGTGGGCCAAACAATCTGAATTTAGGTACTTCAAAATTTAGAGAAGTTTCAGTTCCAGTTTTGTCCTGAGCACCACCTCCAAAGAATGCATATTGATGTCTGTCCAAAAGTCCTTTAAATGTAGTCCTCTCCAGTAACGTCCAGGGTTTTTTCCACATGAATTTGGAGAAGGCGATTGTAATCTGAATTGCACCTACCAGTATACATGTTTTCTGTTATTAGGTAAGGAATATAAAGATATTTATCCAATGCAGTACATAAATAACTAACAGATTTTGTTATGCAGTGTTAAGGTGGTTAGAGAACACATAAGAGCAATGAAACCCAGTCTAGAACAAACTTTGAATAAAAGATTTAAAGAAACCATATTCTTGCAGCAGTGCCTGTGTATAAGCATCTGGTAAAAGTTGTGATTTAGCAAAAGTATAGAACATCTTCAGACTTAAATTAGGGAAATAAGACTGCTATCACAAAGAAATAAAAAAATCCTCTTTTCTTCATGTTAGTTATTGATATGCTTGAGTGTAATTCAGTGTTGGTGTCTAACTCAATTTCGTTGCCCATAACACAAGAAGAATGTGGAGCAAGGAGAGGATTTTCAGAGGACTACAGAAAAAACCCATGGGATAGGGAGGAAGGTTTAAAGCTTAATTTATTAATTTAGAGGAAGTTGAAAAACTCTGTTTAGATGCTTAAATGAGGTGAAATTACTGGGGATGAAATTTTGCTTCCAAAAATGTAACAAACTCCTTTGGTAAGAAACTAAAATCAGACAGATAAAACTGTGAAACAAAGCAAGTCATGCTTACTGTGTTGGAAGAGATGTACTAGAACATGTTGCTAGTGAAGATTGGGGAATCTTAATCATTTGGAGTCTTACAAATTAGCCTGTGCTAGTTCACTAAGGGGGTGAAGTTATGTGGCTTGATCAAGTAAAAGTTCAGGCTAGTTTTAAGCTTTCTGGCCTTGACATTTGTGATTGAATCCTCCTGCTACTTTATTTGGGGTCTAGAAGAAAATAGAATTCTTCAAATTAACCTTACATGTTTGTAAAACTTGCGTTTTTCAGGAAAAATACTGCTTGCCTTCAGGGGGTGTTTATCACCTTGTCTTCAGGGGTTCAGGAGAGAACTTTTGCCTCCGTGTGTGACAGTTTAATGGGTCCTGGGGTTTTGGTGCTTTTAATATCAGTGACGATGTAGAATAGATTTTATTGCTTTGTAATGACATAGGATGACAAGAGATTTAACAAGGAATTAGTGTATTGGAATAGGATTGAGGAATTGTGTATAAGTGAAGATTTTGTTACCCTGGCCCTGCAGATGTTATCTACAGTAATACAGTACCTCTATGATGATTCTTAAAATATGGGATGGTTCTGTGGATATATGTATTGTACCATTGCACTCTGGGCCAGTTACTGGTGCTCTGTTAGTATGCTCAAGAATTTGTGAATGAATAGCTATCAGAAATGTTTATCAGAGCTCTGCCTATAAATTGTAATTTGAAGTGTATTAAAAAAAAGTTCAAATCGGGTATTGGATCAAGGCTGATAGCAGTATTAATGGAAAACTTTAAACCCACTGTTGTCCTGTCTTTGCTTTAATAAGGCATTTACTTTTCCTACAGGTGATGAATTTTGCTCATGTTTAAAAGCTGTAGCAAAAGTCATACCTGCCAATTTTAGATTTTGCTCCAGTGAGATGAATACTTTCTCTGTTACTTTTTTTAAGCAGGGTTCAGAAAAACAACCCCTTGAAGTCCCAGTAGAGGAGTAAACATATTACTTAGTGAAGACCACCACCTACTTTGATGTAACTGGGGGGTGGTGGAAGGGGAAGCAAAGATTTGAGTAAATGAAAAAATCACTGTACGTGCTGTAAGCATGTAATTTTGGAAGTAAATCTTTTTTCCTTCATTAGTGCCATTTCATTTTCTCTTTGACTGATTTAGTTCCTGACTGTGTTATATAATTCTGTTAGAAAGGTCAGTAATATGGTCAGTGGTCACTAATGTTAAGGGTGTTCACATAAATGACTATAGTTTTCTTTAGAATTTTGACCTTATCTGCAGGGGAGAATTTACTAGCACTGGTAGAATTTAAATTGGTTTAGGTCAACTTGATTAAATTGCAGCGTGGATGCTGTTACTCAGAGCACACAATCTTAATTTGGTTTCCCTTCATTTATTTGAATTAAACCAATTCAGGCTACATATTCTGAATGAACAGTCTTTTACAGGGATGTAATTTACTCTAATATGGTATAAATTTAGATCTTAAACTAATCCTGATTAATTTTTCTCCAGAGGGGTCTGTTTTGTTTGGAGTTGGTTTAAATGTCAGAATTTACGATTGAAGCAAGACAGGTGTAAATGAAATATGAAAAATAAATATGAAAGAATATGAAAAAAAAATCCCACAGTTACTGTCATGTCAAACAAACATTTCTCTTAAAAGCTAGGTCATTCAAGCAGCAGGTTGTTTTTTAAAAAGCTAAATTTAACCCCAGTAGTAAACTTGGCATTTACCCACATGGAAGGGCTTACTGTTAATTTAAATCAGAGTGGTTGTGCTAATTTACCATACAATTTCTGTGTTCATTCAGGGAGAAAAAGAATTTTTCATTTTCAGTTCATGCTATTTTGGAAGTGATAGAAATAAATCCAAATCAAATATACTTCTGAAGAGTCCTATCATTGGATGAGAGTTTATACAGTTACACTTGTATAATTATACCAGCGTAACAAATAAGGATAATTCTAGAAAACCTTCAAACAATTGGAATAAGCTTTTAATTGGTTGTAGTAGTTGCTAATGGGAGCCATTATGGATGGATTTATCTCCAAAACACAAATTTTTACATTGCTATATAAAATTTGATTTACGTATGATTGCCTAAAGCCAGAAAATTAAAAAAATAAACTCATACAATTACCCAAGACAATTTTTTTCCCTTTATCTATTTGTACTCTGAAATAAACCAACAAAATTTTATTTTAGACATATTTAATCATCAGTAATCCTATCTATGTGAAACACACTGTAAAATGTGGAATAGTTTGTATGCAATGCAATAAATTAAATTACAATGTTGATTTAAGTATTTTTAATTCTGTAATTTTTTGGTTAATATTACTTTAAACTTATATATTACTATTAATTATGTAACCAATTATTTACTATTTTTTTTAAGTTTTAAAAGTTGTTTTTATTAAAATTAAATATAAATGTAATTATGATTTACAACAATTTGAAACTGCCTGCAGAATGGAACTTTGAAAATGTTGATATTCATTAATACTATTTTGATATTGGGCTTGAGGATTTGAGAGAGAACAGGTTAAAAAAATGAAGATGAGTACACTTGAGTATCTTTCTGTACTGGAAGTTATTTGGCTAGAATTCCAGCTTGAGTCACGGTGGGATACAAAACCTAGTTAAGATTCTAGGTGAGAATGTGTTTCATGCTGTTTTGTTATTCACTGAGATCCCATGCTCTGCTCTGTTTCTGCAGTCCCTGTTAAATGGAAGCCACTCCTGCGATCTGGATGGTTTCTACTGACATAGACTTTGCATAGCAGCTCCATCGCTTCAGGAGGTTGCAATGAGTGGAGGAGGGGAGCAACCTGACATCCTCAGTGTGGGAATCTTGGTCAAAGAAAGATGGAAGGTGGTGAGTATGCCTTTCTGCAATTCTTTTTCTCCTTTGAAACATGTTTTTAAAAACAAGTAGTTTGCGCCTTGAAATCTGTTTCAAAATTCTTGTGAGATATGTTTTGCTTAATACTTACGTTAAGTGGTTAAAGGACTTAAATGTTAATGGTTAAAGACACATAAAGGTTTCTTTTAGCCTACTTTAAAAAGAAGTTATATGCATTTAAGTTGGGTGTTTTTTTGTGGTAAGGACTTAGGAAAGCTTATAAATCCTGACTTGGTGCCTGTTCAGAGCACAAGAGGAAGAGTCCTGTTAGTATATTGAATCCAGTCAGGCAGCGATATGTCAGCCTGTTTTGGAAATCAGTCAGGCATCCTCTTGAGACTAGTCAGATTGTAAGATTTGTTATTTCTTATAGGAAGACCTTTCAGGACCTTGCTGCTCTTGAGATTAGAAATGATTTTGTTTGTTATATTTTGTAGCATATATTCCTGAGTGATTTATATCCATTTGATTGCGTGCCAGTATCGGTGTTACTATAAATAGCTCTGTTCCTTTTTGGTATTCATAGCCTTGATTTACATCTAGAGGGAAATAGAATCCACTTGAAAGTATTTTTGCTGGGAAGGACAGGCTGAGTTCTCATAGTTCCTCCTCCATTCCCCTGATGACTTAAGAATTTTTTTGCATGTGGATTTGTTTAGATCTAAAAACAAAACAAAACAAACAAACAAACAAAAAAAACCAAAAAAAACCCCAAAAACGGGTGGGGGTGGGGGGGAAGAGCCAAAAAGAACACCACTTCATAATGGAATATTTTGGGTATCTCTTTGTGTTTAGTAGGCTGTGAATGGATACTGAATCACTATTTTTTGCACTCTTTGGTTTATGTTACTCCATGTCTCAATATTTTATTTAAAACTATGAAACTGAACATAGAAGGTACAGATTCAGCATTCATTTCAAATTCATATAGAGAAAATTTCAACTGTCTTGTGCCCTGTCCTTCATTGAAAAATGCAGGAAGCTGATACTAGCTTTGTGTAGGAAACCTTTATATTTCCTTTTGTGTAAATAGAACATAAATGGCTATCTTTGCAGCGTAAGTATTTGTAAAATGTCTTCTTACATTGCATCTTAATACTGCAGCAAAGTAAAAACTGAAACCCTAGTCTTGAATCAGATCAAGTAGAGTAAGATAGAATTATAAATAGAAAACAGTATACTAATATATCACTAGCCACAAAATTACTCTGTTGTCTGATATGTGCAACAGTAGTCCTGTTTCCTGCAGATTATTTTCTTTCCTAGGTAATGAAGACTGATCATCAGATAGTGTCTTTTAGAAAATTTTGAGAGTAGGCTGTTGTTCATCTTATGTGATTATACATTTTAATTTGTATGTTTTCCAAATAAAGTATTACAGGTAGATGAGTGCCAAATATTGTCTGGGGCCAACTCTTCAATTTCTTCATTTCTGTAGCAAATATTAAGGATGTCTTGATGGCATCTAAGGCAATACACTTCTTTTGGAATTCAGGATTTCACAGGACAGTGTGCCAGTGGAAGAACATAACATACAAATTTTAGAAATTCCTTAATGCTCGAAACATGCATTAACATAAGGAGTACTGTTCTGTTAGGTTATGAAGTTTTTTGCTAGTGTTCTTGAAGCAGCAGTGTACTTAAAAATTCCTTGTGTAGAAAGATGTATAAACTGGTGGACGTTCAGATTTTGGTGGCAATGAGTACTGTCCCTAATTATCAGTAGTACTTCTGATTTTTCCTTGTGGAAGTGTCCCAATATCCTGCTTTTTTTCCTCCATTGAAGAATGGCAGCACTGTAGTATGATTGCATGAGATTATTTTGTTGTAACCAGTTTAAGAAAAAAAAAAAGAACACTTTCTGGAAGTTATGTGAAGATTTGTGGCTGAAATGCAATTTTCAGAATTTTTGCTGTTCAGGACCTTGGTCTTTGTAACTGTGAAAACATACCTGAAAATTGTGGACATGAACATTTCTTAAAACTATGCTCAAATAAATTTAACTTTAACCTGGACATTCTTTAGAGTGATTCTATTTTGAAAAGACATAGAGTATTTTTTCCTCATTGATACCCTCCCTCTCTGCTGGTCTCTGTATCTGTTAATACTTGCTTTTATCCTCTGTCAATGCCTTTTCTCATCCCTCTGTTTCGCCTTTGAAACATTTCTTAGACTTCTGACTTGGAGATACTTGATTGTAATTATAATTGTTTTTAGGTAGGTTTAAGAACATCATTCAATATGCAATGTAAGCGAAAGTACCGAGATAAAATATATTGGAAATTGTATGCTGCAGACTTGAAGCATACAAAGAAACAGGAGTTGAAGAGAGAATGGAGAGGATGAGTTTGGGGTATGAGATGCTGAATGCAAAGAAGAGAAGCTTGAAACTAATGTACGAAATGGGAGAATGTGGTGCAGGTGTAAATGAGGGCAGCATGATCCTTGTCAAGGTAAAAGACGTGCAGATGTGGCAGGAGGTAAGTATGGTTGAACAGTCATCTCCTGTCTGAACTCAAAAGCAAAATGTAAGCAAATGGAAGGTGGAAACAAGGATGGGCTGCCTGAGATTAATATGGAGACATTACCTCTGTGTGTTGGGATGAATGTATAGGAAAGCCAGAGCTCAGCTGGCAGTCGAAACTGGTGAGGGATGTGAAAAGCATTGAGAAGGGCTTCTACAGGGATATTGGCAGCAAGAAGATGACCATGGAAAATATGGGCTTACTGCTGAATGTGGTGCATGACCCAGTGACAAAGGGCATGGAAAGTATTTTTTCTACAATCAGAGGTTCACTTGTGTCTGGAATTATTGACCAATGTCATTATTGAATGTTTGTTAATGATTCTGGTGTACTTTCTATCTAAGGATAGAAATTGATCTGTTTATTTTATTGGTATGGTAATGTGTTTGTTTTTAAATTTTTTTTAAGCACACAAGCAGAAAAAAACCCCTTTCAGTAGCAGTCTTTCTCAGTCTGGTTATTTCTCAAGGCCAGTGAATGAAGTTATATGGTAAACAGCTGTAAGTCTGTGTAGAGGATGGCTGTGTCACCTCTTTCCTTTTCCCCTCTCACCTTTTTCTCCATGCATTCTCACTGTCTCCATTGTGCTTGTACTATGCTGAAAATTTATGTGCTTATGCTGAAAACTAGTCAGATCAATGTCTAACTCTTGGAGCCCTAATAGCTCAGAGCTCAGGCAAGATAATGGCATTACTGGACCAAGAGGTGGAATGGAAAAGTACAGACGTAAAATGGCCAAACTAGTTCACAAAGCTACATCTTTGAGAGATATACATAGATACACACATAATTAAAAAATATGTGATAAATAAAAAATATTAAAAAAAACAACAAAACCATATATATAATCCTGTTAGAACTTCTTTTTTTTTTTTTCCCTGATACGTAGATGGCAGATCTCCTTCCCTTACATAAGGACTAACACTCTGCATATATTAGATACATCTGAATGTAACCAAAAAATACTGAATATTTCACTGGACTTGACAGTTTCCATTTTTCACAGTGCGTCATTATTTCAGAGTTAACCCTAGATTCTTACCTCAGTAGTACCTTAAATCATGTCTGAAGACACAAACTTCTTATTCTGGATTTGTGATACTCTGTACTTGAATTTGTTAAGTTCTTGAAACCTGTATGCTGAAGAGTCAAGGCGTAAGCCTGCGTTGGTAGTGTGCACGTTGGTAGTATTCGGAGGAAGTATACAGCCTGCGGAGGAAATTGCGTTTGCTAACAGCTGGTTTGCTTATTAGAAAGAAATGAACATCTGAACTTGCAGTCAGCAAGTGTTGCACTAGAAGCAGATATTTAGGTGCATCAGTTCTTTAGGTCTGAAAATGTGGTGTGCTGTCTATTTTATGCACCCTTTTAAAATTGGTAATGAATTGGCCAGAAGTGACTAATGTAGATAATGCTACATATCTTGAACCGTATTTTTCTCATCTTAAGAATACTGAAATAGCAGTTCCTTACAATGGTCAAACATCTTCAGGACAGAAAGTACATGGTGAAATACTGAGTATTGTTGTAATCATACGGAATAAAGATTTCATGCAGTACGTTTTGAAAAATGCAGGAAAACAATGTATTTTATCTATTACCTTCTTCCTTTTTCTTAGGGGCCTAGACTATTTTAAAAATTGTTATTTCTCCTCAGTCAGATGGCTTGTTTTATTTTCTGGATTAGGAGACGTGAGGTTTATTTTCAGAATCTGAAGATAGGTCAGCATATTGCTGATCTGCAGATCCCCGGGATGTTTAGATGACCCTTAATACAGTATACTCATATAACCTTGTGTTTTTAAATTATGTTTAGAAAACAGTGTCATTTCTTTCAAGGTAAAATACAGTAAAAATACAATATTGTGTGTTTCTTAGGGTAAATTCTTTTTGTTTCCTTTTCTGTTTTATCAGCTTTAGAATGGTAGCTACAGGGGAAATCACTATATGAAAGCATTACATGAAATAACATTGACATTTCTGATACTGAAAACCAGACAAGTCTCTGTTCCCTGTGAAAATTTAAAGCAGAGTGAAAATACAACTATTAATATCTGCTCTGATTGTAGTGCAAACTGTTCAATATTCCAGGAGCATTCTTTTTATCTCTTAACTCAGATGAATTTTCAATTGTTCAAGTTTCTTGAGTGCGTCTGTTAATAAGAATGGTACTAGTGAACCATAAGTAAGTGTGAGTAACATTAAAATATAATCTTAGCCATTTCTTATTATTTACAATTTAACTGTTACGTGTATATCACTAGATATAATAGAAAATGCTGTCTCTTTTCAGTAAGTCCAGGAACTTTTATACCTTTGATATTCAGTGTGCTTATCTCTGAAAAAAAGGAAAAGATGGCATATTTAAAAAAAATCACTATACCTTTGTATTTGAAGGTCTCTTGAGTAGCATGTGAATATTTGAAGAAAGATTTTATTTAGCATGATGACTTTGGTTGGATTCCTGTTAGGAATGCTAGTGCATTCTTCTATTTTATAAAATACAAGAAGTTTAGTGTAGGTGGAGATCAGGTGCATTAACCTAGAATACCTAGTTTTCCTAGAATTCTCTTACAAACTTTAGTTAACCATACCTTTGTAGATTATTCAGTAGCTCTTTTATGTACTAGAAGGCTATGATTATGTTATTTTAAAATCTGTTAGTAATACAACAGTGTTTACAGTATGGCAGGCAGTACAAAGAAGTATTGATGTTTTCTTTCCTTTCTTTTCCCCTCTTTTAAATCTGTTTCTGTTCTTTCTGGTTTTTCCCAATATAGTTGAGGAAAATAGGAGGTGGAGGATTTGGAGAAATTTACGATGCACTGGACTTGCTTACTCGGGAAAACGTTGCACTGAAGGTGGAGTCAGCTCAGCAACCAAAGCAAGTGCTGAAAATGGAAGTAGCTGTGCTGAAGAAATTGCAAGGTAGGGCTGTACCCTGGATATGCCAGAAGCAGAATGTCAGTGTATTGCCTTAAAAAAATCATTATAATCTCTATTTAGTCATAGTTTGAGAGGATGGTCCCTGTATTCTGCACGTTATTGCTAAATGGTTATGAAAAGTGGAATAGAAGCTCTTCCAGCTTCTGAAAGTTTTGCAATAGTGAACCTTTTCTTCAAAACAGGGTGATACGAAAAAAACAAGAAAAAATGAAACCTGTCTTAATGCAAAACCTGTTCTCATCTGTGTTTTATTTTGGATCCGTATCTTCTCCTTACTTTTTTTTTTTCTCTAGACTTTGTTGTTAGCTTTTTATTTCCCCTTCTAAGTTGGCCTCTTTTTTCCTATACTGTCTAGCATTGATTATTTGGGGTTCTTCATATAGCATCCAGGATAAGAATGTTTGTATTTCTTTGCCTTTGCAAGTATTGCCAAGAATAATTCTATTGTTGAAATGGGAGACATATTTAAACCCCATGCAAACAAAAAAACAATTTTAAAATGCTGTAACTTGTAGGAAAAAAAAAATATTGGCATGTAGAGACCTGAAATACTTTAGGGTTCAGGTCCTTGGCCATTCAGAATCACAGCTTTGAATAGTCACTTTTGATGTCTGAAGCTATCAATACAGGGGAATATGCAATGGCTTCTTGTCATTGGTTTTCACAACATAGGACTATAAAAAGAAAGTTTAAATGGTGACTTTTTTCTTTAATACAATTATTTTGTATCTGGAAGATTTTGACTAATACATCCATTCCTGTCAGCAGCTCAATTTTTCCAAACTCTTAATTTGAATAAACCAAAATCTGCGTGACATAAGGTGCTGCCTAATCTACTGTAAAGGTCACAGTGCAGTAGAAATTGATGGCCTCTATAGATTTAAGAGGGCAAGCATGTCACATGTCACAGTGTTAACAAACTGTTCCGATGTTTGTATCTTTTTAAATAATTTCACAAAAACATCTAGCATTATAATATTCAGACAAGGAGATTCAGGAACTGCATATTGGTTTTCTTTCAATTTTAGAATTTCTAGTACAGAGATTAATAGTAAATTTCAGTTATTACTTATTATATTTATATTTATATATATTTATATATATAATTATTATTATATTCAGAATTCTGAATTTAGAAACCATTTGTGAGGGTTCTTGAAAGAAACTGTCTTAAACATAGTGTGTTTTGAAGACAAATACTGTAACTGCTGGGTTTTTAAATGCTCAGAATTATTTTTTCAAGTTGTGGGTTTTTTTATGGGTTTTTTTTTGTGGTGTTTTTGGGTTTTTTTCCTGCACAAGAGTTTGATTTTGTTTTTAACAAAAATGGTCTTTCAAATGGTATAGGTGAAACTAATAAGGAAAATAGTAATAACTGAAAGATATTGGAATTTGGTAACACTGCAATGCCAGTGTTTGTAAAAACATAGCTTTATGTATGATTGCATAACTTGAGTGCTTTATAACTTTCTACTGTGAATTTAAGTACAGTGAAATTTGAGTTAAGATGTTACAAAAATACTTTTTTCTTACTAAAAACTTTTTTACCTTTTGAAAATCAAGAATGTTTCCTGAAATAATAAGAAATTGATTTGTGAAGAATCACCATAGGGCCTTAGAGATGTTATAATTTTTGTTATCAGTCTTCCTTTGGCAGTATAATTCCTTTAACAGTGCGTCTTACTGCAGAAGAGTCTCTGGTTCCACTGAATCACAGGAGAGGCTGTCTAGATGAAAAGAACAGAATAATGAAACACCTGAACAACAGATCCACTGAGGCGAATAATCCAAATAATATATAATCCAAATAAAGAACTTTCAGTTATTTTTGTTCTCAATGCTATTTCTCTGAGAAAACAATAAAGAGGAGGTTTTATATGACTGAAACCCTGTTTTTTTTTATGAGATCTTCAGAAGGCACTGTTTTGACAGTCTTCTTTAGGAGAAAACAATCTAAATATTATTCCTTAATTTTTAATGTCTCCTTTTTTTAAAAAAAATCTCTTACTATTCTCTGGCATATTAGAAAAAAAAAAAAAAGTTGATGGTTCGATGTAAGTAACACTAGAGGCGACCTTTAGTCAATGATGTGCACGTTCCACATTACAGTGTAACTGCTCTGGTTGCAGATAGGGAAAGTTCAGATGATCGGGAAAGTCACTGCAGTAAGAGATGGGTCAAGGGTGAACCTTTTGCACATATTAAGATCTGTAGTTTGCACAGATGGATAACTTTATTTTCACATGCATATATTTTCATCCATACTTAAAGGATTTTTATTAAATAAGATTATGGTAGAGATTATTTTATGTTTTACATAAAATTTTTACTCCTAGGAGCCATTTCCATTAATTTTTCTACCTTCCCAAGTTTTCAGTATGCAAAAGCTAGAAATCTGAAGCAGAGAGAAAGTCAAGAAAAAGGGAAAAAAATGGGCAGTAGAAAACAACTTTATCATATTTTTAAATTAAATGCTTCATTTACCATGTGGAAATTTTTCTTATTTTTGACAAGGTTTTTTTTAATGCAGATTCAGAGCAGGTGAAATTGTAAACAGTTCTTTTAGGATATTTTTGTAACAACCTTCTAATTGCATATATCCTCTGAGACATTTTTCTGTTCTTCTGTCCCTTTTTGGCATGTGTGTGTGTATATATATATGTACGTATGTATATAATTACTATCCTTTTCTCAAAGGGCTTATGTTATTTTACTTTCAAGGTGTTCTAGTTACCTTGGACATAAATCAGAGGAAGGAATGTAATTGTCATGAAAATCCTTTTTCTTGCAAATATTTGTAAAGTTTTATCTATGTATAGTATGTAATGAGAGACAGGGAGCTGACAGGGTCATTCAGAATTGTCTTGGTGTGTAGATCTGAGTTTTAAAATATGTATTTATTAACATGTTCTGTTTCTGGGAAAATTATGTAAGAAACATATGGAGAGGAGTATGTTCACTGATACAGCCATTTATTACAGCTTAGTCATCAACTGCATCTTTTGATTTATTTACTTGTTTTTTTCCTGCTAATGATGCTGTCTCCTAATTATTGTTGTCAGAATACTGTTTAACTCTTTAAGCTCTGTTTTTTTTGATTTTGTTTTAAAAAAGAAATCTGCTGCAACAGATGGTTGTTTTAATCATGTTGTTAGGCCATCTGTTCCCCCAGTCAGATGGGAGAAGACAGATTTACCACATCTCACTCAGTGAGGGTGAGATTCACTCAGTTGGTTTCCGTCTCACACAACGTTACAAACTTCTGCCTCACTCATTTACAGCTCTCTAGCATAATTTAGTGATGGGCTGCATCTGGTATAGGCTGAAAAGCTATCTGTAGTGACACACTGCAGCCTGGGGAATGGCATGTAGGCTTCATAGCCTCCCTTGGAAGCTTTTCAAGGGCACAGTTGTTCACTGCAGCCTATTACCATCTTTTCCTCCTGCCCCCTAGCCATGTAGCTCACAGGTGTGAGAAAATCCTCTTTTCTCACTGAGGGAAAAGGAACTGAAGGCATCTGCAAGGGTGAAGTTAAGTGTGTATACCCACACTGGAGTTGCAGAGGATCATGCTGTTTGAATAAGGTGTACAGGTCCTACTTCTGTCCTTTCCCATTTCCTCTGATTTTTATAAATGTTAGTTTCCAGAGAATATATCACACAACTTAAGTTGCTGCTGCAGTTAAAATGGGGTTTCTCTGACCGGACTGAGTTTTGGACATTTACTGAATTTGTCAGATGAAATCTGACTAATATCTGTTTCTCTGAAGATGTTCCTTCAGCATACCCACGGTGGCTGTAAAATGAATCATTAATATTTCAGATGAGATTTTATTAACTGGAAGCTGCAGCAATGAATATACAAAATCTAATCTTGACAAATTTGCTGCAAATAATTTTTCTTAATGAAATTATAGTGTCTGTAATAATGCCTGTCTTTAACAAATGGGTGGAATGAAAAAGAAGAGGAAAAGCAGTGGTACTTACATGCTTGGCAGAAGTTGTAGAGTTTTCTTTTAAAATAATTATTTAAAAATAAACAATTTTGATTAATCCTGTACTGTTTTCTTTGTTTAAATGAGCATCTCTTTTAATTGTATGTGGCAGGGAGCTTCCTGAGGAAGCAATAAACAGGCAACCACTCTTCTGTCCAGTGAAGTCAGAATACTCAGAAGCTGTAGGGCCAAGTTTTAGGGGTTTGATGAAACTATGAGTACAGCAGTAACAATAAGTCCCCCCTGGATTTGTAGCTAGCAGTAATGGTATTTTGAAAGCAGTATTATTTATTTATTTAAAAATTTTAAATTGGTTTTCTCCTGTAACTTTTTTTTTTTTCCTATTTATAACATTCTGGTAATCCTAAGGGTAAAGATATTCATGAAAGAAATGTTAGGTGACACAAATTTTAGATAGCTTTAGCAACCACTTGTGCCCATCCGCTTTCTCTTGGCTATAGCTTCTATGGTGTCAGAACGGAAGGTGAATGGCCTGAGGGACTTAAACCCTACCGTTCCCTGTTCTGTCATAGAGTGGGGTCATATGGGGTCCCAGCTTCTCTGCAAGTCAATAAATAGAGATACTGGAATGACAATGAGGTTGCATTCCCCTTCTGTTTCCCTACTGCAGTCTTTGGCTTGCCTTTTTCTCTATTTACATTGGGAATCGTATGTTTTGGCTTAGAACTGCAGGATATTAAGGAGATGATTTTTGACCAGCCCTCTTCTCCTCCACAGTTTGTTCCTGGGACAGGAGGATGCTATAAAGAAAATTGGCTTAAGTCAAACTGTGGGTTTTAACTACTACAATTCTTTTATCTCTGCTTCAGTGTACCTGAGCAGAATTTGTCTTTTGTAGCTAAAGAGCAAAGATCATATTCTAGAAAAAGATATTAATAATTTGGATTAGTTGCATTACTTTTTATACAATTTTTTTTTAAAATACAAAACGTGACCTGCAGTTAACTACTACTGTTTTCATTCCTTGTGGCAGCTGCCCCTTACAGAAAAGAAGGAACCATGGCTAGGAATATTGTCTATAAAAAGCCACCAGCTTTGCAAGAAAATAACCTATTCCCAATCCAAAATGCCTATACTTTGTGGACATTTAGGCATGTTGTGATGCATATTTTCTTAGGGAAAAGCGATAGCTGTGGTAGGTCTGCATATTTTATGGGAGAAACCTTCTATTTAATTGGGGTAGAACTGACATTGGTTTTACACCTCTTGAACTGTGGACTTGAGGGTCTTAAATAAAAATATCTCCAAAGAAATAAAACTGTCTCTTCCAGTAATTTGCTAGATATTCAAAGGAATTAACCACAGAATTTAATTATTATTGGCTAATTTGCTTCTTTTTCTCTCAGGAAAAGATCATGTCTGTAGATTCATTGGATGTGGAAGGAATGACAGATTTAACTATGTGGTCATGCAGTTGCAGGTCAGTGTATCAAACAGCTCTCAAAGTTTGTGTGTTTTGGTTTATTAGCCCAGCATGTATGAAAATACCAGCAAAATTTTAGAGGATGGCAAATTCAAAAAAATCCCAAAGGTAATGAACACATAGTAGTGAGCACACCTAAACTAAGCACATTATATATATATATCTTTATTCTCTGATATCCTTTCCATAATTCTCTCAGAAAGGAGAAAGAAAACATCCTCAGAAAGACCTGACTATTGAAAGAGTAAACCATGATGTCTTCTGAGATATTTCATATTCCTTTGAAGCCTCCATCTGAAGGTGGTCTAAAATATAATACATGAGTCTGTGCATTTTGTTGGCTTTTTTGATGAAAGTGAAAAAATACCCTTTGCAAGTAAAAGAAAACACTTAATTCACTTTACTGAAAGACTTGTTCCTGCAAAGAGGGATAAAATGGGTGATTAACACTTAAAGTTATGGGATTATTGTCCTTTATCATCTTGATGAATGTGAATACTGGAGAGAAAAAAAAAAGTGCCCTGTTGCAGCACTCTCCAAACTAGCCAACTGCAACAAGGTCTTTTACCATCACATACCAACACAA
>JAVJGJ010000060.1:49827040-49897403 GCA_035590215.1 Microhierax caerulescens | reverse complement strand
CACTCTTCATGCCAGTCCCTCTGCTGCCTTCTCCTACTCTCTCCTCATTCCAGGCATGCATTCTCTCTCTCTTCCTCGGCTGCTCCCTCTTCATTGGCAGCCCGACCCGTTAACAGAAGCAGCCACAGCTGCACCTTATCTACATCAGCCAACCCACTGCCCCCGAAGCCAGCCCACAGCTGTGCATTATCAATGTTAATTAACCCAGCTGCATTCCTCTACAGTGCCCTAGTTCACACTGTTGGTCTTCTGTTATTTTGGTAGACGAGCAGTTCTGTGACGTTATGGGTATGCATTTCCTGCATAGTATGTTTTTCATCTCTTTGGTTAAGTAGTTTAAGATGCGCTGTGTAAATAAATAAATGATGTACTCTTCCTTAGAGTTGAGTGTGAAGAAGTCTTTGTGAGCATTTTTTCAGTGGCCTCTTTCCAGGTTGATACAGATACGTTAATTAACAATATATGTCCTAGTCTTCTAATAGGTATTAGTTTGGTCCATGTTATTTAGAAATAGAAAGATACTAGGATTCGTATATTCAAAAATAATTTATAAATTTAATGTTGGAGACACTCAAGGACATATACTCATTACATTTAGGTAAGATGTATTATTATTGTGTATGAAAACAGGTAATGAGCATTCCGTGGTTAACCATGAACAGCTAAAGAAGAAGTAGAAAAACACTACGCTGTCTTGGTATTAGTATTTTTTTAATGAAAATACCCTTTTAATTTGATCAGGGTCGGAACTTGGCAGACCTGCGTCGGAGTCAGTCTCGAGGAACATTCACCATTAGTACCACTCTGCGGCTTGGAAAGCAGATTTTGGAATCTATTGAAAGTATCCATTCTGTGGGATTCCTGCACAGGGACATAAAACCAGTAAGTCTGCCCATTAAATCCAAACAGGCAAGTAGTATGTGGTTGTTAGATGGCTGCATGGGTAAGAATAGGTTCTATACTAGATGTTAAAATGAAAAAATGAGAAGGGACAGAAACTTGAATATTTATTCATTGAGGGCAGATTTTTTTCTATTAATTAATGTTGAATTGCAACAACTGCAGTCTTTGTCATCATTGTCTCCAGTTACTTAGGACTCCTTGCTGTTTCCTGTAGCTAAAACTTCCAGCTCTTACCTGTAGCATCAAGCAGTCAAGAGTGTTTGTCATGAGTTTGGCTAATGGCAATTAATACCTTCACATAATAAATCTAAGAGAATAGATACTAAATGTAGGGTGTATCTATAAGCTCTTCACTAGCAATTTTTTTGTGGTTAATATATCTATAACAAACAAGGAAAGAAAAGACAGAGAAAACTATTCAATTGTTTTATTGTGCAATTCTGGTAAAATGAGTGTTGTCAAATGTCATGAGGGCAGTGCCTTCTTCATAGCACCATGATTTTGTTCTTATTATTTTTTATGGGGTTTTTTCAATTGATTCCTGAAATTGCATCAGCTATTTGTAATATTGCTCTATATTAAAATTACCATTAGAACTCTGAACTTTCAAAATTTGTAAATGAGAAAAAATAAACAAATCTTGTGTTTTCTAATAGATGCAAATGTGGCTGGTTATATCTGGCATATATATCTAAATTTCCTGTCAGCTGAATGATATTTACAATAAAACTTCTGGTAAGTTTCTGTGCATTAGGGAATTTTCGTTTTCACCACTTCTTCCTTGCAACTTCTTATAAAACTTGCCTTCTCCCTGTCCCATCCCCAAGACTTCATTTAATAGGAAAAGGACACAGAGGCAGTGAATGTCAAGCGAAATAGGTGAGAAGAGGTTAGCTGGAGCGCAAGATTTTAATGATGAAAACAATTCAAGTTTTGAATGGGAAATGTGTTCCTTTATGGCTGGCAGGATGGATTGGGGACATCTTGTTATCCAGCCGTATCTTGGAGTTTTTTTGGCCAAGTAAGATGGAAATGGAGAATGCTGTTAGGGGATGGAAAATCCCAGAAAATTAAATGTTGAGCCAGGATAAACAGCAGTGTAAGGCAGTGTATTAGATTCATAAACCAAAGAATTTTTCTTCCACTTCAGGAGTTATGTTGTGACTTACATATGCAAAAGAAGGTGTGATTGCTTTCATAACATGCAGTTTTCCTGGCTTGAACATTCAAGTCCATTTTATTTTTTATTATCTATTTTCTAGATAGATTATACTAAAAGTAAGCATTGCACTGAGCTGAAATCTTGAAATCCTTGGTTGTTTTTTTGACTCGTGGTGAATCAGGCAATACTGAAATTGTGTTCCATTTAAAAATAATGTTAATCACACTCATGTCAATTTATGGTTTTGATTGGTTTTCACCCTCATCCTTTGACATAGAAGCAGCTGTGAATTTCAGTTTTATTTAGAACAGTACTATTGTTTCATTTCACAAAAAAAGAAAAGTAGTTTTTCTAGAGTTAACTGCATTAAGCTTCCAGTTTGCTCAGGTATGTAGTTTCAATTCCATTTCACAGAACTTGTTTTTAGCTTTATCTTTTTTTAATCCATTTTAAGGGGATTTGGTCGGGAGAGACTTGAACCAATTCAGCCAACATGTTCAAGCATCATAAACTAGGAGTGTTGAAGAATTGTTTTTAAAGGGCTAACGTGAAATGTTAATCTGTAGAGGCAAATAAGAAAATTTACTGAAGCTTTTCAGAATTAATTACTTCCATAAGTCCTCACTAACTTTCCAGCTCTTACTGTTTAGTTGTTTTGGGTTTTTTGGGGTGTTTCTTTCGTTAAACCTGATTCTTCTCCCTCACATGAAAAGCAAAATGCAGTGTGCATGCCCTATTGTGTATTCTGCATAATGCATTTGTTTGGATGAACTTGTCAGTCCCTGGGTTGGCAGGTTTTTGAAGTGTCAAAACCAAGTGATGTGAGTAGGTGACACAATTGAAAAATTATTGCTAAAAATTAATATATTCTAAGTGGCAAAGTAAGATGACAATCTCTTTGGACCATTTAGGCTGCTGCTCAGATATGCTAAGTTACATGTCTCATTTTCATAACAATGTTTTCTTCAAGTTTAATGGGAATTTAGTAGAACTGAAAACATGAAAGGAAGGATAGAGAGGTAGAATGTAGATTTTCTATGATTGTGTTACTGCATTAATACGTGCACATATTGAAATGTATGTGTATTTATCTATAGCACTCTCTGCATTTGTTTTTCTTCCTAGTCTAACTTCGCCATGGGACGTTTTCCTAGCACCTGTAGGAAGTGTTATATGCTGGATTTTGGCTTGGCACGACAATTTACCAACTCATGTGGGGATGTCAGACCAGTAAGATTCTTTCAAAGTTTCAATTTGATTAACTGAATGTGGTAATATGCTATCTTATTTTTTTCTGGAGAAGTATGGGAGTTACATTGAACCGGTAACTGGTCTGAACTTGACAAACATTATCCCAGATCAGAAATGCAGTGTGATTTATTGATTATATTAAAAAATTGGCAGTCTGGAATGAGTCAGGTTTCTGATTGTTGGCTTGAGCCAGAGATGTAGTCTATAATATTTTTGGATAACCTCTCTTCTGGTTTGGAAAATCAAGTGACAAATAGGTTTTCATTAAATATCAGAGTGATAGACCAGAGTTGAATTTCACTCGGTATTAAATATTTCATTAAAAAAAAAAATCTATGTAGGAGAAAAAAAATCAAACACTAAACTGAATGTATAATCTTCTGAAAGAGAAAGTCTGAATAATTAAAACAGTGATAGGAGACTAATTATAACATACAACAGGACATAGTTATGTGTAGTTGCATTATTCCAATGCGATGCAGTCTGAAGAAAATCGTAGATAAAAGCATATCAGTGAGGACATTATAATTTTAAGTACAGCAGAGCCTCCCTAATTCACTGGCGGGCAGTCCTTTTGTTAATTTCAAAGTTTAAAAATTAGCAAGTCAGTACTGTGATATATGGTGATGCTTTAAAGAAACATATTTGCTTTATTAAAGTAGTTTAGTGTAATTTTGGTGGTAATACTGAATAATGTACTAGTCAATATTGTGTAGCATATTTATTAATGTGATTGAGTGGTAGAAACCATCTCTACAGGATTTTCAATTTTATGTTGGCTAAGACACTGGGAAAGCAGCAAATTTTTGTGTGCAAATTATGAGGTATGTGAATTAGTACGGTAAATTAGCAGGGTTCTGCTGTACTCTATTCCTTCAGCCATAATGCTGGACACTGCAATGAAAACAAAGAGCAGGGGAGACCAACAGAGTGGCTGCTGCTGTTGGAAAGGTGAGCTGAACATTTTTGTAGTTTTAAATATTTTTTTTATTTTTATTTCTCAGTGTTCTTGTTGCGTTCTGTATGTTTGGCTGCTTATATTTTTTCTAACTAACCTGTAATTTCAAAGAGAAAACAATTTCTGAGATTCTGTATTTTTTATATATATATATACGCACCCCAGTGGTAGTATTTTCAGGAAAAAATAGGCGATGACAACAGAAAATTTAATATTTCTGCTGTTCTCTCTTTTGTAACAATTCAACTCTTGCCTTTTTGTTTTTCATTGCAGTGCCCTACAGTGTAACTGAAGTAATTCTTTGATTTAAGGTTTAGGATTTTCTGACAGTGTAATCCATATTAGTAGAGTGGCAGTGAGGGGAAAAAAAAAGACTAGTTTTGTTTGTACTTAATAGTCAGATATGGCTCTTGTATTGATAGCGACCATACTGTTGGCCTTGCTTACTAATAAAATTTATTAATATTTTCATTAAATGTGCTATGTGCTTCTCCTTAAGGCTATCCTTCTTCTAAACTTCATTAGATTTCTTCAGCAGATACTGCAAATAACCTGGAAAAATGTAAAAGCATGTTTTCCAAAAAACATAGTACTCTGTTGGTAAGAACCTGTTCCTTAGTTAAGGCTGATTGTTAGATTTCTATGCTAAGTCTAATTTTCTACATATGTGACTTCCACAGAAAGAATCCACTCCCACTGAGATTTTACATATCATCCTTGAGTCCTTGAATTTTGAGTGTGTTCTAAAAGAATGAGAAGAGCAGTTTTGGAAATTATAGTATATCAGGTTTTAGTCCTTTAGTACTTTTGTATTCCCCCCAACATTAAGAAATTCCTGGTGGCCATAAATCTGTTTGTTCAACTCAAAAAGATGGAAGAAACTTACATGGATATATAAGTTGAAAGCAGAAAAGTTTGACTTTTATTATAGTATACGGGAGTGTATTTCCCTCCGGAAGTCATTGGCCAGCACCATTGGTTAGCATATACATTCCAACAAGTGGAGAAAATAAAGTTTCCTTCAAGACTGATAGAGAAGAAAGGCATGTAGTTCTTAGACAAAATGCAACTTAGACTGGCAAGTGGGTTGAAACTAAAACTCAATTACAAGCATAAATTATTATCAGCTTTATAGCGTACATCTTCTTGTTAATCTAAGTAGTATTCACTTGACTGAAGTTCAAACATGAAGTTGAAAAGAGATCCTTATGGTAAGGAAGACTGCTTTATCATGTGAAATGAGGTCAAGAAGCAAAGAGGAAGTGAGAAATTTATCAAACCATTAAGCTACCCAACATTAGAGTCTTGGTTAATTGCAGTACATCTGTACCAAGCAGAGTTTCATACAACTTCAGTGTGATAAGTTCTTCTTGTTTCAGATCTGTTATAAAAAGAGGAATTATAAAACTTAGGAATCCATTGTTTTATTCCAGTATTTGCCTGAACTATGTGCTGGTGGCTACTGATATGTTCAACCATCTGTTTGGACTCATCCTTTTCTGTTAAGCCTATGCTTATTCTAGTCTGAACCTTTTCTTTTGTTTCCCCACTCTGGTTTCCTTTCTACATCCACCTTCTCATATTGCTTTGCTTCCAGTTTGCAGCTTTGATGCCCACTGGAATAGTACAATATAACTAAGTGAAATTTTCTTTGCTCTCAGTTTCTTTTCTTGGCATCATGATGAAAGCTGAAAGCATTTTGGAGTAAGAGAAAAGAATTTCAGGCTGGTGCAGCTCTGGATTGAATTATGCCTTGTGACAGAGCACTTGAAGAATTTAAATGCCTTATTCAAACAAGACTGTACTGAGTTTGTGCGGAATACAGCTTTGCAAAAGCTCAGGCATAGTCAATTTGGGATAGCTAGTAGAATATTCCTTGACATCGTCATGGTACACTCTCAAATCTCTCCTTGTCTACCTTCATTCCAAGGCACACGGGTTGTAGCCTTCCTACAAATTACTGTGAGAGTTAATAACCGAAACAAACGTTTGTGTCAGCTGCATTAAAGAACAGTTAGAAGTGGTTTGCTGAATTAAAAGCAAGCAGCTACAAACCCAGTCATCTAACATGAAGAATTGCAACTTAAATTGCTAATATGCCGTAAGTTTCAAGTGGCTGAATGCATGATCTTATATGGAAAATAGTGGCCAATGTTTAAGTATGCATTTTACTACAGTTGCTATATATGATACGTTGGCAGCGAAGTTCACAAACAGGCAGCAGTGCTAATGAGTCTGGAGGAATTTTGATGAAGTTCCAGCAATATTCTAATAGAAAATGTTTATGCTTCAAAGTAGAAATGAAGATTCATTCAGGCTAGAGAACTTAAATATTTCTGGTACTATCTGTAGTAATTACTTTTTTTGTTTCACATTGTTATTACAATGGTTGCCAAACATACCTGTTTTCATTACAGAAAACACGCTGATAATACAGACACTTCCCTAGCATGGACTTGGTTCTCCCTCATCTTTTCTATGATGTTTAGACCCGTTCTGAACATTAGTTTCTTCATGTGTACTGACTTGTCTATAATACTCCAAATCATGGCCTATGGAACTAAGCCTCCCACACATACTATTAATTTAATTGCAGTGGTTTAATGAGTTATCATAGGGCAAATTTTACAGTAGCATTGGATCTATTTGTATTCGCTGCAGTCTGTTTTCTCATCTTGCTGCCATGCTTCTTTCATCTTGCTGCCGTGCTTTTCTACCTTCCCAAAATGGCTGCAGAATTACGTTAAAAGCATCTCTATCTTCCATGATAAATTATTCTCTAGAGTAAATAGATGTTATAACAGCAAAAACTGCTCGCAGGATTTTTGTGCACTACAGATAAACAAAGCCTGTGTTCAAGTACTGCTTGTTTCAGTTGAACTTGAGTATAATTTATATTTTCCTCCTTTTTGGGTGCACTGACATCTTGAATTCTCATTTGATTGTTGTTTATTGCTAGAGAGAAGTTTTAGAATGAGACATTGACACATTAACTAGAATAAGAACGTATCATAATTTATGATTACTGTGAAATAAAATAAGGTTTATTTCACTGGTTTTTTTTTCTTCTGCTGTTGTTTACCGTACGTAGTGTTTATTATAAAGTTCACAACAAATAAAGCTACTCTGGTTCAGTCTGCCTTGAAATTAACAGTGGCTCATACATAAGTAAGTTGAAATTATTTTATTTGTTAAAAAATATGTATTAATGAAATTGTCTAGGGATCATGATATAATCAAGCTTGCAAAGAAAATTGTGTAGGTAGTTTACAATTGGAATAAAATGTTTCGCTTGTCTTTAGCGAGAGATGTTAGCATCCAGAATTTTAAAATTTCTGCAGTTATGCCATCAGACCTGATTTATAGCTTTTCCCATGCCCATGTGATAACTACATCCCGTCTATTGACATCTTTTCCTGTGCTGGTTTTTCTTCTCACCATTACTAGCTTTTCTCTTCTGTGATTCCCACCAGCTTTCTTTTCTTTTCTCAGTTTTTGCCATTTTCCATTAATAGAAGTCTTAAACCTGAATCCACATAATTTCTGCTTCTCTGTCTTTGGTGACAATCTTGCTTTGTCTCACTTTCCTCTGGCTTCAGCTTCTTCCATGGTTTAATTTCAAGTCTTCTTTCTTCAGTGTATCCCCCTCTAGTTTTATGTTCCCTCCTTTTCCCCTTTATCTTCAAATAGCCTCATTCATAAACACATTTTTTAATTTCTAGGCACATGATTCACATTTATGACTTCTGTTCCAGTACAGTTTCCTTCTGTTCAAACTAAAACTGTCATCTGTCTCTACTATCTTTGTTAACATCTTATGGTGAACTCAAACCCAATGTGCTCTTGGTCTCCTTTCTCCTGTGCTAACCACTCAGCGCTGCTTCTGTTCCTAGTCATGGCACATGAGACCATCTTCCTGTCACCAAGGCTTACTGGCAGTTTTGACTTGGTGCGTCTTTATATCCAGTCTCTGTATATGTCCTGACAGTGTTTTCTGTATAACGTGTGTATACATTGACATGTGTATGTATGAGGTGGGTTGTTTGGTTGTGGTTTTTTTTTTTCAAACACAGACCCGAAGATCTTGTGTAGGATCACCATCCCCTGCCCTGACTGTTACAGTACCCATTTTCTGGTTTGATGAATACAAGGTTTTTGTCTTGACAAACACCAAAATTCAGGGTGCTACTACAGATAGAATTAATGTGATTTGTTTTGATTATATTACCCTTCCAAAGTGCATCAAACAAGCTACTTATTTTCATTTTTAAGGCTTTTAAAGACCTCTGCCCACACAGCCTATTATCTTTCATTCACAGGACAGATAAGCAACAGTAAAGATGCTCTGTTAGCTACTTCTGCATTTTTTAAAAAAGGAATTGAATTCTTTATTTCAGACTGTTTCTTATATTGGGAAGGAGATTTCTATAACCACCCAAAACCTCACTGTTTTATTTTAAAATTGTTTGGAAACAAAATTGGAGAAGTATCATTATTTTCTGTAGAAGTTGGAAATAATATTTTTTTGACCCTAAACCTTCAAGTACAGTCTGTTGTGACTGTATTATTTAAGGTTTAAATGGAAAGTGTGCTTAACAGCAAAAAGCAAAATGTCGTGGCCAGTCTGTATAGAACTACACAAGGATGGAGCTAATACTGCATATGGAAAATATTATCTTCTAATACAGAACCCATACATGAATGATAGGAAGTCTTATTTCTGCATGTGCTGTGTACATATTGCTGGCAGCTTATTTTTGATTACTGAAAACAGTAGTTTCAACATTGCATTTTCACTTTGGCTGTTACTAGTTATTTCTGATAGACAGGTATGGAGGGAGGATTTTTTATTGTCAGTTTGTTGTTTTCTTCCTGAGAAGTTATAGTGTCTCATTAGGCTTCTTACCTGGAAGAATGGTCAAGGCATAGAGCTTAGAATGAGAAAGCCTTTCTTGAAGATCATCCCAGCTAATTCCATGAAGGGTTCAAGCCATACTTCAAAACTAAAGGATCCCACAGAGTTTTGCTGTCATGCTTGTTAGATCCTAAGACATCTCAGTCTTGTCTTCAGAAATGTTGTTCATCTTTGTACTCGCCATCTTAATGTCTGACTCCATGGTAATTCAGCACTATTAAATTTTTGCTACTGGGGAGTCAATTCAGCTGTGGTTGCTCCTATCTAAATACCATTTTGAGAAAAAGCAGGTTTAATATAAAGAGCTTCTCAGAAAGTAATATTTAAAGAACAGAAAGGGGAGTCCCAAGTGAGTAATTCAGTTCTTCAACACTTGTAGTGCTTACTGTATTTTTCATTGCATTTTGGAGTGTCACATGCGGACTGTCTGTTTACAGAATTGAGGAACAAGCAGTTTCAGCCCATTTCACTGTTTTTTCCCAGTGGGATTTGCAATAGCATGATTTTTTTTTCCTTAGATTAGATTATCTAAAATGATCTTCATTTGGTTTGCAGCAGCCAAATGACAGTAAAGCTGATTTTGAAAGTAAAAAAAATAAGACCTGAAGGAGCTATTATTGTTGCTTATCCACCAAGAATATGATAGAATCTAAGAAATTGTTTCTGTAGGTATTAGACGTCTTTATACCCACATTTTTCTATCCATCAAACCCCCTTTTTCAAGAAAAATGCAGAACAGTCACAAAGCTTAGGCTTTTTGAAGTCAGTAAGCAGCAGTTTTCATATGAACTGCTGTTACAGGATGCACTGATTTTTGCATATCTGAAGGACACAAATGATTCACATGAAGTATCTGTTTTTCTTCCTAATTATCAGTTAGCTTTTCCTCACTTACTAACTCAAGGGCCTAGCCAGTCATGTGTTTGGGTCATCCATTCCATCTGCTCCAAGCTTTCAATACGAATAAAGGAGTTAAAGAGCAGAGGAGTTCCACCAGTTTTTACAATTGGGAATAAATTGCTGTGAACACAGGAGCATATGGCATTTTTGTTTTTCCTTTCCGGTTTCCCTTTGTACTTCTGTCATCACCTTTTTTGCTTTTTTACAGAAGCTTCCCACATTGCAGCTGAAATAGCCTTTTATAGCCTCTCTGCAGAACTATAGAATTTCTTCCTCCAACAATACAGAACTCTTTTTCAGAAAACAATGAAATAATACATCTCCATGTATTTCCCAAATACTTTAGTTGTAGCTGTCTTGGGTCCCTTCCCTACAGAGTGAATGAATAGTTTCAAAGTCTTATTTTTACGCATCAACTGTATGGGTAGTAATCTGTTGTAAAGTTGGTAAAAAGGGATGGAATTGATCATAAATATAATACACCAACGGTTAGAGGAGGACTAATCTGTTCTGGTACTCCATAATCATTATCTAGACTGTAACTTCAAATTCAGCATTTTCCTTATGGGAAAATAATCACCCTTCTTTATAAAGACGAGTAAGAGGTCATTTCAGGAAATTATGGGAAGGAATATTTTAAGAGAGGATTTTATGTAATGAAAATGTTTGTGTTCAAGCTTTATTGGTCTGCATTTGTTTGTGTTTTATTTTTGTTTTCTTGGAACGTATTTTGACCGCGTATGCTTTTGGGAAACCTTGAGCAATGGTACATGTGTAGCTGGGAATAGGACGAAGAATATGGAAACTCGGGCAGTATCCAAAATCTGAAACTAGATTTTACATGTTGGGGACAGTACTAGGAAGCAGGTATTTGGGGCAGATGTAGAACTAAATTCTAGAATGGAAGTTGGTAAGGAAACACTCATTGGTGTGAGGAGCTTTGTCTGGTGACAGAAAAGATTGGAAGAGAAAAATGTATGTGGGAAGAACAAAAAAACTGCTGGGGATGATGTAGGCTGTTAGAAGAAGGAAGGAGGAAATAGGGTCAGGGGAATAAATTGTTGGAGAGAGGAAGCCAGTAATTGAATTAATGGTGTAGATAAGAATTGATTACTGCAAAGCAGGGTAATTAGAATTTAATTGTGGGGAGACTCTCTAATCATCAGGGAAATACATTTAGAAGGGTGCAAATTCAGTATATTTATGAGATTCATAGTCTACTGTTTATTTTTTTTTGAGACTGTTGTCAAAGGGTATTTTACCTACCATTTTGTTTTCCATTGTCCTAGCGATAGCTGAAGTAAGTAGTACCAGCATTTGTTTTTTCTTAAGACAAAGAATAAATTAGTCTTTTTCAGTGTAAACCTAACTTCATAAACCTTCAGTTTACAAGTATCTCTTTACATGGTGATAGTGGAAAATGAAGGTGTCAACTGTGGTTCAGAAATAAAAAACCTTGAGGGACAAAATCCAAAGGACACTTGCATTCTTAATATCATCAGTACTACAGCTAGCTCTTGGGCGATTGTCATCAGTCTTGTTTTAAAGTGAATGTTAACCACAACTGTTCTTTTAGGTACTATTACATTTAATACAAAGCAAGCAAAATAAAAGAAAAATGAAGCTGCTAGTCATTGCTTTTAAACGCATTAACCTTTAAAAATGAATTTGAGTTCATAATTCTTAAAAAATCCGTAAATTCAACCATCATGTATTATCACAGGCCTGTGTTTTGTCATCTTTTATTTATGTGGACTTCAAGTTACAAATAACTAAAACGTATTTGTTTTACAGAGAAGATAATATATGAGCTGACAAAGTTAGGGAAAAACACAATTACATTGAAGAAGTATCTATAAGAAGGTGATGTTTAGATAAAACCTTTTTATCTAAAACATTTGTGTTTTTCTACTCACTGACTGACAGCCTAAAGAATTATTGAATTAACAGCCAGTCTTTTGAGTCTAGTAATTTGGACTCAGCAAAGCTGATTGGAGGAGAAAACTCCTTTTTGTCCATTTTGGTGCTCAGTTTGGCATGTGAGCTTCCTCTTTCAGAGTATTCTAACTAGTGGGTTAAAAGGTATTCTAATGAGACTATTTAGTCTGTGGAACTGTGCTATTTTTGGTAAGTAAGGCTTTTTAGGTCAAAGAGAGAGTTACCCTATGACTGCTTTCCTCCCTCTCCTCACCTTTTTCCTGCCTTTCCCAGTGGCTCAATTTTGGGTCATTCTGCCGTTATTACATAAAATGGACAGTTCCCACCCTCACAGGTTTGTTTAGCATCACCTTAATTTCAAGTGTCTAAACTTTCTGTATTTATTTGAAATAAGTAAAAAATTAAAATTACATTCTTTTAACATACGTTATGGAGGTTTATGGTATTTTAGATCTAACTTGCTAGATTTCTTATTTTACCTGGAAATTTGAGATCTTAAACCTAACCAAGCTGGGAAGTCCTGATTTGAGAGCAACTAGGAAATGTGGTAACTGGTTTTTCTGATACCTTTGCATTAAAGGAATCACAAAACTCTTACTCTAAACATTAACAAAAGGATTCAAATCCAAAGGAGACAGAGTACCCACCAAAATTTTCTGAGGAATTAATCATGCTCTTTACTAGTCATCTGTCAGTAACAAAATTGTCTCTGACTCCTGATAAAGCAGAAGATACAGCAGCTGCCACACAGTCTGACCCTTAGAAAAATGCAGTGAAAGCAATTGTGAATGCAAATGTTTAGATCTTTTTATTGTCTAGGGAAGCAGTTACGAACCTCTTCACATCAAACAATGAACATATTATTCTATGCAGGTGTTTACGTACAAAATCAGGTAAGTACTGCTTGCCTTTCTGCAGTGCCCTCAGGTTCTGAGGATTTTTCAGCAAATGAGTTCTTATCTTCAAGTTTCACTTTAGGATGACAGATGGTGTCTGGGAAATATACTTTGAAGGAGCAGAATTCTTTGTGGGGGGGGACAGGTGACAGGAATCTCAACAAAAAACCCAGTACAAAATAAACCCCTAACCCACCCCCACCCCACCCCCCACCCCCCCTGCACAGAGTGCTGCACAGAAGTGAGTTGGTAAATAGCAAAGCAGAATATTATGTACATTTTGAAAGCTTTCTAAGTCTACTGTACTTCAGTTAAATACAGGGATAGAAGGTATAAATTTCTTGTATATTAATTTTTTACTTTTGTTTTTTGCTTCATGAAAATTTGGGAATGGTTATGCATGTGAATTGCATAGTGTTTCTTTCTTTTAATATCCTGGATTATCTTGATTGATTGACCTCCTGTCACCTTGACAGAAGAATTGCAGATTGTTTATTTCTGTGTTTGGAAGAGAACGTAGTTTTTATGGTACTGAAAGAGTGGAAGCTATATCCACTAAATGCTTTATATGATGGGAAACAATGTGGAATAATTTTAAGGACTAAAGGAGCAATGGTGAAACTACACTGTTGTAAGAAACAAAATCACTGTAAATCTTTAGTCCTCTCTGAAGGCAGTTTGGACCCAGAGACTGCTTAAGGATGGATTGCTCTTATATGCTTTTCAAGTAAATGCTGTTATAGCCTGATCTGGAAACATTGATGTTACTTCAAGGAAAAAAGTCTCAAAAGTGGTCCAAGGTAGTAGTAACTAAAACTGGTGCCGTTTTATTTATTTGCCCCAGTGCCACTGATGATTTAGAATTTGTGTCAGTAACTAGTCCTGAATAATACCTTGACTGTATGCATTTATTACAAATAAAGAGTCCATATACTGGCAGTTGTTCAAGAATAGTTTCTGAACGTTGCATCTGGATTAAAATTTGAATTGAATTGAGACTCCTTATTACATTTAGATTTTTGGAGCACTTTGGTCAACTCCAGAATTGTGAATTTATCAGGTCTTGGTTTTATTTAAAGAGCAGGAAGATACATTGTATCTTCATCAGTTCCTTGATACATTCTCTGCTTTGAATGACACAGATTAAGACAGAATCCAAGGTCAACTAGGACACGTTTTATGAGTACAGTATTAAATGGCAGTGGATTATATGAAAAAAAAAAAAAAGTACAAAAAAATTTACAGGGACTTGTTTCATTTCATAGTGCTCCATATTAAGCATATAAGAAATAATTGGCTAATATATGTTAACAGGTCTAAAAAGACTCTTCCAAACCTGACTGAAACCGTTGAAAGCCAGATGCTGCAGGGTAATGGTCCATGTCATTTTGTTAAATGTACTGTTCAGTGATTGTTTCATCCTGTTGAGAAGCATTTTGTTGCTGGCATTTACCTTATGCTATCTTTTCTCAGTAATGTTCTCTCTCAGTCCCTAACAGTACATTACACAGGGATGCGATTAGTCGAGGACTACATATTTGCACCTAAACAAGTAAAATCATATTTATTTTTCCTTTTGAAATCTTACCTTCCTCAGCTATACTGCCTGTCTTATATTTAACACGTATTGTCACTTAAACTTGCAGTACAATTTTTGAGCTCCATTTCATTTTTACCTTCAAGTTGTCACTAAATCATATTGTTTTCTCACGGAAACTTATGCAAACTTATCTGAAATTTATCCACATGCCTTCAGTCTTTGGATAAAATTTTCATCAACCCTTAGGTTATTTCCTTGTAATTTATTGCAACAACTTCTTTTTAGCCCCCTCTTTTCACTGTCACTGTTGTGTGAGTGGAGTTTACTGGAGTCACGTCTTGCTAATAATTGCGCTCCTGTGTAGTTAGGTGGCTCCTATCTGGGCTGCAAGTGGTGGATGTGACAAAGAAGTGTCTCTGCAGTTGTAGGTGCTATGGTACTATAAATAATACATTATAAGGAGGAATTTGAACCTGAAGATAATCCTTCCCTTTCATCGTTTTCCTAACTGGTTTCTGAAAAACACAAGAACATGAATAGTTCAGCATGCATTCTCAAGCTTAGTATGGAGGGACACACCCTGTGACATGGAGCAAGAGCTATGTAATTGTTCAGGCATGGCACAAGATTCACTCAAGAGCCTTCCAGTGCTCCCACAGGGCTAATCTGCTCAGGTTCAACAAAGGCTTGTCTTCATTACTGCTGTACTGGACTAATAACAACATTACCCTCTCCTCTTTATTGTCATAGAAAGATTCAAATTATGGGAAGGATGATGGAGGAAGCAAAGCTTGTGTTAATAATTTCCTATCTGTATAATAATCCTCTGAGGCTTTTACACATTGATATGCTTTAGAGATCTTTCATAAGTTGTATCTTTGAGTGAACACTCCATTATCTTGCAACAGAATTTTTTAAGCAGGGAAGTGATGAGAAGTTACTTTTCCCATGAAAGCTATGCATGATGCACTGGACACCTCAACGCTAATGGTTATAAAGCATGTGCATGTTAAAATTTGGCATGAGAAGTTCCCAGGATGAAATGTCTATAACTGGGCAATCCTAAACCCAGAATTCTTTCTATTGATTTCTACGGTTTGTCTAACAAAGACAGAGATCAATGTGAAGAATGCACTGAATGCCTTGAAGTAATGTCAGGCATTAAATGGTTATGTATCTTGCAGTGGCTCCTCCCTATCAAATCCTTTCAACCAATCTTTACTAAATCACTCTGAGTTCCACTTAACTCTTAAGATTTTCCCTTATTCCTTGTGAGGTCTGTGATCAGATTTCATGAAATAAGGGAGAGGAATGCAGGGTATGAGGTATGAGAAAGTGCAAGGGAAAAACAGGAGGAGGAGGAGAGGGAAAAGGGTGACAGAGAGAATGAGTATTATTTACGTGCCCCGTTCCCTCTCTACTGCAGAAGTAAAGATAGCAGGTGCCAAAACAAAGAAATGTTTGGTGATAACCTCAAACATAAATGCCTCAGTGACCTTTAAATCTGGAGGTAGTTCAGCTGTATTAGTGTGAAGCATTGTGTGGGCTATCTGGCCTGGGGAGACCACTGTGCTCTGGCAGGACCAAAAATAGTGTCTGTCTCTGTAGAGCATTGCAAGCGGTCAGCTGCGTCTTGAAATGGTTTGAGAAGTATTTCTTCTAATCTGTATGAAGGGAGGAAGAAGACATGACAGGGAAGTGGGGTGTAGTGCAACAAAGCTAAAGTATGTCCAATTTTTCATTGTTTCCAGCTTAATGAGGAGTTTGACATGATAGAATAAGTGGCAAGTTGCAGTTTTAGCTTGAACTGTAGGACAGGTGTCTTAATTGTGTATTTTGAGATCAGCCTCCTAACAGCCATCTCTCTTCAGCACTTCTTGAGAAGATTCAAGAGCTGGGACTGTAAAACATTAAAAATAAGTAATAGTTTTGTAGTGAACTCTAGCAGAAAGGCATAGAATGAGCAAGAAATTATAAATAAAGGAATATTTTAAATATTTAGTGTGTAAACCTTAATTTATGTTAATAACATTTTGCACTGATTGTGTGTTTTACAGCAGTTAGCAGAATCACTCCAGCTATTATGGCACTAATGAAAATAAAGGAGGGACCAATAGAGACAGACGTATGTGATACAATTAAGCTGCCAAACAGAATGTGGTAAAGTCCTGAAAATAGAGGTGGAAACTATTTACTGCGTGTTCTTTGTCTCTAAAATAAATATTTTTATTAATAAATAATGGTTCAAAAGTAGTGTTGGAAGAGAGGACTGAGGTAATTTTTTTGAAACCTGACCATCCTTTCCTGTTATAGCCCATTTCTGCTTTTCCTGTCTATAAAATTAAACTTTGTACATTCTACTACTGTAATAAAATGTCTAAACAACAAAGATTTTGAAACTGTGTTTTCAGGTTTTCTTCACTAAATCTGCATGCCAGACTGTATGTATTTTTGGAAATAGATGAGATCTGCAAGATTTCCTTCTGAATTCTGAGCTAAGCATTTGATAGTTGATAACTTTCTAAAATATGAACTACTTTAAAGAAAAAAGGATTTGTTTCAGTAAATGGAGTTCTGTTGAAGAGTCAGAGAGTAATTATTACAGTTTTGTATTTTCTTTATTACTTTCAGTTCTGTTGCAAAGGAATTATTATATAATATCAGAACCATTCAATGCAAGACATAAACAAATAGCTTCATTCTTAAATAACCTATACATACTCCTTAATTCTTTCCTTCATCATCTCAGTCAACAAAGACAGGAGCCTAATTAATCTTTTTTTTTCTTGATATTTTTTTTTTTTCTCCTTAAATCTCAGGGAATACTAAAGAAGGTCTAGATTTTTATGTCAAAATGTCCTACATGGAAATGGTCATTTGTTGGAGAGACAAAGCCAAGAGCCCTTTTTATTAGTCTTACCAGCGGGAATCTGCATGAGTTGAAAGAATTAGGACATTAGTCATGTGAGGCTCCATTTCTGAATTAGCGACAACTTTATAGGGAAAACAAAGCAGGCAGTTTGGAGAGGTTTTTGCAGACCTTATTTTTTAATAAAGAGACTAAAATAACTATTAAATAGTTAGGTTTCAAAAATTTTTGAAGTAATGCATAGCTGTGATATACCTACCAGTGTTATACCTACGCAGATATAATGATACAGCTGTGTTATACCTACCAGTGTAACACTGTTGTTATGTTTCTCTGCCATAACCTCTTTCAAGGACATAGAGGGAGATAATTTAAGTCATACAATCTTTATTGTAGCATTTTCAGCATCCTCTGAACATGCCCCTTGCAAGTTTGATTGTGCTATTACTGACAAAGAAGAAATGAAGGAAATCAGCGTTATAGAGACAGACAGCTGATGTCTTGTGTGTGATGTGTGATAGTGCGAGGTGAAAAAGGCAGGTAGTAAGTTAAAGGATGAAAAACAAGCCTTATGAATTGACTTAACAAGGTGACAAAGTAGAATGGGTATATGAATTGAATCTGATCTGATATTTTATAACATCTCTATGGAGTATTCTTGCAACAATTAAATGAAATTAAAAACTTTGGAAAACCATGTATGGTTATTTGTTTGAGAGGAAGATTATTTGTGACCTGATGTTTGAGGTTTTTTGGGTGAAAAATAAAAGAATATACAGTCTATTAATATCCTTCCCGAAGGAACGGGTTGATAAATAGTTGAGATATGAAAAAGATTTAATTCACATAATACAATACTTTGTAATTTTTTGAAGATATTGGGTTTTTTCTCTGTGGTGTGCAGAACACTGATATCATGTCCAGACAATCACTGAACAGTTTAACTCTGATACAGCAGTTCCTTTATTTTCTATAGAACTGATAGATGCCTAGGTGAATGGGCTGTAACAGTCCTTTAAAACAAAGAGAAATAGTTTTTTCCACTGAGATTTGATATTATCTTTGAAAAAAATAAAATCATTTCGTGAATCATGAAACTTACTTCATTCCTATAGTTTTGTCTACTGGTTCCCTTATGCCCTCGAAACTGCTTAGTATTTTCACCTTCATACTATACCCTGCCTTTGTGACCAGTCCGTAGTCACGGTTCTGGCCCTAGGCTTGTCTTACTTGCCTTCTAAACTGCATGCTGATTCACCACCTGATTGGTGTCTTTTAAGATGGAAGTGAGCCATTTTAATTGAATTTTAACTGTCTCCCTCTGTGGCAAGATAATAATTTGGGCTCTATCTTTAATCACCAATTTTCATTAATCTTGTAGAAACTGCTGAAAGTCTTTGAGAGCTGTCCTGTTTGCTTGAAATTAAAAGCTATTATCGTGGAAAGACACACGGTTTGGTCCAGTAAAATTTGTTTCTTGGTGAAAATAGAAGCAAACCAAATCCAAAGCAGAAACTTTAATTTCTAATTTTTTTTCTGAGCTATTGACTGAATTGTCTGCTGAGTTACGAAAAATTATTTCAAATAGTTTAAAAGAATGAAGGGAAGTGTGTTATTTTATGTGCATTAGCTTGCTTGAGACCTTTTGCTTCTCATCCTTAGTTGTAAATAAGTCTACTACTGAAATAAGTCTACTTCTGGATTGATGCAACTCTTCAATATATGGTATTATAATTATAAATACTAAATACAATATGTACAAAACAATTAAAAATTAAGGTCTCAGTTCTCCAGTCTGCTAAAAGCACAGGACTTCTCATAGGGCAGAACAACCATAAAATTTTTACTTACGAAGATAAGTAAAACAATATTCTGTTGTCTGGGGAAATTCTCTGTCAAAGCATTCGATGCTTTACGTAGGTAGTCTTCCTCTCGCAGTAATCTCAGCTTCAGCTTCTGGTGGGAGAGAAAGATTGCACAGGGCAAAGCAAACATACACATGGTATATTTATCATGTGTGATTTTTCACTGCAGTAAGTTCAGGTTTGTGACAGACACTTGGTAGGTTGTTCCCACCTCCAGCCCACCAGACTTTTTGTCTGCATGTGAGTCAGCTGTGGAATGATTGCCATTTTCTGCTAGTGTATCACACTGGCTATGTAAATGATCCAGATTGAAAACAGAGTAGCTTGGGAGCTGATTTTGCATATCAAATACTGCTGTTTAGAGATGGTGATGCTCTTTATAGCATATGCAGTTGGAGTTAAATTTTTATTTGTCACCACAAGTCTGTTAGAACTCACAATAGCAAAATTTAATTGTACTGTTACATGTTAATTGGGCTTGTTACCCAGCTACTGCTGGAATGAGGTAACATAGGATCAGACAGCTGTAATCAATATTTGGGAATCACGACTTCTGTTTAGGTATGTCTGAGTCCAAATAATGTATCATACCGACAACTGGTAGGAGGTGGGTCGATAAAGCGTTCTAAGTGCAAGTACTTGGTCATTAGTGTCTGATGTAGTTTTTACACAGGGCTAAAAATGTGGGTTTGAAGAGCTGTGTATATATGGTGAAAACTGATACGTAGAATATATTGTAATGGCAATTGTATATCAAGTGCTTAATCTTTCTTTACCCAAATGATCCCTGAATTTTTCATTTACTTTAAACTGGTGCTAACACATGCTAGGCATTAAATTAGATTGCAAAGCCTACATCCACAGAAAAGGAGGGATTGGAATGTGAATTGTTGAAACCATTTGGTATGAAAAAAGGCTCCAAAGCATTGGAAATGTGTATAGTTCCAATTCTGAAAATACATTCCTGTTGGGTAAAAGAACAAGGAAATAGACTTTTTAAAGGGAAAAGATAATTAAGGAGGATTCTACCTTTAACAAGAGAAATAGAGGTAATGGAGGTGGGTTCTTCTCTACCCACCCCGCTATGTGTTTTAGAGCTTGGCTTTAGAGGCAGCACTGAGAAGGTGGGGGTCACGGCTTGAGCTGGTTTCTCAATCCAAAACGTAAAGACACTTAAGAGTTCTCAGCCATTGCCTGACCAATAGAAAGAACCATGGTGTGTTTCAGATATAGTGTAAATAATGATTATTATTTTATTTTTTCATATTTAATATCTAGTTTACATGACTGTAGTTAAAAGTTAATTTTTGCTCTGCATAACATTTCCAACATTGCCCAAAGCAATAAACACAGAACATTTAGCTGGAGATACTCAACTGAGCTGAGGATTGTTATTTCCCTCCTCCACAGCCCCTCCAAAGAAGCAACAGTCATAGACAGGTTTGTAAGCATCGTGTCTCCCACGAAGCTGCAAACCTGTGTGCTGGGAGGAAATGGTTCACTTTTCTAGGAACTCCTCATTTCCTTCGTGTGGTTTATCTAAGACATTGTCATGTGTTTCCAGGGCAGGGCCACCTCCAAAGAAAACAGATGTTACATTAAAAAGTAACGTTGTGTGTAGAAAAATTCTTCATAGTCACTAGATCTGCTTCATATGCATTTATCTTAAATATATATATATATATTTTAACTTATATTTGAAGAATCTGGAGATAGTCATCAAATCTGAGACAACTCAGACTTCCAGATCACCACTTGAGCTAATGATATTAAAAAAAACTTTGTGTGAATTAATGCAAAAAAGTTACATTTTTGTAGATTTTGTGTTTTCTGTCAAATATAACTATGGAAGAACTCTAGTCTTGTTAGAAATTATATCCTTTATTCTAATCAAGTGACTACATCATGTGATTTGTATGGCCATTACTACTAATTTAATACCTGGGATTTAAGACAAAGTTTTGTAGGAATTATTTTTTTTTGCAGAAAGTATGACTCCAAAATCTAAGAACTCTTTACTAATTTCCCTTTTGTTTCTGTGCCAATTTGAGGGTTGTTTATTTCAAATGTTTGCTTACTCTTGTCTGAAGGGAAAACTTGATAACAATGGTTGTTGTAAATAAACAGAAATGAATGCAAGCTAAATAAAGATGTTAAGTATGGAAGAGCTGGAGAATGGAATCCACTGCTGAGTGGACTGTTAATGGATCTCTGCAATTGAGACAGCATCTGGATGTGGCAGTTTCTCCCAGTCTGGAGCAAAAAATTCCCACTAAATTTCAAGTGAAAAAACAGGAGAATGTTGATTATGGCATTTGTCATGGAAAGGAACGTAGATGTGATCAATTTTAATCAAGGGCATCAGGGGAATTCACAGATGTATTCAAATGTAAGATGCACCATCTCTTTAGTACAATTACCCTTTCCAGCTATATCCTCCAAAAATGCCATAGATTCTGTTGGTCGTCTTAACAGGCCAGTCACCTGTAATGACTGAAAAAAATGGACCTATTAAGCTTTTTTTCTCAGCATGGAAATCTACTTTGCTTTAAGGAAGCTCAGCTGCTGTGGTAGCAGCTTGCTTAGATAAGGCATCTGGAAGACAATACTATAACCAATGCTTCTGTAAGGCTCTTTTCCTTTCTTCCCCTGGTGGCAGGTGAGCTCAGACGGAAAATCTGGAGGTGTTTAAAAACAAAGCAACACTATCAATAGCATCAGAGGAGGATTTTATTTGAAAAAATGCAGGGAATAGTTCAGGAAGTTGCCATTTTTGCCTCTGATATTTTGCTTTTACTACTGAGCTGTTGTGAGATGCATAAAAAGCTCTGAAACAGTTTCAGAAGTTTTGCAAATGCTCAGAAGTCTGTAAATGCTGTTCTCAATTGGGCAAACTTGATTTGAGCTACTAGGGACATCATTCATGTTGTTAATGACACGATGGAATTAATTTATTGTTGTTGTGTGGCACTGTAATACTACTGTTAAATAGTGACCAGCTGCATTATGAAATATATTTCATTATGTACTGAATTACATATGCACTTAAGTCAGATTTATGCAAACTACACTTTAAGGCAATAGATAGTAAAAGGAGGCAAGAAATTGTAAAAAGAATTAGATATCCTTGCTGGGGTGAATAATTCAGAATTAATTTCCTGATAAACTAATTTATAGAAACAATATTTATGCTTGCCCCCCAGTGAAGTGATTCTTAGATGATTGAAATAATCTTAGGGCAAATGATTTCATAGGGTTGTCTAAGGATGGCAGTGACTTTTAACATTTAAAAGCAGTTGAGCTGGTACACAATGAAATTCCTCATAGGGACATTTCTCCACCAGGACAAAACTGGAATAGGTCAGATTATTAGATTTTGTAAACTGTATGGGATAATTTAGATTCCACATGCCATTTCTTACTGTTCTTTTATTTTCTTGTCAAGCAACTGGAATGTTTTAGTGTTAGCTATCAAGTGAGATTTTAATTGTTACTCTGGGAATAAGAGCCTCATTTCATCATAGTTTTCCTATTTTTCATTATTCTCAGAAGAATGAAAATGAATATAGTCTTTCCTTTTTAACATTCAGATCAGAGGCTTAAGACAGTAGGCATTTGGTTTCATCTGCTGAAACTTTATGCTCTTGGGATTTACTGAATTTCTGTTTCTTGGGTGTTCTGAAGTTAAGGTCTCAGTGCCCTTCTGAGAAGTGTTAGTCATCAGACTGCATCTTTTTGGAAATTTACCTGTATTTTGATTGTCTTGGCAGTAATGCTGTATTATTCTCACTTGGATGGTTTGCCAGTCTTGAGAACTACTAAGAAGGAGACTTAAGCCCTTTTTTAAAAAAATTTAGTTTCTACTGAAATTTCAAAAGTTCAAAAAAAAAGCAGTTCAAAAGCATTTTGAGCTATTCCTTTTATAATTGCATGGTACTTTGAAATTTCTGCAACTACAGCGTTATGCTTCATTTCAGGATAATGTTCAGTATGGAATATGATATAGTTACAAGATTTAAGATAGTAACTCAGTTGTCTGTCCTGCCTGAACACAAAATGTGTTCCAAGTACCATTTACACTTAATGATAACATGCAAAGCCTAAGATTTAAGGAATATAATCGGAGAACCTGGTCATGTTAACAACATCCTAGAAAATACTTTCCACCTGAACTAACAGCATTGGTTCAGCTCTCATTGTACCACTCTAGCAGACATTGATTATATGGGCTGTTGAATCCCTTTTAAAGACATTTAATGCATAATCCTGCTGTATTTAATTGAAAGGGTTACTAACAGTAATGGCAGCTCCTGACATACTTAAATGATAAGTCTCAGTGTAGCATCTTTTGGTGGATAAGAAGAAGTTATACCTATGTATGTATAGATGGGGACATACTGAAGTGTTTTATCTTAATAGGGTAATAAGTATGTGTTGTGGTGATCTTTGTGTGTACATCAAACCAGACTTTTCAATGTAGTGTGCAAAATTTTTAAAAATCGTAATTGTAGTGAGTCTGGGGCAGGCAGACACATCACCAATACACTTAATTACAGGTCAGAGGTGAGGAAAATAATTCCGGTTTCTCACATTCACTGTTAGAGGAAACAAAGAGAAATATTGATTGGGAAGACAAGACTGTGTAAAAGAACACAAATTTAGCAGTTCTGGCAGTTCCCTCTATATAAAATGATTAATTATGGAGGTGGCATGGATTTGATATTTGTTTTAGACAATGTACCACCATTTTTTTTTAAATTGTAAATATGTACTAATTATGACTATTATCAATTATATAATTCCTTTTGTAACTTTTTTTTTAAGGAAAGATGTATGGGAAAATATACTCTCTGATTACAAAACACCAATTGACTCATGATCATACAAGATCTGGAGTGTCAGGGAGAAAATGCCAGTATTCATTAACTAGAAAAGAATGAAATGTTTTTAATTGATGCTTGTAGTGCAGCCCTTGCTATTTATTGCTTAGCCACAGCTTTGAAACTTACCTGTGGCTTCCCCTACTTTTGGAATTTCTCAAAAAATTGATTGGTTTGCTAGTTCAGAAAAGAATTTGTGAAAATGTTGCTAGGACATTTCAATAAACGGCTGGTTGACTGTTCATACCACATAATATTTGTGTATTTTAGTAAAGTGGATCCTGTCAGAATTAAAAAACTCAAACTTCTAATACTTAAACCCAAGAAATAATTTCATTGTTGGAGAAAAAAGAGGAATAGTTCTGCCATATAGCTTTTTTGAGGGATGAGGTAACTAGGGCTTGTGTCTGTGAGAACAGAAACTGACAGAAATAGATTGTTTAAAAAACTATGACATGTCACTGTATGCTGCTGACTTGGATTTCCACTGAGGACTTGTAGATACATGGTAAATTGAAATAAAACAAAAAGTTTCAAATTATATTTGTTGTGGCTCCATATTCACTTTGTAGATGCCAAGTTTAGTAGTCAGAGGGTATATTTCTGACAATAAGAGTCTTTTTCTGTTCTTTGACAGCCACGAGCTGTCGCTGGTTTTCGAGGAACGGTACGATATGCATCGATCAATGCTCACAGAAACAGAGTGAGTATCTCAATGTATCATATCCATGTCGTGTAGCTGAAAGCAGTCAGGAATGCGGTTGCTATTGACTTCCTTTTTTGTATTCTTATGTGTGTATTTATTGTGTAGAAATTATACTTACAAATGTTGGGAAAAGATAATACATTTTACAGTAGTGGAGGATAAAAAAGTTCTTGTAGAAATAATAGTGGTTTTAATAGTTACCTTTGGCATTCAATTGTATTTTAAGTTAAGAAATTAAGAAGGTGAAGTTACTGAGTTTTATAAAATACATAGTATCTATAATATCCAGTATATAATCTTAACATACACTAAACAAATCTGAATAAACAGCTCTTTTAGTATAGAGATCTGCAACGTTATTTTAACATACTTCAGCTTCTGTTTTGTTTCTCTGGTCTTCTATGGAAATTTACTTGGCTGTTTCTACTTAAAATAGCGGCTGGATTTAATTATACAGAATTGTTTTGCAGTGTTGATTATAGTAATTTTATAGATAATAATTTAAGTCTCCAGAGCAGTAAAGAATCTATGTTCACTTTTGTCTTATAGGTATTTGTAAGATGCATTAGAATAATATTTCTTTTTCACAGGAGATGGGTCGGCATGACGACCTCTGGTCCCTGTTCTACATGTTGGTGGAATTTGTGGTTGGGCAGCTGCCTTGGAGAAAAATAAAAGATAAGGTAAACCTGGAAGTGAAACCAAAGAGCATGAGGGAGATTTACTTCTGGATCGCAAGTGAATGCTGTGATAAAGATTCCTCCACTAAGAATCACTAGTTCGTTACATTTTCTAGTGTTTCGTAGTGTTTCCATTGCTAGTATCATGCTATAAAAAGCAGTCAAGTTTTACAAACTGTCCTAGGCAGGAAGTGGATTGTGCTTCTAGTTTGCAAATGTTTTACAAGACTGAAGTAAGTGTATATATGCCACTTATTTCGTTTTTCTGTTTTCACTTGAGTACTTTTTGATTTCACCTATCACAGGTTTAGAGTTACTTATCTATTTTGTTTATTTGTGAAAGGAGTATTTCTTACTTGCTGGTGAGGAATAGTGAATCAGTCAGTATGTGGTAGTTCCTTAAGTCATGTATCATAGGTGAGGTATGCAAAGAAACAATGTCTAATTTGCCTGTCATTACTTCTAACTTCTTTTGAAATTAGATTGAAACAAGATTACTCTCTGATGTAGTTTATGCATTGGTAGATGACAATGTGCTATATAGGTGTATAGTCTCTTTTTTGGTTTTGATTTACTCATCTTACAGTAAATAGGATTTGCTAATTTTACGCAGTATGATGTGATGACCAAATATACACCAGTAAGTGGCTGAACTTCAGATGACGCAGCAGGATATTTAAATCTTTTAAACATGCTTTTTAGAAGGGTTGGAGTGTCTAATGACAGTCCTTGATATCAGGCAGCATTCAAACACAGCAGAAAATTAAATGGCTTTTCATACTGAATTTCACGTTTGAAAATTATTTTGCATGCATACTGAGGGGAATGACACAATCTTTTTCCTTGCTGTCTGATGTAGTCCTCAGTACTATTTAGTGTAATATACTTACCAGTCTTTCTGGCCACTAATGTATCGAGTGTGTTGTAGCAGAGAATGAAGGCATGTTAATGTTTGTTGCATTATTTACTCCTAGGAGCAAGTGGGCTCCATTAAGGAAAGGTATGAGCACAGGCTTATGTTGAAACATCTTCCTCAAGAATTCAACATCTTTCTGGATCACATTTCTAATTTAGATTACTTTACGAAGCCTGATTACCAGGTAAACATTTTTTCTACTTTGTCTCTATGATTTTTAAATAGCAGAATTTTATGCTGTTTCATCTTCAATTTCCTTTGATTTCATTGTGTAGTCTTGGTAGTTATCATGGATTGTGCCATCACAAAGTTATTTTAATGACCTTCTAGTGCCGTGGAAACTTTGTAGTTCAAAGATGTCATTTTTTTTCCATTTTGGAAGAGTAAGACAGTTAAGTTTCTAAAAACAATTGACAGTTGCTTTACAGTCAGTATTTGGTGCAATCGGGTGCTGTCCTACTATTGTAGCTTCTCGTGGGTGCTCCTTAAGTTAAATCAATCATACTGTTTTCTCAGTGATAGTCATTCTGGCAGTTTTCCAAAATCTGGAGCTCAGCACCTACAATATACACAGCTAGACAACAACATGCAGCCATGGTGAGTTTTTCAGACTGAAGTATTGCCTCTAGAGATCTAGCAGAAAACTACTAATTTTTCTTTGTTTAAGAGTATTGCCTGTTGAAATGGACAGCCTCAGCTTAGCGATAAGGTGATAGCTGCCAAGAGGATATGCTGTAGAATGTGTCTTACTCAGTGTTGACCCATGATTTAACAAGAAATCAAATGCAAAGATAGAACTTAGTTCAGTACCACTATGTGGAAAGCAGCAGGGGAATGCTCAGGAAAAGCAGGGAGGGAGGGACCGAGCTGTCGAAGGATGGCCGTGACTTTGACATTCCAAAGTGACTCTAACATCACGGTGCAGGTTGTCCCTGTGTGCCTTCCCTCTGGCTCCCAGAAGCACACATTCCTGTCAGCTTCCCACTTATGTTACCTCTGTGCATTTGTTCAACTCACTAGCTCGGCAAACCCGAAGGAATGGTTTTCTGCTGCTGTGCACGCTGAATGGGTTCAACTCAATTTATTCTGACTAACTGTGGAATTGTAACTTTGATAAGAATGATTCCTGTCCTTTACTTAGTAAGATTAACAAAGAAATCAAGATATATAACATTTGAAATGAGAACTGAAATTCTCAACTAATTTCCTGTTAGTAAATTAATTTCACTAGATGTAGTAGTATGTTCTGCACATTTGCAAAAAAAAAAAAAATAATTTTTTGAAAAAATTTGAAGGCAAAGAAAAATCTTATTACAAATACAGGAAATGTTTAGCATTCCTGAAAAATAAATACCTTGGGTTTTTTTTTCCTTTTCTATTAAAAATTGCTGTGGAATTTATTCTATAGTTTTCAATTAAGTGAGGAAAATTATTAAGAAATTTTTGAGTGTTTTGTGTGCCTAGTTATGAATAAGATTTCTTTTTTTCTTCTATGGTAAAAATCACTGATTGCAGAAATTTTGATGTTGCATAGAAAAACCTTGATTGTAGACTGATAAATATGTTCTGTTTACATTATATATCCTGAATGATAACACATACACACAGGCATATTTTTGCAAAACCTTTTTCTGTGATCTACTTGTATCTAACACAGCACATGCTCGGGGATTGACATGATACCAGGACAGAATTTCTCCGTGATGGAGACAGCCCAGTAATTTACAGTCCTCTGGTTGGTCATGGAACATCTGCAGCTGCGCAGCTGCAGCCTGAGCCTTCCGACACGGTGTTGCCTCTGTGCTTTAGACCAGAGCAGGGTGGTTTTATTTAGAGCCATGAGGAAGTGCTTTACTTTCCATGGTCATTTAAGCTCTGGTCTTTCTTAACTAGTATTTGTTGTAGCAGTGCTATGCATGCCTTCGATATGTATTGTTCTTTCTTTGTATATATGGTTAGGCACTGAACAAGAATGTACGTGGTCAGGATCCCTGCTTCGAAGAGTTACAGTCTAAAAAACTTTTTAGCTTTTAGGAAAAAAAAAAAGACTAATTTTAGAAATGTTACAGAGTAAGAGATGATGTGATATGGACACAGCCTTCCCACCAGTGACTAGAATTAAAGTTTTTTCACAGGGAGGGAATAGTAGATACAATTTCTTTCTCTGTCATGGACACAAATTGGTCTAGGTGATTTTTCCTTGCATAAAATGAAGGTGGAAGGCTTCCAGTGTGACATTTCTGTGGGATGGATGTCAGCATTAGATAAAATAAGGGATACATGGTTCTAAATGACAGAAACGTATGAATTAGCAAATCATTGTCCTTCCTTATGTACTCCTCATTCATTTCCTTAGTTTCTAGTGGTGTTACCAAATATATTATTTTATCTTCCTCTGCTGGAGAGCCATTTGATGTTATTCTGAAGCAATGTAGTTATGCCTCTGTGTGCCTTTCTGTCTACTTACGGAAGGCTATGGTGTATCTTTGCCTCTCTTTACTGATGAAAACACAGGTGTATATGTGATTTTTAAAAAATAAACCAGAATTTTGCATATCTTGAAAAATAAGAAATGGTTAATATAAATAACTGTGTCCTTATTTTTGAAAATTGTCAAAATCTTGAAAAGACATATTTAAATATTACAGAAGGATATTTTTTAATCACTTGGTCTCTTACACAGAAGTTAAACTTACTAACTTTTTTCCTTCATTTTTAGCTTCTCATGTCTGTGTTTGACAACAGCATGAAAACATTTGGGGTTATTGAAAGTGACCCTTTTGACTGGGAGAAGAGTGGAACTGATGGCTCTCTGACAACGACAACAACTTCAACCACACCTCAGTTACACACTCGTCTTACTCCAGCTGCAATTGGGTATGTATGAGCACTGTGGTCACTTAAAAAGCAGTCGCAGAGTACCAAAAAGAAATTATCTCCATAATTTAGGGTTTTTGTGCAGGATGTTGAATAAATAGAGGAACTGCAGTTTGGGAGCATTTCAAGTATTTGCCTAATTTTAGGGTTCCTGTCTGTACAATCCTGAAAGATCAGTACAGCAGACTTAAATTTATGGCAATAAAAAATATTACCTCAGGAAACTGCACATAATTTGCTAGTCCATCCTTTGCTAAATCGTATTTTGTGAAACTAAATGATGTGTCCTGAGTTTGACTGCCTGGAAATAAACCCATTGTTTTCTGTAAACTTTGAATAAACTACTAGCTGCTGTCTTCTTATAACTTTGAAAAATGAACGTATCTTTATAGGAAATTTGGAAATAGCTTTTGGTCATGTTTAAAATATTAAAATATGGAAGGTCTTTGAGACCTTCCATAATTAAGTAAGTTGAATGAGATATGGTGTTTAATAATACCCATACTCATCTCAGGGAACTGGAGAATGTAAGAAGTGTTTATGGATGAGGAGAAAGATTTTGTGCCTGTTCTGGGCCTTGAGTAGACCAACTTTTTATCCAAGAGTCACAAAGGTTGTGACTTGGGAGTGTTGACAGTGTAGTAAGGCTGAAAATAGCTAGAATTTAATGTAGAATGTATTGAATTCCCAGTATTTCAAGGTAATTAAAAAAAAATATGTTAAAATAAATGTCAGTCAAGACATTAACTAGTGTTAATATTACACAGGTGTATAGTGTGCACTGTTGAACACACTGAAGTTGACAGGGATTTTGCATATGATTCAGTCCCATTATCACACTATTTTATTGGAGTTATCTATATTATTGGAGTTATCAGTAGTCTTGGCTGCGGTTAACAATTTTGGTGGCTATAAAGAAATGACTTTTAATTGGCCTTCCAACCATTCATTTTTTAGATACCACATTGCTTCAGTTTCAGATAGTAAGCTAAGCCTCAGCCCTATTTAGCTCCAAGTCAATGGTACTACAGAACTTCAATTAAAATGTTCTTTTAGCGTTATGCTTATGTTTTGATTATCAATAATTGGATCAAAATGACACTTTGATAAGTATAGTGATTAAAACTGTTTAAAAATTTAGTCTGCTGAATGATTTCTCTTCCTTACAAAGTATGTTTTGTTATTCTACCAAATTTTGGGGGAAACTATATTATGAAAGTTACCCATTCATTTTTTTTTTTAATAGAAAAATATGTGTAGAAGAATCAGGAGCGTAGCTGAGCCTGGACATGATCTCTAACAAATTTGCTGAGAAGTTACTTCAAAAACATTCATAAAACAGCTTTTAAGTGATTGGGTTTTGATTTCACCTTTTGTTATGTGCCTAAATTAAAGAAATGTGAATTGTGAAAGACAAGAAGTAGGGTGTTTTATCTTAAATAATTTACAAGATTTAGTTTTCTACAGAAGCATGCTTTACTTATAAGGGTTTTTTTTTTTTAATAGACTAGAAAATAATTGCAAGAAACACATTAGAGTTTCAAAATTTTTACCTTTCCAATTTTTTTTTTTTAACTACTTTTGTAGAATTGCCAATGCCACTCCTATCCCAGGAGATCTGCTGCGAGAAAACACAGATGAAGTGTTTCCTGATGAACAGCTCAGTGATGGAGAGAATGGTATTCCAGTTGGTGTCTCACCAGAGAAACTACCTGGATCCCCTGGGCGTCCTCAGGAGAAAGACGTTTGGGAAGAAATGGATGCAAACAGAAACAAAATAAAACTAGGGATCTGTAAGGTACTTAGAATTCTGCATAGTGAATACCCCCTTTGAACAGTTTCCTGTCCTCATAGTACACATAATATATAATTAATAATGCAGTCTTATTAATACTGATTAGCCAGAATGGTCTAAGAAAATGAGATTTATGGTACAGCTAACACATTTTATTAGAGCAACTTATATACTGGAACAAGCAGACAAGCTTTTGGGCCTTGTGTCACTTTATCAGGTCTTTATGATGAATGGTAGATTACCGATAATTTGAGATTCTTTGTAGTTTATTCATATTTGTGTTCTTCAGACACAATTTTGGTTCTGAATCACTGAATGAAAGCAAAGCAAATTTCCTGCATCTTGCATGATGCTGAATATACAAAACCCAATTTAATGTTATTCTTCAATTGACAGGTTGGCAGTGTGATTGGCAGTATCCATTTACATCACTTGGTGGTTTTGTGTCCATAAGATATGATACCTTTGTACTGATCCAGAGTGGTTCATGGGCTAGTCTTTAGAAGAGAATGCTGCTTTATTTTGAAAAGTAATCTCTGAGAAATGATTCCTGTCTTCCTTGCTCACAATCACAACATTTTATATTCTGACAAATGTAGCCCTGTTTCTTTAAATAAACATATTTAGTACATGAAGAGGAATCTGGTACTGAAATGTTCTTTAGCTAGGAGAACTGTCTAGTTTGAGGCTGTTGCTTCTTGTTTACTAGAAAAAAAATACTGTGGGAGAGAATATGGCATGGTGTCTATTTTCAAATGTTCATATTTGTTTGGTTTTTATCAAGGAGGGAAAAAGGTGATTGTTCTGGTTTAAACAAAGGCAATTTCTATTAGCTACCTGTTGAAACTAAGGATGATCATGATTTCCCAGCTCTACATCATAACTAGTCAGTAGACAAGGTGTAATGCAGTTTAACTAAAACAGTTCTACGTCACAGAAATATGTAGTAGGTTTAGTGTATAACAGTGTTACATGGTCCAGAGAATCATAAAGACAGCTTGGAAGCTAACTTCTTTTTAACAAGAGCACTTGACTATAAAGCAGACCGAAGAACCTACCAAGTGTCAGGTTTCAGACCATTATTAAAGAAAATTTCAGAGATTAATATGAAATATCAGAGTAAATTTAAGTGTATTATTGGGCCTTTGGGACTCCTGTTCTTAGACCTACCCAGAACTAGTGTATTACTAGTATTTTGTCAGTTGTAGGTGAAGAGCATATCTAAAGTACATTAACTATGGCATGAACTTAAGGACCATTCCAAATACAAATTGGCTTATCACAGGCTAAAAACCCTGATGGTGTCCACCATGTAGTACCTTGTCTTCCTCTATTTTGACACTCCTAGCGAGTTATATTTCTACTTTACTTTTTGCACAGGCTGCCACAGAGGAAGAAAACAGCCATGGGCCAGTGAACGGAATGCTTAACGCACCAAGTCTCGGTTCTCCAATTCGTGTTCGCTCAGAGACCACCCAGCTAGACAGAGATGTCCCACTGGTGCGAAAGTTACGTTCAATTCACAGCTTTGAACTGGAGAAGCGCCTGACATTGGAGTCTAAGCCAGATACTGATAAATTTCTTGAGACCTGGTAAAGAAATTATTTTGTTCTTATGCTTAGATCTTTTCAGGATACATGGTTAAGATACTGTCATCTTTCCTCTATTGTGTGAAAACCAGGCATGGAGCTACTGGGTTATGCTTATGCAAGCTACAGCAAAGTATTTATGATGTTCATAATATGGCTGGATAATGGATTTCACCACTTGGCAGCTTCTTTTAAAAATGATTAGTGCTGGTATACAGTTAAAGCTGGACTTCCACACTTGAGAATTTTTTATTTCAAGACCTATTGATGTAACCCTGGTATTTATTACGTTTTTCTTTGGTGGGATACTCTTGACAGTCAGTACAACTCATCCTAAATAAAAATGATGACATCAGGTGCTTAGTAGAGGTAACATGGAATTAGATTATATGAAATGAGGACAGCTTACAAGAAGGGGAGTTATGGAGTTAGAAATCTGTCTGCATGTAGCAGGTTTAGTTATGCCCAAAGGTGTTGCACCAACATTAAAAAAGTCTTGATAGAATTAAAATAAAAATGGAAATTGAAGTCAGAGAGAGACAGATACATGAGAACAGGTTTGATCAATTTGCTTATGTGTAGAAAAAATAAGGGGAGAAGGACACAGTGAAATCTAGCTGAAAAGCAGAGGCTGAGTGGGGACAGTGGAAGACAGCTGAGATGCTGACAGTGGCAAAACCTTTCTAAATATGTCATAGGAAGGTTAGGAATTTGTTTGATGAAGCAAGATATGCAAAGCATAAGTAATCAAAACAATAACATTGGTCTTGAAAGCATCTACTAACTTCTGCTGGAGACATCTGTTTCTTCTGTTCTGCTTTGAGTCTCTGCTTTGTAGCATAAATTCAGTACAGTGGGCATCTGGTGGTAGCCTCACCACTGAGCTGATATCCACTCACTATTCTCCCTTATGGTAATTGCATTTACAATACAACATGATAGATTACAATTATACTTACAATGTGTGCAAATTGCTAAGACCATTCACCCATTTTTACTTGACATCAGAGTTATTTGTCTCAAATTGTGGATTTTTCAACCATTTAGATTCTTCTAAAATATGACAACAAATTTTTATATAAGTCTAGTTTTCCTCTACTAAAATAATTTAATTAATTCTTAACTAAGTCAGATATTATCTTCTTTTCTTAAGTTTGGAGAAGATGCAGAAAGACTTGAATGCTGCGGCAGAGCCTCCTGGTGCTGCTGTTCCTCCTCTTTCTCAGAAAACACCCATTCCTGCTCCCGTAACTGCCCGCATGGACCATGTTTGGCACTATGATGAAGAATACCTTCCAGATGCTTCAAAACCTGTGTCAGCTAGCTCTCCAGAACATGTTGATGGTGTTATTAGCAATGGATTTGTAGCGGTCAACTTAAGTTCCTGCAGGCAGGAGGTTGATTCTAAAGAATGGGTGATAATAGATAAGGAAAGGGACTTGCAGGACTTCAGGACAAATGAAGCTTTAGGTCACAAAACAACTGGAAGTCCCTCAGATGAAGAGCCAGAGGTACTACAAGTTCTAGAGGAGTCCCCTCCAGAAGAACAGCCCAGACAGGGTGGTTGGGCAGGAAACAGTGTCCATGCCAAGAACCAAACCTCAGGGGTGGAGTTTGTTCTAGCCATGGAGTGTCATCCTGCTGCTTCCGAACAGCTTACAGATAAATTGGAACTTCTGTCTGGAGCTGCTGGACAGCTTCTTGCAGCCACCCCTACAAGTCCTATGGAAGCTCAAGCAGAAGGAGCACTCACTCCGGTAAGAGAAATGGCTGCTGTTTTATTGAACCTCTCTTTATTCAGAATTACATGATGAGATAGTAAGGTGAAATGCTGTGACTAAAATACAGTAGTGTAGCAGAAATTCCTAGTTTCATCAGATATGGGACTTCATTCTTGAGGAGTGATCTTCCATGTTCTGTTAATGAGTGTTTACGTTCTCTCACTGCAGTGGCTATTAGTTCTGCAGGTATGATCCACAGAACTAGCCTCAATCAAAAAAAAAAATTATACATATATATACACACATATATACACAAACGAGCTCCTTATGCATTGATTCCTAATCAGTGAGAGATACACATGCAAATATATATTTTTATATTCGCAGTACAGAAATGTAAGATGACAGTGAATGTGTAAAACACTGTGCTACAATGTTTCACATGTTTCAGGAAAAGCCTAAATGACTGAAATCAAAGAATCAGAGTTACTTGCTCCTCACCATCATCGATGTAGTGTTTTCTTTCGGAATTCCCTTTGTTTCTTCTGAAATTTCTACTGGTTCTTTTACAAACAACTTGTTGGCTTTTATAAATAGTTGCTACTTCTGACTTCCAAGATAATTTTGCCACCACTGCTTTGCTTGCAGAGTTTTCTCTTCACTAAGACAGATTGGTTTGCTTCCATTGCATCCTCCTCTTTTTGTGTTTCTCCATCTTGTCTAAAGAATTCTCATTTCTACAGTTTTTGAACATTTACTTTTTTTCTTCTTTGTCACTGACTTCACTGAAAGAGGAAGTGAGATTAATGGTTAAGTGATTTGGCATCAGCTCCTGATTTGGTTTCTCCCCTTTTGTGAGTAGAAATTGTGTCATTATGATATAAAGGGCAATTCTTTCAAACTCCTTTGAGTGAAGAAACCTGGCTGTACTTCTCCCTCACTTACCACCACTTCCTCTGAAGGTTACAGCCAGCTCATTAGAAAACAAAACTTGTCACCTACACTCATTTATTATAAAGTGTGGAATATCCTTTATGGTGAAAATATAATTAGCTATAGCTGTACAGTAAAATTTCAAATACACCTATGTTCTCATGGAAAATACAAGATTGTATCTTTCATACAAGATTATAGTCACTTTGTGAATTACGCAGTTTAAGGAAGATTGATACAAAGTACAGAACTGTGTTAAACAACAGAAGATTTTTGAGATTTAGATTGAAATTTTAGTTGTGTGAAAGTTTTTGATGGGTTGAAAACTTCTAAAGGCTAAAAATTAATTTAAATTGCTCAGTTGATTTCAGTTGTTTAATTTTGTATTTTAATGTCAGTTTTAGTAAAGCAGACAAGAAAGAGCAACACAGTCTTGTACAAAATACTAATTATTGGATGTGTTTATTTTGAAAGCTATTAAAAAATAGCTTTCAATTTTGTGTGCAAATGCACTATCCCACTTTATACAAACTTGGCTCTTTTTGGGGAAACAGCTATTTTACTTAAAACTGAAAGCAGAGGTGATATAAACATCATGTGCTACAGTGCAAATAATGGACAATATCTGGAAAGGAAGAAGCTTCTAAGTGTGGGAGTAGAAATAGTTATAAACAAGGCCAACAAATTACAAGATGTATTGGAAGAAACACTGGTTGAAGTAGACACTGGGGTGAGATTATATTTTAGTCTGGCTTTGCAAGCAGGTACGGGATATTTGTCATGACCTCAAAAATGGGGAGAGTGAATATGATTTATATTATCCTGGAAGGGCAAGTAGTGCTGTGAGGGCAAGAGACTGGCAGGAAGGAGCTCACTGTTTTGAAAGTGTGTCATGTGGAATTGAAACAATAAATAGAACTGGGAATAAAGAAAACAGAAATTATTTGGCTGATTTAGAAACTGGGAACAGAGTGTGTCTATGCAGTATGTCTATTCCAACTGTAATGCCAATTTGCAGTAGTATTCCCTCTACTTCATTAGCCCTTGAAAGTCCAGGAAGATATTTGGAGGCGAGTTGTTCTTTCTGTCCTTTTTTGATGGTGTTGCACTTTATAAAAGTTACTTAAATATTCCTTGAGATGGGTACTGGAACCTGGATGTTCTTTTAGGTGAGTGTCCCTAGTTATTTCCCAGGGAGGCAGTATACATATGCCTCTTCATGCAGTATTTCTGTCTGTTCCAGAGACCTGGTGACCTTTAGGAGCTGTTTGGTAGAGTCCTTTTCCTTCTTCCTCAAAGCATTTACCCACCCAAAACTGTTCTTTGAATGGGATTCTTGTTTGTGGATCAGATGTTCTTATTCTTTAGTAATTTTATCTAGGTAGTGCCTTCCTGACAATACAAGTAATAGGCAAAGGGTCATATTTTACTTTTCTGCCGATTTAATTACATTGCACCAGTTACTAAGAGCAGGTTGGGATCCAAGAATGTAAGTTTAGGACCATAAATCAAATTACTTAAGTATTGACAAAAGGTGTTAAAAATACATGTTAAAATTTTAGTAGTATAATAGCTTAATATAATTTGTGAAACCATTTACTCATTTCAAATGGTTTGAAACTGTAGGACATGTCACCACTCACGGTCATCATGCTTATGAATATGCCTCCCATATGGATTTCTAGTGTTCCACTTCACTATCACTTAGGAGAAAATATGATGAATTACATTCTTTGAGCTTATTCTAATAGGTTTGTTAAATATGCGAGCAATTACTTCAGTGGTGAATGAATAAAATAGTTTTCCTGTTTTATGTATCTTTTTTATTTTTCATTTTTACTTTGATGATTCTTCTGTCTTTCAGGGCTTTATCGCTCACTATTTTAGTAGTAAGTAGTAGCAAGGATGTTTCTATATGAGAAACTAAAGGTTCATGTACTCGCCCATAATTTTGTTTTCTCCTGGAGAAAAGAAATTGATGGTCTGCAGTCCTTGCATTTGTAGGTAAATGTTCTTCCTGAAACTGTGTGTACATGGGCTTCCTGTAATTGATGATAATATCACTTCTTACCTGTTTCACGCAGCATCAGCATTCTAATACTAACGTTAAGTTGTAGCAGTTCAGGAGGGAAAACAACTCAAAAAATAAGGGAGAAGTTATTGGCTTGGACATGAGCAAGTTTCGGGCATTAAAAGATAAAGAAAATTTTGCTATCTATTATGAAAAAAACTCTGCAGGTAAGAGGACTAATTTTCCTGTTAGCAGTCGTGGTTTTCCAGTTGCAATACAGATTCTGTGTGCTACCAGCAAATACCAGTTTGATCCGGCTCAGTCATGGGCGCACGGTCACGTTCCTGTTGATCTGTTCAGATCATGCTAGGGTGTATATGCTGGCTTCATGCTTTCCTGATGGCTCTGTGTTGACTTTGGCTGCGGAAGGACAGACAGTACCTGATTTACTGTAATATCTGGTGGTATAAAGTTAAGCTGTCAAAAGAATTGGAACTGATCTAGACTAATGGTGAATTTATACTGGAGCAGCACTTTACAGCTCTGGTTTTCTTTTCCTTGAGCTGGTACTAAGAGCCTAAAGCTGGACCTGCTGTGTTGTTGAACCCTGACCTCAGTAATTTTTAACAGTTGGACTTGATTACCTATTGCAGTTTAACCCCAGCCAGAAATTAAGCGCCACGCAGCCCCCAACCCCAGAGGGATGGGGAGGAGATCGGGAAGGAATGCAAAACTCAAGGGTTCAGATAAGAACAATTTAATGATTTGAATAAAATAAAACAGGAGGGGGGAAAAACCCCACAGCGATAATAATAACAATTGGAGTGAAAAGGAAGGTGAAGAGGAGAGGAATAAAATCCAAAGGGAAGGGTGAAAAAGCAAGTGATGCGCAATACAGTTGCTCACCACCCACTGACCAGTGCCCAGCCAGTCCCCAAGCAGAGTTGGCAGGCCCTGGCCAACTCTCCCCAGTTTATATACTATACTATCTTCTGTGGTATGGAATATCCCTCTGGCTGGTTTGGGTCAGCTGTCCTGGCTGTGTCCTCTCCCAGTTTCTTGTGCCCCTCCAGCCCTTTCGCTGGCAGGGCCCAAGGAACTGAAAGGTCCTTGACTCAGTATAAACATTACTTAGCAACAGCTAAAAACGTCTGTTGTCAACCTTATTCTTACACCAAATCCAAAACACAGCACTGCAACAGCTAATAAGAAGAAAATTAACTCTGTCCCAGCTGAAACCAGGACATCATCTTAAAGGTCTTTTCCAACCCAAATGATTCTACGATTCTACTGAATTGCAGTGAACTCCATACAATACATGCACAAAACTTTGCAATGTATATTTGTCAAGGAGATAGTTCAGCAAAGAAATAATAATGGCATTGAAGTAATAGAATATGTAACAGCTAATTCCATTTTTATCTTCAGTTTAAATTAAACATTAGTTTGCTCTGGTCAAACTTGGTTGACAACCTAATAAAGTGTGTGTGTATATTTTTATATATATATTTACATACACATACATGTGCATGCATGGTTAGAAAAGAGGTTTGACTGTATGGATCTATTTATTTTTATTATTTAGAAATATTACTGAAATGAGCATTTTTGTACATTGAGGTACTAAGTTTTATCAAAAATCTGCTCTTAAATTTCCATTTATTTCTGAATTCTGAGTTGTTTAATTTTCGTGTACCTTCTGTTCTCAGTTGCTGCATTTGTGAGATACTGGAAATACTCTTTCTTATTTATTTCCAGTTGAGAGACAGCTATGCATTATAGAAACCAAAGCTTTAGGACTGAGACAACCTTTTCCTTGGAAACTAAAATGCTTGATAGGTGCTCTGTTTCCAAGACATATAGATTAGAATTGCAAATACCATGGTAGGAAACAGAAAATCACCTTCATGAAGATTAGAGAGATGGAAACTTTTTGCAGTCTTCATGGTTTTGTTTAAATATACTTGGAAGAAGGACTTGCAAGCTGTATATAGCAATCTCATTTGCAGGTATTTGGATGTGTCACCATCAGATACTTATTCGGCACTGGAAAAGGTCTTGCAAAAAATCAGTTGGTTTCAGAGTTGTATGTCAAAGCTATAGGTTTATTAGAATCATCAATAACCAATTTGAAAATGTACTTTCTCTAAAATGATTAGTTTGGAACACTTTACAGCTCCTGGTCTTTATTTTTTCTTCCCTTTTCTCTAAATGCTTGAGTGATGTACTTCAATATGAAGCAATTGCTCATGGATTCTCCAGGCCAGTGTATCCTTCTAGTTCAATCCTATATTTGGGAAATTTCATCAAAATTATATAGTACTAATCTTACTGATTAATCCTGTCAGCTATGGTTCTTAATAAGTGCGGCTGTAGTTGTACAGTCACATTTCTAAAGCTTGCAAGTGGGTGTATATGCTAAAAATATAGTCATCTCAGAAAGCAGTGCTGTTGCACAGATGTGCTAAGCATTTGCAAGGACCAGTCAACAATCAGTTAGTTTGTGTACACAATGCCCTTGGAACAGACTGTGTTAGTTTATTAAATTTGCCCTAGAATTTTACCGACTGACTGACTGAAGGTAGGAACCAGCTAGAGAAAGGATGATGACTTCTGATTTTGATACTGGATTTTTAAAAGTTGATGGAAAATGTGAAGATTAGATTTAAGATGCCTCTTAAATTGTCAGCTTTTAACCTGTGAGGAACTTGTGAATATGGTCTTCTAAGAAAATGCATCTAGGCAAGTCATAAACAAGAATTATTAAAATATGATTTTAAAACCTTATTTTCTTCCCCGCCATGTTGTTCTCACAGCTCAACTCATCTCATGTGCTGCATTTCTCCACTCCAAGAATTTCAAGTCCCATCCTCCGCACCATGAGCCCTATAGCCTATCTATCCATCCACTTGGACCCTCTGAAAGAGGCTGGTTTACCAAGGAGTCAATCAGCTGAGAGCCACTCCTCTTCCTCCCGCGCCACTGGCCGTAGGCAGCTTCCTGTCATTCCCTGTGGCAACAAGTTCCCCCCTGCCATTCGCATCTCAAAAGCACAACTTGAGCAGGTGAATAAGCCTTGTCTTCGTAAAAGTGACTGCATTTTAGCAGTCCTCTGCAAAGTTTAACATTTTCAGTTGCTCTGCACAGCCCAGTAGTAGGCATATGCTAATCATACTGCTATACCCAACATCTGAAAAAGTATTTTGAAAGATCAAGTTGGGGGATAAGAATGGATCTTGTCCAGGACTAGAGTCAGGAGTACTCTATGAGAAAGATACTGTCCCACTTAGAAGAGGTAAAATCAGAGAGAGGAATATTTAGAGAGCTTGTGGTCTGGAGCATCAAGCCTCTCTGGATGCTCTGGAAGATAGATTCACTTCCTCAGAGCAATTTTCTGTTGAAAAAGGTAGCATTATAAATTCTGGAAAAGTTTGTTGCTTCTTTCAAAACTAAGATTAAAATCTCTCTTTTTTTTTTATGTGTTCCTATAATCAGTACCAGGTGGATTTTGAATTAGGAACACATATTAAAATTTGGACTACCTTAAATCATTTTAATGTGAGAAAAAAATACCTAGAGATAGTGAAATTGCTACGTGGGGAATGAACAAGTAATGAATTGTTCCACTGCTTGCAGTATACAAAGCAAAGATGGCAATTATCAGGAGTCATAGCTAATGAAAATGTCACTAGAGAAAGGGGACTTCTCATAGTTTTGTATTCACAGTTTCATTTCAATATGAGAAAGATGAAGGATTAGAATTGTAATTGAAGTTAATCATACTTTGTCTGTTAGTCACAAAAATATTGAAATTTGCTAAGCAGCATGAGCTTGCATTGACTGGTAAAACAGTATGACATAGCATTAATGCATAAGACCCTAACATATCATCATCATTTTACCATTAATATTTCATTTGGATTATATTTTGTGTGCCTTTTATTTCTAATGTATTTTTTTCAGTATAAATATTTCTATATTTATATAGACTTCTTTTTTTTTCAGTGAAGCATGCACAGGAGTATTCATATTAAAAGTAACCATCAACATTTGCTTCTTTCAAACTTCCATAAGATCAGTGTTGAGTGGTAACAAGGCAAACAAAGCAGCTAGTGTCAACGTTTTGTCTGTTAACTCAAAAAGCAGTGTTTTTTTTCCAGCAACTCCTGGCTGCTTTTTATCTGAATATAAAAAACCAGTTCTGCCCTCAATGTATGGAAATGGAAAAAGATTAGGTCCCAGATGTTCATTATTTTGAGCCTGATGAGATACCAAAATACCACATTCTTCATGATGACTGGTGTATTGACTAGGGCAAAGGACTTAGGAGAAATTAACTCATTAAAAGTTAAGCTTCAGAATTTTTCAGGATTAGTTTATATCCCAGGATGCAAAATGACCTCTAGATTTTTTTGCCTGTATATATGTATGATTTAAATTTTCCAATTGGAATGAATTGCAGGTATAATTAGCAATCTGCTCAAAATACTCAAAGTAGGTTGGCAGAGAGGGTCTTCTCTGGTTTCTTTAGTACCCAACAAATGAATAAAGCTGCAATATTAATAGGAGCTGCAAAGTGATACACTTTCTTGTCATGTGAAAAAGAATTGGTATTGTGTCAGGTGCTGCTGCTACTGAGTGGAGTGAGGATTACATGTAGCATTCTCAGCCTCCTCTTTCTTTTTACCTGGTAAGTCCATGACTGCTGTGTTCTTTTTCAAGCTGTGGTTTTGAAACTCCGGACTGTTGAGGATTTAACTTCCAGTTTTTCATTTACTATGGAAACTACAAGCACATAATTCTTTAGTTCATTCCAACAATGAATGCCTCGTGTACTTCATGGCTCACTAAAGCACTGAAATACTTCTTCAAGTGTTTCTCTTTTCTACAGTGCAGTAATGTTAGGTACTTAGCAAACTGGACGTTCCAGCAGCCTGAAAGATGAATATGCATGTTAATAAGCTAAAGCTTTTCTCTAGTTTAATAATAAAAATAATTTGAATGTAATTCTATATTGTTCTGTATAAATATTTGGTACTGAATATATGTTTGTGTATTTCATGCTGTTTGCAATTTGGTTCAAAGTTCATAACTCATGAATTGCAGAGTTCAGGGATCTGTGCTGTTGAATTAGTTTCCTGTATTAAAAAATAAAAAAATGATACATTTTTTCCTGAAATCAAGCAAAAGGATTTTCTTTCCTCATTGTTGATGAGTGAGGGTTCGGAAACTATAGCCCACCTCCCTCTAGTTTGACATCAGATAGAGGAGGTCATGAAATTTCTATATATTCCATGCTCACTAGTGCAGAGAGGGTATGGGATGTAGGTTTACCTTTACAACGTAAGGCATACGATAGAGAACTCCTCTCTTGCCATATATATGTTATGTAGAAGAATTGGAGTATTTTGCTTCAACTCTCTGTATTTACTCAGCCTGCAGCATAGGCGAGCCTGGCAGCATTAGAGCTGACAAAAACCAGAATGAATCCTTTGACTGTACTTGAATCTGAAGAGTGGGGCTAGAGGGCTATTAGCGTCATGTGCTTCTATAGCATGGTCAAATTGTACAGCAAATCCTCTTGAAACATAACCTTTTTCTTTTTGTGAATTTTTCAGTCAGGTAAGTTCTCTGAACTCTGCTCATTAGAGGACTGCATAGTGTGTTGTGTGAGGCCGATGGAAAAGGTGATGTGATGGCAGCAACTACTGACCAGGGCTGTGTATGAAGAGATTGCTTAGGTAGATGTTGTGCTAAATGTGCAACTGTGTCTTGAGAAACAATCAAAATCAGCGACCTCAGATTTTGATCTCTATGGTTTGTCAGCTTGAGGTCTTCAATAAGATAGTGAGCACCTCTCCTAGCCATAGCAGCCAGCTAAAATACTTGTAAACTGGCTGCTATACAGTCAAATTCAGCCCTTAACAAAGGTGGATTTTGTATTTTTTGGTTTTATTTTTGGTCATGCTGGCGTATTTTCATTTTTTAAATGTGCTTAATAGGACATGTACAAGGGGACTGATTTTAATCTAATAATTTTGTGGTTATTCATTGTGTTAGGGAAGGATAATCTGTGTGTCTCAGGTTAAGCAGTTGAAATTAGTTGGCACTTAGACAAATATTTTATGTCTTAATTTTTTGAAACTTCTACCTTACTGGAACATTTTAAAAATGATTTTGTAGTTATATAGACATGTTATTAGTTACAAAATGCTCTGAAATCTCCCCACACAAGATGCTATGGAAATGCAAACCATCATATTCATACCCAAGATGAGAAATAATATACTGATCTGAGTTGAAAAATTTACCTTAATTTTTAAGCATCTCACTGGAATTCAGGGACCAATGGAAGAATAAGGTAAGACTTCTTGACATGTTCAAGGGGTGTTTAGAGAAAGAATGCATATCCCTTATCATTGTAATTTTATTTTGGATGTTTTAGGTTTATAAGACAAGAGTGCACGTAAATGTTGTAAATTTCGCCATTTTTTATGAACTAGTTTTGGCAGGTTTCACTAGTCTGCAATAGCAAGAGATGAACATTTACATTGGTTTTCACATTTAACAATCCCTTTTAGAGCCACAAATAAAGAAACAAAACCCTAAAGATGCTCCTCTCTTGTTACAGTGTTCTTTTAAAATTATTTTTGGCAGTGGCATTAACTTGAAGTTGTCATGTCTGTTAGGATTGCCTTAGAACTCAGCTGAAGTTCTGGTTTAGCATTGTACCTGTCCATTAAACATGTCAGGAATGGATATATTTGTCGAAAATCCTCTTCAGGATTTCGGTTTTAAGACATGATGCATTACTAAATAGCTGTGTCCTGGAAGGAAGAGAGGGAAAAGCTTTTCTTTCTTCAGTGAATATGGTTTTTTTACTGCTGCTATGGTTGAAGTTGGCTGTAGCAAAAAGGGTTCTGATTTCAGGTTTCACAGAATTGTTATGCTCCCTTGTATTGAGTCAGCATGAGGTTTAGGTTAGATTTTTTTTTTCCAAGAGGCTGCTAATACAATTTACAACATTGGGTTTAATCAAGGTAGAAATTTCAAGGAGTTAGTCCAGCTCACACCTACTGGAACTCTTTCATACACAGTAGATCTGAATTTAAGTAGGGAAGTTGGATTCATGGCAGGGTAACTGTTAATAACTGTTAATGTTTCAGCAAATTTTAGCCTGAGAGTTAAGTTGCTGTGACATTACAGCCTTCACTCATCATCAGTGAAAGCAAGTGTTTGATAGTGTTTGTGACCGTATTCAAAGGCAAGCTCAGATTCAGAGCTTGTACTGCTTTCAGTTGTTACTGTTAGGTTCTTGAAAGGCCGTGGACACGTGATCACTGCTACAGTGTCATTATTTTCTTTATTAGTAAGTTTCTGTGGAGTGTGTTGATTTTTCATACAAAACCACATAGTATGAGGAATATCAGGAAGCATTGTTTTAGAAGAAAAAAAGAGGATGTCTGGAAGACACACATAAGCTCACAGGTTACTTCCATTCTTTTAAGCAACTGGATTTTATATTGATAATGATGTTTCTTTAGCAGTTTTCATCTACACACTCTTTCTAATGCAGACAAGTAAAAAGTTTTATTTGTTGCTTTTATCCAAGTGGCAGAGACAGTTGCTTGATGTGTAGAAATTAAATGCTACCTCCAGGGCTTAGCAGGGTCTTTTGTCTGAAGGAGAGAAATTCTTCAGGTATGCTTTTTTTATATCTGCCTTTGGCATAAAGAAGAATTAAAAATTACAGCATGTTAGGGTAGATTTTCCTTCAATGGAAACTTTACAAGTTGTAAAATAAGAAAAAACAGTTGAGGACAAGCAGTCAGTATAAATGCCTTGGTTTTTTTCCAATAGTATCTTGCGTGTAGAGAGAACATACATTTTTAATGACAGTACTCTCTTGGTCATTCTTCTGCAGGTTTCAGAAGCAGCAGCAAAGTCATAGTGAAGGTCAGGACAATAAATTAGCCTTGGTAATAGCATCCACATACACCAACCATGTAGGAAAAAAGCAACCAATAAAAAGTTAATAATTGTTTAAAATGTTCATGTCTTCTGGAATCCACAATACTTTTAAGATTCCCAAAATTGATAACCACATGATTCATCTATTCTTGTCTGTCCTTGAAGTGGCCAATTTTTATTTTTATTTTTTTAAATCTTATCCCAAACATATGTGAATTACTTCATTTTTCTAGCATCATGATTTCATTAGCTTGGAATAAGCAAAGATAATTCAGGAAAGCTAAATGGTCTGTGGGATTTGCCATGGAGGGTGCTCAATCTGGTGTCACTAATTGTTTCCATGATGACAATTCATGCAGTAATATTCTTGAAATAAGTAGGTGTTTACAATTCAGAGCATAATGTCCAAGGACTAATGATTATTTCTCATGTAATTAAGGTATAATTGATCTAATTAATATAATAAATATTGTATATAAATAATTGCAGATATTGTCCATCTGTAAGATAATATTTAGTTAAGATATATTTATCTCTTAAAATCTTTTGTCTTCTATCATTAAAATCACATATAATACTAGTCCAACTAGAATTACAGGGGAAAAAACAAAGTCTTTATTTGGAGTTTGTGAATGTGTCAGCATCTTAGTGTTTTCTGCTGGTTAGATAGGTCTCTCATAGGGAAGGAGTAGACAAAATAGGGAAACAACTAAAATTAGGACAAGTGCTCTGTGGAGGTCTCTTAATATTTCTTAACTACCACAACGTGACTTTTGAAAATCAGTTCAGTTTCAAATTATTATTGAAATTTCTAGTATTGGGCAACTCTACACTGTTGCTTTACATGAGCCACAGGGATGTGTTTACGTATTACCTAGCTACAAATGTAGAGCTCTTCTGACTGCTTTCAGGCAGCTTCTAGACACAGAATATATGTTGAGAGCTTACAGATGAGCTAAAGTGAGGCTCCCTTATTGCTGTATCTAATCAGGCTAGCAACCAAAACAGAATCAGAATAAACTGGTGGTGCCTTTGTAAGTATTTTTAAGGAGCTTGAGTTTTATGGAACTGGCAACATGTATTATACTGTAGATCACTTGAGTGCTTGGATGGAATCAGCCGTGTTATAACTCCTTCATGGAGGTGTGCTTTTACATTTATCATCACTCCTGTTCACAGAGGCAAGGCTACGTAATATAACAGGCTACCAAAAGTTCAAAAGTTCTAGGTATTTCATTTTTAAAAGATAAGCTGGATTCTAATCGCATCTTTGTGTCTGTAAACTTTGTGACTATAAAACCTTGTGTTCAGAGGACAGAATATATGAAAAGACACTGTAAGAAAAGAGAAGGACTCAGTATAGATAAGACGCTTATCTCTAGGTCTGTCTTCTCTGAAGGATATCTATTAAACATGCTTATAAGCAAACTGAAAGCAGCTAGTTCTTTATGTGAATTACAACTACTGTTGGTAGTGCAGTGTGGGCAGGAGAAAACCCATAATCCTTTCAAATAGATCCTGACAATTCTGAGGAGAGATATTAAGAAAATTTTAATCTGGATTTCAAGTTTGAAAATGAAATGTTATGTGTACAGTAATTTTAATTCTGCTGAAATTAGCATGTGTATTAAAATTATATTTGCAGGGTTTCATCAGTTTTTCTGGTATGTTTGACTCATCCATAGAAATTTTAGTGTTCACAGATTCTCTCCCTTGCAAACATAACACAACTGTGGGCAATGTGTTGACATAGTGCCAGTCTTATAACTGGATAGAACAGGATTTAATTTATTTCAACATACAAATGAGTGGATTCGCTATCTGACTGGAGGATCACAAGTCAGGAAGACTTAATTTTGGTGTGGTTGGTTTTTTTAATGTGTTGCTGGAGCTGCTTTTTTAAAGAATGTTGCTGTTTGAACATGAAACATACTTTTACCTTTGCAAAAAATCAAAAATATAGTGTAAATGGCAAAACTGAAGCATAAATGTAGCACAACAGTAACATGTGAATTACCGATACTTTGTGATGACCCTTTATTGGAATTGATAAGTTGGAGAGGAATATTCAGAATTAATCTAAACAGTAGTAGCCAGACCCCACTGCTGTTATGCATCAAAAAAAAAAAAAGTTTTATGTGATTGAGAGTCTCTTTTTCTTGACAGAGATTCTTTACTTGAATTGAACCTGGGTTCAAAATAGAGCATTTCAAATTAATTTTCCAAAGGAGATACTGCGTTAAAAAAACAACCAAACGAAAAAAAAAAACCAAACCCAAAGCCCCCCAAAACCCCAAGTACTGGCCCTTAATGTGTAGAAGGTATAACGTGGCTTTGAAAATGAGAGTTCAGGGTTTTCCTGAGGAAGTATTAGCCTGTGTTTTTATTGTTTCTTAAAATTGCAGGTATTCTCTCTGTAGGGACAAATATTAATGTAGAGCTTAGCTTCAAAAAGATCAAATGTAGTAAAAATTGTTTCTAAACTAAGAAAAATATATACTAATACATTTCTCACAGCTAGCTGCTGAAACAAAGCAAGGTTTACTTAAAGATGTTTGCATCATTATTAGCTATTATAATAACAATAACAGTAAGAAAAGTAACAATAAAATGAAAATATTTTAACTGTATTTTATATACCAAAAGTGGTTGCACCATTAATTAAAAAATAAATGTCACTTCATATTTAATGTTTCATCTATTAGAGGAGGAACCTTCTCATTTGTGGTGTTTTATTGTGCTTCTTGACAGAGTACCTAAGTATACTTGAGCAGCACAGTCCTTAAATATGCTTGAGCATAACCTCTCATGGAGAACTAATTCACATCCTACTGAAGATTGTTAGGTGTTTTACAAAATCTAGATTTAGAAATGCTAAATATATTGTGCTATTTATTCACCGGCTTTCATACTAAACCCACAGTCTTCATGGAATCGGTAGTTTCCAACTTCCCAAAGGAAAAAGTCTCCAATTGGCCAAGCTTCTGAAAATAGTTGATCTCTAGAACTTTTGTGACTTTAGAAAATAATCATGGTAAGGTAGGAATTCAGTTTCTTAAGGAAGTAATATCATGAGATGGGAAGGTGAAATAGGCTTTAGTTGCCATCTTCTCACATCTCTGAACTGTGCATTAAGGCAAATTCATGCTTTCTTTGTCAGAAAAAGACTGTTTCTGTGGAACTCAAGAAAAATATTACAATACTGGCCCATTTTTAATAGGAGTGTATCGCAGGAGTATTGTGTGAGTGTTACGAAGTGATAGCCTGGAAGTGCTGCTGCTTCCCAGTTCTCCAACAAAGTAAATGTCGAGAATATTCAATTGGTTTATGCATTATAGAGCAGTTCCAAATTACATGAGTACTTGTTTTAGTCACATTAGCAGACTAATTAGCCACTTATTACAATGCCAGTTATTCTCGAAACACAATTAAAGATACTACTTTTAGAGCAATCATTATCTGCCCTATTGGATGTTTGAGGATATAAGTTTATGTTAGAACAACAAAAAAATCTTCCTCTACCTAGTAAGTGGCGTAGGAATAACTGAAAAGGGAAGATACTTTAAAAACACTGAAATTAAGCCATGATTAGTAAGTTTTAAAGTAAGACTGTACACACAGGCCTGTATGTACTTTATCCTCAAAAGATACCTATCACATAAGAAAACGTGAAAACACAGTTGTCTTGTTTATTTGCAACTTTACATCTGTATTCCATCCTCTTCCCATTTCTTGCAACCTCCATATAAAGTGATGCAAAAATTAGCATTGTAGAATGGCAGAAAGAATATATCTGAAAAGTTGTGGAGAGCAACACAGTCCTCTTTTCAGCCAAATACAAGCAAACCTTCAGATGTTGCTTTAGTTTATGATTAGGGCCTGTCATATGTGAATTATTAACAACAGGAGGTAGTATCGTGGGAAACACCAGTTCCTATAAATGCCTGCGGTGCTTGCAGTACTATATATATATATATGTGACTGCTGAAAGGGATTCAGTATCAAAACTTACAATCATCTCTGGTCTTATGTTCCATAACATCATGAATTACAGCCATATATTCCTCCTGTTTATCCCCATATTAGTCTACCTGTAGAAACAGCCTATGTAGTTTAGTAGATCTGTAATTAATTATAAGTTAGTTAATTAAGTTAAACTTCTTCTCTGCTGTGAATTTAATCTGGAAAGGGATACAAAGGATTAGACTAAAATGTCAGTAAGTAGTAGGTAGGGAGGATTTTGAAGGGTAGGAGGGCTGTCCTGGACAGTCACCTAGGCTGTCTACAGAGATGTAGGCATAGCAGTGGTTTATTCACTTGAGAATAATGCTAGCAGTAAATTATGGGCCAGTGCACTAGAATACCCTTTATGCTTTCATAGAAACTGCAGTTCACATTTCTTTGCAGAGGCCTATAGCTGTGCAAGTAAATAGAAATTCTGTGACATAAATAAAGAAAAACTCATGAAGTAAGAGGAAGCTGTTGAACTAGAAAGATTCAGGGAGGTTGTTTGGTATTGAGGAAGTTGCAGACTTGTACTAACATTGGTCATATTCCTGGTAGGCAATAGAGCCAATCATAGAAGAAACAGAGAAGCAGGGAAAAGAGAAAAGATATATGAGGTTTGTTCTCATAGATACACAAACTTTACTAAGACAGGAAAGAAGTTCTGAAGGGTAGACGTTAAGTAAAGTGCCTTCAGAATGCCAAGTAATATGACAATGGCTTATTAATGTGAGAAGTTACAAATAATGACAGGATTAGCTGAACAACCGATCTGTACACCATGTTTCTAAGAGGCCTAAGTCCTGACAGTACTGGACATGCTTGCACAAGTAGCAGACAGCATGAGTGGAGGGGAAAAGCTACAGCTGAGGGGTCAGATGTTTACCTGCTAGTGTTGTCCAATAATCCATATTCACACCTTTAGTTCTTTCAGACTTAGCAACTTTTCGGAGCAAAACTCAGTATTTCACTCCTCTGCAATTTGCTGTATACATTCACAGAGGATTTCATCCAAGCATATCACTTGCTATTGCAGCCTGTCAAAGGTTTAAAAGGAAGAAAGTTTATCAGATGTCTTAAAAGGATGTCCAAGAGGTATTTATGTTGTTGTTATTGTTGTTTTGTTCTTTTTCCTTCCTAACATTCAACTCGCCATCTTGTAAAGTTTCTTGAAGAAAGTGCAGTCTAATTTCTTGTCTTTGTGAAGTGCTAATTTGAAAAATCAGAAGGGAGTTAAATTATGTAGGGAAGGCAAAAGGATTCGAGACTGTGGTGGTAGTAATTTCATTCCAATGTTTTGGAGTGAAAGGGGAACCTCAAATTCATTGTTCCATATACTGTCTCAGCCATTCTGCTGTATTGCATAACTTCTGCTGAAGTATGGAAATCGTGATAATCAGGTAGATAGTGTTATAAATTGATTATCATAGTAAGCTGAGAGGCAGCATTTTAAATTCTATTCCCCACATTTTTTTTCTTAGATGAATTGCCCATAACACATTGTATTCTTTGTTCCTTAGGCTCAGTGTTTTACAGAATTAACATGACTAGCCATAGAAATCTCATAGAATACAATTTTAATTAGTGGCAGAAGAAAAGAAAGTATGAGGATTATTTATGATTATGATTTTTTTAAAAAAATCATATTAGGTCATTTATTATTTGTTTTGTAACAAGACATGTATTGATAACCTTGAGATTTCTGTCTCCCTGAATTAGACTAAATGATAAGATAAATCGGTTATTTTATATGTCTCAGGATCAGCCCTCCTCAGACTGCTTGATTATGATTTCTGTCTTGCAAGGTTTCACAAACAAGAGAGTGAGAAGACTATGGGATAATTAAGGCTACAGGATTATCTATTTTTTTTCCCCCCTTAAATTGTTTTAATAGATTCAGAACTTCCTCCAGTCTTTTTACTTAGAATCCTGCATAGTGTGAATCGTGAAGTGATCTGTAGTGGCCAGCCTTGTAAAGAAGCTGATGCTTTATCCAGAGAAATCTTAAAAGGGGCCTTAGGAGGATCATCTACAAGCTTCTTCCATTTCTTCAGTAATTGACTATTACGTCCAAGTTCTTCCAAATGAAAGCATTTGTATCACTGCCCATGACAGGGGGGTTGGCACTAGATGGTCTTTAAAGTCCCTTCCAATCTAAACCATTCTATGATTCTATGTTTTAACAGGATTCAGTTCTACACAAATTTTGTTTTCTCATACATGTTCCCAGATCTTTTAAAAATTGGCCTTGCTCTGTTGTTTCTCTCTTAAAGCTACACCTGAAGTTGTAGCAACCCTTGCATGAAAGGCACTTCTGCATGATTACCAATTTAAATGTCTTGCATGTATAGGTGAAATGTCAAGCCCAACAGGGATATAATGTAATTATTGTGCTTTGAGAAGACTATTAAGAGGTTTATTAACTATCTGAGAAAACAAGCTTTTGTTTGTTAGTGAAGAATACCACAAATCAAGAAAGTGATACAGATGTTCAAAAAGCCATTTCTGAAACTGAACTACTCAGTAGTACTGAGTCTTTGATGATACTTAGTCATCCAGTATCTGTTTTTTTCCTCCACTTGTTCAGTGTTTTTCTCTCACAAGTAGTTCCTGCCTGTTCTATTGTGAGTTGTTCAACAAACTTCTATTTCTTGGGTGTAAGGATTAAATCTGAGTTTCCCAAGATAGGCTTGAAAGACTAGGAAATTCTGTCTCCAGATGTGACAAAGGATATAAAGTCTGTTGAAAAATGTAAATAAATTTCAGATCAGAGCTAGCTTTCATTAACAGAGAGTTGACATATGAGAGAAAGGTCACAAGGAAAACAGAGGTTCCATGTAAACATATTTGAGCAAAGGAGGAGTTAAACGCAATTGCAGCACTTCTGGAAATACACCAAGAAGATAAATATCTTCCTAAAAGCAAATAATTAAGGTTGTCTTACCTCTGAAAATTGAGAGGACACCAGAGCCATTCTGTTCTAAGGGAAGCCATCCTTCTTCAAGTAAGTGGAAGACAACTCCGGTTTTTTGATTCCTGTGTTATTTGAATTTGCAACCAGATTAGCTCATCAAGTAAAAAGTTTGGAAAAGGAAATATTTTACCAGATTTTCGTACTTCAGGGATTCTGCCTGCAGCCCTGGAGAACAAGATATAGAAACAAGCTGGAGACAAAGAGTGGACAGCAGCTCCCCAAGTGATCTCTGGAAAATCTGAACCTGCTATTCCAAGGACAATGTTGCAGTAAAATTTAACGAACCCACTTTTTACCCAGCTCGTAGTTGAGAATTTCTAAGAGATCTGATGATTTTTGTGTGACAGGCCAAAAAATGTTCTCCTGTAATATGAAAGCGAGTCCTTTGATACCTGGAGATGTGTTGCCTCAGGGCAACTTCCTAGAGAGGTATGGAAACATGTGGAAGAGCTACCCTGTTTCCTAGACCTTTTCTCTTCATTTTTTTCTCTGGCTTTATACCTTTTCCTTTCTATGTAGAGTTCTTGCTAAACTACTTTTGTTTAACACTCAAGATTTAGACACTAATTGACCTAATCCTGGAAATGCGCTTTTTTTTTTTAAAAAAAAAAATAAAAATCTACTTCCTCTGTTATTTCTGTAGCAAAACTAATGTGCTTGGATTCTCTCATAAGAAAGCTTTTGAAGTAAGCAAGACTTCTCTAACTCAAAAGGGAAATAGTGTCTCTTTCAGAGGAAAGAACTGAGACCAAGAGTAAGAGGAGATGAGGAGGACTGTTTGGCCAAAACTAAGTAACTTCAGTTTGTTTCTGAATGTGCTATTTTAATTCAGCAGACTTGAAGGGATGGTAGTGGTCCAAACTTGAAAACAAATTATCAGGGAGACAAAAAGTAGCCTCTTGCTGCAGGTCTTAGTGGTTTTTTGTTTGTTTGTTTTGTTGTGGTTTGCTTTGCTTTTTTCCTCTATTTCAATAAATCTCAACATGGGGAAGATGCTACAGACAGCTTAAGTCTACTTAGGAAAACAAGAGTTCAATTACCTTAGATTTCTGGTCTTCCTGCCCCCACCCCAGTGAAAAATACCACTTGCTGTAGCCTAACAACTAATCTTATTTATAAAACAAAGGATTTTTTTCCCAATTTTTTTTTTTTCCAAATTTCTCAAAAAATATGATTCCACGTTTTTAGGTTAAGGTCCAAAAACTACATTAGGTAAATTAGAGAGGTTCATAATGCATTGTATAGTATAGAAATATTTTCTTTAACATAAATAATTGTCCTCTCTAGTTCAACTTTATGCCTGTGATTTGCGTTTCATGTTTTGTTCTAGTGAACTGTTTATAATATCAGTTGAATGTTTGTGTTTCATGGAGGTAAATGTGTGCCCATAATGATGGAAATTTTGTTGTACAGGACTATGAAAAAAAATGCAAAAAGAAAAAGAAATCAGCAAGAATTTTAATGAAGCTGTTACAGTCTCATGGGAAACCTGAGTGTATCTCCTTCACTGTCAGTTCCCATTTTTTATTTTGGAGAGGTGTTCTGTATTTGTGAATTTGAGTACACAGTATAAATTGTAACAGGTCCTGACAGATGAGCTTGGTCTCTACCACCCAGTAGTACCAATGTACCAGCTCTTGCAAAGGCCCGTTAAGCTCAGCAGCATGTATAATTTCTGCAGCAATGTCAAGTGAAATCTGTCTTGTAACACAGAATCGCGACAACACTGGAAATAGGCTGCCACTAGTGGTCTCTTCCACCATCAGTGCATCAAGAAAGTCTTTTTGCTCAAACCCAGACTCCAGTCTTCCACTTTCTGTTGAGGGTTACAAACTCAAACTGTGTCAAGCTGAACTCTCTGTATGTGTAGAGAAAGATGTAAGTGTAGCCCCCTGAGGTTTTTTTACTGTCATTTACAAATGACACAATCCAGAATGTATAAACCAGAATCTAGGACTCCTCTTCACATGAGAGCACATTCCTCCCTTGGCTGTAGAGGTAAAACTCCTCTCACTTCTGTGTGTGCGCTGTCACCCTCTGACCTCATGACTCTTGCATTTCTGTCTGTGCAACGGCCTGACTTCAGCAGGGAAGGTGAGAAGCAACTCTGTTCTGATTTTGCCCATACATGATGGGAACTGGGGCAAGTGGGTTAATGTTCCTCAGGTGGAGAGTGCAGGTGTCCTGAACATGTGCTCTAACAACACAGCTCAACACAGCTCTAGCTGTGTGCTAGAGGCAGTGCTCATCATAATGACTCTTTTTCAGAGGGACTCTGACTAAATACTATATATAGGTTTTAGGAGTGCTTTAGGTGTATCTGTTGGATTAGACCCATTAGGGGATTTAGATGTGTGAATATTTGGTTTGTGAAGCTCTTAGTGACCTTAGGTAAGAAGATGTCCTAACCAAGTTGCTTGGTTAAAATGAGACATAAGCTTCTGTAAGGAAGGTAACAGCTAAAATTTGGGTATTCGGGAAAGTTAATATAGATATTACCGGTATGGATGTATTTAATTAGGTAAATTAAGGTTTTTGTTAATTGTTTTGTTAACAAAGCATCTAAATTCTGCCTAAATGGAAATTTAAGTCCATTCCTGAATCTGCATCTCAGTGTGTTCTTTGTCTTCTGTACTTGTCTAAAAATATTGTTGTACACTTGTTAAAGATTGTATGTTTATATACAATTTATTCTGAGAGTATTCAAAAATGTAAAATAAATTAAAAGCCTACCTGTTAGGCTGGATCTCATTTCCAGGAGGGTTACTTGGCAACTGCAACATTTTCCACTGAGCTTATGTTTGTTTTTACCTGTTACACATTTCTGTCTTGGGGTGATAGAGCATTTTCTTTTCTAATTATTTAGATGTAAATTATGTAATTGGGTATTATTTGAACATTGTGAGTCATAGTAATCATTCTGTAATGTATCTTGAAGACATGGAATCAAAAGTGCTATTTAAAGAATGTTAATCTGTATAACATTCCAGAGTTTCTCACCTTTGCCTTCTCTAATTTTCTAATGCAGATAACAATACCCAGACCTTCAGTGGCATCCACACAGTCTGCTTCGGAGAGCTTTCATTATGGCCACCAGCTAGAGAAAAGAGAGCAGGATGCTCAGTCTGTGGAACACACTGTGGAACTTTCCTCTCCGAAGGAAAGTTTGCCAGGTTTGGTTGTAACAGAAGATGCACTTCCAGCTAGTGCCAGCAGGCAAGATTTGGTACTTAATATCAGCCAAGAGGTGCTTCACAGGGAAGGACTTGTCAAAGAATGTGTTGGCATCCTGGACAGTGGCCAAAAGGACCCACCTGATCAAGATAGTGGGATACAGGAAGAGAAAGAACTTGAAAATATGCCTGTGGAGGCAGCTGAGGAAGAAAGGCTTCCAGTGGTTTCTGAGGATGCCATTGAAATGCTAAGCAAAGAACAGAATTCTTTGCCAGGAAACTCAAAATCTGCAGAGGAAGAACCTCTAACGAGTACTGAAGCTGCTGAAGAATCAAAGCCAAGGCCTGTCTGTTTGGTGCCAAATCAAGATGAGGTTCTGAAGTCAATAGCACCTAAAACATCGGAATTTTCTCCCTCAAGATTTACCAACACACATGTTAATAGACAGGCAAGCAAAACAGCACCAGTTCAGGAAAATGGTTATCATTCTAATAAGGAAGAAGTTCATATCCAAGACTTGAAATGCCACCAAGTGGCCCTTACTACGTTTTTGCACCAGGAGGACAAAAAAGAGAAAAATACACCCAGAAATGGAGAGTTATTCCACTGTATTTCAGAAAATGAGAATTCTCATCGATCTAAGAAGGACTTAGTTAAATCTCCTTTTGTATTCAGGCAGAGTCGAATCCCAGTTTTAGCACAAGAGATAGACTCAACGTCAGAGTCCTCTTCTCCTGTTTCAGCAAAGGAAAAACTTCTTCTAAAAAAGGCCCATCAGACAGACTTGGTCAGATTACTTATGGAAAAGAGACAGCTCAAATCTTTCCTTGGTGACCTCTCAAGTGCCTCTGATAAGTCACTGGAGGAAAAAATGGCTGCTGCTCCAGTACAGTTTTCTGAGGATAATGTCTTATCCTCATTTTCTAGATTGACACTGGACTCTCATTTCAGCAAGCAGACAGAAGACAGCTCTTTATCTCCAAGCAGCCCTCAGTCCAGAAAAAGCAAGATTCCAAGGCCAGTGTCGTGGGCAACCACTGATCAAGTCACCAGTTCAAGTTCAGCTCAGTTCTTTCCTCGGCCACCGCCAGGAAAACCACCTACTAGACCTGGGGTAGAAGCTAGGTAATGCAGAGAAAATAGAAACAGGTTTGCGGGCTGAAAATGGATTTGAGCTAGACTGCAGTTACTATGCAGTGTGAAATCCTATAGAAGTTCCATCCTTTAACTAATATTTTTTTAAATGCTGGACTTCAATTTTCTGAGAAATTTGACATTGGAGAATGAATGAGGAGAGGCTGTTACACAAGAATGAGTCTGCTTCACCGTTAAACCTTATACATCTATAGTTGTGTATTCAGTATTTTGAAACCTGCCAATCTATAACTAAATCTTTACATTTTTTTCCGAAGTGGGGTCACATTTCCGGAACTGTTGATTATTCACAAACCCAAAGAGATCAACAGGATTTGTCATATCCAGCCCCTTTGAAAATTAAACTGTTCTTATTGTAGACATTTTAAGTATTCAAGAATTTGGAGATTCCAGCCATGAGTACTGAATGAGTTAGCTATGTTTAGATCATGGCTAAGTAAAACCAGCTAATTAAAGGAGGGCAGAGTGAAATCTAGAAGCCCTCCTTTGCCAATTCTGTATACAGACAACCATGATCTAGTTTCTTCAGTGCCTACATTACCAGGATAAGGACAATTTTGATACAGTAGTGCAAAATCCTCTGAAGGAAGTTGTGGTGTACCTTGTCATCCCCTAAAATTGTGCACAGGAGTGTATTGGTGGTGTGCAGGAATGGATGTACTCCTCCAAAACAGGCAGTAAGCAGTGCTCTTCAGTGTACTTCTTCCAGCACCACCAGGAAATTTCAGTTATCCTGTAAACACGTAGGCTGTTTAATGTTGAGTGAGTTTATGCAAATACAAATACTGTGTTGATCTGAACAATACAGAAGCCAAAGCCTAGATCCAAACACCTCTACCTTATATGAAAGTTCAGCTCCAGATGTCTGTTCTGCAACGTAAACTCATCCGTAGTTGCTAGTGATACTGTGTTTCTAGATGCACTTTAGTGAATAGATGGGAACAGAAATAATCTTTCTTCATTTCTTCTTAAGGTTACGCAGATACAGAGTCCTAGGGAGTAGCAGCTCGGACTCAGATCTTATCTCCCGTCTGGCTCAAATCCTACAGAATGGATCCCAAAGACCAAGGAGTTCTACCCAGTGTAAGAGCCCAGGATCTCCACATAGTCCAAAAACACCACCCAAAAGCCCTGTCATCCCCCGACGCAGTCCCAGTGCCTCCCCTAGGAGCTCTTCTTTACCCCGTACTGCCAGTTCTTCTCCATCCCGGGCTGGGAGACCCCATCATGATCAGAGGAGTTCATCCCCACATCTTGGGAGGAGTAAATCACCTCCTAGCCATTCAGGCTCCTCATCTTCTAGGAGATCCTGCCAACAAGAGCACTGCTGCAACAAACCAAGCAAGAATGGTCTCAAAGGATCTGGCAGTTCCTTCCACCATTCCCCAAACACTAAAACTCCCACAGGAAAAAGCAAATCAACCACTAAGCTTAGCAGATAGGAACTGGGTCTTTACAAGGTATAAAGCCTCCTCCTAAATCTGATGCATGTTTTGTCTGTGTACTGTGTATTTAAAAAAGAAAAAAAAGTAAAAAAAAAAAAAAATTAAAAAAAAGGTGTTGAATCTGCGCTTTTTAAAGAAAGTAAGCATCATAAACTATTCATGAGAAAGCATCCTGTGTAAATAAGTGGCCAGGCATTGCCTAAAGAGCAGGCAGCAAGCAGATCTGCAAGAGGGGAAGTGGAGGCCAGGATAAAGATGATTAGATAGTCAAAGAGGTGCAATGTATTTAGAGTAAAAAATATCTTAAGGTGAATGTTTTAAAAGGATATTTATTTCTGTTTTTAATTTACCTAGCTAAAAGGTTTGGCCTAATAATTTCAGGCGTTACATATGCAAGTAGTATGTAAGAAAACCTGAAACGATTATTCCCAAAATGACATCACCATTTGGGAGATAAATAATGCTCAAGCATGTCCTTGCAGTTGTAAAAAAGCACACAATTCAGAAGACAATTTTATTTCTGCCTTAGAAGTCTCTTTCATTTTGAGTGACCATCTCTGAGTCACTCAGTGCTCGTCTTGTCCCCTATCTACCATGGCACAGCCTTTTTATGTAAGGAAGTATCATATACCTTGCCCCTTTTTGACACTGATGACATTTAATTTTAGCATCTTTAATTTAATTTTAATTTAATATTAGCATCTGCCAAAATGTTTTTATTGCTATATTCTTTAGAAATTTGTTTAGTACTAATTAGGACCCAAGAAGCTAATTCCCAGTTCTGTATCATATGCTTCTTTGGGAGTCATGGTGGGGTTCTTCAAACTGCATTTGGTAGAATATGGAAAAGCATTCCTGTCCAGGAAATGAGAGGAAGGAGATGTCTGCACTTCAGTGAATGTTGCAGATTTACAATAAATTGCAATACAAGTTAGAAAACTGTAGTACCTTTTTCCCCTTAATTTATCTGCGAAAAGAACCCTTGTTTGTGCTGGTTTTTGTTTTTCTGTTAGTTATGGCTCACTTAAGCCACTGATCTTACTGTGCAGAGACGATTACCAACCCAGATTTGCTTTTTAGTCTTTTTTTTATAAAAACATGAAAGATGAAAGAGAGGTGAGGAGATTATCTGCTTCATGAACTTGGTAGGTTATAGATGACAGAAATATACTTAACACCTTTAAAAAATTTTGTTAATAGTAATAGCCATCAAAACAACATATACAGAAAGCAATCTGAGTTATTTTTTACATTGGATTCTTGTCATTCTTTTGCCCAAATGTTTTTTTTGATAGCCAGGCCTCATTATCTTTCAGTAAAGTCCATGGGTTCTAATTTCTCCAACTTTGGATCTCTGTAGGGAACATAACGGTACAGCACCTTTTGCTGTATTCAGAAGAGAATAGTGGGTCAGGATAGTAATGCACAAGAGCACAAGCCTGAGAAAGATGCAGCCAGCTCACCATAATTATTCCTGTTGTGGTGATGCTGGATGCATAGGGGACTTGTCAGTTACTGATCTGCTTGCTGTAGTCATATGCCTCTTCAGCCAGCATCCGTGCATTTTTATTTAACCTCTGCCAAATGAATACCTTTGGATTAAAAAGGGAATAATTTGTCTCTGAGCTAACACATTCTAATGCTGCATTAAAGCTGCCCTGGAGCTGCACTGAATTTCACTTGCTTTGTCAGACTATGTTGATTTTGGTTTTTTTTTCCTTTTCTTACTATGAATATGTATATCGTTTCCCATATGTAATGTAGCACAGTGTGGAACCTTAATTTCATTCAGGTTTCAAGCACTACAGATGAATGCAATAGGTAGGATATACCTGTTTTTTCTGAAGAAACTGTACCATTGGAAAGTCCTAATCCTTTGTATTATATTGTATAATAGGTGCTATACCAATAATTGCATGTCCTCATGGTAAATTATATAATATAAATATTTATATATATACACATATGTATATGCTTATATAAACTCATTCTTTCTCATTTTTCATTTGTAATTTATGGACTACAAATAATACAGCTCCCTTTCAGTTAGTTCCTGAATACTTTTGGCATTACATCTTCTATTTCGCCCCAAGAAATTCTGGTATGCACAAATTCTGATAGCCTTTATACCTTGGTACAAGATTGAAGGACTGCTGATTTTTCAACCAGCCAATGTTTTGTCTTGCTTTTTTTCTTTATAATTTTGTGTGTGCATTTGCATATGGAACAAGAACAGAGACTCAAAGGTATTTTTATTTTTGATTACAAATAGGGCTTGTGGTTACTCATTTTTATTTCATAATGTGAGTTCTTAATTATTACAAATACTCATCATATAGGAGCAGTGACAGTCAACGAATACCTAACAGATGAATGTGACAACAACAAACTCCATCTTTTCCTTCCTATTTTCCACGTTTCCTTATGGTATATCATAAAGAGAATTTGGTGCCATTGTGATATTTTTGCCCTGGGCACTGCTGGAATTGTTTGTTAAGGTGGTGTAGCAGACCATGATTATTTTTCCTCTCCTCTCCCTTATTTCTGAAAAGCATTTATTATGGTCTTATAAGATTATTCCTACATTAACATGGTCAGTTTTAATAGGTTCCGACTTTATGCATCCTTGCGTGAATTGCTGAAGTTGAGGAGTTTGTATTTTCTCTCCAGTCTCTCCAGAAACAGGTAATTGCTTTAAAAATGAGAAAGAATGTAACACCTAAGGATTTTTATACTATCTTCAAAGTACAGACTTGTCCATTGTTACATATTACGATGTAAACAAGGCTGTAGAAATTCACTTGAACTACTTGCCAATGTAAAAATAGTAAACTATGCCAAAATGGAGAAAGAGATATCAATCGTGATTCATGACCCAGGCTTCTTTCAGTGCAGAAAAAGGTAAAAGGACTTTTGCTGTAGTTTCAACAGGATCTAGTGAGAAAATAATGAAGATATGAATGGAGGAGTGGTTGTGAATAACTTGTCTTGAAGTACCCGCTCTTCTGGAGTTTTTTGTTGCTTGATACCTTCCCCCAAAAAGTTTACAGAATTGCTTACTATAGTCTAATGTAGCAATCAGTTAATGTAGTTAGGTAATGGTCAGCTGATCAACTCGTGCATAAATACTAGCTTAATATTTCTAGAAGGCCTGTATAATCATCAAGAACTCTGTAAGCTTCAATATTTGAATATGCAACTGACCATAAAAACACCAATGTGCATGTGTGGCCCTTGCACAGAGTGTGAATGAATGGTTTAGAGGGTTATCTGCAAAAAAATTTCAGGGACAGGGAAGATTTTTCTCCATTGTATGAAATAGTTACAGTTATTCTGCATAGCATGGAGCAGCTTACGCAGGTTTATTAGCTGGGAAACAATACAATTTAAGGAGCTGTTGCTTTGTCCTCTTCAAAAGCCTCCTTTTCTTTGTAGGGCAGTGCAGTGGAGCCGTGACACGTAGTAGATGCAGATGCTGCACATGCTTTTTCTCTTAATGGTGTTTCCTGTGTTGTGGCCAGCACTTTGGAGCATTTTTCAGAGAAATAGAGGCATGAAGCCTTCAAACTGAAATAGAACTTGAAAAGACTGAACATTTCACGCAGACTTTTGTGCTGCAGTATTGCATGGTATAATGAATCTAAGTTGCAACCTCAAAATACTAATAAAACTCATTATTAATTACAAATGCCAATTACTAACTAAGCAAAACCCTGTTAGAAGTAACAGAAGGTGTGATACAGTAGAGCAACACTGGCAAGTGGTATGATGCTAGGCACCCATCTACTACTTGAGCAGGATCGGTAAGCACAGAAAATGTCACTGCTCAAAGGCAGGAGAAGTATGAGGTCTTAACTGCTAGTTACATAGAATTCTTGAGGAGGCAGACTCCTGGGGAGTGACACAGGGCATTCGTTACAGCTGCTAGTCACACCCTGTCCTGGGATATCTGGACATATTCTTGCCTTGAAGTCTGCATGTTTGAGATCAAGCTTTCTCGCGTAACTCACTAAACAGTCTTGATGTAAAGAGGAGGATCTGGTCCTATATATTTTAAAATAGCTTGAAATATTTTTCATCTGAAAAAGACAAGAGCTCTATCATTTACAATCGGTAGTATTATCATATTAACTGTAGCTGGGAAAACACAATTTTTGTTTTATATATATAAATACACATTTGTACCTAAGTGTATCTATATATACGCTTATATAGATACTGTATATTATATAGATACAGATATACATACATGCATATGTAGGAACAGTCTCAGCTATTGCATCCTGTTTACTAGAATTTATTTGCCAGAGTGAGCCAAAACCTGTTTTGCTTTGATTTGCTCTGATCTCCCCTCATCTATCATAATTTGCTATGCCCTAATTCTGATTCTGCCTTTTCTGTATTAAAGGCCTGATCCTATAGTCCTATGTGGGCAAAGCTCCCGTAAGTCCTTCTTATTGCAGTAACATTTATGCAATGGTTGACTGTAATGCTTCAAAAAAAATTTTGTTTTTTCTCTTCATTGAGAATGTACACAAAGCCAGACTTACATTACAGACTCTTTCCTGTAAATAGAATTTTTCCATAATGAATTGGACATTTTTGTGGAACACTAAGATGCGTAAATTCTGGTAAGAGGAAAGTGATCATTCCAATTTCTTAAAAGGGTCTAATAGCAAACTAGGGATATGTACCTCCATTATTTACAATCTGTTAAGTGAGAGAGGAATCATCTGAAAAGGAACAGGAGAATAAGAGAGAGCTCGAAGTCTAATTGGTTTCTCATTATAGGCCTATCATATATCAATCTTGATTTCTTCATGCAGGACTGATGCTGTGAGCTGGCAAAAGCCATGCCTGTCTTGTCAATTCCAGCGAGCAAGGGGCTGTGTAGGTGTCTTAGGTAAACACCAGGATTCCTTATGCTGCATTCTCAGTGTGCTTTTCCATACAAGTAGTCAGAGAACTGTCAGCTATATAAATCAAAGCCTTGACATTTACCTGTGATTCCTTTCTTCAACCGGTAAAAGCTTTGGATGCTTGTTCCTATTTCTGAAATTTGTGGAACAGTGCATAATATTTTTATTCTACTTTTAGCTAATCAAATAGGCAGTGAACTGAAGGGTTTTGTTTCCTGTTTTGCTTTTGGCTTAAATGACATTGGTTGCAATTACTGCAATTTTCAGTAACCTGTAATACTGGTGAAAGGAAGCGAGGTTCAGTGTTTTGACTACACGCAATACGTAAGCAGAGGTCATACGTTTCTTAGCTAATACATGCAGATCACACAAACACGCACCTCACACAAGAATACCTCAGCTGTCTGCTTGAAGCCAGTCTTCCTTTTTCCCTACACACAACATTTGTAAAAAAAGAAACCATGTAAAAGTCAGCCTGAATAGTGTAAAACTTGTCTGAAATTATCTTAAGATACTGTCCAATGTTGAAAAGTTATATCACTCATATTCCTGTGGTTTAAATAATCAGGCTTTAAAATACTAAGCTTTGAGGGGTTTTTGTTTGGTTGGTTTTTTTTAAAGGCAAAGTGCAAAAGAGTGTATTGTGTTGAAGTCTAATATATTAAACTTGGCAGTTACTCTAGCATTCCAAGTTTGAACATGTAACCTGATTTTTACTCTCTGTTGTTGCTAACACATTCTCTCTTAACAGTAATAGTGACAATCCCAAATGTCAGCATATGCCATTTAGGTGTTTGCTCCACTACATGAAGAGCTTGGATCCTTGGGAATTCTTGGAGGTGAAACTCTCATCAAAATCAGTATAGGGTCTTGTTTTGTTTTTTCCCATTTAGGGACTGAAGGAATAAACTCAGTCTATAAATATTGTATTTGCAGTTGCTGTATTTTAAATTGCAAAATGCTTTTTTTTTTTTTTTTTGGTTACTATTATGACATGACATGCCTTTTGATCTCTGCTTTTCTGTAAGAATTACTACCGAGAGCCAGCTTTGGCCAAAAGTACAAAGTGGTTTCTTCTAAAACAATACTGTAAGCTACTCATACGAGGTCCTGATCATCCACAACTCTCTGTGGGAATTCAGCTGACATTTATTTGAAATACAGATATTTGTTTCCTTTTGCAATCACTTGATCTTTGACCTAACTTTTATATAAAAGACCTATAATAACAGCAGACTAGCTTACTTAGAAGATACAGTGTAATTAATTTGGTCTACCTGGCTTCAAATCCTTTAAAACAGATAACTACTGCATGGCAGGCAAGGTCGTAAAAGTTTGACACAAGGTGAGGTGGGATTTTTTTTTTGCTGTTTCACATGGGTTTTTTGTCTGACTGGAGATCTGGATTGGTTGCCTAGCAGCCTTCTTTGTATCGTCTTAACTTTCCTTGGCTAGAAAGCAAGATTTGAAATTCTTCCCCAACTTCTTTCTTTCTGTAGAGTCAGCCCAGGGATGAGTTGCAGTACTTGTGCTAACAGATGTCAATTTTCAAATGCTTTCCTGTGAATATCCAAACTAGTAAATTAAGGAAATCACCAGCAATGCCTTCAGACAAGTACTGACTTTTTGAAGCTGCCAGCCAATGGCTACTAATCTAAAATCCCTGGGTAGTACCACAAAGAATGAAAACTGTGTATTAATTAAAAATACAATGTTGTCACCCCATAAGAAATTAAGTACTCAATAGTAAAATATGCAGCATGATTAAATTAAGCAGAAAGTAGTTGCAAGATTGTTTGTTATCACGGAGGAAGACAAATGTAGAGTCCTTCAAATTCTCTTGCTCAGTAATTGCAGTTCTGTTCCCCTCCTTGGAAATCTTCTAAGCCATTCTTTTCCTTTTAAGTTTGCTCAGGCACCCAAGAACATAAAGAGTTAATGCCCTTATAATGGTCATTTGTACATAAAGTTGTAATTATTTATTTTCTCATTTGTACCATATCAAGGCTTTGTACAATGTTTTAAGTTCTGTTTTCAAATTATTTTGTATTTTATTTTTATAAACTGGTTCTAAATAAAATATTCATTCAGCATGCAAAACTTCAATTCTTGATTGTGTTTGTGTAATGATTTAATTATTTATGAAACTTCAGTTGAATTTTTTCAGTACTTTTTACTATTGTAACCCTGTACTTTAAATGGAGAAAGTGTTTTGACAGTGATGGTGGGTTGTTTTTTTTCCCGTTACAAGAAATCAAAAAGCAAATGTCTGTTGGTACTACTGCAGCATGAATCAGATGTTTGTATTGCAACTCAGAATGATGGGATCAATGGAAGTTTTACTGATCTAGTAGGCTCGTGTGTTGTATATGATTAAGAGTAGAAGAACTCAGCTGGCCTCCTTAGAAGCCTCCCTTTCTATTTGCACATGCTCTTATCCATACTGTCTGTACTCAGCCAAACAATGAATGATTGCTACACCCTGGTCATATAGCTACTTCTATTTTTTTTCTCCCCACCTCCCCTTTCAAAATTGTAGTTTCTTATTTAGTCAGAGGCTGCCATAATTGATTTATTTGGAGGTTATCAGCTGTCTGGAAATAGTCACTGAGCTTTTACAAGTACAACTCTTCAAGCTCCTCTTGAAGAGATCTGTCATGCTCTGTATAGTACACTTAAGTGGCAGCTAGCAGAGAAATGAACAAACTGAATCTGAGCAGTTTGAAATATGGAAATGTGGAAATGCAGTGTTAAGCTACCAGTTGCTCTAGTTTCCTCTAAGATCCTTTCATTTCTTTTTCTAGTAAAACTAGGTAAAAGTAGAGTATAATATCTTCAAAATTTATACTTGTGGTTTATGTGCCTGCATGCCTTAGCCCTTGTATGCTGTGCAAAATACTGCCTGCTCATTGCATAGCAGAGCAGGGTTTTGGGGGAAGTCCAGAAGAACTGGAGAAAATTCCCTGCATCTCTTTCTCAGCATTATCACTTTAGGCCTTGCATATATGGCACAATAAAAGCCAGCTCTGCTCTTGTTCAAATTATTGGCAGTATTTTCATTAAGCTTCCTGACCAGGTCATTAGCTTTTGTCACTTATATAAATAGCCCAAATTGTTTCAAATGACAGGAAACAAATTGGGAATTTACACAGTAACATTCTGAGAAAATTATGTTTCATCTTCTGTTAAGAGCAGCCAGAAATTTAACAGCATGCTTCTGGATGGCATATGCTTCTGGTGGTCCCAACAGAACCGCCGTTTGATCACAGAAAGGGGGCATAAATAAATAGCAAGCCAGCTGTATTAATTTGAAGATTAAAGTAACGAATTTGCTCACTCTGTACTGCTGACAGGTAGCTCAGTATCTTTCCTAGTTTTAAAATTTTATGTAAATCTGGATCATACCAGAAACGGAAGAGTGGGTTTGATGTGGTTCCAGTATACGTTAGCAGTACAGCTGACAGACTGCGGGAAAGAGGCAAGATTGGAACAAAGACACTGTTGAGCATTTGGGTGGGTTTTTGGTTTTTTTTTTTTGTAGTTGTCTGACCACTGAAGTGTCTTCTAGCATTGCCTGGTTTTGTCATCTTCATTCATACAGGAGATCCAGTGTGCCCATTCCTACTCTTAGGATCTTGCTGCACTTCTTTGCACTTGCACTGTACCTGCCTCTCATTTAAATTTGTATTCAAACATGAGAAAGCTATGTGGGAGACACAAGTCAGCTCTCCCTAGAAATGCTGTTATAAGTGAAATTCAAGAATTAACAGTTGGAGAAAGAATTGAAACATTGAAAGAAAGTCAGAAAGGTAAGAACCGGCTGATGCAACCTGGACAAGCTCAAACTGCTGCCCAGAAGGACCAGGTAAACTTTAGATCACATTTCGCTAATCTACCTGGAATGTCACAGTAGTGTTGTCTTTGTACATGAGAACAAAATCCAAACAAAGGGTGCCTTCTTCAGTTACAGAAAACACTGCTTGAGACAGCCCATCTGTACTAATGGGGGAGAAATAATGCTTCCAACACTTAATTTAGAAAGTTTTAACAAAATAGACTCAAACATTATATTTAGCAGGATTAGTTATTTCCTAATATAGTTATTAGTTATTGTTTTTAAACCCAGCAATTTAGGAATAAGGCAGTGATACCTGTCACCCACGCCACCTCCTTGTGTTAAGATAAACCTGAAAACAAGAATCTTCTCTTCTTCAAGGCATTAATCCCAATTAACAATGCATATGTTTTAATTTTGTTAGATATTTGCATATTTTACTCCATCTATGATACTGAAGGGAAGCACTTGCTAACATGACTACCCTGTATTCATGTTTCATTAGGCAGCAGCTGTTGTTTTTTGAGACATACATGTGTGTGATTGGTATACCATAATGGTCAAAGGGCAGAAGCAGAAGTACTTCAAAGTATGTTTTCATATGCTATAGTGTTCTGTCAAAACTGACTGCAAAAATGACGTATCTTACCCCAGGACTGCATGTTCTTACGCTGCTGGGAGAGGGACAATTGGGTTGCCATTCTCTACATCATTTGCATTTGCTAAATTCTTGCAGTAGGAACGCTTGTGCAAAATTATTCAAAAACTAGAGGCAGCTAGTCATTGGTATAGGCCAAATTTATCTGTAGAACTTTAACACTGGTGATAAATGCTTAAGAAGAGGAACTGCATGAATTTTCAGGGTATTGGATAAAATTACAGGTGAGAGGGTTTTTGTTTCCCCTTCAGCATGGACACTGGACGTAAGAACACAGCACCTCTGCTAATCTTGAATTGTGCAAAGTAGATCGACTCTAACATATAAGCCTTAAACGCATCTTAAAAATAGCACTAGTGGCAATAGTTTCTTCCTATCTAAATGTGAAAAGGAGATTTTTCTTTTTCACATTAGGATAAAATGATTCCTTTGTGCTTGTTTTAGAGTTGACACTTAACAGGTTGCTTTTTGCTTCAACTCTACCTTGTCTGTCTTCTCCCTTGGATATATAGTTAAGAGAATGGAAGATGTTATTCATCTCTCCAATACGTGAAGATGAAAGCTTCAGAAACTATGCAGGAGCATTTGTACCATCTGGAGCGAAGTCAGCCCCTGCCTCCTGTAATTTGTTTAACAGCAGATCTAACTTCTGTTTCATGTAGAAGAATAAGGAAACTTTTTTGCTCTCTGTATTTCAAATATTGTGGTATTGATTCCAGAAGGCTTGCAAAATCTGGTGCAGATAGAGCCTGCTCATAAACCATATGGAGAAAATTTATTCCATGTCAAAATCAGGCATCACTCATCAATTACTATTTTTTGCTGTATTTCTCTATTTTAATCTTGTGACAAGAAAGAGCCTACCCTGCTAGTGCAGTAAAACAAAATGCCTCCGTGAAGAAGGTGCATTTGACAAGCTGGGAATGAACAACAGCCAAGTGGAACAACGCCCTGTGAAGTTTGAGTACATTCATGACTGAATGAACAGCTCAGTCCTAAACCGTTCCTAGAGTAAGCAGGTATGTCACTCTTCCTGTGATGCCTTGCACAGCGCAGGCTTAAAACATAAAACCACCACCAAGCAAACACCCCCGACATTAAAATTATTAGAAAAAAACTAGTACTTTAAAAAAAATAAAAAATCAACTGCTTCTGAGGTTTGTATAAGCAACTTGTGTAAGCCAGCTCCTGCTCGTCAGGTACCATAATGTTACTTTTTTACCCCACTCTCATGCCTTTTATTTTTCAAAAGGTCACATTAAACAAAGGATGATACAGACAACAGTCTTAGTCAAAATAAATCTGGGGGTTTTGTTTGTTTTTTTAAGAGAATGAGAGGATAAAGAAAACAGAAGAAAATTATTAGCCAACTGCACAGAGTTAACAAACAATAGACTGGTAATTAGTGTTTAATGCCACCTATAGCAAAATGTTTCCCACTGGGAAAAACGTGGGAGGCAAGTCCACTTTGCTCCTTTGAAATCACAGGCCGGAGCAGAACATACAACAGCACCTAACACCACAGTTACTTTACATATATTCAAGTTTTTACACATCTGCAAAGCAGAAGTAGTAGCAGCCATTTGGATGTTCTTTCTTAATGGTTCTCAGGGGGGGCCTAGGAAACTCTGAAGGACCTGGTTCTTGTGACATGGAGCTGGAGCTGCAGCTGCTGCTTCTGCTGCTGCTTCCAGCCACCTGCACTCTACCTCTGTCCTCAGCGGAGGAGACCGGGGGGGAACCTGGGCTCAGGTACCCAGCCGTGGTCTGAGTAGAGGCAGTGGCATACGTTGTCGGCCCAGTGTTGTTTTTCACGTAGACGTTTTTGATAGCAACAAGCGTATGCGCCATGATGCTGAGGCTGTTACTCAGATCTTGCATGCCTTGCTGCAGCAGCCGAAGATTGTGGTTGACACTGTCAAAGCCAGACTGGATCACCTGCATCTGGGTCTGCTGAATCTGCACTAGGTCCTCTTCAGTTATTTCATTTTGGTCTGCCTGGGATCTGCCTTTTGTTTTGGCTTTTACTTTCCCAGAGGAACCGCCGCCAGATGTCCCCAGAAAAGGCTGCTGTTCTTGGCTAGGTGGAACCACCGCCATGTCCTCAGAGCTTTCTTCTGGCTCCACCACCTTCACTACTATCTCTTCTTTGAGGTTCATCTTCTCAAGACTGGATTGATGAGATGGGCCAGGATCATCATTAAACCCTAGAGGAGATGGGGTGAAAGGAAAAGAAAAGGAGAGTCAGTGAGAAACTCCATGACCTCAGCAGTCAGTGAAATGTGTTCTCATCGACTTAGGACTAATATTAGTCCTCAGTGCAATGCCTTCTCATCCGCTAAGGGCTAACATTAGTCCTCGAACCAAGACTCTAACTTGCACTGCATTATCTTTGATGCTTTTATAACGCCCGTTACCTTGACAGGTGGAACGAAAACCATGAAGAAGCATTCACCAGTTAACCATGCATTTGCATACTACAGATCCCCTACCGGCCCCACCACAGAAAGCAGGTTTAGGCTCCGAGAGACAAAGTTCATTGCAAGCTCATTTCGCCTTCCGCTGCGCACGCAGCAGCCAGCAACAGCATTGCTGAAACACTGTGATCACAAGAAATCCCTCGGTGGTGAAGGGGATCGTTTCAGCGCACTAATGCGATGCCTCTCTGCTACGCACCCGCAACTGCCCGCAACCAGCCGGCACGGCCCTCGGCACGGCAAGAACAGGGTGAAGGCAGGCGGCCGGGTCCGACGCCTCACACAGGCACCTACCGCGGGACAGCGCTCGCCCGTAGGCGCCTTCTGATGGCCCGCAGCGCGAAACATCCCGGTTCTGCGCGCGTTTACAGACTTATTTGCGCCTCCGAGGCGAGAAGCCCGCTCGCCAGGCCAGGCGCCCGGCGGGCAGGCCGGGAGCGGGTCG
>JAVJGJ010000060.1:49812172-49825357 GCA_035590215.1 Microhierax caerulescens | reverse complement strand
TGCGGTGCCCGGGCCTTGGGCCTGGCGCTGCGGGGCGCGGCCGGGTGCGATCGCCGCTGCTGCGTCTCCCGGCTGGTGGCTCGTCTCGGCTGGACGTGGAGGGGTGGGGGGGGGTCTTGGGGCAGGGAGAGGGGCCTTGCTGGGTTTGGGTCTGCTGAGTTTTGTGACAGGGTGCGGCTGGGGAATCTGGGTTCCTGTGGCAATAAAAGCATTTGTCGCCCGTAGATGGACTGTGAGTGCTGATGTTTCACTGGTAACGTGGGGAAGTGACCTCTGTTTAAAGCATTTTCTGCCTGAGCCCCTCAGTGCACGTTGCCTTGTATTAATTAAAATCAAGACTCGCTGCTTTCGCCCACATGAGTTAGTCAAGTATCACTGTCATCCTGAACTTCAGCAGGGAGAAGGGACCAGCATTTCACGATAATCTGGTATTTCCTAAACTGTGACTTGCAGAAGCAGACCTGGGGGGGCTGTGAAGTTTGAGATGCTGGCAGCTCAGCTCACATTGCATGATTGAGGGATGCAGAGGCCAAAAAGTTTGCCCCTGCAAGGGAGTTGCCAACTACCTTTTGCTGCTGGGAGCAGCTTGGTTGCTTCAGAGTGAGAAAGCAAGTGGGAGGCTCGCAGTTGGCAGCTCGCTGCTGCTAACAGGTTGCTGTTACCCAGCCATGGAGGAACCAAACTTCTATTGATTTGCACGTGGAAAGACGACTTGAAAGCATGTTGTGCTCTGAAAAACTGAAGAAACTACCTGCCCTTGTGCATAGCACAGACTGTAATTGTCCTTGTGCCTCTACACTAAACCCAGGGGGCACCTGAGGAAACCGTGGACTATGTCTTGCAGTAGCTTCCCTGGCAGTTTCAGACTGCTGCTGGTGGAAGTTGGATCTTCTGACACCTCATGGGGTTTGTATTCTGACCTGGGTTGTTTCACCGAGTGCTAAAGCATGGAGCCTTGGCTGCTTGGCTTGTTATCCAGGCTGTGCTGGAGTCTCATGCTTCTCCAGGAAGATGAATTGGTCTCATACTTTCAAACATGAATTTCAGCATAAGTGTCAAGGATTGTAGGAGTCCAGTAATGGCTATGCTTTCACCACCTCCTTCTGGACAAAGAAGTCCTGCAGAAATAGCATTTGCTTTCTTGACTTTTCGTGTAGTGGAGGTGTGAATATAAATGAACAGGAATATGTGTGCAATGATTTTAATATTAGTAAAGAATAAGTTGCTGCTGTGAGAGCAGCTCTGTTGTTTCTGCAAATGGTGCTGATTCCCATTGAGAGGAAACAGAAACCTGGTGCAGTGTTAGAAACAAGAGAAGTTTTACCCAGTGAATAAAACTTACAAAGGTGGTGGTTTTTTTTTTTTGGTCTACATTTACCCTTGTAAGATCACCCCTTGTAAGATCACCACCGCTTGTTTAGGTTTTAAATGTCTTGAGTCTGTGGTGGCTTTTTTGTTTATGTTTCTTCCACATACCCTAAAAGTTGCACAGTTTTGGTTTAGACCTCTGTGAAGTCTCAAGGGAGCAAAATTGCTTTATTCAAATGTAAGAGCAGCTTTGGTCTTGTATTTGGCACTGCCAGACCCAAAGTGCTTAAACAACTGTTGTTACAGCACCCCTCTGTGGAAGCAGGTGCCATTCATAGACACATAGGGTATGGAGAAGTTGCAGATCTTAGATTTTTCTATTAGAAGTAGCTACTTCATTATCAATATCTTTGAAATGTTGAACTTAGGGGTGCCAGTTGCTCCAAGTTCTCCCTGGCTGTAGCTTCAGTAAGTATTACTGGTGTTTCCATGGAAGAGTGCCACTGTTTTCCAGTCAGAGACCAAAGTGAGTGACTCCATCTGAAAACTTCTGCCAAAACATCTTGTGTGGAGGCAGAGTTTCAGATCTATGGCCACTGCTAAGGTTCCTTGAATTTCAGTGACCTGCTTTGACAAGTCGTATTTTTTATTGTGCGTTGCAGTCCCACAGTTACTACTTAAATGAGTCTGGACAGATGGACAGAAAGAATCGGGTAGCATCTTTACATTAATGCTTTGTCCTCTTTCCTTGTAGGAGAACCACATCCATGAGAAGCTGATATCTCTTAGTTTGCTTCAGAAAGACTTTGTGCCTTTTCTGCTAAATTTTTTAAGGGAGCAGACCAGCCAGATCCTGACGAATGGACCCTCTACTCCTGCTAAGACTCCTAATTCCAAGGCCCGCGGGATCCATGGGATAGGATCGGAAAGGAGGGCAGGCCATGCAACCAGCAGCCGAGTGCAGCTCTTTTCACAAAGGATTTCAGTGACCACCAGCACCACAGATACCAGCTTTTCTCCTGCTGCGGCACCCAGCAGCTCCTCTTCCTTTTCTGGGTCAAACCTGTCTAGCCCTTGTGGTGACTTCCCTAGCATGGGCTCCAGTAGCAGCCCGAGCTTTGGGTACAGCCCTGTGCTTAACCACAGTGAGAGGCGGTCATCTCAGAAGGCCAGCCTGGGGAGCTTCCTTACAGCCACACCTGAAGCCCTGCCAGCAAGACGAGGCCGGAGGAAAGGCAGCAACTCGGTCAGTGCCTCTGGTCGGCAGGTAGCTCGGGATCTGGGGCGTTCCCTTGCTGAAGAGGAAGAAGGAAAGAATGAGAGTCTATCTTGGAGCGGAGGGAGAAGGAAGCGGAGTGAAGTGCCTCTTGTTTCTGCCAGATCCCCGCCCAGCCAGCTAAATCTTAACAACTTGGAGGAGTTTCCGCCCATGGGTGCTGCCTCTGGCTGGACAAAGTAAGAGCAAGTCTGCTTTGCTGTCTCATTTGGATTTTGCTGCGGGTTACTGTTCCTTTGCTAGCTCATCCTGTTGTGTGTGTCCAGATACACAGAAGATGCTATAATAAACAATACCTGGGAGCCGACTTCTGAGCTCCTTTGTCAGAACTGCTTTGTTACGGCTGCCGTGTAGGGGAATTGTTTCAATGGGTAGTCAGGCTTTTACTCTGTGAACTCACCCAAGCCACCTCTTTAGCCTCTCACTTGTGATGCTTCCCACAGTTTGCTGGTACACAGACAGGCTGATACGAAGCTGAGCACATCTTGGCCCCTTGCATGTTCTAGCAAGTCAGCATTATCTTGGCTCTTCACATTTCTAATTTAACACAATAGCAATTGCTAATGAAGAGCAGTCCTGGAAGGCTCTTCACCTTTACTGATGCTAGGAAAAAAGCTTTCGGATTGACGTTCTGTGGCTTCTCGTAACAGGTGTTAGCGTGTTTGTGCTGTGTGGTCAAGGACAAAATAACTAGTGTTATTGATGCCTGTATTCTCTTTGGTCTGCAGCAAGCCCTGGTCTCCCTGATGACTTTGGCTTAGCTTCTGGGCAGCTGTTTGTGTTGTGGTTGCCTCAGTCTTTCTCTTTGTCTTTGAGATGTTACTCTTTAAAATCCTCATTACCAAATATAAGGCTTTAACGTCAGCCTGTTAGCTCCAGGTAACCAGCAGTGGTCTCTGAAAGAGGGCCTTTCTAGCTGGACATTCAGAATTCCAGCTGAAATTTGATAGGTCTGGCTCTGTACAGCAGATGCAGATGCTGGGTCTAGATGGCACTCTAGATGATGCTTTGGCCAAGGGAGGTAAGGTGTGTTTCTAGCATAGCCAGTAAGTCTGTCTTCCTCAATTGCACTATGCCCAATTAGGAAAAAGAGTAAGGAAAGAGGTTTACAGGGTTTTGGGAAACCAATGCTATAGTGATTTTGAGAACACTGTAGCAATTAATATGTAGCAACCAGCATTTCCTTGAGAAATGTAATGCCTTACGTTTCTGTATCTCATTTCCAGTATGTCTCTTACTGCATTACAGAGCCTCTTCCTAAAGGACAAATCTAGGTATGATTTATGCAGGAAGGATGGGTTTTCTTAAACTGAAAGGGCCTGTGATAACTCGGGAGCCTGGACTCTTGCTGATAGACAATGATAGCTTGATTGTTTCTGGGGTTTTGGTTGGGTTTTTGGGGTTTTTTTCCCCTCATAGTCATATTAGAAGCTGCCAGTGAATTAGTCTTTTATTAAAATGAGGCACATCCTGTCCTCTCAAATGAAAAATGTTTGGAAGAATTGTGTGGCAGTGTGTTATCTGTTCTGTGACTTGGTGATTGATAATTAACTTTGCAGCAAGGGTCAGCAGGCTGGTTTTAGCAGTCTGTAGCTCGGTGATGTTTTATTCAGTGACAAGAACAAAGTCAGCAACTATATGTACAGTTTAGAAGTTCAATATTCTGACTTCATTTTATTTTAGCATTAGGTTCTTCTAGAAGAGTTGCATACATATCTGTCTTGAGACCTAATTCTTTTGTTGTTTAGCTTGATTTCAGTGGAATCACGTCTCACTTTTTCAGCAGAAGCAAACCATCAAGGCGAATCAACCCAACTCCTGTAAGTGCTGAACGCCCCCTTTCAAAACCAAAGATGTGCTTCACTTCTACGCCTGTCAGCCAGTCTCCAGCTGCTCGATTTTCATCTGGGTCAAGCCTTGAGGCCTTTACTGCTGTCCAGGAAGGAAACCTTACATCTGTGATAAGCACCAGCCTTCAAGAGGAGAGGGAGATGCTGAAGAAAGAACGGTACAGTTTGAGCAGGGTGGCAGTAGGCTTGTATTGATATTCTTTTGTCTTAAGGTGGTACCCATACAAGAGTGAAACAATCAGAAGAATATCCAAAATAGATATTGGTGACCTTAAACTGTAATTTGCCTAAACCCAAGTGTGACTCTTGTATCAGACTAGGTTATTAATGCAGCTAGCTCATGTTTGTCATTTTAGAGGTATGCTGACTAGAACAATGACCCTCACTTTTTCAGAAGTCCGGTTAATCCTTACTGCTTTCATAAGATTACCTCTTCATGGGCTTGCACATGTGGCTGTCTCCTGTGCAGCTTCCCTTAGACTGCACAGGTGAAGTGGGTGGGTTTGAGCTGGTGTAATAAGTCTGTCTTTTAAAGACTCTGTCTGACGGAAGATGCAAATGTGGGGAAAGCATTAGTGATTTTGCAAGGCAGGCAGACTAACAGAAGCTTGCAGTCAGAGAAAACAGGACATGGGTAGCATGAGATTCTGTTTTAAAAGTTACTGCTGCAGTTCTCTGTTGAAAATTACGTTTGGGAGATTAGGTGAATTCTAGCTTCTAATTTTGTCTGCTGTTCAGTTACTGTGTGACTTTCATCCTCTGTAAAGTTAGTCTGTGAGGACTGATACTTCAGAAAAAAAGTAAAGCACAGTAGTAAAGAAACTATTGTTTATAATTGCTGCCAGAACTGTTGCAGTTCTTTGTAGATTTTGTTCTGGGGAAACTCCTCAGAACATGTGGGTGGTCTTTTCCTGCTAAGCCTTGCAGTTCACTTCAGTGGGACCAGAACTGGCTGAAACAGACCCAGTAGTGTCTTATGCATTACTGCTTGTATTGCAGCTGTAATAGAACTGCTCAGGATTCAAATCTGCTTCTCTACACTTACTTAATGCAGCACCTGTTTCAGTCTGAATTCTACCAGAAATGTCCCACTAATCTGTATAAGCTAATGTCAGCGAAATAGCAGTGTGTGGGCTGGATCTTGCCAATGAGGTGATCTCATCTGATCCATTATGCTTGGGAGCTGGGAGCTGCTGTTGCGTCCTCAATAGTGGTGGTGAAGTGAGATGCAAAACTAACACTGCACCTAGCCAGCTGGGTCGTGCTGAGCAAGGGCAGGAGATGAAGTTCATGCTGAGGTAGATGACAGCGCTGAGGCAGAGGTGAAGCAGAATTTTAACTACATTACTAAAGTCTTAACTTGGTGGGTTTACAAAGTGCTTGATACATAATTTTCTTGAGTTCTGTCAGTTGGGTGCCTATGTTCGTTGCAAGGGAGATACTAAATAACCTTTCTGCTCCCATTTTGGGACTAATTTATTCTTCACCACAGACATTCCACTAGAAATTGGCCAATAGAAAAAGTTCTTTGCTGCAATTAAAAAGGTTTCTGTCTTCTCCACAGCCTTTAAAGTGACTTTTAAAGATTTTTACTATTTGAGACAATGTGGTAAGAGGTGCTGTGATGTTCCAAGTGTGAATGTTCCACGGGGGTCTTTAAGAATCATTTGATACTTCTGTTACTGGCTTTTTTCCTGCTTCTCATGTGTCTTACATAGCCACTCTGCTGCTGCATTCTTGGATGACCTCTGTAGGTATATTTTTTTACAATACCTGTGTATTTAACTGAGTGATCATTGTTAATGTAGAATATGGCAATTAAAGTAGTTTGTTCTTTCTGTGGTTTAACTTGCCAGTATGGAATTTAATTGGTTGTTGCATTGCCTTTCCTCTTAGTCATATTGGATATTCTCAGGGCATTGTTAACTTACAAATATATCTGAAGGTATGGATGTGAACCTTATTTTTATAGATTTCTTGAAGTGTCTAGCTGTCAGAAATTGTACATGTAAAAATTTTTTTTAGGACCTGGTCTCTAACAGATTCCATGCCCTTAACAAGTACTGGTTTAGATGAGAAGCAATAACATAGGTTAGTTAAATGAGTTGGTCAGAGTGCCACGCTATTTTAATAGAGTTGGAATATGAATGTCGTTCTTTTGAGTCTTTTGATTGTTAGCCCCAAGATCTTTCCTCTTTAAGGGAAAGATGAGTTCAAATACTATCATGATAAAAAGCAGCTTTAGACAGTGTAAATGACATGGTTAGTTATTGCAGGAACTCCTTCATGCTAGACTGCAAGAGAAAGACTTCTTCTGGTCGCATGGCTGCTGTGTATTCATCTTCAGTCATGTAGTATGTTGTTGCTCTTGAATTTCAGATGCAAACTGCTGCACCAGGCATCTTCTCCTGCAGGGATATCTCTTGATCCTGGTACTGCTACTAAGCCTAGCTACACTTGCAGTGCTAGCCTTCCTGCTGAAAGCCATCTGGTGACTTGTGCAAATCCTACTAAGGTTTCCTGCAAGAAACAGTTGGAGTGTCTGGCACAGCTCTATTCATCGTGTATAGCAGGTGAAGGCCCAGAAGATGTGAGACTGACCTTTCTTTGAGCTTTGAACTTGCATGTGTGTTGTGAGGGGGAGGTAGATGAGAAGTGAAAGTTGTGGGACAGTTACAGTGTACAAACAAATAACATCTGGAAAAATAAACTAAGTCAACACTGTTATTAGAAAAAATGGGTACTAGGTAAAAGTTGAGGGAAGGAGGTGAATCTGATGCAGTACTCTGAGCTGTAGTAGGCTGAAGTTGTATGGTCCTGTCTGAAACCAGGCCCCTCCCTAACACATCTTTCCTGTAATTCTCATATTGATTTACACTGTGGCTGGGGGGTGGGGTGGGGGAGGAGTTGTTTGCTGACTGTGCCATAGAACAGGTATATATCTTTTTACCTTTGTTTATTAAAGCAGGTCAATACTGAATATCCACCTTTAGTATCTCATTTCCTCTCTTCCAGAAAACCTGGTACCAAATATTTTTCTAGAGCTCTTTTTTGTTCTGCAGCTGTTGACATCTAAAGGCACTTCTACTGCAGAAGATGGAGATAGTGACCTTGAGGTCAATGAAAGAAGTAAAGGTAAGCACTAGTACTGACGGGAAAGAATGCTACTTTCAAGGAATGATAATGTGATAGAGTAGTTGCCTTTAGCTTGAACAGTTAGCTTTAAATTCCATAAAAGTGGGACTTAACTGAAATGCTGACATAAGTCATGCATGTATGGGAAATGCCTCTACCATATGATAATGTGGAGTTGCTAGATCTTGTTTGAATCAAGTTTTCTGCTGTTGTGTGAGATTTGCTGTAGCTACTTGCTAACACTGACTTTCAGAGAGAAGGATGGATATGCTAAAGTCTCTCTTCCATTGGTGCTTGCAACTCAGAAGTGCTGTTGATCTGATATGTGTTTCTTAAATTTAAGGTTGGGTTATGAGTGCGCAGGATCTATCCATATAGATGTGTAATCATTGCGTTTGGTTTTTTTTTGGCAAATTCAGACTTAGCTTGATGCAGTTAGTCCTTTGATATGGGTATATAAAAAAAAACCAACAGTGGCTTTAAGATGGGACAGTGCCCACCTCTAGATGCCCCAGTTTGATTGACCTTTGTTTTGCCACTTACTGATTCTTAGGGCCTAAGATTAGGAACACGAAGTCTCCAGCTACAGGAACAGCAGCTGGTGATTGGTTGCAGTCAGTCTGCTTTTCATCCTTGATCTGCTTGCTGTTGGCCAGAAGGTTGAGTAGGAATCTTTTCTTCCTACAGCATTAAAGACTTCAGTTGCCTTTAGTATGGGAAGGATAGGGATGGGAGGATTTGTCTATTCAGGTGGCAGGGAATGGAAACTTGCGTAAATTAGATACTGGTCTGGAAGACTATTTTTGGATATGGCAGTTCCTACTTTCCTTGAGAGTTGTTGGTTTATAAATTTTAGTTTATAAATGGTGATAGATGCTGTTGTCTCATGTTTCTTTTTTTCTCCTTAGATGCATCGGGGAGACAGCATTTCCGAAGTGTGCACAATTGTGTTTATTTTGCTGTTCGAGTCTTGGATTATCAGTACGAGTGAGTTGAGTATTTTTTCCCCCTCTGCTTATGTCTGCAGATGTGTGAGATTAAGTAAGTGTGCTTGGATTTGAGACCTTTACCTTACAGGCACAGAGTTGTTAATTTCCCCTCAAAACATACAACTTGACCTGGATTTGGATGTCTTGAGTTTTTCTTGCACTGATTTGTCTACTAAACTTCAGTGTAATTGTGCAAGAATGGGAGAGTCATGAGACTATAACAATAAAAAATGGCCCTACAGATGCCAGTAGGATTTTACAGTGGGTGCCTGGGGCTTAGAAGTTTTTACTTGGGAGCCTCATAAAAAATGAGCATAAGCATTTCTTTAGGTCTGATAATGTGTTGGTTATGTCTGTCTGGGTTTTAACTATGTTGTCTTGGCAGAATTATTTCCCGTTTAGAAAAGGGGATGCTGAAGCTTTTGGCTGAAAATGAACGGATTGCATCTTTTTCTCCCACCTTGCATGAGAGGCTCAGGCAGGCTTATGAAAGCAGCACAGCCAAGGTAAGAATTGGCAGACCTTAACTGACATTGCTTCAGACCTTTGTGGTGTTGCTCTTTTATCTGTGATGATTTTGATGGTAAATCTCATTCCTTCTACTTCAAGTATCTTGCCATGTCATCTTTGGCAAGTGTCTAGAAGATACTTTTTTTTTCTTCTCAGCGGGTAAGTAAATTGCTAGGTCCAGTGATTGTTAGCTGCAAGTCACTGCTGGCTAGCCTTGCATTGTGCTTCAGGCACTGACCTCAACCAGTGACTTTAACAGGGTCAAATTTTGTTTATGAGATTCTCATTTAATGAACATGGATCGCAGAAGAATGATTGGTTAGATGCAATATAAGAATGTAGTTTGGAAGAAGTGGAGTTGTTTCATACCTACAGACTCCTTTTAGGCAAGTGAAGCTTCAGAGGAGACCATGCAGCTTGTGAAAACTCATTTCCTGATCTGGGTTAGGAAACTAATGCTGAATGGTAGGAATGCCTTTTTTAATGTATTTTGTATCTTGTTTCATCCGTCTTTTAAAAATGGAAATTATTCTTGGCAGAGAAAGTAGTGTACTTTCTGAGACTAGGGCATTTCAATAGCTGAGCTTTTTAGTTAAAGCTGTAAATAAGGCTCTTTTGTTACTTGGGCATAGGCTTTTCAAATAGGAGAAAGAATAATAATACAGGAATTTCCAGCTACTGTACTGCATTGTCTGGAGCTCTGTATGGAAGGTACACTTTGTTTGCAGATCATTCTTTCCAAGCTGTATCAATACTAGTTGCAATCTGTTCTGCAGAGATTTCTGAGAGAGACAAGGTGCTTCCACTCATAATGTTGAGTGATTCTGCCTCTGTAGTGTAATGTAGGTTGTAAAACTGTTGGTGTTTACTACAGTTAGCAACTGGGAAATGGTTAGTGTCTGAACAACTCAACTAGTGGTACTTGGTTTCCTCATCATGTCTTTTCCCGGTTTTTTTCGAGGTCTCAGATTGTTGGATAAATTAGAGTCTTATGTAAGTCTAATGGCTGCCTTTATATTTTTAACAGGTGTCTCTCATGCTCCCATGCTCTGTACAGTCTGTTTCTTTCCAGCCAGAAACTGACAATCGCTCTAACTTTCCCAGTGACAGAGCATTTCACATATTTAAGAAACAAAGGTAAGTATCTTCTACTGTTACTGTATGGCTTACAGGGTGTAATCTTTCCATGATTGTGAACAAAGGATATTAAGAATGTCTCATGTATACTACATGCTGTGGAAAAATCTTGAGTTTTCACTCTGATTAAAAAAAAAGAAAAAGAAAAAAAAGAAAAAAAAAAAGTCTTTGTCCATATTGACTGCAGGAGCTAAATGCTTAATGTCTTTAGAGAAGAACAGCCTAATTCTTCAGGAGTTAATGAGACTGCTGGTAAATGCCAGTACAGTGTGTCACCCTACTGGATTGCTTCTGCATATAAATCTGGTATGCTCTTATTCTTCCTGCCATCTCCCTCCATGCTTGCAGCAACAGGGTGAGGGGAGAATGGCAAGTTGTCTTGGTCCTTTTTTCTCTCCTCATAGGTATTATTTCATGTGGCTTATTCTTTCCTGCCTCTCAGTCTTCAGTATGTGGTAATGGGTGTTTTGGTCATTCCGTCAGAGCTTGGGCATAACAAGCTTAAGCACTTGCTGTCAAAGACAAGGAAAATGGAAACTCGCTGAAGTACCGCTAACATTAATGAGTTTTGCAAAGGTATCTGAATGCTTAGAGGCTCGACTTAATCTGAATTAGATTCTTGCTGGGGAACTTAGGAGCAATTGAATATTCATTTGTTGTTACTTCAGATTTTGAAGAGCTTCATACCATTCAATGTCTTTATTCACAGGGATATATTTTATGAACTGCTGCGTGAATGGGAGGATAACCATGAAAAAACTGGCTGGAACTTTGAAGGAGTGCTGGGCAACAAGATCAGGTAGGAGTCATAATGAATGATCAAGCAACTTCAGCTAGCCCTTTAATGTAGCTGGATTGCTGGTAAAGTGTACTAGGCTCAGCATCCTAAGTTCCATGCTCTCCCCAAGTCTTCTGCACCAATCTGTAGGGACCTGTGCTTCTTGGAAGATACTGTCCATATAAACTTGCTTCTGCATTTAAAAGTATCAACTGTTATCTTGAAGAAACAAACCATAAGTGGCAAGGGCCTAACTTGATCAGTCTTGGTGTAGCTCTTTCCCTGTTCATAATCACAGGAAGAGCCACTGAAACAACCAGTATGTTGTGGTCTGAACACTGTCTTTGTACACACATGTGTGCATGTTTCCAGTGCCCCACTCTTAAGTGTGAAGAAGTATGTTACCTGTTCAGAAACTCTTAGTGTATTGGCTCTGAAAACAAGACAATTGTGTCTCTTTCTTTGGAAAGCAAACTGGTTTCTTCATTTATTGCTTTATCAAAATAGAATATATGTAAAGAAACTGTTACTGTTTTGAAAGTAGTTGCCTTTTGGGTTTCTATTGTAGTCTTAACCACCAGCCTACTCCAAATTACATGTATGTAGGTGAATTCACCACAGGAGCAAAACAAGGCTGAGATTAAAACCAAGAAAATTTCCTTCTTTTGAGGCATTAGAAGCATTGCTGGTTTTGTTTTCTTACTTGCATATGTGTGAGCTCTCAACTTGCTGCTCTGTGCAGGGGAGAGTGGGAGCAGAACGAGTTAATTTTCTTCCTAAATAACATGATTATTGCAGGAAAGATAGAGAAAATCTTTTTATCTCTACAGCTGTGTTTGCGCTGCACGTGCTCAGGGAGAGCTTTTATTTACATGTTCAGCAGATGGGGCTCAGTGCTTGGGAAACCTAGTTATAAAGATGTTGCTTTTTGCAATGGACTTTGGAGATTGTTTTCTTAAAAGCATTTATTTTTTGCTTTTCATGTAGTTCCAGGTTAGAATGCTTTTTTTTTGTCCAGTCAGCATATTGTGATGTTTTTGTTCACAGGGCCATGATGGCTCACCTATCTGCAACCTGCAACCACAGCCATTTTGCCAGGCTCTTTCAGAAACAGCTTATCCAGGTAAATGACTTTTTTTTTTTTTTTTTTTTAAATGAAGATACACGTCAAAGCTGATTTGATCCTTCCTTTGCCTGAGAAAACAGAAATCAGTGGCAAATTACTGATGAACTCTGTAAATTGGGGATAAGGCACACTGAGCACATCATGAGCTGTAAGAATTCATTTTCTGTGGTTATTTACTGTGACCTGCTAATTTTGGAACAGTTACAATTTTTAGAAATTTTAAGGATATATTTTGATATGTATCAAATGCAGAGGCTTGCCAGTTATGTTCATTAGCAACATAAGTGTACTACCTGCAGAGTCTGTAGTTGTTCTGTGTAACACTGCAACAGCCTCTTTTTGATATAGTATTGCTGTTGTAGTTTACAGGGCGTTTTTTGGCCAGTTTTAAGCATCATCTGACTTCACTGTGACTGAAGAAATGAAGAAAGAAGAGATGCTTCTGATTGGAGTATAGATATTCACTGCATTCTCTATAAATGGCTGGCTTATTGGTGGGCTCCTTTTGGTTTGATGTGTATGTTCAGGGAGATTGTGGGAAAGAGATTAGAGATGGATTTTGTTGCATCAACAGGATGGCATTAGTCTTAGGTACTTGTAGTGGGTTTGCATGACAGTGTTTTTGTAGGGGTGTGTGTGCTACAGGGGTGTCTTCTGTGAGAAGATGCCAGAAGCTTCCCCCATGTCCAATGGAACCAATGCCAGCCAGTTCCAAGACAGACCAGTCACTGGCCAGGGCACTGAGCCAAGGTAGCTGACAAGCTGCCACTGTCAGCAATGGTGTTAGCGCCTCTGTGACAACATATTAAGAAGGGAAAAAAAAATCTGCATCAGTGAGAGAGAGGAGTGAGATGATGTGAAAGCAACAGCTCTGCAGACACCAAGGTCAGTGAAGAAGGAGGGGGAGGAGATGCTCCAAGCACCAGAGCAGAGATTCCCCTGCAGCCTGTGGTGAAGACCACGGTGAGGCAGGCTGTCCCCCTCAGCCCAGGGAGGTTAACGTTGGAGCAGATATCCACCTGCAGCCTGTGGAGGACCCCACACCAGGGCAGGTGGATGCCTGAAGGAGACTGTGA
>JAVJGJ010000060.1:49788982-49812072 GCA_035590215.1 Microhierax caerulescens | reverse complement strand
ACGTTGGAGCAGATATCCACCTGCAGCCTGTGGAGGACCCCACACCAGGGCAGGTGGATGCCTGAAGGAGACTGTGATCTGTGGGAAGCCTGGGATGGAGCAGGTTTGCTGGCAGGACTGGGAGACCCATGCTAGGGCAGTCTGTTCCTGAAGGACTGCACCCTATGGAAGGGACCCACGCTGGAGCAGTTCGTGGATAATTGTAACCTGTAGGACAGACTCACACTGGAGAAGTTAATGGAGAACTGTCTCCTTTGGGAGAGACCCTACACTGGAGCAAGGGAAGAGTGTGAGGAGGAAGAAGTGGCAGAAACAACATGTGATAAACTGACTGTAACCCCCATTCCCCTGTGCCACTTTCGGGGAGGAGGTAGAGAAATTCAAAATTAAGTTAAGCCCAGGAGGAAGGGAAGAGGTTGGTTATGTTACATCTGGAGTACTGTGTCCTGTGTCCAGAACTGGGGCACACAGGTGCAAGAAAGATACAGACTTACTAGAGCAAGTCCAGCACAGGGTCACATAAATGTTTAAGGGACTAGAGCATTTTTTCATATGAGGAGGAACTGAGAGAGCTGGGACTGTTCAGCCTGAAGAAAGAGAAGGCTCCAGGTTATCTTAGCACTGTATACAAATACCTGATGGGAAGGAATGAAGAAGAGGGAACCAAATTGTTCTCAGTAGTGGTCACTGACAGGACATGAGGTGATAGACACAAACTGAGAAAAAGGAAATGCCACCTGAACACAGGAAGACACTACTGCAGAAGCGGTAAAAGATTAAACCAGGTTGCCCAGAGGGGTTGTGCAATCCCAGTCTGGAGACACTCAAAACTCACTTGAACGTAGTCCTGGACAACCTGCTGTAGCTGACCATGAGTGAGCAAGAGGGTTGGAGATGATCCCAGATATCCCTTCCAACCTAAACAGTTTTGCAACTGTGTGATTCTTCGAGTATTGAGTAGCATCTATGAGTTTGAGGGATGAGTGCGTTAATTTTTTAATTTTATTTAACGCTGTGGAAACTCCAGGAAGACCTGGTCTGGGAAAGCATATTGGAGTATCACGGTTCTTGGAGACTGGGCTAAAGAGCCTACTAATTAGTTCATTAAGACCATGCAAGTGATAGGTGTTCTCTTCGCGCATCCACTTGTAGCCTGCTAGATGTGCATGAGTGGATGTATAGATCAGAATTCCATCTCTCAAGATCTCTAAGCTGTTTATGGCCGAGGTGGGCAGCATGTTTTGGTGTGAAAAGAGACCTTCTGTATGTGGGCTGCCTGAAACGGCCATGCTTGGATTACTCTGAGAACAAACGCTTGTGAGGAAGGGAGAATATGTGGAGTGAGAGGTGAAGTGAAACGGTGCCTTATTACAGATTTTCTACCTCACTACTCTTTCTGTCTCCTGAAGATGTGTAAAGGTCCTGTTGGTGGTGGCGCAAGCTGGGGAGACACCCCAGACCAGGACGTCCTTAATATGCTGGGTTCTGATAATCTGAGCCGTCTGAAGAGGCTGCAGGAAAGATTTGTTGTTCCTCAGAGCATCAGAGGTCCTTGTCCACCCCCTTCATTCCCAGGGTGCCAGCAGTTCTTCAGGGACTTCATCCTCAGCGCAGGAAGGTTAGCTGCCCGTGGTTGCTGTTTCTTTCATGAAATGTGTGAGTGAGTGGGCAACACCAGCACGTTGCTCTTGTGGCGGGGAGTTGTTCAGAGGGCTTGGGTCGTGGTGTAACCTGGGCAGAGTGTATCAAAAATTACTACACTTAGTGTTCTTGGCCAGCATGCGTGGTGAACGTGTCAATAAGCAGGCAGGTTCTGTCTGAGTCATGGAATGTGTATGTGTGCAACGTTAGGCTAGACTATATGGTAATAATTTTCCTTCTATAAAACCATAATATCTTGTCATAGGCCGTCAGCATTTCCCAGTGCCAAGGCTTGCAGTGCTGCCTAGCAGGGGCACCGGACTGGCCAAGTTTTTCTTGTGTGGTAGTTCATGAAGCTAAGGAGTTACAGGATGAAGCCAGGTTCATGGTTTTGTTTAATGAGTTTTCCATAATCCACAGCATCTAGGAGTTGTGATCTATGGGAGATTTGACTCTTCAGTTTTACAGCTTCCTCATTTGACAGACCCATATTATTATCCTTATGCTGGGACTTGCCAAATGGTGTTTGTTCAAAAACAAGTATAGAATAAGAGTGGAAAAGAAAGGGGTTGGCCAATACTAGTCTTGTCCTTTGCTTTCTTGTCTGTCAGCCTGCTGATGCTTGATACAACTCATGAGACAAGCTCGGAATTTTGCATTGTGTTAGTTGAGGTTTTACTGCTGTTTTCAGCCCAGTCTGACTCAACATCTTTTGCTGAAGTTACCAGTTCAATCAGCACCTGATGGACAGTCTGTGCCTGAAGATACTTGAACTGAATGGCCTTACTCTGGTAGAGCATGAACATAGTGATGGAGAAGCAGATATGGATGAACAGGTAAGCTTGTTTTTTTCCAAACACATCTGGCAGGAATTTCTCTGAGCTGTTCCAGTACCCAGAGAATTACTGGCTTGATTGTGAGTTGCCTAGAGCTTCCTGCTGTATTTGCAGGACAAGAGCTTCTTCATTTGGTTTTGTCACTTACTTGCATGCTTTGGGATGCTTCATAGAACTGTGTCTTAAGAGGATAATACACAATAGTTTGAAAAGTGAGAGCCTCTTTTTAAGTTGTTAGTACCCTGTGTTAGATCAATTAAATAACTGAGTCCAGTTGTTGCGCTCAGTTGCAATAGCTCCTTGTTATTTTTCATGTAGAAAGATTTTAATTAGAATGAATTTGTAGTCATCCCTGTTTGTACCTGTTCATACGTTTCTTCACTCACCTATACCTATCAGAGGTGTCACAGCTCACAGTCTGTTAGGAAAGCAGTAGCCAAAGGTTCATGTAAACTTGCAGAGCAATAATGGTATAAAGGAGACAAGAGGAGATCAGTTTTCTGCCCTCTTGTTGACTCCAAAGTTGTTAATACAAAGATGTGATTGAATAGCTGCTTGTTTTAGAAAGTTCTTGAATTAATTTCTTCTCACTGTAGGTGAAGCAGTGGAGGTAGAAGGAATTTAAAATGATTAATAAGTATCTATTTTGGAAATTTAGCTTTATTAAAAGAAGTGGTGAAGCTGTGTGGTCCTTTTACATGAAGGGACTGGAAGTTCAGTGTAGGTAGTTGCTTTACCAGTTTAGGGTAGCAGTGCCCCAGCTTGCTTTTCTCCATTTCAGGATGAAAAGAAGCGTTTCACCATGGTCCTGTTAAGCCTACGACTCCTCGCCAAGTTCCTGGGATTTCTTGTTTTCTTGCCATATCGCACTGTGGAGCAGCCAACCAGAGACTTGCAAGACTCTGCAGTAGCATTAAGAAACAAAGTAAGGAACCAAACTCTTCTAAGAAATCTAATATGGCCTTTTGCTTGACAGGCAGGTTTTCTAATCCAAGCAGAGGATTATGAATAGTTATGCCCTTTCAAAGCAAGCCAGTGGTTCCTGGACTGGTGTTGCACTGTTCTCTGCACCTGCTGCACATTCTGGGATTAGGAACAAAGGAGAGGAGAGTTTGTGTAAGCTAGAAAAGAGGGAGCAAATGCACTGGTGGTGAGGTACTGAGTCTTCTGTTATTTCTGCTAATCTGTCATACCAGAACTCTGACCGTGCCAAGGAGGCTTGTATTTATAGTGTAAAATCCAGCTACGAGGAATGTTTTTGTTAGTTTTGCACCTGTCTCCTAGCAGTATGTCACACTGAATGCAAGGAGCCAGGGCTTAGACCTTGAGTCCACTTGTATGTAGCCAGGCTTGCAGCCTTACTGCTGAAAGTCCCCGTGGGACCTCAGGTTGACATCATGGTGTGTTTTTTACCTCTGCACATGTGCAAAGAAATGTTTTAAATAGCCAGAAAGTCACCTCTTATTTGTATAAAAGGTGAAATCCTAGAAAGAAAAGTCAAGATATAGATAATGTCTTTCTAAGTATCAAAAGGTAACTTCAAAGCTGCTGCTTTAACTTCTATTGTCCATTAAGACCCTGCCTGTACTGGATGTATTAATGCTTCTGAGACAATCTATTCGGGATCAACGTTCTATCCTCACTATTCCTTGGATTGTGGAGTACCTTTCCCTTGTGGATCATATTGCTCCTTTACTTGATTACTACAGGAAAGTATTTTGTCTCTTGCTGCAGGTATACAGGTAAGAGCCTGGGAAAGTATATTTATCAAGAACTTTTCTGTGAATGTTTGCTTATTTAGTTGAGGTGCCTGGTGTTTGAGAATGCATGCTGGCCCTAGTTTGAGATTCTTATAAAAGTACATTTTTTTGTGTGCATAAAGCTGCAAAGGGAGCACATCCTAAACTCGGAGATTACTGTTGGATTTAAATATGTGAGTTTTCATTAAGTAAACAAAATTCTTTAGATCCCCCACTTAATCATTCTGCAGCTGCAGCTGTAGCTGTGAATTTTAAATGTTTAATTTGAACCTTAAACCTGCAAAATCTCCCGTGCCTAAGTAATGCTCTAGTTTTTATTTTCTATATACATGAGGAAAACTTGAAGCACATTCTAGAGAGTTACTTAACACTGGCTTTTCCAGTGTAAACTTAAACCGGCATGTTATTCAGATGCATACATACAAAAAAGTAGAGCTTGCTCTCCACTCCTTAAGCATACAAGTAAGGCATGTGCACGTGGTGACAAATAGTGTAATTGGGAAGTGAGTGGTATCGGATTTTTTTTCCTTAATGAAAATGAAGCTACTGTAATCTAACACTCTCTGTTGCTGCTTTTGCTTCCTGGCAGGTTGACAGTCCTTTCTGAAGATAAGGAGATGAGTTTCCTGAACAAGCTGCTGATCCTTGCAGTACTGGGTTGGCTTTTTCAGGTAGAGTCTCCTGTGTGTACCCAGCTCTTCCCTGAAGAAAAAGGCGGGCACAGAACTCAGTAGAAAACAGTATTAAAATGAGCTAAAGCAGTGCAAAACAGTAGTTTGTTGTTTTGTTGGGGTCTTTTTACAGTCGTGTGGAGTTTAAAGAATCCTCTGTATTCTAATGGAGAATTATTTTCCTTTAGTGGAACTGTGTGAAGCAAATTTTTTTTCCAATATGAATTCTGATTGCTGTTGAAACATATTCTGTACTTGGAAATCTGAATCCTTGTAAGCAAATTGACAGCTCATTCCTGTTAGAACTGGAAGCTCTTGTCACAAACATGGAGTGCTAGCTGGAAGCATTGAATTACTGGGGGATTTTTTGTCTGAAAAAGGGGTGGGATGTGATGAACTTCTAAAATCTTTTCATGCCTCCAGTTGGAAGCAAGGTAACTGCTTAGCAGGAACCTGCTGGAAGGGTGAAAGATGCTGTCTGGGGAGGGTAAGGAAGGCAACTTATGTTATTGTGGTCAAAATATATCTTTAATTTTATGGAAAGGTTCTCCATAGGGAAGAAGAGAGGACCCTTAGTGCTAGTTATTTTTTTTGTGGATGGCAGGTTGGTGAGATTTTACTGTCCTTTTTATCAGATGTGGTGTAAGTTACTGACTGCTGGTTTGGGTTGGGTTGTAACTGCTGGAGTTTCTGTTTCAGGTTCCATCAGTCCCTGAAGAGTTGTTCTTTACCACTGATGTCAGGCAGGAGGGATTGATAATGGATACTGTGACATCTGCTGAGGCTTTGGTGAGTTAGCGCAGTAGCAAGTCCTCTGAATCTGTGGGTAAGGGTAGGTCTACCACAGCCTCAGGAGTTTACCAGGTACTTGGCTTCAGTGCAGCTGCATTGAACTTATGTAGGCCAATAGATGTGTGATGCCCCAGTTTGTCCAAGTGCCTTAATTGCATTGTGCCCTGGATTGTAACCTGTGTGTGTTACATCTCTGGGGCTTTTGTCGGGCAGGAGCCATCTCACCTGCTGCAGTAGCTTGAAAAATAGGTGCCAAGTTATGCTGGAGGGTCAGATGCTGTTTTCCGTCTCACTGGTTATTGCAGTACAAGGTGAGCTGATAGCACTGTAGCTTCCCAGAAATAAGTCGTAGTAATGGTGAACTCAACAGAAATAGTAAGATGGGACTATAAGAGCAAGGTTGCTGTCTTTCGGGTCATCTGCTTTCCAGTTGCATGATAAAGAGTAACTGAGTTGAAAATAGTATGAAAAGTAGAAAAGTAGGTGAGTTTATGGCACATGTGATGTTTCTGATAAGTCCCAAACATGCAAAAGAATACATGGTATTCCTTGAAAAATGTGCATTGTGTTTGCTAAGATACAGGTGTATCTTGTTCTAACTAGAAAGTTTGGTTTTGCACTGTCTCTTCAGTGTCATAGATAACATGCAGATAGCAACTGTTGTTTGTTTTTTTTTACTTCCCCCTCTCCCCAAAATGAGTGCAGTGTACGCTGCCTGCACGGATGGGATCTGAAGTTGCTTTTCCTCCCATACCTCTGGCCGTGCTGTGTGATAGTGGGGTGACATTACTCTGCAGTGTGGTGTTCCAGTGAGTCTGGGTGAAGACACCTGCGGAGGTGTAATGCATAGCAGATGTGTCTCGTTTATTCTTCTCCATGGACAGACTTCTCTTTTACAAGTAGCAGCTGTTGCCAACGGTCCTTGTTGCCTTCTGTAACCATCTGCTTTCAGCTGGGCTTTGACTAAATGTAGAGCAGCTCAGTTGTGGCTTGGGCTGCAATGTTCATAATTTTACTGTGGATTTGGAATCCAGTTATCTTCTATTGTTTTCATGGAAAGGCAGTTCTGAAATCTGCCTGTGACCATGCATGTGGGATATCTGACTTGCTGAAGACTGATCCTTTCCTGCTGTGTCAGCATTTCCTTCCTTTTCTCACCAGGACTCTGTACCCTTGGTGGATCAGCAATTACTTTATACCTGCTGTCCCTATCTTGGTGAGTATTTTATTTGCTATATAAATATATTAGTATATATTTGTATTCACTTATGGTTTTTATTTTTATTTATATTTCTCCTTTGGCACTGTGAGTCCTCAGATCATCTTTCTTGCCCCTCCTCACAAATTCAGGTCTCAGTTGTGTGTGAGTCAACCTTGATAAAAAGCTGTATTGCAGAAGCTCATGCAGCTGTGAATAATATCTGCTGAAGTTGTGGGAGGGAGGCTACACAGTCAGGATAGCTGATGTACAGAGCTTGAATGCAGAGGGACGAGGGAACTCATCCTTCACAAACTGGAAGGAAACATTATAAGGAGTAAGTGTGTAACTTTTCCATCCCAGGGTGTAGGGAAAGGTGTTTGTACTGTGAGGAATGCCTTGATCCTTGAGCGTATTTCTGCTGCTAGGCAGAGGGGAAGAATCCTTTTGTGTCCTGGTGCTTTATCAAGTTGATGTTTGAGGTATCTTTTTCCTGAGATCTGACTGCCATTGGTGAAATCCCTCTCTAGACAACAGAGTCCCACCCAGATGGTGGGATCGTGCTGTGCTTCTTGGGACTTAGCTGCTAAGAAAAACTGTCACATTAAACCTGCATCATGAAGCTTCTAGGGGTCAAACATGTCTTCAAGCTTTTCCCCAGTTATTTTCTTCTGAGCCTTTTGGAATTTTATATAGCTGCTTGCCTTGTAGTCCTTGTAGACTTTACAGTTCCTGCTTGGCACACTAAAAAGGGATGTATAGAAGTCACTGCTCCCTGATCCTTTTGAACAAGTCCTTATGTGCCAGGGAGCTTTTTGGACGCTTGCTCATTTATCATCAGAGCCTTGCCTGCCTTGCTGTGCCCTGCCAGTTAAATGGGTGGGATGCCCCTCCGCTCTTCTGAAACTTCTGCTGTTACAGAAACTGAGAGAATCTGCTCCGGAAACAGGACTGGCAGCGTGAAAGGCTCTTGAGTTTTGATTTGTTTCCTTGCCTATGGGGATGATGACTGCTTTTGTGTGTTTTTCCTGCACAGGTGAGCTGCGGAAATTACTTGCCTCTTTTGTGGCTGGCAGTGGAGCAAAAAATGGTGGTTTTATGAGGAAAATCACTCCCACAGCAGCAGAGTCCTTGGCACCCAAGGCTTCTGTCACACAGCGGAAACTGCAGGTATTGAAATAAGGGAGTCACAAGGGGAAGTGTAGGGCAGGAGAAATTGTGTGAGGGTAGGGTACACAGTGCTATCCTAATGCCAGGGAAAGAAAAGAATGGGCAGCAGCAAATGTTGTGGTTAACAGTCAGGTGTCCTTACTTCTCATTCTTCTCTTATAGTAATGTGGCTGGGATACCGTGTGGTTGTTAAAATCCAAGTAACTTCAGTAAATGTTCTTGCAATTGGAACAAATAGCTAAAAGTTGGTACATTTCTCATACTCTCGTTTTGGTTAGATTAGAGCCATGCTTTCCACCAAAAGAACAAACTGTGTAGGAGCCTACAGGATTACCAGCCTGTAATTAAAAGAGAGGATCCTTTTTAAAAACAAACCCTGTGTGGTGACTCATTATTAGTAGGTGCTGTGAGAACTCCCGTTCTTCCCTTTACTGGGCTTTGGCTTTTGTAGCTTCATAAACCCTGATAATGAACTTTGGGTTAAATGATTAGAAGGAAATAGGGAGCAAATACTTTACAGGGGTGCTGAATGCTACAGTAGCAGAAAATTCTAGTGTAGGCAAATTGCATGCCTTTTAGCTGTCCGCCCCTGTGCTGAGGAGAGGAGGATCTGGGTGGAATGCTCTAATTGTTGTACCATTTTTCTCTTGAACAGGTAGATCTGGAACAAGCTTTCTTCCACAACCAGCCTCCCTCCCTACGGAGAACAGTTGAATTTGTGGCAGAGAGGGTGGGATCCAATTGTGTTAAGCATATCAAGTAAGTGCTCGTGATCTGTTCTGTGACTTAGGAAGTAACTTTACACTAATGAGGCAAAATGTTGATCCTTTAAAACTTTGTATGGGAGAAAGAAAGTTTCCCTCGGAGTATGCTGTGTAGCAGAACACCAACGCTATAAAAGGCTAAGACAGTGGGGTCCAGCAACATCTGATTGCCATCGTAGAGGGGAATTTGTGAAGACATGCAGAGAGGAAGGTTATATGACTGTGGGACACTTGGAGTGTGAACATAGTGCAGCATTTTGAGACTTTATAACCCTTTCAGAATATTCTTGCTAGTGATAGGAAAATCTCAGGTCAGAAGGGGCCTTTGAAGGTCATCTGATCCAAACTCCTGCTCAAAGCAGGGCCAGCTTTCAAGTTAGATCAGGTTACTTGGCACCTTTCCCAACCGAGTTGTGGAAGTGTCTAAGGATGGGGATTCAGCAGCTTCTTAGGGCCATGTTCCAATGCTTAATTTCCCCAGACTTTGTGAAAAACGTTTCCTTGTATTGCCTATCAACCTTCAGCTGCATACTTCCTGGAAGAGTCTTGTTCTGTCTTCTCCATAACCCTTTCTTCTCCCTTTACCTTCTCTTCTCCAGGCTAAATAAAACTGGCTCCCCCAGTCTCCTTTCAGGTCTTGTGCTCCAGCATCCCAGCTATCTCAATGTTTTTTTTCTTTTCTCCTGCAGTCACTCAGATCATCAATGGCTTTCTTGTACTGGGGTCCCAAAGCTGGACAGGGTACTCCAGATGCAGCCTCAGAGCAGCAAGGGAAGCAGTAACTTGCCTTGACTGGCTGGCTGTCCTGTTGCTAATGTCAGCCCAGTATAAAGCTGGCCTTCTTTGGACACTGCTAACAATTAGCTTGTCTACTGGGAACCCCAGATCCTTTTCTGCAGAGCTTCTCCCTAGCCAGTAGACCCCAGCCCGTACAGTGCACAGTCACCACCCCACTGTCAGCCCTTCTCTCCACCTTGTCACAGTTCTGAGTGGCAGCCCTGCCCTCCAGCATGTCACTCATGAGCTTGCTGAGAGTTTGCACTGTCCTGTTATCCAATGTGTTGAAGACAGTAAAATGATATCATCCCACAGGAATGTAGGTTGTAGTGGGCTACTGTTGACATCTTTGAACTTCTGACCACTGTCCATGGCTTAAGAGTATAAGGATATTGCTGCCAGAAAAAATACCTGTAACCATATATGTTTCTGTTAAAACCTAAAGGCTTTCAACTCTTGAGTCTTAGTAATATTTTTATATCTTCATTGCTGCTTTCTTCCTTACAAGAACAGCAAGGAGATGGTACAGTACTGGATGCAGCATGATCAACTGTTTTTTCTAGCAGAGTGTTTTATTGCATTTGAGATGGCTGTCCCCCTAAATCGGGGAAGACAGCTGGTTACAGGCAGTGTGCACTGTTTCTTGCATTGATTTCAGTCTCTCTGATTGTTCTTGGTTTTTTACAGGGCAACACTGGTAGCAGAGTTGGTTCAAAGGGCTGAAGTCATGTTGCAAGATAAAGTGAAGGAGGATGCTAATCACGACAAACTGCTTGAAGAGGTGTGCGCTCATCTCTATGAGGAAGGGGCCCAGGCACTCATCAAAGGCAGAGAGTAAGGAGGAAAAGTTATTTGAACTTCTGCCTTCCCTTCTGTTCTTATTGAGGAATCTATAAGCCTAATTTGGCTTGGCCTGTCATGCTCAGGTTCTGGTAATTATAATCCCTGACCTCTGCTCTTCTTAGGGTGACTGTCTGCTGTGCCTCCAGCCAGTTAATCGTATTTGTAGGAAGGAATAAAGGTGTTGTGTGTCCCTCTGCATCCAGCTCCAAGCGGACATCCACTGCAGCTATTGTATTTCCCCTGTTTGGAAAACTGAGTATTGCAGCTTGGTGGCTTGTAATTGCTCTTTGTCTGGTTCTTTTGGTCTGAATTATTTCACTGCAGTCTTCCAACTGGTTCTGACTGTAAGAGAGCGTGTGAAAGTTGCTATGGTACCTCTGAGTGCTGTCCAAGAACTTTGACTAATCCTGTGGCATGTTTCTTTCCTTTCTTGCAGATTTTGCAAAAAGAAGGGTCCTGAGGCAGTAAGGGTGTTATTGCCAGAAGAGACATCTGCAGCAGTATGTATTTTCACTAAAACTTACTAACTGAATGCCTTGACTTTCAGTCTGGACCATTACCATTTTTCCATTTCTGGTTCACTTATCCATTAATGGCTTAGGACAATGGAATCTATTGATGCCCTCATGTGAGGACTAAATAGCTAAGGAGAGTCACCTCTGCCAGGCTGCCATGGGTATTCTGGGGACCCTAGCCAACGGCTGACTGTTGAGACTGGAATGGCATATAAATTGCCTTCATCTTGCGAGGGTAATTCGTTGTTTTAGCATCAACTTCCTCAAGAGTTGATGGGTTCTGTATGGGGTTGATGAGGTTTGAGAAATCAAAATGGGTCAGTCCTATTGCTCAGATGAGCAGTTCCCACAGAGATGGTGGTGCTCTGTTTAAATGTTGCATGTCAGATTTTAAGCTTTATACCCTGTAGACCTCCTTCTGACTCACTATAGTGCTGTGGCTGGTAGTAAATCTTCTATCACTTATTATCCTCCCTGTAAGGTTTTAAGTAGTGCAGAAGACATTGCAGTGGAACTGGCTACTGAGAAAGCCTGTGGCTGGCTTTCTGCCAACATTGCAGGTGAGTCTCCTTACTCTGAACGGGGGCTTCTAACCTGTGTATTGTACTCTTTTTTCTGAGATCAAGGGGCAGAATTTATTCCAGTGGTATAAAGTACTTGGCCCTATGCATTTTTCTTTTAGTGGGAAGTATGCAGTTGTTCTGTCCCTCCTTCTTTAGAAATAAGAGGAATGATTTCTAGCTCAGGAACCCTCTTCAGGGATTTTTCAGGCTTGGCCCATGTAAGTGATTTTTAGTTATGGAGGCTCGTAGGATGGTGAGAATGAATGCTATGGAAAGCTTCTTCTGAAAATGTCATCTAGGCTGAGGCTGTCTTAGTACTTCAAATGTATGATACAGATGGCTTTTCTTTCAAGCCACCTTATGGTCCACAAGTACAAGGTCCTTTTGAAGTGTTCTATAAAACAAACTCCTCTTGGACTGGGTGTGTGTTCAGCAGGCTGAAGGCAATTGTGGTCCTTTTACTTTGTAATAGTGCTCTGGCAGCTCTTCAGAATCTCTGAAAATATGTTGTTTCAGGAGGTTGTGCCAAGAATCCAGGGAGGAATATTCAGCACCATTTGCAGCAGCAGTAAGAGTTTAGTGTTTTGGATGCTGGTCAAAACTTATTTTGGTAGAAAAGTATGGTTTTCATGGGCACAGTGGTTGAACTGGTATGGTCACGCTGATTCAGCTTTCTGCTTTGGCATTGCTTCCTGGCTTAGTTACTGTGTTCATTAAACCTGCTGAAATATTTTGATAAAAAAAGGGATGAGTTGTCAGTGGCACCTGCTGGTAACTGAGTGGCTGCCTTTTAGACCTGTGGGTTAACACACTCCACCTGTGGGTTAACACACTCCACCTGTGCCTCTGCCCATTAAATAGAATTTAATGGGAGCTGAGAGTGAGAGGGGGTTGAAGATGTAAACTATTGTTTCCTCATTTGCCATTGTCCTCAGAATGAGAGGCTAAGATGGGTAGCGTTTGGAAACGGTTGTCTGCCTCGCTGAAGAGAAAAGCTGAAGTAGTCTCGATTTGTTCCCTGTTCTTTATAGCACTCATCAAAAGAGAAGTGAAGGCAACCTTCAACAGAATGCTCAGAGTCCCAGGATTTCCCTTGCCTGGTGAGGATGCTCTGGAGCAGAGAAGGGACTGCCCTCCAGGCTGTCAGCACTGTGCCCCGTTTCCCTCCCAGATCATCAATGAGATTAAGGTACGCAGTGTTCGCTTCCTGGCTTGTCTGAGCTCCCTTTTTATTTTTCACATTGATGATTTTTGTTTGTTGTTGTGGTTGGGGGTTTTTTTGTTTGGTTGTTTGTGAGGATTTTTTAGAAAGGGATATTCTGGTTCTAAGGATCTGGCTGTGAGTGTTCAGGAAGCATGATGGAAAGGTCTCCTGTTTTTTCATCCCTCTGTGTAGATCAGAATTCCCTGGTCAGGAGCACTGTCTCAAACACAGGATTTTTGGTAGCATGGCAGTGGCCTGTTTGATATGAGTAGCATAGAAGCCATGGTGTGGTGAGCGTTACGTACAGCTGTATGCTGAGGAGTCAGCGTATCGACATAAATACTTTTTTGTAGACCTACTCTTTTTATGGAGAGTCTCCTGGCCTCCGTTCAGAGTATTCCCTGTCGGTCCTTTCAGTTCTGTAGAACTTGGTAAACTGTCCCGTCTTACATGCTAGGAATTCTACATTGAATTAAGTGTCAGATGGATCTGTACAAATCTGTTGAGAGACTTTTGCCAGTCTGCATCTGTACCTTCGTTCAGCTACAGTAAGGGAGAATCAGAGTATCTGGAAAAGGTGATGATGGTATGGGCTTAATTTCAGCCTTAGGTCTAAATGATTTCTACTCAAGCTGGTTCAAATTACATTTTAGTCTTTTCTCCCAGGCTTTTAAAAGGGCTACGCTTATTTAAAAAGCATGCAGTTATATAACCTGCATGAGTAACCCATGAGGAAAAGAACTGTAAAACCCTCACTTTTTTACCATTACATATTATGCCTTTTTTTGTTTGTTTGTTTCTTGTCTGTTTGAGCAATGATACTGGATCTTGCTGCCATTCCAGCATCTATGTAAGAATGACTGACTACACATTCTTTAATGCTTTCTTGCTTGAGCTAAAATAAAGAGGAAGGTAAAGTGAGGAAACCAAGGGCCCTTTTTGTAAACTGTTGCTTTTTGAAGATCCAGTGTCTTGAGATACAGCTTTTAAAATATTTTTTTTTCTTTTGTTTTCCACCCTGGATTTCTGATACTGAGTGGTAAATTGCTGGTGATAGCGCTACCACATGAAAATTGGCTAAGCCAGTTTTCACTCCGTAACCCTGTTAGTGCTCTTCATACTCAGCTTTGTGTTGACACTGAAGCTATCTTGACAATGTAAGAGGACTCTGCATTTCTGTAGCACTTCTACCCTGGGCTCGCTTGCTGTGATACCACATCTACCGAGAGCTTTGGGAGCTAGTTTGATTTAAGAAGGTTGAACTGGTTGCCCCGGTTGACGTTGACTTCATAACATTAGCGAGAACTATGGTAGAAAAATCAGACCTAGATGAGGTTGTGAAAAATTCAGCTTTAATCTGTCTTTTGAAGTGAGTAGGATACAAGCTTAGTTTTTATTTTTTTTAAATTTTTTTTAATGAGTACCTGAGGACTGTCTATGAACTGCTTTATCATAGGTCCAATCTGTTAGTGGAAGTGCAGGATACTAACAGGTGAATTGCTGCTGTCTTTTTTTATCAAGGATGTGCTCTGTGTCGCTGTGGGCCCACGGGATGAGGGTGAAGTGATTGACTACGCCTGGCTGGAGTGCTTGCTAGGAAGACTGAGTCAGACACTTCGATGCAGAAAGGTAGAAGTAAAAAAGCAACAAAACTCCCCTTGGACTACTTTGAGCTGTCGTCATACCTGTAAACTTGTTGGCTTCCCTTGCCTCACAGTTGAGTTCAGTTGAGTGTTTTTTGTTGGAGCTCAAATGTGACAAAGTTGCACTGCATTTTCTTTTTTATACTGTAGATTTGCTTGTTATTTAAGTTAGCCTTTGCTGGTCCCCTTTTCATGTATGATCTTTTCTTGTCTTTCAGCCTTTAATGGTTTCCTGATTACAGCTCTGTGCTTCTTGCTGTAAATTGCCTGCTCTCTTCTGATATTTTTATCCCTTGTGAAGCCCTGTTTTGTCCAGTCTGCAGTATAAGGACAAAGATACAACTTTTTTTTTTGTATTTTCCAGTTTATGTGTCCCACATCAGAACAGCAGCTGGCAAAATGCACGGTTGAGTTGGCTTCTTTGCTAGGTAAGTCAATCATGATAAGCTATTTAAGACTGAAATTAAGAGAATTACAGTTCTCTTAAATCCTTGGGGTCAGAGACTGCAGTATTTTGAGTTCATGGGTGTTTGATTGTCTTTGCTGTTGTTGAGTCTGCAGGGTTTTTTTTCTGTCAGATTGGGTGGTTGTTCTTATTCCCTTCTACCTTCTGCTAAACAGCCTTATACTGTGACTAACTGTCCTTCAGATCTGGTGTTCTGGTTCACATCTCCATTGTTATTTATTAATACCTTCAATTAAATATATGTTATGTTTTCCAGTATTTCCACCTCTGAAAAGTTGCATCTGAGTGTTTTTTCCCTTAAAAGTAAGGGCCTGTTCCCTTGAATTGTATTTTTATGGCTCTTTTAGGAGAGAATGGAAGTAACTTGTTTTCTGCGTGTTGTCAATTCGGTGAGCATTTTCAGGGTTTTTTTTCCCCTCTTGCTCTAATGTGTTAAATACAATAATTTTCGCAGCATGAGCTAGTGATCTGGATGCAGGTGTGTTTTCATTTGGCAACCTTGTAATGTCCTGAGTTTAGAATCTTCTTAAGAAGTTTTATACATGGTTCATTCTTTCAGAAAGCAGTTCGCATCTGAATATAGTGAAATTTCATTCTGGGGGCAGCAATGTTAATCTGCCCCCGTTCCATGAGACTGTACCAAGGAGGATCTGGTATCTTCCCTCTGTGTATGTTTAGCTGCAGTTAAACACCGTGCAGTTTTACTTTCACTTTTATGAAGTTATGCAGCTCTGCCTATAGGCAGAACTATGAGCAACTGTTTAATCTGTTTACAGATGTAAATGTTGTCTTGCTGAGTTACTCTCCTCTCCTTTGAAGTAACACCTAGGTTCTCTTTTATTAAACATTAGGCTGACTTTTATTTAGTAAGTCATCTTTCAAGGCTTGGGGCTATATGCCAACAAAGTGGTATTCTTTATCTGAGTAGTATAAATCTCTTCCTATGTAATGCTTGTTTGAATAGTTTCAGAGCTTATAGTCTTGCACGTTTCTGAATTACAGTCCTCTTAAGTTTACTGGTTTACACTTATTAGGTGTTTTTACTTCAGTGATTGTCTAGATACCAGCTATGCAAAATGTGCTGTTGGACCAAGGTGATGACTGCAAAAGGAAAATAATGCAGCTATAGAAGTTCACTTTTCTTCCTTTTCTTAGTTTCAGATCGTGTTCCTCTGAGTCTCAGGATCAAGTCCCCAGAGAAGAGCCCGGAGAGGCTGCATGTAAAGAATAATCCCACCTATGGCCTCCTAAAACGGCTGCTTTCTGTCTGGAAGGAGGACTTCGGGACACCTGTTCCTGTGCAACTGATGTTCAGTGAGAAGAACATCAGTTACCTTGCAGCAGTTCAGCAGCGAGAGGTAAAGCTTAATCCGACCTGTGGAGCTGCCAGTTACCGCTGTGGTCCATTCACGCGGAGCTCTGCTGCCTGCAGCGCTAACGGGCCGCTTGTGCGAGCGCGGCCGGCAGGGCTTGGTCTGCTGTCAGCCGGTGTTTCTGCAGGGCCGGAGAAGCAGCAGCTGCGTACTACTTGTTAGTGTTTGATACCTGTCTGGGGGGCTGCTCGATTTAGGAACAAATGGCAAAATGGCCCATTTGGCCTGGGAGATTGAGGACTGAACGCATGGGACACTGTAATTGGTTGCATTCATGTATCTCTTATCAGCTTTCATTTTTGCATGCATATTGATGTTATAAGATCCTCAACTATGAAGCTGAAAATAATTTAGTTGCAGGCTAAAACTGGTTTATTTCAGAAGATTAGAAAATAATTTGTCAAGCTCTTCCTGAACACACAGGAATTAAATACTTGGTGTGTTTGGAAACTGGGAATGAGAAATTTTGAGACTTTATGGTAGGATACAGTGTAGGAACTGCAGGAGTTTTGTTTACTCGTTTTGGATGTTGCTTTTTGGTGTCCTTCATTGCCACACCCAGATTAAAAACGTGCTTTCTCCTTTTGCTCCTTTTCTACACATTCTGATCCGAGAAGAAAAACATGAATTGTATGTAGGTCTAAAGAAATGAACAAAGAATCTGTTTCTTTTTGAGCTGTTGATTTATTATTTTTTTTTCTCTTCTGCAGTGGGATTTGTTCCTTTTCATGCTTCATGGGCTTGTAGAACATGACCTAATGAGAACTAATGAAATAGAGAGTTGCTTACATGGCCTTAAAGAGCTCCCTTGGTCTTCAGTAAGTAATTAGATGTGTGAGAACAAGAAGTGAAATAAGAAGTATAGCTACATAAACAGTCAGTCCTTTTAGTTTTATTTCACCTGCATGAAACCCACAACCTTCCTATCTGTAGCTGCTGCTGAGTGCCACAGCAGTGGCTTCCAGCAGGCTTGTTGCTGTTACAGGTGTTCAGCTGAAAGCTGTACCTGTGTGGATCCCAGCATTGCCATGCAGGGCAAGCATTTCCAAGAAAATTGTAAGCAAATTTGGAGACCAGCTGGCTCAGCTGCCAGCTCTCAGTTCTAGCCCGAGTGTGTTTGCCGTGCTCCAGCTGAAAATGACGTGTTGGGCTGGGTCTTCTTCGACCAAACTTGTGTTTAAACCTCTTTGCCTCCTACCACCAGACTGTGAGAGGAGTGGGACTATTCTAGCCAGAGTCAAAATGCAGGAGACCACCCAGCACCCTTGCTAAAAATGGAGAGCGTTTCAAGGCTGGTGAGCACTCGCATACTGGAGATGTTTAACCATTCAAACTGGCATTGATCTCCTCTGAGGAGATTGTGGGGTTTAGAGGAGAGTCCGAACATGTAGACCTACAACATCTACAGACAATGTTGTAGCTTGTCTAGGTTTCTGCACTGGAAAGCCATCAACAACATGTTTAACCTTGTAAAGTTTTTTACTAGAAAAATTAAGTAAGCCTCTTCGCTGATATTTGTTAATAAGGGTTCTCTGGTTTGTTTCTGTTTGTTACAGAATTTCTTAAAAGAACTGGAAATACTGTCCAGAGCGTTTGTATCGGAACTTCGGATAGAAGAGGCCAGGACTAATCGTTGCAAGCTGACCAGACAATCTGTAGGTGCTGTGACCGCACAGAGTTAGCGGAGGTGGACTCTCTGTGGGCACAAACTACTAATGAAGATGCAAATGGAATTTTTAGCGTTTCAGAATGCATCGTGAGCTCTTTGCTGGGAGCATACTGCAGAGAAGGGGTCACTGTGCAAAACCTGCACTGGTCTTTCTGTTCATGGACGTTTTGCTGTGGTGACGCTGTGCTGAAGGATTTAGATCAGCAAATGGATCTCCAAGTCAAAAGTCCTTTAAGCACCTTGATCGTGGCTCAGAGCAGTTGTTTTTTAGACTCAGAGACGCGTTTTGTATGTGCGCAGCAAGAGGCTGTGATCAAAGCCAGGAAGCAATTCACGCGGAGAAGTTACTTCGTGGTCAGAGAGGTGGTTTTCTGGTGGCTGTCTCTTCTCTTAATGTGATTTCTCACACTGCCTAGGGGAGGGAAAAGGTGAACCTGTATGACATGGAGATGAGCCTATATTTATTTTTCATTGTAAGCTCAGTTTTGAAGGTTTAGGTTTTTTTAAGACTCATTTTAAAAGTTAAACCATATTAAATATATACACCAGAACATGGGTGGCATCTTTCTTAAAGAATGTAGATGCTTAAGTGTTTTTCCATCTCTCATTGGAAACAGAACTTGTAATTTTCTGGGTTTTTTAACAGAAATAAGGGAGAAAAATACCTGGTTATATTTTTTACTGAAGGCAGTATTTTTAAGACACTTTTATAGTATGTGAACATAAATGGCATCTGGCTGCTATTCACTGTTTTTTTACAAACCTTCTTGCCTTGAATTTGGGTTTTATCATACAGGAAATGCTGCAGCAAGAAAACTACAGCCTGGAAGAGCAGACAAAAAGGCAGCAAAAGAGCACTGTGACATCCCCTGGAGGGCTGCTCTTGTAAGGAATCCTTTTTGTGAAGGACAACGGGTGTTTTCTGCCCTTGTGGATAGATCACCAAGGGTGTGACCTCCTCTTCACACTGCACCGTGCCCCCCCTCCCCCCAGTATTTCTTTAAACTGGGGGGTTTGTGGTAGGCACTGCTGGTTGCGAGCAGAGTGTGAGTAGATGCTCTTTGCTGTCTCATGGGATTCCCCCTCCCCATAGCCATGAGGATATTGCTGCTGCCTTTTGTCTGGGAGTGTCCTATTAGTGCAGGTTTTTCCAGAAAGCAAATACTGTGTTATGTAAGAACAATATTTAGACAAAGTGAAGCCCAGGGCTTTTTAGCTTGCTAATTAACTAACGTCTTCCTTCTCTAAGGTGAGAAAAGGTAACATCTTGCAGTTGATGACTGAAGAAAAACCACAAACAGGACTAATTAGGAAGAACTGTGGCTTCTGGTAAAATATGTGTGATACAGATAGAGAAACCACAGAAGCACACTGCTGTCCGAACTGTACCGAGTGTTTTCTTGACTTGGTTACTAAGCAGTGCACTGGAAGGTTTGGCATGTTGCCCCTGCATACCTCATGTTAGGGGCTTTCTGATATGAATGAAGCACAGTGTCCCTAAAAGTGTAAGCATGCTGTGTATGCAGCAAGGACATGGTACTACAAATTGAAATAGCAAGTAATGGTACCATACCTGCTCCCTGAGGCCGAGCATTAGGTGACATTTTGCTGCAGGTGTCGGTTGACGTTGTTGTTTGTCATAATAAACATGATTAAATGTCCTGGTTTGTGTTCGGGCTGTTGGTGTATAACCTCTTTATACTGGGGTAAAGTAAAAAAAAAAAACGTTGCCTTGCCAGAAAGCATTGGGCAGAGAAAGTATAGTAATATTGCTTGTCTGGCCTGCTGCTGCTTTGTTTGTACTGAAATACAACTTTTATTTTGTTACAAAAGGAGGGGGGTGGAGGTAGTGGAAGGGGGAAGCAGCTGGAATCTGTGATGGTAAGAAAGGTGTTCTCAGCTCTGGAACTGACTTTATTTGGGTATTGTAAAGCTGTTTGCATAGATACCGTGGCTACAGCTGTCTTCATGTACTCATTTATGTACTGAATTATTCTCCTCTAGTACAACGTGCTTGGAATTTTTAATTTAAAAGGTGACCAACCCCCCAGGAGCAGTTTGCTATGTCCAGAGAGCACAGCTGTGCCCGCTGGGGCAGAAGGCAGGCAGCTCTTCATCGGGAACCAGCAGGTAAGACACACCTCTGTTTCCGTGTTCTTAGGGGTTGATGCGGTTGCTCCAGTTCCTGGGCATCCCGTGGTCCTCAGCCTTCATTGCTCTGTGACGCCGGACACCTGACTTTGTAACTGAACCTGAGGAACAGCTGTGTGGTGTGCTGTTTGCTGCCCAGGGGTACTCGGCAGCGGCCACGCTCACCAGGGTGTGCGACTCCCTGCTGTCCCCCTGGGCTGGTGGGCTCCTCTTGGTGCGAGCGCTTCTGGCATTGGACCCGCTCCTCCAGCTGCGGTGCCAGAGGTGCTGCAGGAGGGAGGGCAGCGGGGAGAGAGAGCGCACAGCAAGCTCGGGCAGAGCGGGGCCTGCCTTCGGTCAGCCTTCCCTGCTGCACGCTCACAACGCCATTCTGCTCCGTACGAGCTGCCTTCTGGGCCTGCGCAGCCGAGGTCGTGTAACTGGGCTCAGGAAGGAGCTTCAGCCAGTGCCTCGTTTCAAAGCAACACAGAAACCTCTTCGCTGGGACAAGGCACTGGGTCGAGGCTACCACGTTTAAGCAGCGACGGCTGCTGCGCGTCTGTGCCACAGATGCTCGTTCCCTGCACGTTCCTCCACAGGTAAGTAAGTGGGAGACCTACATCTTCTGTCACAAGCCTTTATGCTGTTTCTCCATCCAGCCCAGTTCCGTGGGTGGGTATCTTAGCTGCAGCAAAATAAGGTGGGGCACGTTTCCTTGTGTAGAAAATACCATTTATTGTGGATATGAAAATAGCAATCTTGATTAAGAGCAGAGATGCAATAGTAGATGGTACAATACAATTGGTTTGATCATCTACTGCTCAGCAGTACCTTACAGGAATTTGGTTTTTGCCTGTTGTAATTTAACAAACTAGATATCTGCTGAGTTTTTATTCTTTCCAAACAAACCAATGCCATACATCAACAGGTACCATAAAATGTTGTATTTGCAAAAGAAAACATTCATATAAATAGGCTTTTTAGTATCAATTGACGATTGTATTAAAAAAAAAGTTACATTAATTCACTACTGATAAAAATAAAACTTGGCTTTGATAGCATATAAAAACACTTCAAAACAAGCATATATAAATAACTTAATTTGTAAACATAGAAAAAAAATCTTATGTATATATAAAAATAAACATCTGATGCACTGTACAATAAGACATTATCCTTCACAGGCACCGTTGATCAACAGGAGTCCCCCTAGGTGTTTTTCCTACAAAAACTGCTTTATCACTAGTGCCATGTCCAAAATAAAAGGGGAAAAAAGTGAAGCACTGAGCAAAGTTTTTGTGGATTGGATGCAGACCTCCCCTACCTCCTCTGGAAACCCATGGGAGCAGCACTGGGGACAGAGCCAACGCACCGTGCTGCTGTTTCTGCTTCTTTTTTCTAGGTCTTTAATGTAGTGCTGCCTTCACCCTTCCTTTCCTGGCTTCCACCAGAAGCAGGGACACTGTGGGACAGGTTGCAAATATCTGGAAATCTTGTCTTTTTTGCTCAGTTGCACAAAACTTTGTGACGGGTCACCCCTTTTTCCTTGAGGGGCTATGGAAGATGCATGACGCTTGAAGTGATCTATGACTCGGTTGGGCAGGCTTTTAAAAATATGCTGAGTCTCACCAAAAGAGACCAGTACTATATTGGCATTAAGATTGTAACCATCACCCTCTAAAGATAAAACAAAGCAAATTTGTAAGTGAAAGGTTTTGTTATCCTACCTGGTATAGTTGGAGGAAGCTTGGGGCTGGTATGTCTCAAAACTGCTATTTTCTTAAATATCAATTTAAAATAGCTATTATCTTTTCTTTTAAAACTTAATATACTAGGAACAGGAAGTAACATAGAAGCTGAGAGCCAGAATTATACCTGTGCAAAGATACAGTCAAAGCAGATCTTGGCTCTTGAACTCTAAAGGTGAGAAGTGCAGCTAACTTCACTGGAGGCTGGGAAAACGCAAGTTTTACTGAAAGTAACTGTGTTAAAGTACAGATGCTGACTCTGATAAGGTGGCTACTTGAATACATATATCTCACTTGACAAATTTATAGTGCAACAGCTTGAACAATGTGGGATTTTTGAGCTACAGAAAGCATATCATAGCTTTTATTGCTTAGATAAGAGATCTAAAGTGATTCTTTACTGTTGTGCTGAAGAACTACGTGAAGGTACTCAGATACTTGAGTTGGTTGTGGTTTTGTTCAGTTTTAGGAATGTGTAACTAAACTGAAGGAGTGTGTTGAACAAACACGTAAAGCCTGGTAGCAGGATTGCTGGACCAAGTTCAACAGAAATACCTTGAGGTGTTGAATGGGAAGAGTCTGTATTCGCTGCAGTGAGACAGCTGGTCGTGTTAGGAACAACGAAGTGCAGTAAGACTATGGCCAGGCTAGATTTTCAACTCTTAATGCATTTGGGTAAGAGTAGAAGGGCCAATGGAAAAAGCCATTGTGGAAAATGCTGGAGCTACTACTCTTACGAGCAGGATTTAAATTCTAGAAACAAGCCGATTACTCAGTATTACTCTCTATTAATTACAAAGTGTCACTGTTTACAACTGTCAGTTTGGTTTCTTTATTTCAAAGCACCTAGTTCTGCAGCGCAGTAAAACTGTGTCCTGAGGTGTGGTGGTTTGCACTGATGCTGCATAGTGTTGTGGCGATCTTCGTGAACTTCCAGCTGCTGTTAAGCGTCCAGTTTTGTACCAAATGCTAACTGGCAAGGAAGTGTGCCAGTCGAGCAATCACCAGAGGCTGCCGCTTAGCAATGGAGCGCAGGAGCCTTGCGGGGATAGCCGGGGCACCCAGATCCACCTGCAGGAAAGAGAAGAAAGGCCGCACGTTGGGCTTTGTAGCTGGTTTTGGACAAAACGTGTCTCCAGCCTGGAACAGCTCTGATGTTGCAAGTATATGTTAAACACAGAAGTCGTTTGGAGCCAAATGCTATCATCATGGTGGGGTTTGTAACCTCTCCTTCCCGGTACTCTAGACACTTTCAAAGCTTTGTTATTTGATGTTATTTTCAGCAGCATGGCCCATGCTGCTTTGGAGTTTAAGCTTAGATTAAACA
>JAVJGJ010000060.1:49763923-49788882 GCA_035590215.1 Microhierax caerulescens | reverse complement strand
GTTTAAGCTTAGATTAAACATTAAGTAATTAAAAATATATTTAGATAAAATACATATTTAAATATTTAATTTACATTATTCTTATTTATAAATACATATTATATATTATTTACATACTATATCTTTAGATAAAATATTTAAAAATATATAAGTATTAAATATTGTTTGAGACAGTTACTGAAAATGTATATGCATATACTGAAGTGCAATATAAAATGCATACAAAATTTTAAAATACATTACAGTATGCATTGTAAAACGCATATACTAATTACTATAATTCAAAAATAATACTTTTAAAGTCATATTTTAAAAACATGTTTTAAATAGGTAAGTTTAAAGAACTAATGCCATTGCGTTCTCAGATGAGCACTTTAAATTACACACATGTTATTCTCTTCTGGGTATTTTTAAGTACTCGGTACCACTGTCTCAAAGAGAGCCTCCATTTCTGATGAGTCTGTAATAAATGGATGGCAGGATTTTCTTATTCGTAACTAGAATCCTCATCTTGACTTCTCTTTTGCATCTATTAAGCATGAGGAATGAATGACTTCAGTTAGAAACAGTTAACAACAAGTATTTCCGTGCATTTTGAAAACAGCATAACCTGAGGTGGACTTCCTGTGTCCACAGCAAGAAGAAAGTGCAAACAAGACTCCCCATCCTGGCTCACCATGTGCATAACACAATCCCAGTAAGAGTCTGTCTGCATTGCTGTACCTTGTGCCAGGTAACAGCGTGGAGGTGACTTCTAGTCACTTCATGGCTGATACGTAATAGCTTTTTGCATTCACAGTTGGACATACAGCAAAACCTTACCTGTGCCATGTAAATGACTCTGGTGATATCTCTTCCGTTGACTACATCAGGTTCCAGTATCCAAGCACTTGGCAGAATCTCCCCTCTCACCACTTCCTTACCCGGGTGAGGCATGGATGCATCATACACAGACTGAATAGCCAAGACGGACAAGTTCTCCTGCGTGTGACAAAGTGTAAAGATGACAATTTGAAAAGTTTCTATGCATATAGTAAGATTTGCTTTGTTTGCCATGAGACATATTTCTCAGATCACTTAAAAAGAAATAGTATTTCTCATGTTATTTATGAAATAACTTTTTGTCATGCTCTTGCGTGTTTGTAACCAGAATATACTGCAACACTGCTGTTACTGCCTATGGTGGGGCTTGGTTGGTGATCGTCATTCACAAGGCTGTTTCAGCTATAGTTCACTTCTGTCGTATAAGCGTGGCTTTTCTTCCTCTTACACTGTCACTTCTGTAAATGTGAGCACGGACTTTCCTTCTCTCCTTTGTCCTCGAACCATGAGTTCAGAACAATTATTCCTCTACACTTCAGAGAGAACATTCACTTTACCTCTTTGGCTTCTACAGTAATGCAGCAGAAATCCCGGGGTTGCTTTAGGTAACACAGGGAGGTATCAGTCACTAAATACACTGTGAAAAAAAAACACCCAAAAAACCAAAAACATGGGCAATTAGACATAAATGCACATGCATATTTTATTTTGACTTCTTATTGCCAAAGAGCAGAGCTCTAGTTAATATGCTATAACGTGTCATTAAGATGTTCCTTCAAGCCACTTAAGGTTTATTTTTATTCTCAAACCACTGTCTCTAGCTGTGCTTCTGCAGCAAGACATGTTAAATATTATCCTTACTTCGGCACAGTCTTGCAAACCTGAAGTTTCTGTATTAAATAATGAAATTGTTTATTCAAACCTGAAGTAAGATGCCTCTAAATTTCTTCCTGGCTGACAACCTGAGCTGAGAAAGTACATAATAAAAATAAAAAAATGCTAATGGTGGCCAGTCATTTGCATTGATACTCACCCAGCTGAATATGGCTGGTTACCTTCTTGTGTATTCGAGCGGTGTTGATGGTTCTGTCATACAGGTGTCTCTTGCCAGGGTCTCTCACTAGTCCCCACACGTAGGGAAGAGGTCTTTCTATCACTCCTGCTCCCAGAAACCCATGCCTTGTTGCTGAAGGGAAGACTTTGTAGTAAACCTGCACCTCTTTTTCTGTACACTGATATCTGTCAAAGACAAATGAAGGGTATTTGCACACAAGAGGGCCAGGTACATCGAAGGGCCTTCCATTGTAAAGATCTGCCATAAGCTTACTTCCACCCAGCTGCTGCTTGGCAGGTGTAGAGATTCCTCAGGTTATGAGAGCATGCTGCCATTACCTTAGAAAATAAACAATGACAAATGTACGGGTAAGAGAAAGCTGTATAAACTGCGTTCAGCTTTTACATGCCGCTACACAAACTTCTACTCAAGCTACTAAGCAGGCCTCACCACAAATAGTTTTACAGTGCTAGTAATCCCTAGGGAGTATTAACAGCCAGGCGGACCTGCCTGGCATGCTCTCTGCTGAAGGAGAATATATATAAAATGTAGCCTGTATAGGAGCCTACACTGTTCTGAGGAAATGGGAGACGGGAGGAGCCTGTATCTCCAAGCGCTGAAGTGACTCCACCCGATCTGAAATCCAAAGTTGGCATGCTTTCCTTCCGACTGCACACTCGCTTCTTGCCATACACACACACATAAAACCTGCACTGGATGTAGCAGGAATTTATGGACGCTAAAAGAGTTCAGCCACTTCACTCAGATATTTCAACTAACGTGCAGCGGTCTCTTCTGAACGCACTGCTGCAGCCTGGCTCACTTTCCCCGCCATTCAAAATCACCCCGTGTCTGTCTCTGTAACTGACAAATGGGTAACTTGGCTTATCCCACATATTTTTGCCAGAATTTCCAGTAGAAGGTACAGAATAAGTGAAAACTGCTTGTTTACTTACCTCAGTGGTAGCATTAGCCAGGATATGTTTGGATAGATCTTGGTATCCTTTTGTTGAAGAGGAGTTGACAGAAATAGTTAATCCATGAGTGAACCTACAGCTGATGCTGCCAGAAGGAAGGGGTGGCTGAATTCTGCTGGCTTCTGCAGGAAACAAAAAAAGCCACAGAGGAATTTTTTTAAAAAGTGAATCGACCACTATTCTGCAGTTATAAGGACTTCAACCCTTCACTGTAGCACCCAATCCAGATGAAGGACTAGTAACATCCCTTGTCTAGACAATCTGGTATTGGTAATTGCACTGCAGTTATGTCTTGTGTTACTCAAGTTTAACAAGTTATTACCACATACAAGCTATTAAAATAACCTAAAGAAGGACAAGCAACATCAGTCTTGAGGATAAAAATAAGAACTTGCATGTACAATCCTATACTTCTGCAGCTTTAGCACCCCCACTCTGCCTGCTTCCTTGGTTCATTCAAAGCATCGTCCTCATAGCCTCTCAAAAGAACGTTGTACTTTGATGTCACTAGACCAAAAGACCAACTTCACAGGGACCAGATCACCATTTACTTTTCCATGAAATTCTAAGCAAGCTCTGACTACTGGTTGACAGTATTTTTCTGAAGTCATGCAATGGTAGGGACATCCTCAAAATACCTAGAATCAGATCTCATTTAGGCTTTGGGATACAACTCAAAATACAAGCAGACATGTTTTTCTTACCAAATGCTGAATCCTTCTGGAGCTGCTCTAACACATAAAGCTGACTATTTCTAATGGCTGAACGACCTCGTGTATCTCTTGAAAGCAAAGCATTTCCGGAAGAAACCTGATTTAAGAAAGAGCGGAAGTGGGTGTGAAGTGGGAAAAATAAATTATGTTACATAGCAAATGGAATAGTTGTAGCAAAACTGCCTTACAAGCTTGGAAGCTTCTCTTTAACAGAAGGTAACTCGTTTGCCTTTCCCCTCATTATGAAATGATACCCTGACTCAGGAAATTTAGCAAACCAAGTGTGAGGAGCTAGCACAGGTGCATACTCCAAACTGGAACTTCAGGAAGGTCTGTGTTCACATACACAAACTCTTAAGTCAACATGTGCATCACTGAGGGAGCCACACTGAGAATATCGGGTTCTGGTTTTATCACAAGAAAAGGCCTGTTGTTCCCAAAACACTTGACAGACAGTGCCATTACTGGCAATAGTAACGCTGTCTGGTTTTTATCTGAGTTCAAAAAACCCACCACTTGGAAAAATAAGTGTGCCACTGTCCTTTGCAATTACATGGCAATGTTCCCTCCACCCATGTCACCCCTCTGTGTACTAGTGACAGGAACTTGTCATGTTTGATAGTCGTGACAGAATATGAACTATCTCAATAAAAATGCTTCTGTTCCTACATTATCTCTGTTATTGTTGAAACATCAGGAGACATCAGTCGCACAAGTCAGCTGTTTCTCACCTGTCCTTCGTGGCTGCTGAGGTTACTCGCAGTATACGTAGCAGTATTACTGCTATTGTAACCAGATGTTGGGCCAGAGGAGAGGCTGAGGCTGGAGCCTGTACATAAACTACTTGTACTTGCAAGAGTCTTCAGCCTTGCTTCTTCCTGTAATAGGTAGCACAGTGTTACAAACAAAAACACCACACAAAACTTACCTTGCACAACAGCTAGTCAAACCAATGATGACAGCACTGAGAGATGAAGGAGGAATAATCTGAAGTAAGTCCAGTTTCTTTCAAGTAGTGTTGACAGGACAAAAGCTGCTGCCGTACAGAAAGTGTTAAATAAGCAGGCTTGTCTGAAAGACTAAGATTATATAAGCCATAGAGCAAAACACACTTGTAAAACTTGGCAGTCAGGGAGAACGCAATGGAAAATGGGTGCAGAGCAATGAAATAAGTGTTCACCACATTTTGTGCCAGATACACATGAATGAGGAGAGGAGGTCTGCAGGTATGATTGAAGCTTATTGTCAGGCAGTGACAAAGGTTACTACTGCATGAAAGTATAGCCAGAAACGGGGCAGAACAGACACACCCCCACGAGGTACTGTCCTTGCATCTGGGAGAAAAACGCACATGCCTGGACTGTGCCAGATGGGTAACAAAGTGCAGAAGAAAAAACCAAAAGTACAGGACAAAAACACACAAGGGAGACAATCTAAAAAGAGAAACAGAAAAAAAAGAAAAAAATAAAGACCTGTATGTTTAAGTACATACTGAAAAGTTTTCTTAGCAAAACTCTTCCATGGACTGGGCAGATGCCCCACAGGATGGCTGCGTAAGCTTGGTCCAATGAGAAACTGTTAGGGTTTCTTGCACATAAAACGTGGCTTCAGGAAGATGTAGTTCAGAAGCATGAATAGTATCATTCAGTATTACTGAGATATTTTTAAAGCACAATTTTGCATTTAATTCTTGGGGTTTTCTATGCTGATGCATATCAAACAGGAGAATTATTTAGCCATGGAACAAGGTCTTTTAAAATAATGCTTTGATGTGAAGAATGCGTAATGTTTTCCTCTGTAATGCTCACCTTCTGTAACTGAGAAAATATTTGCTCCCGTATGCGCCTTTTTTCTTGCTCAGCTCTCTCCCGAAGTTTGTCCCTAGCTCGTGCAATTTCAGTTTTGGTTTCCTCCCGTGCCCTCTGGTAGTCTCGGAGCAATAGTTCAATGTCTGAAGGATGCTGAATGCTTCTTTTTGGTTCTTGAACTCTGTAAGGATAGGTAAGCGTGGGAAAATACACATAATTACTTGAAGTCAGGCCACCTGACAAAATTAGCATGAGAAAATAATCTTTCAACACAGAACAGGAAAATTTGCCAGAAAAGCAATTAAACCCCACCACATCAGCCTCCAAAAGGTTTCTCTTTGCTCACTAAAGGATGCACAGACATAAACCTTGGACAATTATTCAGATTGCAAGTCCAGTTTACCACCAAGATTACTCTAGAAATTGCACTGGTTTCTGAGTCAGCTCTCCAAATGATCTAAGGTTACCACTTTGGCATATCACACACAAAATAATTGTGTTGGGAAAATAACTGTCTCCTGACCTACCTCAAAGGCAGCAAAAGTCATTCAAGGGTATATGGTGGAGGATAAGAAATTCTAAACGGTAAAGTGTTGAAGAACTCTCTCAATATTTAACATGAAGCTAATTCCTCTGGCTTTTAATTATGTGAAGGAGTAAGAAGACAGATCGGTCTGTAATGAGTCAAGACTGAATACTTGGATGTCCCCATAAATCATACACATAAAACAAATCAGACACTTATTATGGACTGAAATAAACTAGACAGAAAATTTCAATGAATGATTTTTAAAATCAGACGCATGTTTTTCCTGAAAGCACTTTCTATCGCAAAGTTCAACACTTCTGCATCGAGAAGAATTCTGCCACAGAAGTCTCAGATGTCAGCAAGAACCGTTAACGTGCACCCACTGTGAACAGTTAACGTACACCAAAAGAGAGGTTCGTAATGCCCTACCTGGTATTTTCTACCACATCTCTCCTCAGTTGTTGCAGATATTCTCGGCGTCTGCTGGGGAGATCTAGATCCCTCTGACTTGCATCCAGCGTCTGCAACAGACTCAAATGCTTTTGAGGACTCAGACTTCGACTTCTTTGGTATCTTTGCAGCCTTTTTTCCCTTTCTTTCCTCAGAGTTTCAATAGTCCTCAGGTGTCTGTAGGGGAAACATGATCAGAGCAAGAAAGTGTACCCTGCAAAGTTACGTTTTCTGATTTTTAAAACACTTAAATATTTGGTAGCTTTGTAATGTCGAATTTATAGGAATCTAGTACCAGACACTCTCTTCGCAAATACCCCTTTGGCCACATGGTGACAGATGATGCAGAAATCCTAAAACTCCACTGCTTTTATAACAGTAGGAGATGCTTAAGAGGGTCTTGGTTACTGCTTATTTGTAATAGCTGAGAGGCAAATCGAAGACAGAGGCTAACGTAGCTACTGCTAATTTTTTTTTAGTTACAACAGCTTCCTAACTGAGTTCTATAACCCAATTGCAAGAATCTAGGATCTTGATTTTATTTTATTTATACACATAATTTTGTGTCTTTATGGGGTTAAAAAAATTGTTTTTGCATATTCATACAGCAGCATTTATTCACAGAAGCACAAATGAGGTAATCCTGTAAACAGGATGCATCCATTATTTTTATATTGCAATTCATCAGTGAAATATATTCCCATGATCACCAGGTACTCATGATCACTCTTATATTTGCTAGAAGTTTTGAGTGAGGTGACACTAGATTGGATTCTTAAACTTCTCCCTATTTTCTTGAAGTCAGCCCAAAATTTTGTCTTAAATGCATTACTTAACTGTATATAAAGTAAGCTTAATACAGTATCACTTCACATATAGTTCATTCTGTGTGACTAAGTGCTCATTACTAAATGCTATTTATGCTGCATGAAGTGTACATGCAGTGCATTCGAAATACTTAATAAGTAATTACCTTTCATAAAGTTGCTGCTTCACTGGAATTGCCACCAGGTCATCGGCAGTTCCACTCTGCAGGACCTTCAGCAGGGCGTCTGTTTCCCCGATGCCATAATTGAGCTTTGCTTCGGTCAGTTCCACAGTGAGGGGATGCTGATGCAGATCCAGGTGAATGCCAGACATGATCTGAGCGCGCTCTCTTTGAAGTCTCTCGATTTCTCTGCTCCTGCTGTCACAAAGCTGGGCCTTCCCTTCAATTTCTGTTGCTCGTGTGCTTCTAGATTTCTTTTCTGCCTGACTTCGCAAATCGGTCGCACTGCCACTCAAGCTGAGTAACGAAGAAGGATGGCTCCCCTTAACACCACACCAGTTGCTAAATTTGTTGTGTATGGGTAAGTCACGGAGGCTATAGCTGCGAGGCCTGTAAGGCTTTGCAAAAGCAGTGCTTTTGTTGAGAGCGATTTCAGTGTCGCATTCACTTTCAGTGACAGAACCTGTATTGTCGTCTTGGAAGGAAGTCTGCACGTCACTCACATCAGAGCGGGGTGGAAGGCAGCTGTTTTCATTTTTCCAGAAGAAATCGTGAAATTGTAGAGAAGATGCTTCTACCAGAGGTTCTGAGAACACACCAGCATTTGTCTGACTTGAAAAAGTGGCACTAATTTTTTGATTAAAAAGTAAGTCAGCATTTGGAGGTGGGCAGTTATGAAGCAAAGCAGTATCGGAATTACCAACATATCTTTCATGTGAGATTCCAGCTGAAGAACCTCTTCCTCCCCTTGTGACATACATACAACGAAGCGAATGTGCCAGTGGGCTGTGGTCTCTGAGGTCACCTGTTAAAACTTCCCTACGGCCCGACACCTCCAACATACTACTGGAGTGATACAGCCGTTTTGCACAAATGGTAGCATGGGAGTCAACCATGACTCTGGGCTGTTGATCCAAGTCTTTTGAAGCATCCTGTCCCAAAAGCTCTTTAGCTGCTTTCTTATCTGAGAAACTTCCTGATTTCTTTCTTACGCCCTTATGTTCTCTGGAAGTGCTAGATTCACTGTCTGTTTCTGTCTGTGAAAAATTGTCCACACGAGATTGCATGCTGGACTGTGGACCTGCCCTCTGCTTTCTCTGCTTGTGATGGGGACTTGAAGTGTCACCAGAATGTCCAAGAGGCTCCTTAATAGGGCAGACAGACTTGCTAAAAGCAGTCTGGCTGTTGGGACTAGCACTAAGAGTAAGAATAGGGGAAGAGGCCCTATCAACTAGCAGGGTGTTTTTGTAACAAAATTTTCTTTCTCCTGGGACCTCCAGTTCACCAACACTTCTTTTACCCTGAGCATAAGACACTGGAGATTGAGCGGTGCTATTAGTAGGGCTGCTAACTACAGTGCACGAGGATCCATCCTGCCCTGAACTCAGTGAAGATGATGTGACAGATGAAACTCTGGTACTAGCAAAAGTAACATTCTGCTGTGCATTTAGTGATGTTGTTTGAAAATCTAAGTTAGGAGTGGAGGTTCTGGGTAAGAGAGGCAGACGCATAAAGGAGTCTTCCAAAATGCTGTCAAGACTATCCTGAAAGTCAGCATTGCCCAGATTTCTCATCCCTGTTCGTTCTTGTGTTCTTTCTTCAAGAGAGAGTGTTTCCTCTTTCCTTTTGGGAATCTTGCCTACTGCATCTGCACCTATTCCTTTCCAATCAATATTTACTGCCTGAGCTGCCCTCAATTCATTTTCTATTTTTGCCTCCAGTTGTTTTTCTTCGTGTTTGCTTTGAGGTTCTTCCAAAATCTCAGTTTGAGTGCCTACATCTGCTGTAGTCTGAGTGCAGCTATCTGATCTAGTAACCTTTACAACCTCTTCAGTTCCTCTTTCATTGATTTTGGCATTCTGCTCATTTTCTATAATATTCTGTTGGGAGAGATTTCCCAACAGCTCAGAAGTGTTCTGAAGCAGCTGTGACAAATGCATAGACAGATTCTGCATGCTTGCCCAAGAAGAAGTTTGGTGAAATAAATCTCTGTTTGTTTCCTGCTTTCTTGCAGAAACATCTGTATAGCTTCTCTGATGTCTTCTCTGCCTTTTATACCTTCCTGTAGCTGTTGTTTGTGTTCCCTGCTCACATGTAATCCCTGGCAGTTTTTTGCAAGACCTTTCAGATTCAGAAGGATATAATAGTACAATTTCATCAACCTGAACTGAAGAGTTACCAGGTTTTGCAGAAGGATTCTCAAATTCAGCAGAGTTATTTTCTGGATTAGTTTCCAATTTCTCACCAGATACGTTGCTATACCGCTTGGTACTGTCACTTGAGTATGCAGATTGAAAGTCTTGTCTGACACTGTCCCATCCTTGAAGACCTTCAATGCTGCTTAAAGTGATCGACAGAACTTTTGCTGTAGCATATGAACTGAGATGAGACTGAAAAGGAGAATTTTGAGAATTCAATCCATTGTCAACACTGGAACATCTCATAACTTTACGATTTTCCAGGTTTAAAGGAATCTGATTGCAAGAGACATCGCTTGCACTTCCAAAAACATATTGTTTCCAGCCAATCTTGCATGACCCACTTTGTGGCCATGGTTGAATATATGGGTTGATATCACTTGAACTAAAATGCATTGCATCTTTATTGTCTTGCAAAAATAAATCTGTTTCCGGCTGGTATCCGGCTTCTTCAACTTCCCCTTCACTACACTGAGCTACAGAACTACTCTTTGAACCAACATTTGCTTCTACACCCACAGAACGGTGAGCCGTGTGCTGTAAGGACAATGGAGATTGAGTACTACAGTCTTGTAAAGACTGGCTGCTTCGGGTTCTTGCTGAAAAATTTTGCAAATTTTTGAGGTCACAGTTTGCAAGCTTCTTAGTTTGTGCCATTCTTTGCTGAAATCTGGGTTTAGATTTAACCTGTAGAACGTTCTTTGATTCCTGCTTTGAAAATCTTTCAATTCCGTGAAGATCATCTTCAGTTGGTGATGGAGGCTCTACACTCATATTTAAATCTTGTAGTGATTTAGATGCAGAATATAACAAAGGATCTCCCTTAGATGAAGCTTCCAAAGTATATTCCGTATCAGAAAAGACAGCAATAGCTGGGGCTGACAGTCTGTGACTGTGTAAATAAGGTCTCTGTTCACTTTGTTTACAGCTCTTTGTATTCCGTGTAGTAGAATGCGATCTTTTGCTCCTGAATTGCACCAATTTGGATTCTTGAGGAAGCAAATTATAGTCTTCTGGTGAAAAAATTACAGAGGCATTTTCATTATTCATTACAGAAAACTTCAGTCTTTCTGATTTCAGAGTCTTATTCCTCATTGTAGCGTCTCCCGTTGTTGAACAATTGTCTGCATCAGCAGCAACATTAGGGCTATCAACACTTGAACCTGTATTATCTTTGCGAAGTAAAATCTCTTTTCTACCATCTGTATTCGTTCTGTCTGGCACCTGTTCTATCTGTTCACCTGCAGGCACATACTGACAATTATCTTGCACACCTGCAGGGTTTTTTTCAAAACCCAACACCGTGTGATACAGTTGCCTGGAATCAGTGCTTCTGCTGTATGTGGGATATGCTGGACTAAACAAATCGCAGGTGTGTTCATGATCCACACCAACATTTTCTGGATACAGATTTTCCAACACTGTAACTTCTGAGCCTATTAATGCATTTGCAGAAGTTGAGGACACATTAGTTTGCTTTGCAACAGGTCCTCTACTTAATGTTTGTCTCTGCTTTGTCTTTACTGCAAAATGTTCAGCCTCAGTATTTGAATGCAGTTCTTCCTCATTTCTGTTAAGTATTTTTCTCATTTGTCCCTCTTTAACAAGAACTGCCCTTCCAGTATCCCAAAAAGGTAGTGATGGTAATAAAAGAGAACTATCATTTAGTACTTTCTCTATGTGTTCTGTGCAAGCTTCTTGGGGTGGAACTTTACTCCAGTGGTGCTGATCGACTTTTATATCATTGTCAAATTTTTTATGATTACTTCCATATACAGGTTCCCCATCTGCAGCAGAATGTTTATATGAACTAGAGTCTGTGTCTGATACTGGACAATGCCTGTTTTCTTTTGCAAGAGAAAGCAAAATACTTCCTGAAGCACGTATCGGCTCATCAAATACCACAGCCTTATCAGACTGAGTGTCTTGTACTTGCAAAACAGCAAATGGAGAGTGTTTCAATGTACTTGTATGTGAAATATCGTATATGCCAGTTTCACCATGGCCTATATCTGGAGTTAAAAATGATTCTGAAAATGGTGTTAAGGATGGGTGATTGTCACTTGCAAATGCTTGGGGAAAACCTCCATCTTTCACAGAACACGCATCTGCAGAACTGGAGGACGCTTGCTCAGTCAAAAAAGTGTCTTGAAGTGAGTCCTCAAGCTGACTAAATATTAGAGATTTTGAGCCATCAAGTACGCAAGAAGTGTCAAAAGCACTGAAGTTCTTGGAGCTTTGAAGTGGTTTATCAGTTGGAACATCACCTGCAAGGTAGGATGGATGAGACTTTGCTTCTTTGCTGCCAGTCTGTCCTTGGCTCTGAAAAGCAAGTGAGCCCGATTCTGGTATAGTCATGCTAGAAGTGTTACTGTAGTGTTCTGAGTACTCATTAATTTTATTTTCTTCTATGTCATTGCAATTCTGGAAAGAACCTTGAATTATTTTCTCCTTTTGATCTGCTCCCACAACTTTTTCAGGGAGTTTATTATTCTGAGCATATGTGGCCTCTGCAACTGCAGAATTATTTTTCCTTTCATCTCCTTTTTGAGAAACATCAGGAAAAGTTACAGATACACTTAAAACTGTTGAATCACTTTCAAAGTATTTTGTTTCTTCAGAGAGAACAGCATTGGTTTTATCTTTGTCTCCATTGCTGGCCATCAAAACATCTGCAGATGATGCTGGATGATTGAGGAGACCAGGGGAACATTCAGAAATGCCTGAGTTCCTATTATAATTTAGAAACTCTTTACTATAATGTGGATTTTCCCATGGAGACTTGTTCAGGCCCTCTGAAAGGGTTGAAGCATCCTCAGAAACAGTGCTGCCTGGTTGGTCTACACAGCACTCTTCAGAAGTTCCATGTGCCTGATTTTCTCTGGGCTCATGCTGATACCCAGCTGCACCAGGAGAATTTGCATTTTCATTTTTACTGTTTGTTGCAGTATAGCTTGTGCTTAAAAATTTCTCCTCATCATGCTGTGATAAAGTCCCTGAGTGAAGTACTTTCTGACTTGTATTAATATTGTAAAATATTTTTTGTGTAGAGATTTCTAGTAAAGAATGCATTTCCTGCCCCCCTGTATCTTCCATCACTTCTTTCTCTGAAGAAGAATGCAGGTTTGAATTATTCAAGAGCAGTGAATCAGGCCCAATGGTACCCTTTCCCTCTTGAGCTGTACCTTCTACGCAGTTAAGGCAGTATTTTGATAGTTTATTAACCATTAAATCCACACTGTGTTCTTCATGAGCACTATTAACATCCTGAATTACGTCTTCAGAAGAATCTGACTTTTCCAAGGAAAATGAGTGTCCTTTGGCCCCTTGCTGAAGTACAGCGGTTTCAGACTCAGGACCACCTGCACTGTAGGGGGTGAAAGAGGTGTTGTCATTGCCAAGTTGCCCAGATATGGCATAATCAGGTGCACTGTTAAATACAAAGGATTCTTCCTCCTGCCTGTCCTGTGTGGTCCTGGTTTGCAGAAAAGCTACATTCTTTCTTTGCATTTTATCAGGGAGATATCTGTCTTCTCCCGCTTTGTTGACTGCAACAGGCGTACTAGCACAGACCTCACTCTCCATAAATGTTTCATAGTAAGGCAGAACAGCTGCAGTTCCCACACTGCTGTTAGACAGTTTTGTAAGTCTTTTCAATGCAGTGGGAACATCTTGAACAAGATGGGAATCATCACCGACTCCAAGATACAAAAGATGATCTACAGACTGGAATGGGGAATCTTTAAGTGAAACTTCTTGGTTTTTTTCAGTAGACAACTGTGTTGTTGGTTGATTTTGTTGCTTGCTGATATCTTCATTATTTCTAGAAAAGCTGGTAGACACCCACTGGCTTTCTCTTAAGATTTCATTTAATCTGCTGTCGTCATGCATTATTTGACAGCTGTCTCTGTCTTCAGGGAATAGTTCATTCAGCTTTTGTAAAATGATCAGTTCTACCTCCTCCGTGTTTACTAACATCTGCTTTTCTTTGTCCATTTTGGCCATTTGTACTAGATTCATCAAATGCACTTTCTCCTCCTCAGTTCTGGAGCCTACTGGATCCAATTCACAAATATCAGATCTTCTAACAATACTGACATTCAAGTTTTCTGAAGTGCCACCACACTCAGGATATTGCATAGAGCAACTCATATACATATGGCTGTCCTCTTTAATGTGGAGACTTTTAAATTCTTGTTCAATTCTATATTGGCCAATACCAGTACTATCATCAACTGAATATTCATATGCATTGATATCTTTCACAAATACACTTCTCGTATCTGTAACAGAGTCCACTGAGCCAACATCTTCATTCATTTCAGTAGGGTCATAGTATCTTGAATCATCTTCTAACAGTATATTCTGTTCTAGTCCTGAAGCTGTCAGGTATCTTTCAGGAATCTTAAATTGATTTAAAATTTCCTCTTTTTTATCTGTGTCACAGTACATCTGATGTAGAGCTGGAGACTCTTGTGTAAATAAAACATTTTCATCTGTGCGTATGACTTCTTGCCTTGTGACAATCAGCTCCTCAGTGTTTGTCATGGTAATTTGTTTTTCACTCCCAGTCTCTTCACATTCATTAATTTTGTCTTCCTGGGGGAGACAGCATGGTGCACAACTTTCCAATAAATTGCTAGAATTTTCTTCTCCTTCATTTTCAGATTTTGCTAAAATACTGCCTTGCCTACTTGTGATTAGTACCGTTGCAGCTACGTCCTCTGTATTAAACACATCTTCTTTTGTTCTGTTCATCTGTAAGAGCCCCTCAGAAGTATTAAGGAAGCCTGAAGTATCCTGTGTAGTATCTGCCATGTGGGAACATGCAGCTGAAGGAGTGGTTTTGGGAGCAACAGAAAATGCTGGTGAATAAATACCTATTTCTATTATCTTGCTGTTTTCTTTTTGGCAAAAGCTGCTTGTTTCAAGTTGGCTGTCAGAATGCATGAGTCCTTTTGGTTCCTGAGTGTGTTCTAACCCAGTGCTGGCTACACAGAGTTCATCCTTCTCAGCCTCTTCATGTGTCAGGCACAGATTTGTATAAAACTCACACTGAACTTCACAAGCTACAGTATCAATAGGTTTCTTTGGATTCTGAGATAGACTAATGCCTTTAAAATCCTCTCTGCTCCTGTCTTCAGTTACACTTCGGATTTTGGCTACTGGGTAGTCAGGTAAACTTTCAATCTGTCTGGATTTAATTTCCAATGCATTTTTTTCAAAGTTGATTGCACTATTGATTAATTTTATTTCTTCATCAGTGTTTGCTTTTGTATTATCATAAGGAGCCACAGTTTCTTCTGGATCAGTTTCTGGGTTTCTTAAAAACTTGAATTCTTTATTTATGTATGGACTCTCCTCTTGAGAAACAGTAGCTGATGTATTTGTGTTGTATTCAAATACTCTCCCTGACTCTGAGTTTACATCATCAACAAGCAGGATACCCTCTGGGCAATCACCTTCCAAAAAGGCCTCTTTCTCTTCTCTTGATTCAAGTAAAGATTTGTTCTGTGTTTCTGTTTCCAAGAGAATGGTTGCATCAAAATCCACAGAAATGTCGGTCGCCTTATGCGTACTGGTTTTCTGCCCTGTTGATTTTGAAGAGCATGTTGTGCAAAGGCAGCCAGAACGTACATCAGAACAACGTTCTGTGGCACTGACTTCCACAGTAAGATTAGATGAAGCATCACAATCTCCTTTCACTGTTGTGACATGCTCCAGTCGTTTATCATAACTTTCAGTCTCAGATGCACTTTGAAAAAGATTAGCTTTTGTTGAAGCTTTGTAAAAAATGCTTGAATTGGATTCTGGGAGAAAATCATTTGTACTCTCACAAATATCAGTGGGGAAAGACTCCGTGTCTTTCCCATTTACATTCACTATGAGATAACTTAGTTCATTTACCACTAAGTTTTCATATTTGGATGAAAATTCTTTCTGAACTACAGCCTCAGAATTCAAGACATTGTGTTCTTTGCTTTCACTGCATTCTTCTCCTATATTACCAATGCATAATGTAGAATTTTTGGAAAATTGTTGGGATGAGCAACTTGCCTGACTCTCTGCTAGAGCACACTCACAGGAATAGTTTTTTGAAACAGGTTTGCTTTTGAATTCATGATTCAGTGAAGATAAGTCTTCATCCTTTGGTTCGTATTCTTCATTATCTCTGAATGAAGGCACCTCTGGCACAATCTCTGCCAAGCTATCTGTGCTTATTTCCATACAAGTAATCTCTTTTTGAGACATCTCTATTGGTGTGGCAGATTGGTCATAACTTCCACTGCAAGCAACAACTGAAGGGTTACATAGGTATGTTGTCTTCTGTGAGGAGAAATCTGTCTCTGTTGTTATTTCTTCTGCAGTTATTTGTTCATAATCCATTTCTTGCATTGTTTCCAGACTACTCTCCCCAGATCTAAGGAGACCTACTGTAACAGGTGATTCTGCTCCTTGTCCAGCCAATGTCTGAAGCTCATAACTCCTTACTAGAGAGCAGTTCTTATTTGTCAATTCACTGAGAAAGAAACCCTCATCACAACATGTTGGTATTTCCCCTCTTGGAAAAAGCTGCCCGTGGGTTCCAAATTGGACTTGTTTCACTGCAGGTGTCTGTGGTGAGGTCATATTATGAGCAAGTCCTGCAGAAGGTTCAGCAGCAGGTGCACTGACACAGGCACTTCCACTGCTTGAATCTGTTGATTTTGTCATCAAGTTATTGTAGTCATCATTGAGGTCATCTTTTTCAAAAGTTCTGACGAAATCATCTTCTGAATTTGCATCTACGCAGCCATTTCTCTGTTCCAAAGCTTGCATCGGCAACACAGAAATAAAAGGTGTTTTTTTCAGATTGCAATCTTTTGGCAGGTCTGGGTGAGTCATAGAGAGAGAATCCTCCTCTTTCCCAGGTACCAGTGACAAGCAGTCTGCAGTGGAGATGCTTTCAAAACAGCTGAATGCTTGTGTGCATTCAGTGGTAGATCGATAAGTAGGTAATTCATTCAGTTGTTCTTGTTCAGGATGATTTGACCTTGAATTTTTATAATAATCGTGCTTTGGTGAAATAGGAACAAAAGAGGAGCTTGGTCCTACTGAGCTGACAAATGAGGACATTATGTCTTGAGATTCCAAGGAAGAATTTTCATTAGAGTGTGTCCATCCCTTAAGAATCTTATTTAATGATCCGCTCCCAGAAACACTGCTTGCAGTTGTTGTTTCAGGTAAAGGTACTTCTGACGTGTCAGATGAGAAAACTGTGTTTATTTCGTTTATATGATGTGATAATTGAGTAATGCTGTGTATCTGCTTAGAGCCAGACACAAAACAAACTTCAGCAGCTGACTGCTTTAGATCATCCTTCTTCAGCCAAAGCTCTGGTTTGCTCAAAGAGCACAGATGAGCTTCTTGAAATTCCAAATTTTCATGGGAAGAAGGTGCTGTTATTCTGGGGCTCCTGATACCAACCTTTGAGTCACAGGAAGACCAAGCATCAGCAGTAAGCAAAGGATTTCCACTTGTGTAATACAGTCGTCTATCAAGAGACCTTTCTTGTTCTACAAAGGAGACTTCTGTCTCCTTCAGCAACTGCTTGCAAGCATTACTGGAAGCAGGCTGTGGTTTAGTGTCCAAATAAAAGGAACTGCTCAGTTTCAGATCATAGTTTGTCCTTTCTGTATCTCCGTTGCAGGTCTTGGACTCATGGTCTTCCTCAGTCTGTATAGTTGGTGATCTAGGAATTTGTAACTTCCAAAAAATCTCTGCTGGCACTTCATCAGATGAATCAGATTTGGATTCTTCTACTGGATCTTCTGCTGGCATCTCTTCTCCATCAGCTAAGCTGTCCAGAGAAAAGCTTCTTTCAGGCTTTCCCAGTCTCCTATGAGATGTGTATGATGTCACCAAAGATGAAGCATGGTGATCAGTTCTGCTTTTGTAAAGCTTAGCTGGCTCATGGTGGGCCTTTGACTTGTGAAATCGACTTGTATTTTGCTTTTTGGTTTTATTTTCCTTTTCTACCAGAGAGTCTTGGGACATTTGACTATCATCACTCTCAGAATCTTCTGGGTTGGCAAGACATTTATTTCTGTCAAAATCCTCTTGTTTCAGTTTCTCTGTGAAAGCTTTTGCATAAGTGCAAGACAGAGAATCTACAGAATAGGAACTGTCAGTATCAGAAATCTCATTTTCATCATCCTCTTGCCAGTTGCCCAGCACATCTGTTGCTGTTTTGGGTACTCCAGCATTTAGCATCTCAGCACTGTGCCACTTTTTTTCAACATAAGAGAGTGGTGCATGTGTATTCATCTTAGTGAGATTTCCTACTGATGTTGCTACCACCAGAAATTCTTGCTGTTCCACTGATTTCTCGTGACTCGGCAAGGCTGAGTTTGGCTCTCTCTTCCAGTTCTTGACCATTTGGTTTAGATGCACTGATGGTGGGTTTCCATACACTGTTTTCTTAATTTCTTTAGGAAAGTTTTCTGGAGAAGACCTGTGGCCTTTTCCATTGCTATCCATTCTAGTCTTTTTATGAGATACCTGAGCTCTATTTTGTTCTAGACTGCTAATTACAGGCTGACTTACATCTCCTAGCACCTTTGCTTTTGTCATTCTTGTCCCTGTAATAAAGGTTTCAGGCTCATCTTTCTCCTTAAAAAGATCAGGAGAGGGGCCTTTAGAGGTCTGGGTTTGAGATCCAGTCTGCCCTGGGTTATTATCCAACTTTTCAATTTCTTGATCATTTCTGTTATATGCCATGATAGCTGAATCATTGGAGTTTTTTTCTGCTACTTTATTTCCAAATGAAGATGTTTTTTGTTTTTCAGTTAGCTGCCTCTGGACTGAAAAGGAGATCCCTTTTTCATCATTAAGGTCATCACTCCCAGAAACGTCTTTTCCTCTTCTGCAAAGATATTCTACAGATGACAGTCTCCCTGTTGTACTGCCTTCACAGCATTGATCAGTATTTGATGAGGTAGATAACTTTGAGACAGTCTCCCTCTTCAACAAACAGCTATGGAAATAAAGAGAAAATAAAGCCCAGTCCTTGCTTGAATAACATATTTAACCACTTCCACATCAGTAATGTCTTGTAGTTAAGAGTAACAACACATGAAGCAACAATCTGAATACCTTTCAAAAGCAAATTCTGAATTCTAGCAGAGAGAAAATAAAAAGGAGGAAAAAAAGAAAATTCTGACAGTTACCATACAGTCCCCTAGATACCCTGCAACATGTTCTGCAACACAAAGGAACAGCTCAATGCTATGTGGTGTAGCTTGGAATTTAGTCTCTCTGTAGGCTCGAGTAGCTGCAAACATTAGTTAAAAATAAATAATGGTTCTATGTCACAGAAAACCACTTAGCAGAGTTTAGCTGCTTAGTTTAGTTTTCCTGCTTCCAGGACCATGTTCTGATAGACACCCCAGTGCCTCGATCTTTTAACGTAGCATAGAGATCTTTATGTAGCTTAGAGAAAGGCTGGCCAACTTAGAAGTCCAATCCAGAATCACCCCAATGACACAAATATTCTGAAGGAAAAGTGTTACCCTAATCAAGATAAAATGATGCAGAAATTAGTATTTACCAACAGTTTGGACAAAGTAAGCCAGTTCTGGAAAGCATGCACAAAGAGGTTAAAAGTGCTGAAAGACTTGAGAGAGCAAAGTAAAAAACAGTGAGAAAGATCATGTCAAAGTGCTAAGCAGGGAATGCGCTGTACAGATCTCAGGAAAAAGGACAAACAGCTCCAGTGTGACATATATTTTAAGTTCACTGATATTGCAAGTTCTCAGACTGTTTCAATACACTGAAAGGCATTCTGGATGGCCACTGAAAATACCTTGAATTTAAATTACTTTTGAAAGTGGAGAAGAATTGGCAGATGTTAACTTACCTGGGTACCTGGGGCAGATGTGGGTTACAGAATGAATGCTGCCTGTGCTGCAAGGAACTTGAACCAAAGAACTTCCTTCCCTTTTGCAACTGGTGATCTGAAGAGGACCATAAAGCAGTATTTTCGTTTAGGACTTGGGACTGTTTCGCACACTCTTCATTGAGCCAGCAGCTAGCTTCCAGCTGCTCTAGATTTTGCTTGGCTTCGAGTAATTTCTGCTTCTTGACTATCCTTTCCAGTTGGAATTTGACCTTTTTCCGCCTGATGTTTCTTTCTGCCTTTTTTAAGGAGTATCTGCGCAAAAGCTCCAACTGCACCAGTCTCTTCTTGTTCTGCTGGAGCAGGGAAGGGCAGATTTCCAGCCCAATGGGACTCTGTGCCTCAGCCTCTGCATACAGTGTAGACTCTGTTTGCACTGCAAACTCCCTCTGCTGTTGCTGAAGGGCAGCCAGTCGTTTATTCTCATTTATAAGCCACTGCTGGTCTGTAAACAAAACAATGATTAAAAGAAAGTACAAATTTGCTTCTTAATTTAATCAGCCTTGATTGCTCATCTGAGAACGTAATTTCTATGCATGTAGAGCAGAGTCTTGACAAACCATTTAGAGAGAAATGTATCATTGCAGCACTTTAAAGGTAACCAAAAGCCTCTCCATTGCGATAAGGACTCGTGTAACAACTGCGAGAGATAAGCAGGGGCTTGGCCAATACACCTAAGGAGACTTAGGTGTATTGGATAAGACCTTGTTTGTAAGCAAGAAGCAGAACACATTTCAATTTCTCAAAGAATACACTCAAATGTCACCTCAACGTTATTGTTAAAATACAGCAGAAGCATTAAAAGGCCTGAGTTCAATTCTGTGCACTTTTAGACATAGGGTATATATTCACAGTAACGAAGTATGACTCCGTTAGCTTTTTACTGTGAAATATGCTACTACTGCTTTATTTATTCTGAAGTCACATGTTAAACTTTGTATGTGTTACTTCGGGAATTAATGCATGTGCACTGAGAGCAGAGTTGACAAGGGAACCAGAAGAGGAAGTTGTACAGAGCTAAACAGAGCCCCTGTGTTAACGCAGCAAATGGAAAATCTTGCGCACAGTAATGAGCCTTTGGCTAATAAATTCCCACATTTCAAATGAAAAAAATAAGTACTTGTTCAATCTTAAAATGTTACTAACTTCTCAGCACAGCATGTGGATGTTTTACAACTACTCTGAAACGAACATTTCTCTTTGTGCCTTTTCCTCCTATTCTTTCCTCCTTAACTTGACTGAACCAACAAAACCCACCTGCAAACGATTTTCTCTCACTTACCTAGGCATGCAGAGGATGAGGGAGTCCAGAGCCATGCTAAGGGAACTTGTTTAGTACAGCAAATGGCAATTTTTATGCTCTCCCTCATCAGTGGCAAGTTCAGCCAGCCTGAAGGCTAGACCTCTTGACACCCCCATTGGGATGTACCTCATTTGTGGGAGCAGCTGCCAGTCCTGCAGATAGGCATGCAGCTTTCAAAGTGGGTTGAGGACAAGGCTACAAGGAAGCCACCTGTACAGGTACCGCTGCACAGTTCTGCCGGCCTCTCTAAACCCACCAGATGAAAACTTCCCAAGCAACACAAGCCCTGTGTGGCACCTAGCTGAGGTAAAGCAACAACCACAAATTAACTACCTGTTGCAACTACAGCTGCTCCAACAAGCACTTGACAACCCAGCCTGATAGAAGCCCACATATCTTATACATGAGCACTTTAGCAGGCAGTGCACTTGAAATAAATCAAATACCCTCACAGCAAGGACACAGGTAAAGCCAAACACAACCTTTAGCTACCAGGACAAACACAATTCAAAGAAGACAGGCTCATACCACCAGTGAACGCATATTTTTAATAAAATAACTGCTCCATAAAAAAACCCTAGTTTCTCTACTTTTGTTAATGTCCCCCATATTTCATACATGCTAAATATGCTCACAAACCAATTAACTTAATTTGATAATAAAATATGTTATCTCTGCTTACACACTTAGTTTTCTCTAAAGGTTCAGAACCTGATCTTTGCAGTCAATGGGGAAGCAGTAGAGAACACAGAACACCAGGTGGATTTGTTTTAAACCCTGGGTGCAAGACTTTATTCCATGCCGGGGATGTGGCTAGAGCTTTTTCAGAGTGCACTGGCTTCAATCTGAGCTATGATGAATGGTAACAATCAAAAGAAGGGATTGTTGAGATTTCCACTACCAGATCGCATCTGATGGCTTGGACATGATCTCTTAACAAAGCAGAGTTTATTCATTTTTTTGCTGCTATAAAAATATACATATTCAGCTGCACAAAGCAAACATAAATATATCCTTAGCTGAAAACACAATGTAAAAATCATAGGCAAGGTTTCTTGAGAAGTAGAGCATTTCTCAACAGACCAAAGCTTTTCAGAGCACTTCTGTCTTACTAGAAGCAACATTTTTTTTGGCTGGGTTTACCTTCAGTCTGCAGTCCTTTACTGAATAAGCAATCTTTCTTTGCTTATTTAGGGGGTTAGGAATTAAGAGGTATTTAAGTCTGATGTGATGAAGGAAGGCTACCCACAGCTCTGCACAGCTGAGCTGTAAGAGAGGAACTTTGTGTTGTGGAAGTTTCCCTGATGTATTAGTGCATAGGCAATGTCAGCATCACTTGCTTGGTGATCTTGTCAAACATATTTCATTGGTGTTCCCTACCACAATGAGTCTCCTGTCCTGTTTATGTTGGCAGCTCTGCACACAGCACATGCACAGAGGTAGGAATTCTAACTCTATGGTTACCCTAAGGATTAAAGGGATGTATTTTATTATTTTTGTTATTTTTTCTTAATAACATTGTTAACTTTCACATACAAAGTTTTTTGTTTTTTTTCCTCAACTCTTTATTTCTACATCTGTCCTCTTTAGCATGTTTCTAGGAAACAAACTATTTGGCAGATGTTTTCCTGCAAGAGAGCTTCAAGCTCTAAGATTCTAATTAATTTCTGCTCACAAACTTGCCTCTGTCAGGGGCTGAGACACAGAGGGCACAGAAAACACAAAGAACTTTGGTGGGTTGCCAAGTGAAGAATTGTATTTGGCTGGCCAGAACTACCTGCCTGGCTAAGTGTAAAGGGAACACAGCAAAAACAGCAAAACTAGATGGAAGCAGAGAATCAGTCTACAGAGTCATGAAATAAAGACAGTTTTTGGGAACTCTCCTAGTTCTCTCTATTATCTAGATATCCTATGTCCATTTCTTCTGTATCCCATCACCACACCTCTTCATTGTGGCTGGTACAATTAAAAGACAGCAAACTACATAAGTTTGGGTCTGACAAGTCTCAAAAAATTCACAGAAGTTTTCTTCTTCCAGGAACCAATAGCAGGTTTTGCCAAGTGGGAGCAGTGCCTTTGTAATAGGCACACTTTGATTATCAGGAAACCTGGATCAAATCATTAATTAGAAGACAGACTAGAGAACGCTATAACCACCCAATTTCAGTGGTCAAAAACATCTCAAGGTTTAAAACATTCCCAAATCAGTCTATAAACTCATTAAGGGGCAGCCCAACCCCACCAAGACAACTTGCTGATTATGTCTGCTGGCATGCAAAGCAAGTACCTCTTGGGGCCAGGAGCCACTGGCACTAAAAAATACCTCCCCAAATACACTGTTGCTCCACTTTCTGACATAACTATTTGCCTTTCAAAATCCGATCACTGATCTAGCCTTTAGTACTCTTGCATATCACTGTAGAGCTTCCTAGAAATAACTCCTATTTGAACCAATGTATGCCTCTCTTCCTTTAATCCAGTTTTGGTTTCAAACAAATTCAGCAGTGGAGAATGCAATGCCACTAATTAATCATCTATAAGGTAAATAAAACTGACATCTTTTAATATTAATTTGTCACACTTCAGTTTCTATCACAGAATATCTTCATGTATTTTTCTCCACACTATAAAAGGGGAGTGTGGCGTCAAAATATTGACAATATAAAAGCCAGTGAAACTCTCTTTCCCTGAAACTGGGTCTGGGATTTTAGCTCTGAACTTTGTGTCCCACCTACTTCTCAGTTGCACTTTGTTTTCATTGTTTAAAACTCACATAGCAACTACAGAAAACTCAGTTTGAGCTGCTGTCTTATATCATGGCTCTATTTTTCCTAATGAGTGAAAATCATTGAAAGCGCGTGAAAATGGTTTATATTGTTATAGGTGACAGTATCAATGAAATGCGTAAAGATAGTACCTCAGCTGACACACGTCACTGTCTCAGAAGTGCTGCTTGGTTCCTATCACATCCTGTTGTTAGAGCAGTTTCCCCTGAAAGCTTATGGTAGGAATCACCACAGTCATCTCAATTTCAGTCTCCCAGAACAACTCATTGGATGAAGCACAGGTATATCACAAGAAAAACTTAAAACACAACAGTAGCTTTGGTCTGCATTGCAAGACGGCGGAGTTACACTACAAGTATGCACAGAGCAAAGCTGTGGGGAGCTTGGATGGGCAGCAGCTTGGGAGACAAGAGGCTCAGTGCCACAGATGGCATGCTGGTGCCATCTTCCCCAGCAGTGAACCTGCAGAGCTAATTAAACAGTGCTGCTGGTGCACTGCAAAGGAGGCCCTTTAGTCCTGTTAATCAAAGCTTACTAACTGTTCTCAAGCGAAAGGCAATTATAAGAGAAAACTAGTAATAAGCTGTAATAAAAGTTCCACCCATAATATAAAGCATAACTAGGACAAAAACATCAAGATGATGAAAGAATGCAGCAATGGAAGGGAAGTGAGAGAGGGGAAGAGGCAAGTACCCACTTTCTTGGATCTGCTGGTTGATTAGTGTTTGGTCATTTTCTAGTTCCTGCTCTGCTTTGATCTGTCCTCTCAGGATCTGCTGCTTTAAATCCTCAACAAAGAGCTGCTGCCGCTGAATTTGTTTTCTGTGGAAAGCTTCCTGGTCTCTCAGTTTCTGCTTGTACTCTTCATGCACAGCATCTATTTCTCTGCTGTTAGAAATGTTGACAGTGAATTTAAACCAGAAACAAATACCAAACATTTCTAATAAAACAAGTCATCTTACTACAGAAAGACAGACAATATTGAAGATATTGTTTTGTTCAATAAAGGGGCATTGTAACAAAACCTCATGATGGTAAAATAGCTGTGTACATGCACATCACAGCAGGCTGCAATCCTGTGAGTATCATAAAGCCCAGCAAACATAAAAGCTCGTTACATCACCAGAAAGATAATAGCCAAAAGAATTTAAAAAATATTATCACTTTTCATTTTGCTGTACATCTTCCAAAAACGAAACTGGGGAGGAAGTATTCCTTGGTGCCGGGGAAGGTTGTGGAGCAGATCATCCTGAACACCATCACACAGCACATGCAGGACAACCAGGGGTCAGGCCCAGCCAGCGTGGGGTTAGGAAAGGCAGGTCCTGCTTGATGAACCTGATCTCCTTCTGTGACAAGGTGACCTGCCCAGTGGATGAGGGAAAGGCTGTGGG
>JAVJGJ010000060.1:49741025-49763902 GCA_035590215.1 Microhierax caerulescens | reverse complement strand
CAGAGCCTTTGGCACCATCTCCCACAGCTTCCTCCTGGAGACACTGGCTGCTCACGGCTTGGACGGGGGCACTCTGCACTGGGGAAAAAGCTGCTGGACGGCCGGGCCCAAGGAGTGGTGGTGGCTGGAGTTACACCCAGCTGGCGCCTGGGCAGGTGGGGGCAGGTAAACTCTTTTCCCACATGACTGGTGACAGGACAAGTGGAAATGGCCTCAGGTTGCACACTGGATATTAGGAAAAACTTCTTCACAGAAAGGGTGACCAAGCATTGGAACAGGCTGCCCAGGGAGGTGGTGGAATTGCCATTCCTGGAGGTATTTAAAAAACGCATAGGTGTGGCGCTTAGGGTCACGGTTTAGGGATAGACTTGGCAGTCCTGGGTTAATGGTTGGACTTGGTGATCTCCAAGGCCTTTTCCAACCTAAATGATTCTATGATTCTATTTTTATATGTTACAAAACTTTACAACCACTACACAGGATTTTTGTCATCTAAGTACTTCACAGTGCCTTACAGAAATAACATTCTGCTCTGTTTTCAGATCAAAAATCTCCAAGCTAGAAGGGGTTACAGGCATTGCTGAGGTTACACTGACAGTCTCTGGCAGTACCAAGGAAAGAACTTGATCACGCAATTCTCTGTTGGATGCAACAACTCTGTTAGGTTACTGTGCCTGTATCCGGAGCAGAACTGTGATCAGAAAAGTGACTAAACTCTGCAAAACTGCCTTGCAGTCCCTTCCAAGATGTTTGGTTCCTGACTGTGTGCCAAAATTTTACATGCACACACAGATACAGTAACAAAATAGTATCTATTCTTAGCATGATCCATGATAATATTCAAAGTACATTAACCTTCTAAAAGGAATATATATTCTACCTGTCCACACATTATCATGAGAAATTCTTGATGTTGAAGTTATATCATATATAAAGGTGATATATGGTCTTTGCCTGTTGTTTTGTTTCTAAACACCACGTTATTATATGTAACCTCAGAAAACTAAACTTTTAAGTCTTGAAAACATTTTTAATATATTTTACTTATGAATTAAATTATTTATTATAAATAGGTGTTTATTATATTTTTAAAGAGCAAAGGTATCAAAACTGTAAAAAGTCCCAGAAGGTCAAAAGAAAACAAAAATATAATTGCAAAGGGAATGTTTTGGAAACATCATGTTGTTTGTAAAACCATTTGCAACACAAGGTCACCTGTATGAAAAGAGCATTTGACCTTTGATACTTAAGGATTACTTTAACACCTTTATTTAGAATTATAAGCATGTGTTCAAAGCAACCATTTCTACAGCAACTACTTTGATTTTGTGTGCTAGATTAGCAGAGAAAATAGATGAAACAAGCAGCCAAAGTCTACAAATCTTCTGGAATACCTTTACAACTTTCTTAAGCACTGGGAAAGCTTCACTACATAAAAGCCTTAAGATTCTCAATAATTTACAATTTTAATGTGATTCTCGCTCACCTGAGGAAAACAGAATTCAGTTTGTTTTTAATGTTTACATAAATGTAATGCTGGTGAGAATAACTGAAAAGAAACATCATCTGTTCAGTTGTCTGGCATGGTGCAAATATTTAGAGTACAAACTTTGTTACTGTCATCTGCTGAATGGTTTGTGTCCATTTGGGACCCACAGGAACAAATTGTAAGAATAGGCAACTCCAAGATCCATTTATCTTTGGCTTGACTACAAAGATGCCAACAATCTGTGATTTGTAATTTTTTCCTCTTAGATACACTTTAGTTGATCCCCAGGAAATAGGAGTGGGATGCCTCATTTCTCATTCCCCTGAAGTAGGTTTGACTTGACACTTGACTGCAGCACTGAAACAGTCGTATGGCCATTACAATTCTCCAGCTGTTCAGGTATTTGTAATGCTACCAACTACTGAGGGACAAACTCAAAGGTTAAAGCTAGACTGGTTAACCGAAGAAGAACCACTTTTAAAACATAGTATTAAATTTGAAGCATCTTGTTTAGGAAAAGCTCCCATGGTTTTAATGACAACTCTGAGGGAGGCTTTCCCTGAATATGGCATTCAGATTATATTTTCAAAGGGAATCGTAATGGAGCAGCCAAATAATCTGGAGATTAAAGTACTAATCTGAGACAAAACCTCTCTGATTTTGGAGTAGTTATATCACCTCTGTGCCTTCATGTACTTAGACTGCAAGATCTTCAGGGCACAGACTGCCTCTGGATGCCTATGCACTACACCTAACAGCCCTGATGTCTGCTGAAGCCTCTCCTTGCTGGTATGTCAAAACCAATAAACCTTAACAGCAATTGTAAATGTTAAGTCTCTGCACATACTCTGCTGATGGGGCAGTCTTTAACCTGTCTTCCTAACAGACACATAAAAGCTCCAATTCCTATGGTGGTATGAAAGTTGAAAAACATGAGTCTAAATTTGTTATTGGACAATTGCATGACCTTGGGCAAGTCAATCTGAGACATATGTGAGAGAAGCAAAGTACATTTATCCAAAAGGAGTGATAAGGATCTGTTAACATTGTCAAATATCAGAAAGTCAAGTACCAACACTCTGATTTCTATACATTTAACACTATTGGCACCATTCTGTATGAGAGTGAGAAAAATGAAGTAAATCATTGCCCATGGGGCTGAAAAAGGGAGTGTGATAGTAAAAAAGTAGAATTTTTGTTCTGCAACTGTTTACTAAAAGAAGATAAAAAAAATTCCTCTTACAAAATGTCTCATATTCTTCTTAACCATGACTTTTAGTTCTAAGCCATCCTTGTCATAAAATCAACCTATCAGAGTTCAAACTGGTTACAAATTGAAACACAGCAACATTTAAGTATATAAAACATCTCAGTGTCGCATTTCAATCCAAAGACTTCACAGTGCTCACTGAGGTGGTTAGGTAACATCTGTTTACAGCTGGGAGAGGGTCACAAGCTCTTCCCATACTTCCCAACAGTGCTGAAATGCCACCCCACATCCCCCCAGAGTATCAGAGGGTAAGCAATGCAAACAATGCACACAGAAGTACGTTGTTTGCTGTTCTCAGCAACATTAGCATATTCCCTCATGTGTGTGGTAATGGCTTTTTGCTGAACTACCACGAAACCGTAAGATCCTTTCCAACAGGCACGTGTGTTTGCATGCAGAGCAGAACACGATGCAAGCCAAACTGCTGTTACTAATCACAGCTCCATACTATGACTACACCCCAAAAAGGCAGAGTACAGAGACGTACCCATACTTTAACCCTTGGAAAAAAAAACCCCACGCAATAAGCACTACAGTATTATTACTGCTTTTGTTCTGGTGATATAGCTAGTTGGTACGATTCTCTCTAAGGTTACAGATTTTGTAATAAAATACTGTTGCTGAAGGTATATATACAAATTGCAGTTCTGCTACTATTTCAGTGACTCTTTGCTTCATCTTCTAATTTTTAAGAGCTCAAACCAAAAACCAGGCAGGTCAGTAAAGACAGTACAGGCCTGAATACAAAGACAGAACATTAAACAACTTTTTATGAAATTGCTTCTTAAAGACTGTTTTCTAAGTGGAACAAAAAGATAATGAAAATTCATCAGATCCACTTACATAATACAGGTATGCCAGAAGATGTTTTCCCTCTGGCTGTGAGAGCAACATGACTGGCTGGTTTGGGATACAGATCTGTCCCTCACAGAAACTGCTGAAACCAAGAACATGAAGTAAGAATGCTCCCCTTCTACCTTTGAACATGCTTTGTCATGTCAGCACACTTTTGATGGTTTCTGGAAATCACACAACAAACTAACAAATGAGGTGACAACAGCCCAGAAAGAAAATAACAGATTTCCACACACTTCATAGCTAAATCACCTAATAGACAATTTAAAGACCAATCAGTTCGTGTAACACGTTTCTGAACGGTTAAACTAAAAGCAAACATCAATCCAGTTAACATAAGAATTTAGCCATTTTCTGTAATAGGTAGATGAGACTACTCATTTCTTTCATCTAAAACAAATCAGATATACTGCTAAATTTAGACTGCAAATATAGGAATACTACGAGAAACAGGAATCAAGCATAGATAAATTTCTGCTATGGCTTGTATTGCTGCCTGCCTACACAAGCAATCTATACTTGGTATAGTTTTAGCAGGAAATAATATAACCTCAGGACAAACATAAGACAAACAGTTTAATTTTATAGGTATCAAGACATACATAAAATCTCAGTTTCATGGGACCAGCATACTCTGGCACACAGCATATAAAAAAAAAAAAAGCAACCCAGCATAGAATGTCATAAAAGCATGCAGATTTTTAGGTGTACTAAATGCAGCAAAAAGTGTCAACAGTTACCCCTCCTCCAAGTAAACATTTTAAATCAGCAAATAAAATTAAAACAGAAAGACACCCACCTTAAACTAAAGATAATCACAAATTAATGAGAAAATTTTCATATTATACCAATGCTGTCCGATTGTGGAGAGAAAAACGAGATTGAAAACCAAAGTTTTCATGACGCATGCTAAATGAACCATCTGTAAATCCACATTTTTTCCAGCCTGTTCTGTTGTCAGCTCTCCAGGATTGTATTGTGCAATTCTCCTCCCCTCTTCCCCAAACACTTCTACTGCTGATGCAGACGCTGGCGGCTGCTACAGCATAATGCAGTTTTCAGTAACTATGGCAGCAATAGCTGTCGTGAGGCTGAATGCCTTCTGCAACAAAATCTTAAGGCTCAGATGGAGAAACTCAAGTGAAAATAACCACTGTTGCTAAAAGCTAAAATTTGCCAATTTTCCCAAAGAAAACATCAGTCAAGTTAGCATTCCCATTCTTCGGTCTGCCTAGTGTTCAATCCCCATTTTCCTAATTGTTTTTTTCCAGGGCAAGAAGAGTTAATAGAGCAGAAAAAAAAGATGTTAGCAAGGCATTTTTACGCCCTTGCAAATCCCAGCGCTGAGAGCAATCACAAGACAAGGTTAGAAGCCTATCCACTGATATACATCCACCCCCACTTCACCCTCCCCCTCCACCCATGTCCACTCCAGGGCCCTTCCCACAGGGCCTCAGAGCATCACACCGCAGCAGGCACCATGCAGCTGCACAGGATCATATATCTGCTTCTGCCTAGCACTGAGGCCCAAACCTCTCCCTTCTCCTCCCTAAAGCAAAGGGAAGAGCAATGAAGGAGATACAAAGACCTTGTATTATCATCTTCTCCAGCCTCCTGAAGCAATGCCACTCACACAATTCAAAGCAAAAGCAGGGGGACACAACCAAAAATTAGCCAAAACAGCCAGCAGTCAGAAACCTTTATATATATATAAATAAGGGACCTCTGGAAATGTACATAGAGAGTAATGCCCTTCACAGAAATTACCATCAGGTGAAGTATCACTTGGATTTCTGATTAGCTGGTTTGCTTAAAGGAAAACCACATCTGAGCTTTCTTTTTGGTTTTTTTGGGTTGGTTTTTTTTTTTGGCGGTGGGGTGGGGCAAGTGTTCAGCCTTTCTATGCAAACCCTCACTTTTTTATTTGCCTAAGCTCCCAAAACGACAGTAAGGCAACAACTTACTTTAGGCAACCCTTCAAATACACTTCTAATACACACCTCTTTTTGGCAAGGAGTCACAAGTACAAGACGTAGCCACTCACTCCAGTAAAGGTCACCACTGCCTTGCTAAATTCCAGTTCAGCTGGAACTATGATCTATTACAGATTTTCCTCTTACAATTCCAGTCATATATAGAATCAGTTCCCCTGCTAACCCACTATATGTGATTCTGCTGTAAGTTGTAGAGTTGCTGTAATTGACACAGTGCATTTCTTTGTGAAATAAAATTTTGAGGGATCTTTTAAGAGATACAAAAGATTTCTTTAACTTGCATTTGTAAAGCACTTTGAAATTCTCAAATGAAAGCTGTTACTAAGAACTCAGTATTATTTTCATAAATATTAGTTAAACGCATTAACTATACCACATTAGAATAATAATTGTGTTCTGTTCTCCAGCATCAGATGCCATATCTATGGGCTCTGTTTCCTTTCCAGTTCAGTAGAATTTCACACATACTTACAAGATACTTTTTTTCTCAGTTTAATAATGTTGGTATTTTCAAGGAAAGAGAATTTAAACATGTTCCAAGCAGCTAAAATTAATTCAGTGTGCTGTTGTATCACTGGACTCTAATGGAACTAATCCTGTTTGTTTTTTTTTTCAAAAAAGCAAGAGAACAATCTGTTTATATTTATATGCAGTATGGTATAAAGGCAATGGCAGGAGCAAGAACTTATATCTACTTATTTGTGGTGATGCTATCATATGAAGACTGACACCAGTCACAAGCCTTTTGCGTGTTTGCTGGCTGACAATAAACGTAAGAAGTTTGAAGTGCTGGGGCTCTTCTGGGTAGGGTGTATAAGCAAGCAGCCAAGTAAGAGTACAATGAATCACACCCCTTTTCAAGGAAAGTTTCATGCCTAAAGTTTTAATATTTAGGTGCAGTGGTAGAAATTTTTCTCTCTCATTTGTCAAAACATTTAAACATATAATTAGAGGATGAACCAGTAATTCAACCCATGAAAGGCAGATGAGAAAAATTAGTCACCATACTGACAGCATGGGAGATAAGACTGTAAATAATCACTACCATGATACATATGTTTATATGTTACGAAATAAAAAAATCCAGGAGAAAGCAAAGTACCGTCAGTTCTTGATTAAAAAGTACTTATAACCCATGTATGACCAACAATTTCTGAATGATTTTTGTGAGCAGCTGCTGTGCTTCTTTGCGTGAATGAACCATGTTCAGTGCAAGGGCTTCCTTTTTGACACTTCCATAAAGCTGTTTTCCTCTCACCAGAAGAGAACATAATTTATCCAAGGAATTTTCAATGTACTAGAGCATTCACAGTGCCTACTACTGACATAAAATTTAATATATTTTAGGGTTCTTACATATTGTAAATTGGTGGCAGCTTCAGCGTAAACCCCACTCTAGTCAGGTTACACAGGCAAAAAAGATGCCATTTGCACAAGATTGATTACGAGGAATGAACATGGCTGCCTGTAACTCAGCTGCATATACAGATTCTTGTTTCAATATCATAAAATCAAATTAAAGTTTGAAGCCTAGTTTGCATCTCTTCTGGAGGAAATCACTGTAGCTCACAAGAAAGACAAAGCTAGAGGGGCCAAAAAGTTCAGCATGCCTTAGACATATTAATATTCTTACCTTAGTTCAGAAGAATATTTGTTTTCTTTACAGTTTCTACATTTTTGACTGTAAAAATAAAAACAGCAAATCATAAAGGTGTTCAAAAAGAAGGCAAAAATAGATGTCACTGAAGTCTATTATACACAGAGGGGTTAGTGTATTTTTCAGTAGAGGAAGACTCCAAGATGCAGACTGCTAGCATCTGGGAGAACATCAAGAAATATGACTTCTTGTGAGATCTATCAAGTGAGAGGGGGAAGAAAAGAGGGACGGACATGGACACACACAGACACCCAGACACAGTTTGTCCTGTTCTTATGTTTTCCTCTAAGCATCTCTTTCTGACAGACAAGATCCTGCACTAGGCAAACTTCTTGCTGATAAGCAAACAAGCACTCCCTGTCATTCACTTAGTCCTGTATTACTGTTTGCAAAGTACCTCAGACACACCTTGTAGTACTTGACATTGACTTTTCTTCACAAAAACTGGACATTTGAGAGACCAATATATCTTGTTTTATTCTCATATTATAGATCTTAGGCTAGATGTCTCAATCATAACTCCCTTCAAGAGCAAAACTACTTGTCTGGACAGAAACACAGCCTTACTGGTTACTGCAAAGGAAGGCTGAGTGGATCAATTCAGTTTATCTTTGCCCAAAAACTATTCAAGAGGAAAAAAAGACCACCGGATTAAGTAGGGTGAAGGATAACTAATATTAGGCATAGTTATTAGCTCATTCCTGTAAGAGATGGACATTCATAAAAATCATGCAAATGCAATAGCATAATGTTTTTCATTTTCACTGAAGTAACCACTTAAAACACTCTAGGTAAGTATAAGGGTAATATTAAGTAATGCAGTATGTATAGTCCTATCCAAGTGATTAAAAAAACTGATCAACACAAACAAATCTGCTATCTAAATGGGCTGACAACAATGAATCAGAAATGTTTTGCAATTTTGTCAGGTTAAAAAGGGGAATACCAAGTTCAATTCTGTGCTAAACTGTTCACAATGCTTTGGAATTTCAGCAGGTTTTCCAGGATAATCAAACAAATTTCTGTGACAAAAGCTCCACTTCTGATGTTTATACTCATGTAAAGAACAACTTGGTATCTACTTTTGAAGTTCAAGAGACAAATCCTTGTTTTAAAATTCTTTACAATTTTTACAAAGAAAATAAGAGCAGTGATGTTCAAAATGTACCTCAGTAAAGAAATCAAATTAAATACCATCTTGTATAGAAAGGTATCACTGCAGCAAATGAAATGCAAATGGGGATTAGATACATTAAAGAGAACACAGAGAAACACACTATCCAAGGTAGATAGAAAGCAAGCGGCTTGACTAGATGTATGAAGAGATTTTCAAAACAGAGATAACATTTTATGCTCCTAAAAACAAGGTGAAAACCAAAACATCCTCTAGAAAGAGATAAATGTTTCCCAGTATGTTACCACACCAAAAACAATCTAGCAAGAAGCAGAGCTATCAACAGATATGAATGAGAAGATGGTTGTTTCTTGCCTTTAACAGATCAATTGAATGTACCATGCTGAGAGAAAGAACCCAATTACATTTAAATCTGTGATGTTCTTCTTCCAGTGTTATAAAATTGTTATATAATCTTAATTATTTTTTATACATATTAATCACTCTCTTAATCACACCAACCCTTTCCCTTTCAGAAAGGCTCTGCCATGAAAAGCATACACTAGACACTGTATGAGCAGCTCTTCAACATTTCAGAAGCATTCTATGCCTTATTTACTGCTCAGTTTTAAAAAAAGGAGAGAATCACAATGGCTTTCCAAGATGAAGGGCTCAATGACAGCTTGAAATGAAGGGAACATGAACAAACCAGCCTTCTGATTTCCACAACAAATTAGCAGGGATACTGAATTGGTAATAATTGGTAATAATTACCTTGCCTAAATCATATCTAGAGAAATCCATTCTGTGCACTGAAGTAAGAATATTGTAAAAATTACAGATTAGCTTATAAATCAAAACAGCTATAATGCAGGTGTGCAAGCGAACTGAATTAAGGCTGTCAGTCTCATCTGAAGCATTTTCTTGATTTTGCATCAATATTCATCGTGCATCAGTAAATAGTTTTTCAGGTTTGTTGCCTGGATATTGTAACACTCTATATTAGTCAGTTGGCCAACATATTTTCTTGTACATTTTTGTTTGATCACTTCAAAACATGATGGGACCTAATCTATATACAAGTTAGTTTTGTCTGAACCAAGTCCTGAAAATTTGTTTGTTAGTTTTAAACTTACTTGTCAAGTGATGGAAGGATATAGTGACGAGAATGGGTGCAACTTCCATCCAAGTTGAGCCAGTCCAAAGCTCCACAACTCAGAATGGGTCGGGTTTCATTAACCTACAAAATACACAACATAAGAACAGGAAGAAAAAGTATCACAGCAACCCAGGAACTTCCAAGTTATTAAAATACCACTGTTGCTAACTACTGTGTGCCATTCTGCATAATACCTCCCATGTGAGTTTATAATCTCACTTAACTTGTGCTTAGCCTTTGATGCTTTGCAAAACTGCTAAGTATTTGTTACTGACTACACCTCTTCTTGTAGCTCTGTTTTAATGTGCTGCATGTTTCATTAATCAAGAAATTAAGAATGAAAACAAATGGAAGTTAAGCCCCTTATCTCAACTAGAAGTGAGTACAAAAGGACAATGGAGCAGAAAGTATAAAATGTTACTACATTAGAATCAATTTTAAAAGGTAGATTCTTGCCAATATCAGTTGGTAACATGGTTATGTCCTAAAGCAGAAAATTTATGTTCTTTAAATTAGTTTTTTTTAGTTATATATGCCAGCCATTTTAAGAATTACCTGACTTTTTGGAAACATTATTGAACTAGCTGACCAAATAATATCTTGCAGTAGTTAGTTCCTGGGATTAACATACCAAGAAATATCGTATCTATTTCTGATGTATGTAACAATTAAGTGTTTTAAGAGTCAACAATACTGAAGCAATTCATCCTACAAATGTTCCATTTCTTCTAGTAGACCTCATTCAGGACAGTGAAATGACAAAGAAGGTAATTCAAAAAATTATTAAATGTGGAAAGATTCTTAACTGGTGTTTTCACTGCAGCATTCTGCCTTTCTGTTTCAATCCTACTACAGTCATGACTAGAAATAGGAAGCACTAAATTATTTAAGAGATCTGCATTATCTTTAGCTAAGCACATCTGAAAGAAGCGCTAGTGTCCTCCTACAAAAGGTTTAGTGTCATTACAGACCATTAGATGGAGGAAACGAAGCAAGTAAATACGAAGATGAGAAGAAATACTATCTATATCGGGCTTGCTTTTAAGAGGGGAAAATAATTAGGAAAATCAATGAAGAATGAGGAGAGAAAAATACAGTTTTAGAACTTACCGATCTTCTTTGTCTTAAGACAGCAGCTTCTGCTGGGTGATTGAATCTAAACTTGTGAGACTTGCCAAGGACAACAAGGGCCCCTGTGAAAAAAAAAAAAAATAAATTAGAATTCTACAGAGACATAATTCATCCAAGTCTAGAACACTGGCAGTTTCTTAACTCCAGAATACAGACTACAGCATATACAAACTACTACAGAATGGTACATTTTTTTTAAAACAATTGTTTTGACCAACAGCTTTCTGACTATCACAGAACAGGGAACTATTTTTAAAATTTGCCACTATGGAACAGCAGAGTTATCATTCTATAATGACAGCAAACTAATCTTGGAGATCTCTGCAAACACAACATAAAAGTAAATTCCCTGTTCATATTAAAGATGACTCCACATAGAAAACATAACCAATTCACTGCTGGAAACTTGGGTTTACATTGTCTTTTTAAGATTCCAGATCACTGCAAGTTCCCAGAAACTGGATTGTTTTTATTTTAAACAACTGGAAAATATCAAAGCCTGACCCATTTCATCTGAGCTCATTCACCATAGCCTATGACTCAGTGGCTAGTACCCTCCACCTAAACACTCTGAAAAAGTTGAAGGTCATTTCAACCATATTACATAATAGCCAAAAGAACCCACCAGTGGTCAAGCTGACAGAGCCAGTCTCCACCACTTTTCACAACAGTGCCTCTGACTACAGGTCTTCCCTTTTCAGAAGGTCACAGACTACTGCTGCCCAAAGGGGTCTTAATATTGTCACCTGCGTCTTCATTTTACTTTTTGTGGGTTACTTTATTTGTCCCAGTCTGGAAGCTCTAGCCATGGATCAGACCTCGTGGTGCTAGGCAGCAGTAGGAGACTGAGAGATGTATTTCTTGGATCTGCATGAGTTCCATAAATCTTTTTCTCTAAACTCAAGATGTAAGTTGATTATAATGCAGCATTCACAGAAAAAGCAAGGTTTACCTTGTGACAGACGACATGACCCAGTGACTTCACATCCATTCACAGTGCAGTGTGCACCCTGAACTGGTCGCAGTGTCACAATCCCACAGTTGTTGTCTATGATACAATGATCCCTTTCAATCCACTGTCCCTGCAAAACTACAATGTATAGATTTGTATTACCTCACTTGTTGAAGCGGTTGGGTTTGCACTGTTTGCCTCAGAATGAAGTGTCATTTGCTCTTTGACATTATGACTGCACACTTCATACCTCAGAGATCTATGTCATGTGCAGAACAAGATTATATCATCACCTTTGATTGCTAGCCAAGTACCTCATCACAGAAAAAACTTACTTGAAAACAGTGACATTGCTCCTTTAAAGTACTCCTGGTTTTGGAAAACTGTACAATACTTTCTGATTTGTGAGCTGATGTGCAAATTCTTCTGTTGTCCTGAATTTTCTTATTGATATTATGGTATTTATTTTTTATATTTTACCAACCTACTGGCTGAAAATAATCAAACTTAAGTAAGCTTAGTAGAACTAACCAGAACTGAGATTTTACAAACCATCCAAGTTCAGTACAAAGTTTCAACTGTCTATCATAATTTGTAGCTCTTGAGATTGACTATTGAAATAAAGAGCAGGAAAAAAATAAAAATATTCTGTATCATTTGAATTTTATATCTAAAATACTCTGCCCAAGCAGAGCTGAAAAGCATTTTAAATGTCTCATGACCACTTGCACCACTAGAACATACCAAGATTTGGATGTTGGACAAAGATATTTTTAAACTGTAGTATAGCATCTCACAAGTAGGAAGAAAATTCTGAAGAGATCTCAATTAGGACAAGACCATTGACTTTTTGACTTCTTAAAGAAAAACAAAATATAACCAAAAGATTTTAACCAACTTAATTATTCTTTTCTACTTACCCTCTTCTACAAAGAAAGCTGACAAACAAAGATTACCCAGCTATTACACGTGACAAATGCAAACCTCTTGATTTGACCTGACCATATCATAAAATAATGTGTAGTATAATTCTCTTACCAATGTCTTGATCTTGGTCTGAATCACTTCTTCCAATTTTGGTTGTTCCTTCCTAAAAGAAGAAAAGAACCAAGTTAAAAGCGGTTACTGAAAGGAACCATACATAATAATTAAAAAAGCTTTGGAACAGCATGTTAGCAAATACATGAAATAAATCATCTCTGAATGACTGAATTGTTTTAGAGCAAACTATCTACTCATTCATAATACTACAGTCTGTTGTTCCTCATAGCGGTGCAATTACTTCTTATCCTGCAGCTATGTCAGCTCCTCTTATTACAACTTCAGTAGATGAAGTCACCTTCAGTGAATGATTTTTGAACTGTGCTTGAGACACGTATTTTGAATATGAACACATGTTATGATGCTTTGAAATTTTACAGTAAGACTTGATGTTTGTGGAAATGAGATAATTCTTTTTATAGATATCCATGCAGGAAGAAAGAAACTGCAAAATGATTATTCAGTTAACTAGGCTTTTCAGATATAAAAATAACAGAATTCCTATTTTGGGAGGAACTTTGTCAGAGATTATGAGATCTTCAAACAAACTACTAAAGAAGAACTTTTTTCCAAAGTGTAAATTACATTTATAAGAAGTCTTCTTGGTGGTTATGGAATACAGGCAAGTTCCCAAACATAAAGATTCAATAACTTCAAAGAAAAAACTGCCTATAAATGAAAGTTTCTAGAACAAGCAGACTCAAACCGTATTACGAGTCAGTAATGGGAGACAGGTTTCTTATGGCACAGTGCAAATATCAACAAAACAGAGTCATTTCATCAATACTATGAGAAAAAAAGCTATCAAAAAAAGCAATAAATTTACCACCTGTCTAAGTATGTTCCATTACCGCTTCTATATTTTCCCTTAGGAAAACAAAGAGAGGTAATTTCTCAGTTCTGATTATTGTAAACTGATTAGTGAATGCAATCTAAAACAACTTTAGTGGCAACTCTGTCAGTCATACTACAACTAGTTACGGTCATTAAACTGCTTCATTTTTGTCTTCTATTTAGGAATGAATTGAATATGCTTTCTGCTCCAAGTATATTATAACCTAGATTTAAAGATGAAGCAAGAAGTAATGATCAGAAGCTTGAAGACTGGGAAAAAAGAAGCTGTGTGTTACTGTAAAAGAATGCAGTTATAGGTAATTATGGGTAAATCATAGTGTGTTTGTGCACTGGAAGGAAAGGGAGTGATTATAATGCAGTTCCTCACAGAGCTCAGCTGTTTGAACCAACAAACAGACCTCACTGCTACAAGCCCTGCTGAAACTCCCTTGCTGGAGAGGCTGAAAGCTGAACTGTGTCCAGTGTCCCTGCTTTGGAATAATTACCAGCCTACATGTCAGCTTAATGTTCACTGCACTCAAACACAAAATATCCATCTGATGTGGACACAACTTGTAGAAAACTTATGATCCATATGGCCTTTGACTTGCCTCACATAATCAAGTGAGCCAGTAACATGTATTTTATACAGAGAAGCAAACCAACAACTAAGACTTCTTTACCAATTATATTCTTAACTAAGCAAAGAAATAGTTATTGCCATTCCAAAATAAACTTTTTTCCAGTGTGCTGAAACAACTTTCTGGTAATACAATTCAACTCAAAAAAGTATATTACAGCAGTATTGGCTCATGAAATTCACAACAGTATCCCAGATAGTGAAGTAATTCTGAGCGAGTTTAACTACAACTAAAAATTACAGCTGAGAGCAAGGGTACAGAAACAATACAAGCAAGAAGAAAACAAACCAAAAATAACCATAACCCAGTCCCATGACAGTTTAATTTTTTTCAAATGCTATTAGTGAGCTAATAATTTAAATATTTATTCTCTTTCCTAATTCAGTATTGAGTATTCTACCTGAAAAAGCAAAGGACAGATGACTCATATGAAATGATCACACTTCACCTTAACATATTGAGGTACATCTTGGTATCTGTTGAAGTGCTTTTACATTGTTAACCTCTTCTGGCAGAGTTTCCTGACTATGAGTAGAATTCCCAAAGTGCATTATATAACCATGAAGAGTAACATTGCTTTCCCCCTTCAGTTTCGGGAGTACTCCAATTTTCAAAAAAGTTTGCGAAGTACGTCTGTTTCTAAAACAACATAAGCAAATCCCATATTTTCAAGCTATGCAAAAAGGTCAGATAAATTACAGGGAAACATGTGGGTTTTGTTAATGAAAGCCAGAAAAAAAGAACAGAACCTAAGAAAGAAAGGGCCTTTAAGCATAGACACAGCACTGATCAGTGCAATTAAAACTATGGAAAATGAACAGATTAAAAGAGTAACACAATGTTTATTCTATATGATCTGAAAACTGCTGCCATGACCTCTTTCTAGAAGTACAATGTAAAGTGCTGTTACATGTTGAAGCCCTAATATGTAAGGAACCACTAATGCTTTACCTTCTTGCTGTTCAGATGAAGGTAAGACACCAGAGTCTAAAAGATGCAAAGCACAAAGAAAAGAAAAGGCAGCATCTAGGAGCAAAGAAAGAGGGGACAATGATGTTAGTGTGACAGAGAGACAACAGTGACTTCAGGAGGTGACCTTCAAACTAGGTTTCTCCATAAAAATAAATATCTTTAAATTTCTTTATATCTTGTCAAAATTAGTATATGAAAATATCTGACATTTCCAAAATGGCACATAATGGAAAAACATTTAAGTAGGAGCAATTACTTTCAATAAATATTTAATGTTAATGTAAGATTGAGTAGTTAAAGCTGCATGGTGATCAGCACTGGACATTATTACTTAGTCCCTAATTATTGCCTGGTACAATTTCTTTGTGCAGGCATGAGAAAAATTAGTCAGGTTTCTCTTTCAACATGATAAAGAACAGCATAATTTCTGCTTCAAACATTTGTTGCGACTTTTTAATGGGAAAAAATATTCCTGTGTCCCTAAACTACATCAAGCACCACAAAACCTAAAGTCAGATTAAGTTACAGCACATTTTTTGCTGATGAGTACACCTCTGTGGAGGTGCCCATCCATCGTTTCTTTTATGTTAAACAGCATCAATATTTCAGTAATGTCCATTCATTTATACAACATTAAGAAGTTAAAGTCCAACTTAGCACTGACTTATTAAAAATAAAATCTCCTAAAACTATTTGACCTAGCCATGCACGTGATAAGCTGCAATGTAGAGCAACATACAACATTAGATAAGTTTCTTGGTGAAAGCTTGCCTTAAATGAGCAGCTACGCAGCTAAACAACATGTAAGAGGCCAGGACTTACACCTGATCCTGGAAAATAACCACTCAAGTGGGATCACAAGTAATTAGCATTCAATCTACACACTCTTCACAATTCACTTGGGAGGCCTGGTAGGGTTATAAGAGTAACACATACAAGTCATTGCCAAAGTGAACTTGTGCTTGTTAAAGCTCACTTTTATCTCTGATCTACACATACACAAGTATTCCAGTCTCAAGTATACAAGTACCTAGTAAAATATGGACCAGTATTTCTGGTAAACACCATCCGTATGTTTGCACATACATGCACGCACACACACCCCCCATCTTCATGTTTTGTGGACAAACTACTAATGCCCAATTTGAGTATTTTGCTTTGCTTATGATACATTATCAGTTTGCACATACATTCATAAGAGGTCAACTTAGTATTCCATATGCAAATTCTTCTCCTCCATTTTCATGTACACTTTCCTGCTTTTTTTTCCCCATTATCTGTGTCTTGTGGGCTGTGGCCTTTACTTTTTAATAACTGTTGTTGTGATGCCACCTTAATCACTCTATATTTCCAAAGAAAACAAGTGTTTTCAAATTCAAGGGAAAAATAAGACAAGTGACAATATCTCACCCTGAGATGATACAGCACCACACCTGTGCTGAGGATATCATCATCCATGGCCATTAGATGAGGTAAACTAGAATCTATTATTACTCCAGCTTTTTCTTTGTTGATGTCCACACTATATTCTTCCATAATGGCTTTTCTGTCTGTCCACTTACTTGTCCAGTCTTTGGTCAATTGCTCAATCTTAAAGAATAGAAGAAAAAACTTTGACTTACTAAGCAGGTTTATTTTTCCCACACAAATTTCTTCACAAAGAACAGTATTTTTTTTCCAGTTACTGGATGCAAGTCTTTCACCAGCTGCAGTGCAAGTGTATTTCTAATTGCAGTACATTTCTGTGGCAACAAAAAAATCCGGTAAATCTACACTACCACCTAGTGAAGCAGGTTTAATTTATTGAAGACTCATTCCCAGAATGTCAGAAAGATATATAATCATGCTAACTAGCTATTTTGCCTGTCTTTAAGCAAAACTTAAAATTAATCCAAAACCTTTCCAGGTAACTAGTGATCAAATCTTAGTAATTTAGTGACTGCACAATAATTTCCTCTGAATAAATTGATGGAGTTTAATCTTAGAATAGACAGGCTCTGGGTAAGGAATTACTGTGATATATTGAGGCAGCTTTCAAACATGGAATAGATTGCATACTACTAAGTCTGCACAATGGACAGTATCCTGCTAAGGACGTGAGACTTTCATCACAAACTGGTAGAGAGAACCCAACATGCATCAAGAATAGCAGTTTATATAAATATAGCATATTTAGAGCAAACAAGAAAAGATTAGGTCAAAACCATTTTCACTGTTGTTTCAGAACTATAACAATTCTATCCCCCCCTGGCCCAGTGAAACAGGAGAGAGTTACAGCATCAAATAGATCATACACACCTTCATTTCATTTTGAAGAACCAGCTCAGTCAGATTTCCGTCTCTCTCATCGCTCCAAGCAGGACTGGAATTTCTCTGTACAAACAACAGCCACCAACTACACGTTAGTTACCTTATTCACAACTGGCAGGCATGTTCTTTCAAACTCCAGGATTTCAAGGAGATGAAGTCAGGTGGAGGCAAGACAAACTACACAGATATTTGTTGCTGCCTTCTAGCATCTAGCCTACACCTCTTAACTATTGCATGCAAGTTTTTTGTGAAGAAGAACTGGTGAAAGAGCATTAACAGAGATACTTCTGTGTAAATAAATCCTGGACTTTCAGTTCAGTCTCTCCCAGCAAAACATGCTCTTCATGCCACGGAGAGCGAACATGCTACTATTATTCCAAAGGAGAAAAAACAGAGTGTCAGCTGTATTGTGAGAGCTTACAGATAGATGTTCTCAACATCTTTTGGGAGACAGTGTGCAGGCATGGTAAAACCTGCAAAATACTTTTGAGGTCTACTAGTTCATTTTTTGGGGAAAGAGGATTGTAACAAGTCTGGCTAGGAAATTACATCAATGGTGAACATTTTGTACTGTCTTGGTGCTTCCATATCCCTAGAAATAAAATATTTCTATTTCACAGTACTTCTGGACAACAAAACCATCTGACTCCACAAAAGACAGGCAAGGAAATCCTTTCTAATCATTACATGACTGCTTATACTTCAGGATTATCAATAAAATGCCAGAAAAAGAGAAATGACAGAAATGCAGTTAGCCTTATAATCATCATGAAATCACTCAGAGAACATTTTAACTTCCCTCCAGTTACAACAAACATGGAAAGATAAACAGGTAAGATGAAAGTAAGCTATTGTAGCTACCTAAAGCACCATTAGAGCTCCAGCTGGGAAGTATTTCTACGTACCAGTTCAAAGCTCATCAGCATAGTTTTCAACCTATCAATTTCTTCTCGCAGATCTCTGATCAGTTTTACATTTGCATCCTGAAACATTGAGACACAGATGTTGGAAAAATCACTCTTCAAAAAATCCTAGCTAAAGAAATCAAGGCAGAGCTGTTCCAAGAGTCAGGAGGAGAAGAGAACAGGCACACTCACAGCAGCACTCTTTGCTCCACTATGCCAGGCCCCCAGGAGGTACTGCCTAGAGGCAGGTGATTCCCATCTTCCATAGGTTCTCTTTTCCCATAAAATTTGTTCCATCTCTTTTCTGAATACAGACCTACCATTGCATTTGTTCCCATCATGACAATAGCTGGATACATCACTACTTTTATGGATTTACCTTCAAAATAGTCCCATCAGGTCAGAAAAATTCTGTTATTTCTGTCACGCAGAGGAGAAAATCAGGCTAGAGACTAAGACAGAATGTCACCAACCACGGTATTAAAAGCCTTTGCCCCAATACACGAAGCATTTCCTGCCTAATTGTGAGGTGGCATTTATCTCACTTTCAGAGTAAGCATCTCTGCACCGGCAGTGTCTGGAGATCAGCTTTTTGCAGACAGTTCAGGGAAACTCTTGAGTCAAGTCAACTTTCTCTGGGCTGCCAGTGGCACATTGGCTCAGGTCAATTTGCAGTGAGGGGAAGGCAGCAGCTAGCTGAAGAGATGGAGTTAAGGGTCTAGCTCTGGCTGTGCAAAAGAGCAATGGGCACACAAGCTGGGAGGCTGAGAGGCTGTATGTGAGAGGCTAACACAGGACGACTGTATGTACTTGCCTGTCACAGAGTTGAGAACTGCTGCTGCTGCCAAAACCAAACACACTATTGCTGCCACTAGTGATGTCTAAAAACTAGTTATAGTCACTGGTAACAAGGATGCAAATTAAATTTGGGAAACCTTGGGTTAGAAAGATTTCCTTCTGCACAAGATTTAAGAGTATCTTTAGGAAAGCAAATAAGTACATTTCTAAGATTCTATCCTTTTGTCTATGAATAAAATCTTGATACACCCAGGTCAAATCACAGAAGAACACTACTAAAGTTGTAAAGTCAACTGCTTAAAGATTAGGAAATGCTGGAATCAAGACATTTTGAAACCTAAATTCAGTCTCTTTAAACGGATACACTGTGAATTCAGTCCTTAAGTTATGGGATCACTAAGACAGCAGCCTCATGCAGAATGCCAGGTAAAGAATGCTCAGTTAAAGCAGCAATTCAAGAGTTCTATATGTCTAGCATGTCTGATTAAAGATCTTGATTATTATGTGCTATTTTAGTTTTGCTGTGAAGACAGACAGAATTATGCGTTTCCCCATGGATTTTTTTTATGCCTATTCTCATCACTATAGTGTCTAAAACTTCCACAACTGCTAATCAATCTGTTTTAACAGCACATCCTCAGGAGAGTTTGTTTTACCCATTTGATAAATGTAGACTTGGGGTAAGCGTGGAAAATGAGGAACAAGCACACATTGAAATTTTACTAGCACTGAAAAAGAATGCTGTAGTGAGGGCAGTAACAGAATCCAGTCCTCCAAGGCAGCATCAGACTCTCCCCTTAATACCCTGCCACCTTTTAACTTATGCAGCCTGTGAAGGACCCTTGCACAACCAAACAGATGAATCTGCCGTAGAGATCATACCTGGTACAGGCCTGTTTTGTGCAATGAATGAACCTGGGGTTCTGTGGCAAAATTTGTTCCCATGTGTTTAAAGGATTCATCATTTTGTGCACTGAAAAGAAGACAAATTGAGGCTATACAGACTACCTCAGGCCTGGCATATTAACTTCTGAATTCCTTGTGACATTAACAGAGTTCATTTAACATGTCGAAAGGAAGGACCGCAATGGTTATGTGCATATAGTAACAGGTTGAATAGTAACAAATTATCCTTACAGATCGGTAACTCTGCCAATATTTAGGATAAAGATAGGGTAAACATACATGTCATAACAATTCAAAGAGAAGGAGGCCTGAAGCTCAATGAACAAAGATGAAGAATATAAAATAGGTGTGAAATTCGATATGGTTTAAGTTGCAAGGGATCAAAGAAATTTATTCTGTAATATCCAGGCTCCTATTCAGCTCTCATTAGCATGGGAAAGAGGGATGAATTTTATTCAGAGAGCAGATATGCTGAATAAACCTTAAATAACAGACACAACAAACCAGAACAAGAATGAAAAGCAGAACTCAAGGTTTCACCTCATTTACTCTGGGCTTGTTAATAATATTTTTGGCATTTGAAGCATATCTCAGGGTACTCATGGTCTCGTTGTAGCTGGAGCTGGCAGGAGAGATAGCTACAGACAGAAAACAAACAGGAAAGAAACACTATTTTAAAAAGTAATCAGCTTAACCCACCACTTTTCAAAAAGGTGGATTTTTTCAGTCTTGCTTCTATAAAAAACAAAACTAAGAACATCCTTAGGGATATTTCATCAAGCTCACAGATAATGTCTTCTCAAGATTGTATTTATAACCAAATAAATCACTTTAAATCAAAGCTTTGACCTTGGAAATACTCTTAAGCTTAACTTCATGCACAATCAAGCATGCCTCTTCATTTCCTTGAGTATTCTATGAAGCATTTGTGAAAATCTTTACAGGACAGATTCTAAGTGATCTAGCTGTATTCTCACTGCAATAAAGATGTATTTTAAGGAAGTAATGTAGTGCAAAATGTTAATAATGAATAGAAACCGAACTCACTGGCAATCATAATGGTCTTGGAGTTGCCCCCCAGACTGTCCTTCAGAAGCCAGGTGAGTATGGAGTCACGGTATGGAATGTAAGCTGGTCGTCTGCTCCCACTGACACTGCCTGTGGAAGGACTGTCCGCATGACTGCTCTCCCCTTCGCTTGTTATGGTGTTTATGCTCTGGCAGCTGCTGAACATCTGTGAATTTTGTGCTGAAGGAGAAATACCACGGAGTTCAGGAAAGGGGTTATCTTCTTCTGTCACAGCTATTTAATTTTCTTAGATGGCATTACAGTTTATGAAGATGCCACACAGCTGTTTTGTTCAGTGTTTTGTTGTAAATATAGATAAATATTAAGACAGCACATGATCAGTGAGTCCTATGCTTTTATCACTACCCTTCAATACAAAGAATTATTGTGCTTACCTAAAGTGGAGATGACAATTCCAAGTGTAACTAATGACTTGTTAATATTGGCACCTTCGGTAATTCGATCTTTACAGTAACTGGGATCAGCCCTTTCACTGTAGCACACAAGCAAGGAAAAGACAATGCAAACCAAACAAAAATACTTAATTATTAACACACAATCAATATGAAAAAGTTATGTATTTTACTGACATACAATAAAACAGAAAATGCAATCTTTTAAATTAAAAAAAAAGCATATGCTTTGAATACTTTACATTGCTCTCTGGTTCAGAAAATCCAAACAACCATGAGCAAAGGACATTGGTGCAACCTACTGTTAAAGACCCATCAAAACATAAATCCCAGCCTGAACTGGGCAACCCAATCATAATGGTTCTGAACCAAAAAAACAACAACATAAATTTCACAACTCTGCAAGAGCAGGCTGGCTCAGTGCAAAAGTCTGTATATCCCCTCAATACTATTTCCTCTGCCTAGACAAGTATGACAATTTGCATTCTTGAGAAATAAAAATGTCCTGTTCTCCAGCTGCTCTATAGCTTTTCAGCACAACTTCCATCTTTCTGTTCTCTGTCATGTCCAGCACAACCACATGTTCCTCATTGAAACACATAGCTAAGATCAGACTTGGGAACTTTTGGAACACAAACAACGTAAGCAATGAGTTATGACTATTTTCTCCCACCCATACTAGGAAGCAATGAGGAATACATTTCTTTTTCTCTCTCTTTTCAATCTCAGATTTGGTAATTACACCAATAGCTACTGGAAAAGCCACTTAATAAGAACACAGAGTCGAATGGAATTACCTTAAATGTATGCAACAGCACAATACTGGATCTGAGGATCCAGAAATTCCCTTCCTCAGTGAAATCCAATACCCAATACAGAAGAACATATGACAGAGACAATATTAGCTCAATATTCCTTGTTACTGTATACAAAAGTCAGACTTATTGTTAGTTTAATGAGGTTTTAAAATAATTAATTTCAGCTTTTATGGCACTACTACCAGCATTTTCAAAGAAAATTATGTTTTTGCCCCTCAGTATATTATTACCTGCCTGCAAGGTCCACTAAGTTGATCTTGCTTGCAATTTCAGAGGGGAGATTGTTCTCCAATATAGCCTGAAGAGAAAAACATACATAAGGAAGATTATTCCTTTTAATTAATTAATGAAATTAACTTACTTTGTTTTAAATTCTTTTATTTGAAACTGAGTTGTACATGTGACTGTCCCATTGTCTTCCTTTGTGGCCTTGACTCACTAACTATGTCCAAACCATTAACTCAACAGCTCTCTCAACCAACAGAGAAACAACCCTCTTATGCCCATTTCCTCTTGAAAAAAAAAACCCACAAACTTTACTGCCTAGTGA
>JAVJGJ010000060.1:49671806-49740925 GCA_035590215.1 Microhierax caerulescens | reverse complement strand
CTCAACAGCTCTCTCAACCAACACAGAAACAACCCTCTTATGCCCACTTCCTCTTGAAAAAAAAAACCCACAACCTTTACTGCCTAGTGACTGTGAAAGGCTTTCTTGTAGATCTTGCAGAGTTATTTTCCACTAATGTATTCCAAAGGTCTTTTGTGAAACTACTGAAAAATATCCCCAAACGTTCTGCGATTACAGGATGTTAGAAGTGTGAGATAGAAAAGGTCTATTGGATCACTGAACGACTTCCCTGCCAGGGAAGGATATAATTCCTCCGGAGAAAGAGTGCATTGTCTCTGGGAGAGTACTGGATGCCAAATGCTAAAGAGATGAGCACATCTGAAAAGCTGGACAGATACAAAATTTTGGTAAGCATTGAACTGCTATACTTCAATTAAGGACCCTAAACAAGTGTGACAAAACATAACTTCAAACATATTCACACATAATTTTCACAGCATCCTAGAAGGAGTATTGCATTTCAAAGGGCTGATTAAAACTTTAAGCATTTCTTTTTACAGTGAGGCTTTGGCGTCGCTTCTGACTATAAGCTTGCATAAAGGAACAAGAACACTTCAGTAAACACCCAACACATCAGGCAATGTGGGGAAGTGTAACACAGCTGCAGTGTGATCCAAAGGAAGTAAGTAACAGCTTCCATTGAGATTATTACAAAAAGCACAAAACAGTGGCAAGTAAAGAATGCACAACACACTGAATAGTTCTTTTTGAGCATGAAGAGGAAAGGAAGTTGAATTATTTTATCTAACCTGAGTGTAGTGGATGGTGAAGATAGCATGGGATCTGCTGCTGGCATTGTGAATATGTGTAGCTGCTGTGATTCTAGAAAGAAGAGCAAACCATTCAATTACAAAGGCTTATTTACGTCTATTCAGGGAAAACAAAAATTACAAATAAGGCAGATAAATGAAATAATGTGCAACTTGGAAAATATGTAGGTTGTATCCTTGGATCTGATCACAGAATGTTTGGCAGAGGACCTGGAAGGGTGGAAACTGAGGGTCAGTTAGAAGTAGTTTTTGTCCACCTGCAGCACTCTGACAAAATATCTTAAAGCAGCCTTACAGCCCATGTGTAACGCGTTGCATGAGGGAACTACAGCCAACAACAGCATCATACAGCTCACCCCCAACACCACGGAACGTACTGGTCCTGTACATTTTCTCCATATTGTCCCCATTTTTATTTCTTGGTACTTCAAAGAGTCCAAAAAGCTTCATACACCACTTGTGGGGCTCCCTTCTGTCACAGAGCTGATACAGTAGTTTTACACTGTTACAGTCCAATTAGATTAGGCAGTCTACCCATACGAGTACCAAATGAATAATGTAATTCACTCTTGTAGCACTTGCTTGGCTTTTCCACTGGCTCTAGCTCTCTGACCCACTGCACTCTGGCTAGCTGGTACCAGGCACAGGAGAGGAAAAGGAGCAGCAGCACTCTCCCACTGACTGTAACAGAAACTTTCGGAAATTCCGCTTGCTTTGTTGTTGTTTTGATTAGACAAACCTAAAGAAAGCAGGGTTGCAGAAGCCAGGTCACAGGTCTTTTCCTTTGTCACTCTTGTAGCTTGCCTTGAATATCAGCTATATGTACAGCTTTTAACTTCAGTTTTTCCCAGCCTACCCTCCACAACAGCACGTAATTTTAGTAGTACCAACAAGGACGGCAGGACCACGTTTTTGTTACAAGCTCATCTGTCAGAGCACTGCAGGGACCAGTTGCACTAGAGAGCAGAAAGTTGCAGTTGTATGTACACCGCTGAGCACCTGCCACAGGAGGCCAAAGCCAGGACTCTCCTCCCTATTGCTCTCTGCTTCCTACACCTCCAGAGCCACGTGATCCGGCACTGCCAAAAGCTACAGGCAGACTAGTGCACCACAGTTATTGGTGAGCCTAAGGCAAGGAAGCAGGACAATGTGAACTAGCCTCCAGATGTTGGAGGAGGAAGACAAACAATTAGGTAAAGGGCAGAAGACAAAAAAACGTTCTACAGCAGGCACAGAACATAACAGAACAGCACTGAGGTTTATAAAGTAAAAGAAAAATAGAAAGAGCCCCAGGATTTGGAGGAGAACATGTTAGTACTTGCTTCCCACCTGACAATACACAGGGTAACTGGAGAGCAAGTTCACATTTCAACTATTCACAGCCTATGCAAGCATTTTATGGGAGAATGGATGTGTTAGTTTTTCATCACTGTGTGAGGTATACATTTTAATACTTTTATCTATTCTAATAATATTATCTAGATTCATCAGTTGTTTTGCTTTACACAGCACCAGGGCTATGCTTTTGGAAATTCTGAGATCTGTATTTCCTGCATTTTAAAAATTTTGTTCTTAAGCATTTGAGATTGAGTCTTGCTAAGTGTCAAGAGAAAAAAAATAGCATTAAGTTACAACAAAAATAATGATTGCATGTTGAAAATCCTATTTGTTTATTTTATAACGGCTAGGTGCAGCCAGAGCAGGACTGGAGATGGCCTGATAAAACCAACTGGTAGAAAAAAATGCCATCAGTAAACTCTAACTTTTAGCATAGCAACTGCCCATGAACACCTATGAAACACACCACCCATGTTCAATGGAAGCTTCCCCTCCTCCTATCCTTCCTATATAGTCAGACCTCGAGCTGTCATTCCCCACCTGCTCCTCTCCTGTCTCCCATATGGGGCAACTGCAACCTGTTCACCACCTTCTTTATCCATAAGAACTTGATCTTCATGGTTCATCATGTTCCATTTGCCAGACTGCAGATGTTTTAAATTAGTTTGTTTGCATTTATAATGTGCTAATAATACTCTGCAGCATATTTCAAAAAAATAAAGACTAAAGTAAACAGGAGTTTCCTGTATACTCCAAGTAAGCTTTTGAAAAGTCACTCAGAAAAGGAAGTTGCTTGGTTTCATACAAGTGATAAAGTTTGAAACTTCAGCATCACAAAAACTTACACACAAAATACTGATTTTGTTTTCTCTGCATCTTCTATTTCCTTGCAATAAAACAATTGTAGGATTGCACTAGTAGACAAACTAGAATTTTGTGTTGTTCTGAAAAAGTCTCTTCTTACCATAGAGTTGCTTCTATTGACTGCTACAAGCAGAAGCAGCAAACTTAATCCTGCTGTATAATCTATATGTTTCTGCAATAATGCAGCTTAGTTTTTATTTACTTCCCAGCATCACTGATATTCTAAAATCTTGACCTTTCTTATGGTAAGACAACATCAGTTTTGGAACTGTGATTTGTATTTGGAGGATCCTTTCAAATGTAACTCATTTACATCACTGAAATGGCAGTTATATCAATATCCAAGGCTCCCTGTCAAAAAAGTAAAAAAGTGTCTTGACTAATTGGAGCTGAAATCATTGGCTTCACTGGTGTGTCAATTCCTACAGTTCTTGCATAGGAAACATGCACAATTTGGTCTAAGAACTTAGAAAAATACTTACAAAAATTTAAACAAATAATGATAAAAATAAGTACTTTTAGAAATTAAATAAAAATACTTTCTTTCCAACAGTTTTAAATCACTAAGTCACACTAACAAGTGAGTTGAAAGCTATACAGTCTAAAGGGTCACGAACAAGCGGAAGAGAAAAAAAAAGAGAAGCCTGTTTACAGCAAAACATTTTCCTGGCATGAATTTTTTAGCCCAGGCAGATGGTTGAATTTTGTGGGTAAGCCAGCATGGGATCAGTTTTGAAGAAACAACTTCATGAGTGCTTGTAGCTCTTACTGTGGATAATACAAGGATACATAACATGTTATGTGTACATCATCCTGTCACCACAAAGCATTGGCAAACCTGTCAGCAAAATAAACATCAATGAAATTAAAACATGGTTAAAGAAGTGTTAAATAAAGTTGGAGCTGTTTTGTTGGGGTTTTTTTATACAATACCTTTTAGCTATTCCTTCTTCTAGAAGTTCTACAACTTGCTTGTAGTCTGTAACTAAATGTTGAGTCAATCCTGCCAAAGATTTAAAAAGACTTAAGTGCATATTTTTCTCAGGAAGTTTCAGTCAGTTTACCCAACAATTTACCCAACACCAGGAGCATAAGGACGTTCTGCTGGGATGCCAGCCTATTCTCTAAGCAGTCTCTCAACTGGAGTAACTATTTTACCTTTTTTTGAAAAAAAAAAAAAAAAAAAAAAAAAAAAAAATTGCAGTCCATCCTTCAGATGCAGTGATATGAACATAAAAAATGCCTTGTACCTTCAAAGTACAGACCTTTTTCCTATTTGTCTGTGGAACAACGGTATTTAAAAAAACAATATAGTGAAACTCCATAAGAAATTTTCAGCTATGTCACTGACATTAATTGGGCACAGATCCTGTAAAGCAGCTTTTTGCCACTGCCTCTGGATAACGGCTCTGCTCACGCAACTAACAGAATTAGGAACTGTGAATATTTACCATCTATTTCACCAGTCTTCAGCCTGCAACACATAGGAGTCTTCACTCTCTTTTCTCCCCATAGGATAACCAAATAATGACATGAAACATCTGGCCTTTTCATATCTTCTACTTTCAGGCGTTTTGTTTAATTTTGATTTTATTTTTAAGGGGAAAAAACCCCACTGAAAACAAATGAAAGCAGCACTGCGTTCAGAGCCTGCTGTGTGGGAGTGGTGGCTGTGAGTAACAGGGCCCCAGTGGAGGGCAGTGTAATGCTATACTGCAGCGGCACTGCCAACCCCCTGCAAGAATGCAAATTCCAACAGACACACAAAATTAACTTCAAGAGACTTGTATTTCACATAAATCCAATTTAATATACCTTGTTTGCATTTTATGGTGATGATTAGTTATTATTTGTACTGCAGTGACTCCTACAAAACACCTGAGTTGTGAAGCAAGCCTTTGTCATACAATACCTAGTAAAACACTCCTCTGTGGAATGTTTTATCCCAGCTGGAATCCAGGGCTACTGCCACCTCCCACACTGATTTAGGTATGATTTGTTTTATTGCAGACCACAAACGTGTGGATGAAGGCAGAAAACTGAAAAATGTGGTTTATTTGGATCAAATAATTTATGTACTGCTAGAATGTAAGTCAAGATGAATATAAAATTCAACAAGACTGAAATAAGTACTTCTGACATTATTGGAGTCTAACCTTACATGATAATAGCTTTTTTAACTTTAAATGAAAGCACGATCTAAGCCAAAGATGGGAATTTCTTTTAGTCCTTTAACAACTGATACAAATGAAGAAAAAAACCCCAGATTTTTGGATCATCCACACTTTTAAAAAAAGAAACCCTAACTGTAGTGTGCATGCATGCACACCCACACACAGAGAAAGTATAGTATAATTTTCAAACAAAAGCATTTCTTCTGCTCTCTAGTGTCCCTTTACAATACGTTAATTCCAGAAGTCATCACATTTTCCATTTGAGAAAGAGGCCCATTATTTTTCCAACAGCACTGGGATCTTCAAAGCTCAGAACATGGAAACTATCTTATATTGTTTTCCCAGACACTTTTTCAGGGTCTTATTCAACTGAATAAAAATCCAGTTATAAAATGGAGGCATGGAAGAAATTCTTACCTACCTACATTTCCAAAAGTACTGGAATAGTGAATCTAGCACAGAGCTCAAAACTTTTAGTTTTTCAATAAGGTAAATGAAATATTGTAAATGATGTTTGAAAACAATAGACAAAGCGTTCTGTTGGCTGCTAGAGAAAGAAAAGTTAAAGTTCCAAAGATAGATCAAAAACACTTGTCTAGAAATCTGCCTTGGAGTTAAGAAAGGATCTCCCCCAGAAAAGTGTCTCAGAGTAACAAAACAGATTGCATCATTTCCTGATTTAAGAGAGGCCGATTCCTTAACAGTGCGACCATCTGTGAGGGAGAAGTTTGAAATGAATCCAACCCAAAGCACTGAAACACTTTCAGCATTTTAAAGGCTACAATCTCACAGTCTTTACGTGGAAAAATGATGGGCTGGAAACTATTCAAAATACTTGGTGTTCAGAGCTGGGACTTCCTGACTGGACTTGCAAATGGAAAATGCATTGCCCAGAGCATCTAAGCATCCTTCAATAGCATGTTTTCTGATTTTCTTCTCTGTTCTTCATCTAGTGCTATTATACAAACATACATATATATATATATGATAATCTGGATATCATTGACACCAACCACACAATTGATAAACTAACGGTACGCTGGGGAGCTCCTGATCAAAGTCAGCAAACCTTCAAATTGCTGATGGCTTGCAAGAAATATAATGTAAATAAATAAGATGCTCATCCTTAACATACTGGACCTGTGGGAAATAGAAAATTTCTGAGGTTTGCTGTTGTTCATCTTTATTTCTTCCATACGGCAAATAACCCGGAAGGGCAATAAAAAACAAGCGCCCCTCCTCATAAGCTTGCTGATAATTATGATCCCAGCCATCTAGCTACTGGAAACAATACTCTTGCACTCTGATCCTGTACAGAGACACTACATATAAAACTGCCAAAGACTACTTCAGCACGTAGAAGGCCCTCATTACAGAGATCAGCAACTGCTGATTGCAGCAATACATTACTGCAGCTGAGAAGGGCATTTTGTACCAGTGTTGTGAACCATTTCATTTTCTTGAATTTGATGTTATTGAAATCAAGCTGACTGTACTCCTCACCTACATTCAAAACACCTCTGGACTTTCTCACTACTGCTTATTTTTGATGTGAGCTAGTGAGTGTAGTTCCAAAAGGAGCTATGTCATCACACCTTCTTTGTTAGTCCCTCCTCCAAAAGACACCAAGGTTGTCTCAAGTAAAACAAACTGTTCCAGTTCTTAATTGCATAAACTGTACATAACCGTATTTGTTTATTAACATATATTATATACACATATTTTTTTAAAAAAACCATCATCTGACTGTTGCCCTAAGCCACTGACTCATCAGCCTGAAATCACTTCCGTTCATGTTCTCTCACAACATCTAATTATACCCCATCATGCCTTCAGCAGAGAAAATACTTCATTTTTCATGTGATCAGATTTTCTAAAAATGTGAATCACATGTATCATTACAATTAATTTTTTTCTTATAGGCATTAACACTGATTTTTTTGAGGCTGTCGTAAGGTACGCAGAGAAAAGATCTTCTAAAATAAAGTATTCATACCGTATTTACAAATGTGGCCAAAACTGACAAATATTATGTAGGTTAATCTTTTTCCCTTATTTTTTCCTCAGATTTCATGAAATCTAATCACTTGGGAACTTTTATGGAATATTTCACAATACTAGCATAAAATTGTTCCACTTAAAATTTTTAGTTGTGTCTAAGTATAAAATCCTTATTCAAAAGGGGTAAAATTTAGTTAAAAAAAAAGACACCAGAACCAAAACCCACCCACTCAACCAACCAAAAAATCCAAACCCCAAAAAACCCAGAACTGAAAAAGAAGTGACAGATTTGGCCTGGAAGGTTGAAGATGAAGACAAAATAGTGACAAAAGGCAAGCCAGCCCATTGGCAGAAGCTGTAACTTCATTTTCTTTTAAAACAAGGAAACTCCATTATGCAGCCAAGGAATCACTGGAGATATAAGGCCTGAGAAAAGGGATGGAAATTGCCAAGGAAGGAAGCAGTTTAAAGACCTTTTCTCGTCTGGTGAATGAGCAGCTGCTAAAAGAAAATAATTAGTATCTGTATTCCACCAACAATTAAGTTCTCCAATAACAAACAGGTAGAAAAGAGAATCTTGGAAAGACCTCAACAAAGGCCAAATGTTTATGAACCTGCTTTACAAGGAATGATAGGCTTGCCATACTAATGAGACCATCAATTCATCTATTTTCTAACTCCCTTGAACAGGATGCTGATGTGCTGGAAAAGCACTGCTGAAATAACCAGAATGCCAGATAGTCCCTTGTGTATGGGACAATGCAAGTTCAACATTTCCCAAGTGCTTATTTCAAGTTTTGAGAGGAGGACCTGCTAACAACCGTTGGTTATTAGATGCCCTATGACCAATACTGCAGGTGCCCAGGGAATGAGAGCTGCAAATTCCAGACTCCATTCAATCACATTGTCAAGTCACCCTATCTGTTGTCATATCTTGCCTTAACTCTGAAGTAAACATAACAACCTGACGTGTAATGCCATGATAACGAAAAAGAGAGGGAGAAAAGTAAACCAGGAAGAAGTAAAAAGGAATTCACAAAACAGAGACAAGCCAGAACAAATCAGTATTTGATCTGATCTGACAGGACCAATAAAATTCTGTGTGATAAGCATTTTGCATGCTAAATACACACCCTCCAGGTGTTACTATCCACTTGGTGGCCAGCCTCTTACAGAGTCAGTGATACCAGAAATAACGCTGGAATTCTGCCCACTAGATATAACATACACTGAAAAGAAACATATTAATTTACTTTCTAAACAAACTCACTAATTTTTGAAATTTGCATGAGTTTGGAAACGGCTTTTCCTTCTGACCTCCACTGTAAAGCTACCCTGTATGATTTTGCACTGGTGCATTGATTTTGAGAGACATGCCTTTTGTTAGTTGTTGGTCAGATAAAGGGTGACATAGCAGGCAAACTTTACATCAGGAGCTAATCAATTTACAAAGTACCAACAACCAAACTCAAATTTAAAGCTACGTAAGACCCTAAAGCGAAGGCACCAATTAAAACTGAAAATTACCTGGAAGTACAAAACCAATGAGAAGATAACGACTAAATGACACACATGTGAAAGAAAAAAAAAATACATGTGGGTAGTGTTTTCATCTGTGTCATTGATTTGAAAGCTATGATTCACTAGAAAACATAAAGCCACCTGAGGGGCTGCTGCTGCTGGCATTAATTAAAGCATGTGAGGTTTTTAATCATATAATGCACCTACATTACCCATTCTGTGCTTTTTTAGTTAATGAAGGAAAATGAAGCTTATTGGGTTCTCACTTGGGTAATACAGATTTTCATTGCTTCTCATGGCCTGCCTGCAACAGCAAACAAGTTGAGTTTATCTACTTTTTAAATTATTTTATATATGTATTGCTGCCAAGGACTGAACCATGTATGGTGGGATTTCAGGCTGGTCTGGAGAACTCATTTAGAGCTGATGTAAGTGGACTTCTTGGTTAAGTTAAGATAAGATTTCTTTAAAACAAAAGAAAGCAAAACACTATGGCTCCCATATGACTTATACCTGGCAAGGCAAACAGGAAAGTGTAGGGTAACAGAGTGGTAACAGTGGGGTAACAGAGGCAAAGCTTTCAGTTTATTACACATGTTCATATTAACAAGCAAAATATTTGAGGAAAGTAACGCCTGAAGATTAGAAGCAATTAGGATCACAGCAGGAAAATATGCAAAGACATATACAGATCTGATCCACATTTACTTGAAATTCTGATGCTAGTTGTGAAGCCCACTCTCACCTTGTACATATGGTCCTGTTTCAGGGTGTTCTCGGACTCGAAGTGTGTAAGGTTTCTTTCGGTCTGATTGTTTTAACAGATCTCGGACACGCTCATTATAGATTTCAAGAAAACTGAAAAACAAAGAAAAAAAAAAAGAATCCTAAATGTAAATTATTAAAAAAAAAAAAAAAGGAAGCATATATTTAGACAATGTAAGTACCTAAATCTTACAGATCTCTCATGCTATAGTTGACTAATTCATTTGTATTATCTCTGCTACTGCCCCTTCCTATGCAGTGCACGTAGAAAGAACTCATAGTAGCAAATTTCCGAGAAGCAAGAGGCATTCAGTATTTTATTTAAGAATTCATAAAATATGCTTTTTTTAACACTAGTGACATGCTTTTTTAACACTGTGGACACAGTCCACAGATTTCCAAACATAATGCTTCGTTAGATCACTGGAGTAACAAATGAGAATGGAATGTAGGATTATGGCTCAAATTTAAGAGTTAAACAAACAGGAAGTAAATTTTTAATGCACTCCTATTTCAGCTGTCTATACAAAAGTGAACAGACAGCATCCAAAGAACTGTACAGAGATTGAAAAATAAAACCAGCAGTTTCTCATCCATTCTCTGTGTTCTCCCCCTTGTTCTGAAATGATTAGGCAACTGAGGAAACAGAAACAAAATAAACTAGTCTTTACTTTGTTTGATTACAGGAATATGTTGTTGAAAGCATTCATAGCATCGGCCAAAACACTGACACGCTTACCTGACCTTTACTCTGCAAGATGCTGTCTGGTCTGAGTAATCATCCTTCCTTGAAAAAAGGCCCTGTACAAATCAGAAGTTTATGTAAGTTCTAAATCCATTGAGAAAATCTAACTGCTTAAACAAATGCAAGTGAAAAAAAAAGGTACCTCACATATACGGGGTGTCAGCCCAATGGATGCCTTCAAATAATAAACAGAAAAAAATTAATGTACTTGCTGTGACTCTTGCAAAACTTATTTTTAAATAAAAGCCAAGTTACAAGAAAAGGACAGAATCACAGTGCAGCATTAAAGTAATGACTGTATGGTGTATTACAACACAAACCACCCTGGAGTGTAGGTCAGAACAGCATGGCAATGTTCTACTACTCCAGCTGAAGCATCTTGCATGTGAAACTGCAAAGTCTCACATGCCATGCCATGTCAGCTGTTTCAGCTTCAGTGCAAACGTTCTTTACAGCAGAAGTCATTTTAGAGCAACCTATACAGCAGCAATGAGAAGTTTAGAGGCAACACTGAAACTAGCTTAACTAGTCATGAATATATTGGTTTTTTCTTATTCTACTTTTTTTTTTTTTTTGCTATGGCATCACAGAACAGGCTTGGAACAGCTTTATGTTCTAGATTTATAAATCCAGTCTCTTAGAGAGAATGGGATACAGACTGCTAACAGCACCCAAACTAGCCAATTTAAACTTTGCCAAAACAGTCACAGTGTATTTTCACGTGATGAACTGCTCTTATGACATGATTGCTTGCACTTCAGTGACCCAGTGCCAACACACCCTGAGAAAGACTTAGGTGGAATCTGCTTGCTGAACAGCACAAAAGGATTTCAGAAGGCACACCTGAAATGGTGTTGGGGAAAGAAAGTCCAAGTTCATCAAGTGAACCACCATGGGCAAAAGTTCAGTTTATACCAAACACTTGTTTCTTCCTAGTTTTGAACACTGTTTCACAGTGAATACCATGAAATATTAAAGATCAGATCAAAGTAGGATTCCACTGGAGAAAAAAAATCATTTTATAAGCCAGAAATCTCTTCAAAACACAACATGTGGAAATTGCCTTAGAAATAATGACGACTTCAAGATGTGAACATTCTGAATTGCTGAGATATTTTCAAAATAATGTAGTAACAAATATACTAGTTTGTCACTTATTAACCACAACTTTAACAATTTTTCAGGCTTTCATGGAGTTAAGCTTGATTTCACAGAAAATGAATGGAGAATCAGGTCATGATTTAACAAAATCCTGTTGTTGATGTCTGTGAGGAAAATAAAATCTAAAAATCCAAACTCTTGTCAAAAGTACAAACCATGTCAGAATAGTCTTTTTTCTTATCTTCAGGGTTAGAACAAACTTTACCCACATTTCACATTAAAAACTGAATCCCATGGGTGTAGGAAATAGTGGTCCACTCACGCAAACTGTTAAATTATTTTTTTCTTTAGTGACATGTTTCACCATCAGCCGAGAATATTTATGGACAGAGATCAAATTGTCTTGTGTTGCAGCAGAACACAGGAAATCCTCAACTGACTTCATTGATCTGAGTACCACGACTAAAATGCCCTTTAAGTGGCTCCTGGTAGACAAGAATCTTAAAATGCAATGGCTTCATTCAAATACATTTCAAAACTGGAAGTGAAGAAAGTATTAGTTTCCACAGGCCAAAGGATAACTTCTGCAACAGATAAATGTCTCAAATAGAGAATGAAGCCTGTTACAGAAGTATTCCTGTGAATTGTATCCAGTTTTATTTGTGAAAGTGATTTAATTTCAGCATAGGTCAGACTGCCAAAAAATTCCATGAGAATACTTTATATTATCTTGAGCTATATATTTCTAATACAGAACTATTCAGAGGCATAGATTTCTTTCCGCCCACCACCACAATGGTGGCAATAAGATTCATACATAGTAAAATGAAGATTATCTAAAATAAATATTTAAAGTACCGTCGTATTTTCTAGCAGTTTAGCTGATACTGTGTTATTTACCTAAATGTAAAGGCTTAACTCTCATTTTATATATATATAAATACCAAATAAAACACATATAAAAGCATTCTGCCCAACATGCACCATAATCACTGTTTAAAAATAAAGTGATATTTCTGCTGGACATCCTGCCCTCAACCCTAAGTGTAAAATGAATGGCGTAACTCACAGGTGTTCCCATCATTGTGTAAGTTTTTCCTGAACCTGTCTGTCCATATGCAAAGAGGCAGATGTTGTATCCTCTAAATGCACCTGACAGCACAGAAGTGCCAAGGTCCTGGAACACCTGAAAAGACCAAAAGAAACAAAACAGTCCATCAACAATACTCCTCCCTATAAACACTCTGCTTTACCTGTAGATCTTGCAGCTTTAATAACTTCTCGGGAACAAGCATCTCCACATTAGTCTTTCTAATTTATCAGGCACAATATTAAGCACACAGTGTTCACTTGTTAGATCTTCCTCCAGATGCTGGTATGCCAAGCGTGGTGCTGACAACAAGCAGTAGCATTTAATTGTGCTTCCTTGCCTGCTCTTGTTTTATGCTTAGACTATATGATTTCTCAAGGATCTCTCCCACCCTGAGTTTTTACAGTCCTCAGCATAAACCTGACAGAAAACATGGTCAAAGCTCTTTAACGCAATTACATTAATAGGAGCATTAGGCATCAGAACTATAGGTCAAAAGCTAATCAAAGTCTAACCCGTAGCCTGCAAGCAGACCTCACCTAAGCAATACTTCTATCTTACCTATCTGGTCCGTAAATGATACCACCAAAGGCTAAACACTATTTTCTGTTCATGCCACACACATGGTGATGTGCCACCTTCCACTCATTGCAATGCAGAGCTAGGAACTGTTACCATCAAGTCAGTGTCAGCCTCTAGGGGCTTCCAAAGCTTGCACTGGTCCCACTGTGGCTGCAAAAGTTGGACCAGACTACCCACACAGCAAGATCTGAACAGTCATTCCTTGTGTGTTTTGACCTTTCAAAAGAAATGTTACAAGTATTGACGGTTTTGCTATTCACACAGAAAACTAGCTAGTACATACAGAGAGATGAATATGATTTCAGTGTTTTGCTGCTGTGAAGTTTCACTCACTACCAGGTCATTTGCTTCTCCAATAGACAGATAAACGTACTAAACCTGATATAAGAATCAATAGAAAAACATACTTAATAGATATCACCACTTATCTATACTCTCCAGGAAAAAATTAGTAAAAAACAACTTTCCCAAGACTTTTATTTTCACATCGTATTTCAATTCGAACTGAGACAAGATGCTAGTTTCTAGCTGAAGAATCAGTAACATTCCCACATGGCAAGATTTGGCTACTCCTGCCAGTATTTGTAAGGGTATGTGGCATGTCAGAACATCTGCTTCATTAGGATTATCAGACCAAATAACTTTTCCATTCAAAGAGTACAGTAAAAGTCATAAACAAAACACATGAATACAAATGTAATAGACAAGGTATAACAAAGATAGTGACAAACTCACCAGTTGCTACTGGACAGCTCATTAAGAAACTGAAGCATAGCTTTGGAGAGGGCCAAGCTAGACTTCATAACCAACAAGTGGGGGAAACAAAAGGAACAGGATGATTTTGGATATTTGAGGGGGGCCTGCAGGGCTATACAAAACTCATTAAGGAATGTTTAACGTGAGGTGATCAGAAAGGAGAAGAGGGTATATACGGGGCTAGTCTCATGTGAGCAACAGTAGATCAGTACGCTTGTCTGACTGAGCCCTGTGCCTGATTACAACAGTCTGTCCTATTTTCTTACTAAATCCTTTCTTGATGATCTTTCCATGTAACCATACTCCATCCCATGTCTGAGTGCTGTTAGGACTAGATGCCAGTATCTGGAGAGACTGGAGAGAATTTGGGGACAGCAGTGGAGTCAGAAGACCTCAGGCAATATAGCCATCACATCAGTGGTGCCAGCAAATGAAGCCAGTGAGAACCTCAGCGTTAGTAGCCAGTGTGGCCATGGACCTAAGAAGCATGGGTCCAGGGTGCTAGCTACTGGAGAAACTGGGGGGAAGTAAATTCAGGTCAGCAACTGAAATCAGCCTCAGGTTATATGTCTGCCATATCTGTGGTAAGAGCAACTGGAACAAGTTAAGAGTCTAAGTGCCATCCATTAGAGTGGGACTATGTGTCATAGCATCTATGTCCCAGCTACTAGGGGAACTGGAGCAGTGTGAGGGTTTGTGTCAGCAGCTGGAGAGAGGACCATGGGTCCCAGGGCCTGTGTTGCAGGTACCAGCTCCTGGGGTAGGTGAGGTGAAGCAAATGAGTGTCTCAGCATCAGCATCTGGAGTAGGGAAGCGGCATGGATGGTGGGGGGCAGAGATGGGGCTAGAAGGCTGATATACATCAGTGTGGGCGTGTCTAATTTGCTAGCAAGCTTAAAACTGAATAAACTGGTGAGAAGGGGGTACACAGTTCAGGAAGGAATATTAAATGGACGTAGAGCCCATACTGATAGTCAAGGGATTCAGGACAGGGTACTTGTGAGCACACGCACATTTGCTAGCGAGCAGCAAGCTGGGCTTTCAGGCAAGCAGAAGACCTGTAGAGCAGCTAAGAGGACTCAGGGTCCAGGCAAGGGTATTATATAGACAGAGGGCCTGTGCTGGTATTTGAAGGATCTGTTCTTCAGACCTGGAGTGCAAGGGTATGTGTGTTTTCACTAGCAAACTTCAATCCAAATCAGCTGGATAGGAAGACGGGGACATGGATGTCTACGCTTGTGTTTCGTGTGTGTGCTGGCAGCATTACATGTGATTCTTGTTGAAGGCAGTACCTTGTGGAGTCATCTGCATAGGCAGCCACATCGGCATCCTGCGCCCACTATCCTTGTCAGCGTTCTTTTGGTGTACACACTAAGACTTACTAGTGCTTGAACCTGCAAAGGGGAAAGCATCTGCCCCACCCGTTAGTGCAGGCTGGAGAGACCTCCAGGTGTCCAGACATCCAGGGCTGGCTTCCAGGGGCTGGGCAAGAGGAATGCCCAGGTCCTAGCATCCATGGGAGGCAGTGGCCTTAATCATACCTTAACTGTATCAAGTTTATTATTGGGAACAACTCATCTATGGTCTTGAATAATTAGATCAAAGCCAAAAGACCAGGATATACCCTGAAAACTAGTAGTCCATTTGCAGCATATCTGGCTAGTAATTCCTCACCAAGAACTATATGCCATAAAAAGGTCAACTTTTATGGACAGAAAGGTAAAAAAAAAGTAATACTATTAGCAAAATAAAGCAATGGTGCATAGTTCATGAATGAGTGAACAAATAACTGACATATTAGCATCATGGTCAAGTTGTGCTGGAGGCCAATATATCAGTTTCACCTGATAAACAAGCATTGCCCAAATTAAAAAAAAAAATTATCTATTATCACACTAGTTTTACAAGTATCAGTATATACAGAGACATGGGTACACATTATTTGCCATCACAAAGGTTTAGAATTTGTATAAAGAAGCCAGAAGTGCACAAAAAGACAGAGAAGGGGCTTAAGAAATGAATGAGAGAGAAGGTGGCTACTGTGAAGCACTTGGAAATGTCTATTTTAAGGTGACACTATGGAAGGAAAGTGCACAGTTTAAGAGAAAAGGGAAGTTTATCGCCAGGGATTTTAATGGCCTGAGTGTTTAACATCAAAGAGGGCTTTAAAAAGGGCTAGGCAAAAACATGAAAGACAGCTAAGCAAGCTATACATCCAAACCACCAGGCAAAAGAAAGATGAAAAAACAGGGCAACAGTTACAAAGCAGTTTCTGAACCTTGTAGACAAGGAGGAAAAGTTGCATTTGATATGGTAAGGGGAAAAGGAAGTTCCTTCCTTCCAGTGGAAGAATGGTGTTACCACTAGAAACCTCTCTTAGAGCCATTACAAAAGCGGTGCTTCTGTTACCCACTTCAGATACAAAAGTTTCCCAATTCCACAATGAGAACTGAGAGAAAACTGTTCCTTATGAACAAAGTATAAACTGTATATATATATATATAAATATATAAAATAATTATATATATCATAAACAACACTTTGTCCATGAGACTTGCTTTCCGAGTTGTGAGAGAACGTAACTGCAGGGATTAGCCTGGGAGTTGGGTTTTCTTGGATGTTGCTTATAGCAGCATTTCAACATTTGTTTCTACTTAAATCCCTTCATCAATGGGAACCCCACTTAAAAATAATAATTTAATAAATGTGTCAAACTGTGCAATTAGCCCTGTTGCTTTTATTTTACTCATCAGTGGGATTCTGTGAGTCTGACTGCAATGGGATTTCTTACACAAAGAAGGCCTGCAGAAACTGGCCCTGTATTAGTTTCAGAGTTCACTTTTATGACATGTTCTGAGTCTTCCATTGCTCCTGATTTACTGTTTTGTTTTAGTAACCTGATTGCATTTGGCCAAATGTATCCCTATACTGTCCCAGCATAGTTCTTGCTTCTGAACTGAGCTTCACTGTTCCAGTGATTCAGCAATAGTCATGTCAGTCTAATAAAGAGGCCGCCACAAGTAACAGCCACAGCTGAACAGCACCTACATTTGACCATAAGCATGCCATTGCTTTAGAGTAAGTAATTGTTTTAGGTGGTAAACACAACAAGCTACATGCTAAACACAGTGATTCTCCTTTCACTAATACTGATACACTCCCTCTAGCCTCAGCGAAGAAAGAGGTCAGCCTCATATTTACATCACTATAACAGAATAATTTGGTTTTCATCAACGAAGATATCTAGAAAAGCATCTGAGCATTAACAGCAGCCATGCAAATCACTGTAACCGATTCTTGGCACGAGTCGTCAATCAACACAAGATATAAATCAAGTTCCTTACACTGTACAGCCCATAGATCAGTCTAATGACTTCAGAAATCTGTTTAACTAATCCCTTACAGTAAATCTGTACACTGACCAAGGACAAGACAGGAGACTCAATTTAGTATGCAGGTCAATAATGACTCACCAAACTGAATCTAGTGGTTTTATATGTGATCTCCACTCTCTTGTGCCTCCTCCAATTCTCTCACGGATATTTCAGCACCCACCACCCCTACACTGCTTCCTGCCATCCTCCTGCATATCTTCTCATCCACTCTCAGCTGTCCTTGGTCCAGAGCAGAGACACAAGGTGTAATGCTTTCGGAAAGGGGATATGACTGATCAGCCAGAACATGGGACACTGCCAACTGCTCCAGCAGCTGCATATAAGCCTTGCACCAAACACCACAGACTGATTCTCAGCCCTGGCAAGCCACAAAGAAATTCACTATAATTTAAATGTGTCATCAACTGCATGTCATACAGACTTCTAAAAGATGGAAGAATGGTAGCCTCTTCCAAATGTCTTCCATGTTACTCAACAGTCCTTGCCTTCCCGTCCACTCTCTTTGCCCTCTGCACCCCAGCTTCCAGAATTCACCTCCTCTCTGCATCCCCGGCTTTTCTACTTTTCTACTTACTATTCATTTAGATGGCATAATCCCTCAAGACTGCAAAGAAAAACAATCATAACATAATTCCTGAGCCACCTAACCTTTTTGCCTAAGGCCTTCCCTCTTAAGTTTGTGCTCCGATGTGAATTCTCCAGTAAACGCTGGACAGCAGACGCACCGTTAGGATCTCTTTCCTAGTTTGTTGGCACATAAAACTTGTAGGAATGTAATATCAGAGATCTCTAACCCTCTTTCAAATTGGTTCAACCTAGCCAGTTTGGTCAAGAATTATTGGGAAAAATGGGCCAAAACCAGACAGCCATTGTAAAACCACATATTTTTTTTTTTTCTTTCTCCAGAAAATCAGGATAAGAGACTGTGGTTACTACCTATTCAGTAGAGACTAAGATTTCACCAGCTATTTTTTTTCCTATAGATTCTGCCTGCTCTGGACTTCTTCAGCTACTTCAGCTCATGAGGTGAGAAGGACCTTCACCCACATTCCAAACTGGACTGCTGTGGGCTAGGACATCTCTAAGACAGGTGACTTGAATTCAGAGCAGGAGAAAAAGAATGTTTCTCCTGTGTGAGTGGCTCAATGATTTTCAGTAGCTGGAAATGTGAACATAGAGAAGAGGAAAGAATCTAAATTCAAGATGACAAGAGCTAGATCTGAAGATTGACAGAGGACTGGGGAACAAACGGGTAAAACAGCAACTGCTGAGAAACAGTAATACTGAAAAGAAGGAATGAAAAGAGAACAGGACTGATAAAAGGCTCTGAATAAGGACAAGGAGGTTATGGATTCAAACTGGACAGAGTTAAAGGAGGGAAAATGGACTAGTATCCATTGGGAGCAACAAATCAGTGGAAAAGAGACTGAATTTGGAAGCCAAAGCACAGGAAACCATTGGGTTATACAGAAGACAAGGAACAAGGACAAAAGTGTGAAACACAGACATTTGTAGATCTGGAGTCCAGAGGGTAGGATTTTGGGACAAGCCACATGGGATTGGAGTCAAGCAGCATAAAGAACAGGACTGAGAAATGACAGGATGCATTATCTCCTAAAAGAAGAATATCTAACTCCGAAGTCCCAGTTAAGCAAAGCTCTGTTACATTTAGTCTCTATTGAATACACGTGGCTACTCAGATGCTTCAATTCAAACATGTTTCAAGTGAGTCCTTTTTGAATTAGGCCCTGAGAGAATCTGTGTTATTACAAACAAAACTGGTTAGCTCTGAAAACAGTGCCATAACCCTATGATGATAACGAATTAGAAATTTAAAAATTATTTACTGAAATCCAATTATAAGTCAGTTCGTACTGTTTTATGTTTGTTCTTCCTGGTGAATTCCTCTCTCTCCTTTTGTGAAGATAAATTACAATTCATTTAATTGAATATAGTCTCGATTTAGACGGAAAAGCCTCTTTGTTTTAGTGTACTGCAGAAAAAAATGGAGAAGTGAAGCAGAGCAATGAATTTATGGCTTGCTTAAAAACAAAGGAGAGTAATTGAAATCAAAGCTTTTTCTTTGCCAATATCAGAGGCATTAGTCCAAATACATATCAGTATCAACAGCTGCAGATTATATTAGTAGTACTATGATTACTCATTTTGGACATACCTACTAACATATTTCATGATATAATGGAATTAATAATAATTTTTGTTGATCATGAGGAAAAGAGGAAAAAAAAGGATTCTTCTGGGATTCTTCCAAGTCTCATTTTTGAAATGAAACTTCATGAAGATGAGGTTTCACAAAGAACACGAGTTGGATATGGCTTCCTGCAGAGAGCACACCATTTGGCCAAGACAACTATGTCTTCCTTGCACGGCTGCTCTGTGTGATTGGCACTGTTCAGTTTGTTCCATGCAGGAATGCTTCTTTCAACAAAGCCTTAACTGGCTTTGCTATGCCTTGTTCTTGCACTTGCCCAGCTGTGTGAAGTCCATATCACATGGCGATCTGTGAAACACTCTACAATTTGTTACCTGTCAACTGTCCTAATAGTGGAAAAAACATGCCTTTCTGAAAAAGTTATGAGAAGGCATTAAGACAACTGTTATCGTTCCAGGTACTTGGCTGGCATGCTCACTACAAAGCAGCCAGGTTCCAGTTCAAATCTAACAAATCCTGAATCATACAAGTTATACCTCATTACAGGACTTGCTGTACAGATGTAATGTAGAGAAGGGGAGAAGGTTTGGTCTAAAATGTAGTTAAAATGTCCTAATTATGCAGTTCAGGAATACCAAAATGCTGTCCAAGAAGTTGCAATATCTACATATTTGGGGTTGAAACTGTTTAACATTAGATAAGGATAATCTACTTCAAGTATAACAACAGATCACTTAACTATTTCAAAACCTACTTCAATGTTCCTTTAGAAGATACAAGAAACAACTCAGTCTAAATATTTGCAGAACACGTAAGTTAAGCTGCTCACTGTGAAATCTTGCTTAAAAAGTTGTGCAGTTATGTACCTGTATGTTAGAAGCATAAAGAAAGATTGCAGCAGGAATCCTGCCCTTAAAAAAACATAAGGGCACATATAAAAAAGGACTTAAGTATATACTAAGGTACAAGGCTTACCAACTCTTAGCAGCAACCTAAGTTTCATGAATCAGTCCTAACTCAGACAAGGAATCACAGAACTTAATTTCTGAAGATTCCAGTATTAGTAATTTGCCCTTGTCCATACTAGAAAACCAGGCCTTTTTAACTGAAACTTGTTTTTAAACAATTTAAGGTTTACAGATTTATGTGCCAGGGAGGCTACTTCTACTCTGATTCAGTTAAAAACAGAACTATATTCAGTTTGATCTTATTTGTTTTCTTGATTTTTTGAAGCCATTTGTACAATTCATAAGCTTATACTCTTTAAACACATAGAAACTTTTTCAATCCTCTTTGGTTATACTACCAGACAGAAACATAAACCACGCTTCATCCATGAGATAGGCACTTGCTACCGAGGCAAAGCTCAAAGCCTCAGGTGGTACAAGAGCAAGCTGAAAACAGTTAATGCAGGAAACAGAAGATCCTGGCCCAGCAGTGCAGAAGGACCTCGTGATCATCAACAGCTAACGGTTACACTATATTTCTGAAGCAGATAAACGATTTCCTAAATGCATAGCCAGTGCACTGAAGTACTGTTGACTTGCCCAATGTCTTTCTCCTCTTTCTGTCTCTCCCCCTCCTTCAGTTAGCACCATTTCTCTTCAAATAAGTGGTTTCAACAAACCTCCAGTGCAAAACCTTGTAATTTTAAAAATTCCACATCATCCAAAGAAAACTACTATTCAAGTAAAGAATAACAGAGCCAAATAAAATGCTCCACAAACTTGGGCTTGGTATTAACAGCCCCTACAAGTGCCTTTAAGTGTCTATTAGATGGTAGACTATTTGATCACAGGAAGTTATATTCATTGCCTCCCTCTTAAAATGTATTAATTTTTTAAATTAACAATTATAAAAAAATAATTTCAGGATTATATTCTCATTCAAAATTGTTTTAAAGACACAAAAATGTCACTCAAGAGATTTTATGCATCTCAAGTCCAGCACCTTTGGTCTAGAATTACAAGGTCAAGTTTGCCATTGGCTATCATGCTGAAGTGAATGCTTCTGTGTGGGATAAGCGTGCCTGCTTCCCACCAATTTATGCTGCTTTCTTTTTTCTCCTCTGGTTTGCACACCAGCTTTTTTAATTTGGTCACTATGTATTACACAGGACATTTTTAGCCAATTCTAATACATACTGTTTAGACCTGGACTGTAGAACTTTGAAGACACAAACAGAAAATACTTCAGATGAAGTCTCACTACAGTGTATGTTTTGCAAATATTTATGTGAACACAAATTCTGAGGCTATAATAATAATAATTCAGTAAACCTCCAGGGACAGCATAAAATTTGAAAGTCTGCAAATTTCAGGGATCAATACTGATAAAGGTTATGGGTTTTGTTGGGGTTTTTTTTGATTGTTTGGTTGGGTTCTGGCTTGGTTTTTTTACCCTAAATAATTTCTGGTAAATAGGACTTTGCATTTTGCTTAGGCTCCAATGAACAGGCTAGGATCAACTCTGACTGAAGCAGAGGAGAAGGGAGGAGAAAGTGGAAAAAGTAGAAGAGAAGAAGCTACACCTTTGAGGTACACAAGCTAATACAATAATTTATCAAGTCTTATTTGTATGGTAAGATTTCTTATTTGCAAGTGTCTGAAATGGTCAATATTTAATGTTATCATTAGGAAACTAAATTAATCTTGGAAATTTCAAGGGAGTTTATTTGGTCAAGGCAAAAAAACAGACAAGAATAAAAGCTTCTGGTAATTTTTAAAAGAGGTTTTTGAATAAATAAAATTGCTACTTGTTACAGGCATAGTCCACATGCATCAGTATCAACAAACAACTCACTAAAAGCAAACTACTTGTACTGTAAAGCATAAGGCTAAATTCAGAATATTACAATAAATTCCCACAGGTTAATAACTGGGACCAAAACCAGAAAACAATAATCTTCTTGCATAGCACAATTTAAAAACAGCCTTTAAAACCTCACTGATATAATGAAAGAGGAAAAGACTAAAGAAAGATATACGCCAACAACTGCTTTTCGACATAGAATCAACAAATTTATAAATACTGAAAAACTCAACAGCTCTATTTCCATTAAAGGTTTGCCACGCAAGCAAGAAAACAGAAAACTTCTTCATCTGTAGATCAAAAGCTTCAGAGCATCTAGGCAGTTGCAGCAGATCCAGGTATAAAATTAACTTAGTATAAAAAAAGGTGCTGTTATTTACTATGCAAACAGAATCACTCTTAACTGATAGGTCAGGACAGTTTAACCATCTGCTTAAAATATAAGAGACTCAGTCCTTCGGTACCTATTTGTCACCATCTCCGCCATGAACAACAGATGCGCAGGATCTTATATTTGGTGTGTTTTCCTTACAGAATCTTTCCCCCCTCAAGCTACTACTGTTTGGGTTATAAAAAATTCTATTTAATTAAAATTGTTGCTACATCTCAGTTGTAACATCCAAAATGTGGATTTAAGGTGAAAAAACATTTCATGGAACGAAATTACGCAGAACTAAAAATTCCTGTCAAAATAATGAAAGCCTTGGTTCTAAAACCTTTACAAACCCCTCAAAATTAATTTAAATAAAAAAGGCAGAAAGAGGATGCAAGGAAAGAATATCTGAAAACAAATTTAGAGGTTTGTTCCAATAATGCAAGGGGTTTTCTGCACATGTTTTCTCATAAAGAATATTAAATGTCAGCTGAAGGGCTTTCTGTGCATGGCCAAAGAAAGCACAAGCAGAGGGAAGCACATTATGCTGATGAGCTGCACTGAAGCCTCTACTGCGATGTCAGGATTACTTCAGCAACACTACTTTTTGGTTTGAATAGGATAAAGGGGGTGGGGGGGCGGAAGCATCAGTTGGTTAGTTTGGGAACATTTCCTCTCTCTTGTTAAGAGGCCGCAGCTTCACAACTAGGATTACTTCTTTTCCTTCTCTCTATCCAGCCTTTTCAGTTTATTTTCCCAGTCAAACCGGAAGCAGGGGAGTGAAAGGGACAGCTTCTCTCCAGCTCAAGAAGCTTGGCCCGTGGCAGTGGCATTTGCACCAGAACTTAAGAGACAGTTCAGTTCTTGGCTCTGCCAACAGACTTCGTGTGTGTCCTTAAATCCCTTCATGCTTTAATTCTCCCTGTGAGAGACAACAATGATTTCTTTCTTCATCTTATCAGCTGTACGTTTTTTTTCCAGTGGAAAAACTGCTCTGTGTGGTAACATACATACACACACTATATTTAACAGCATGAAAATTCAAACTTGATGAAGGTATTTAGGTGTTATTGTAAAATACTAGAAAAAGTCACAGATAACATACGACAAATATATACTGTCCCTCTGGTGGGGCAGAGTGAAAATATGAGAAACACTGACTAGGTTGAGTGGTTGCTTTATATTCCTGCCATGTTATTAATGAATTATACAATCATGGAAATACACCTTATCCACTCATCAAAAATCTATTTCATTTTGAGAAAAAACCCAAAACAAAACACCAACTGTGCTTACCACATCAATGTAATTTATAAACGTTCTGACACAAGTCTTGAATTTCTAAAAGTTCTAAAGTACTCCATCACCAATGATGGAATTCCACCCTCTTTTTTTGTTTTGGGTGGGGTTTTTTCTCTTTTTATTAAATTGCTGATATTCTACTGTAAACATCAACCTGAAAGAGCAGACACTCATTGCAAAAATATTACCTGGTATTTTCACCTGCCTGTACGACACCACAGTCTTCTCAGATCCTTCTTTTCCTGCCCAACAGGGATTCCTATTGTTCAATCACTGAATTACAGAAAAGTAATTTGAATGCAACAACCACACAATCCAAACCCCACACCATTTGACACTGTATCAATATCTGACTTAGCTCAGTCCAGTTATACTTGTCAAAATAAAGCTTTCCACACAGGAAAAAAAAACCCTGATATGATTTTTGGCTTTACTAATGAATTCTTTAAATAAAACAAAATATAACGTGTAAATCTTAAATTTTATCCTGGTACTTCATCTGCCCATCGAATTAAGGTAGGTGAATCCTATCCCTTAAGGACTGAATGAAACCCCTTTTGTTTAGTGAATTGTGAAGCAGATGTTAGGCTTGGTGATTCTCTTCAGGAGAACAGCAGTATTTGTTAGGGAGATACCGTGAAAACAGCCTCTATTTTTCCTCAAAAGCTAGTAGTTATAAACTGTCACTATTTAAGAGGAATCGCACGAAAAAGACTGTCTTGGGGAGCTGGTTATTCTTCTGATCTAAACCTATGGATCACCTGGCAGAAGTCGCAACTTCAGACTTCAATTCTCTTTCAGTTACAGATATTCTTAAAACAGAATTGTCACAGGTACTCTATTTTTCCAAGAGCCCTGTTCAATTTATGTAAAATAGCCCTTACAGATACAGTTACTTGGACATACACAACGTCTCATCCATGTCAAAGGAAAATTCAGAGCAGTTGTATAATTCTGGATTTCCTTCAGGAATACATCCTGCTTAACTCCCAGCTAAAGAACACTCCTTGGTTGATTTTGAACAATTCTTCACTTGATACGAGAACTTCAATCATGGTACAATCGCACTAAAAGCAGAGGGGTGGGGAGAGTCAAATAAAAAAATATACATTAATAGATCAGACATGCTCAAAAAACATAGAAGATTTTTGATTATGCCTACTTTCTGCAAAAGAGTGAACAACTCTCTTGCAGAAGGCAATGAAAGACCTTGGCACCATTGTATTACTAAGATTAAAATGAACAAGCATCCTCAGGGAAATGAAGGAGAAAATGACAAGTAAATAGCTAGCCACACCCAACCTGCAACACTGTGTCTACAAACCACTTCAGGAGCAGAGGAACAACTATTTTGTTTCTCTGTCCCGGGAAGCTGGGACTGCAGGTTTGAATGTTGCTCTATCAACAGAGATGCTTGTTTGCTGGGTTGGAACAGAATTCCTTTCTGTGCTCTGCATCTTCACCAGCAGAATAGCAACATGCTGACTTACACTAGTGCCAGCAATATGCAGCTAAGCAGTATTTCTCCTGAGTGAATTCTGGGTCAGACCATGCAAGAATGGAACCACAGGGGAAACTAAAAACTTCAGCTTTTTTAAAGGCCTAGCAAAGGCAAATGTCACAGCTGGAAGAAGCAGCACAATGTTCTCTACATGTAGTCATAGTGTTTTACTCCACCAGGACCAGAAAATGTTTCAGACATCCCACGCCCCTGTCCCAGATATTACTTCATGCCAGAAAAATAAATGTAATTTGTCACTTTAAATGTGATATGATCATTATCTGTGCCTAAATGTCTACCAAAGGAAAAAAAAAAAAAAAGAAGGCGTGGGTAGTTTTACTAATATCCCTTAAAATGAGCAAAATAAATACTGTGAGAGTTACTAGGGTTGGGTTTTTTTAATACTGAATTATATTGTTCTCGCAATGAAGAGAGCAAGGAATAAATAATAGATTATAATGAAGTTATAAATATCCAGCATTTTATACCACCACTGCTAGCTCTTGGCTAGAATCCCAGGTCATTAGCGGATGTCTGTGATTCCATGTGAAAGGAAAGTAAAGAACAACATAAAATTAGTAAGTTTTATTGTTTAAGGCAGCAGGGACAAAATCAGTTCTCAGCTGTCTCTCTGAAAATAACTACCCATTAATTTTGTGAGAAGACTGGGGATGGAGATGGAAAAAAGATTGTTCCTTGACTTTATTGCAAGGGCATGGGAGCAAAAAGTAGTGATCCAAATTTTTTGGTAATTCAGTAAGGGCTAACAATCATCTGTAACACTCAGACAACAGCACAATATCATTGTCAAGATTAGATTTCTGCTTTTTTCCTTCCAGCTGGAAATGTGTACTCTCTTCATGTGTCAGCTAATTCAAGTTGATGTTTTTCCTATTAGATCATCAGCTTTTAAAATTACTACACTGGAAAACAGTTCTTAAGCGTATAAAATATACCTTCCCAACAATAATCCCATTTCTTCACCTTCATACAAGAGACTTTTGCATTGCCGGAAGAAAGCAGAAATGAAACAAAAGAGATGACAAGACATTGAAAATACTAATTTATATAAACAATTTTTTTAAAATACCACTAGAAATTCTACAAGGCAGATTCCATTTGTAAAACTATCAACAACAACTGAGTTTCAACAGTACCCAAACTTGATAGGCTTCACTTCATGCTTCTGAAAGCAAATTTCCAGGGTTTGTCATTGTTTAATCTGGGCTCGTAAGCACTCATGGAGTTTGGCAGTGCTTGGTTTCAATTGCACCTCAAATTTCAGTTTTTGGTAATTACAACTATGATAGCTGTTGGAAAGACACACAGTAACAGTTTCAATAAAGTATGTCTTGAGTTTCATCTAAATAATACTATAAGCTAATAAAGGAATCATAGAATCATTTAGGTTGGAAAAGACCTATTAAGATCATTGAGTCCAACCATAAACCTAACATTGCCAAGTCCACCACTAAACCATGTCCCTAAGCACCACATCTACATGTCTTTTAAATACCTCCACGAATAAATAAAAAAGAAAAAAAAAAGAAAAAAAAAAGAAAAAAAAAGAAAAAAAAAAGAAAAAAAAAGAAAAAAAAAAGGTGGGGAGAAACAAACAAAACCCCTAAAAAGCCAAATCTTCTTGAAAAACTGAAATCCTAGAAGTACTGATTTTGAGTTCCACTGAAAACTGCATTAAAAACCCCCATTCTCTTTAGACTTTAAAAGGCAAAAATACAGCAGTTTCTTGAACAGTTCCATTTTTAAACTGTTTTTTCACTGTCCAAGCTCAGAACATTAAAATCCAAACAAAAAGCAACTACCTTTGCAACAACAGAATTTTCTACTTCATAACAAATTAATTGTATTATTAGCAGCATATGTAAAACGGGTTTCAGATTTCTTGCAGTAATTTGTTTCCCTTTAAGCACACAAGTAAATATAGTTTTACCTGCCAAGGCTGAGACTGAAGAATCTGCACTTTGCATAAAGCAATCAGCAGCGGTTAAGCAAAGAAAGGAGTGGCTTACCATGTTCTCTTACTCTGGTAAATACACTGATTGTCGCATCAGATTCAGCCAGTGAAAAACAAATCCTTTGAATTAAGTTGTTACAGATGTATTAAAGGAAGAACCAACGTATAACCTGATTCTATAATACAATATAGACATATATTTTGTTTATAATTTGGGATATTAAGCAATTTATAGCAGCATTTTTTCTTAATAAAGCAATTCATATCTTCTATAAACTACTCTTTTTATGATGATACTGGACACACCAGAAGTGTTGCCACTTTAAGACAGAAGTCTATATTTAAAATAAATTATGTTTCCATAATTGGAGAGATGAGAAGGTTTAAAGGACATTTATTTATAATACACAGTAGTCACTTCTACTTTTGTATTTCACAGGAAGAAAGCAGATTAATGTATTCCTACTAGTTTCAGGCAACAGACTTAAGACTACATCTATTTTAATCCTAAGAGGGATTTTTCTCTGTTGCTTGTTTTCTTAAAGATATAAAAGTACACATCTTTTGTGTAGGTGTGTAAGAAAGTTTGACCAGCTTTTAGAATATGTGCAGACAAGTTGAGAAACAAATACTCCATCAACCCCACACGTGCGTGTGTGTGTGTGTGTGTGTGTGTGTGTGTGTGAAAGGGACCTTTAAAGGTCATCTAACCCAACCCCCTTGCAATACACAGGGAACAATGATACAACAGTGATGTTTCCACTGAGTAAAGCTCATTACACCAATGGAACTATTTTTATACCTGTGTTTTGAAATACCTACCTAACTACTCAAGGACTAAATGGGCACAAAAGGGATGTAAAGGAAAAAAAATTATACACTTGTACAAATTCAGATATCACTTCAATTTTTCTTGAGAAGAGGGAGAACCAGCCGTCAAATCCCCAAGCAAGTTTCTTGACCATGGTTCAGTTCTTCAAAGATTCTTGCAGAATTGAAGCTTTGTGGGATTTTTTAATTGCATTTAAAAAAAAATGCCATCTACAGTGCATCCCACAACTTTTTTTTTTTTTTTCTTTAATAATAATAAAATAAAAAAAAGGTTTGGAGCTGTACAAAATCCTCAGGGGAAAAAAAAAGTCCTTTCTACATGTATATGGTTTTAGCAGCTTCTTGGAAAATACAAACAACAGGAGGTAATTTAAGGTCACTTAGGAGTTCATGGAGAGCTCTTAGCATCCTCTTGTCAAGAACATATGAAAAATAAAATTTGCCAGGACTAGTGGTTGAGTAAATTGTTAATTCTGATCTTTTGCCAGGTCACTGGCCTCTGCTCATTTCCAGCTTGCAAGTACTGGGCAGCTGCATATTAACAGCCAAAGATGCAATGAACAGTCACAGCACACCTAATTAAAAACATTGCATTAAAAAGACTGCAGGGACTATCAGTTTTTTCTATTTTTGCTCTCCTAGTGACAGAAATTACTTAGGCTGGAAATAACTACTTCTTTCTACTGTCCTTCTCTTCCCCACTCACTTCACACCACACCAACCTCAAAACCAGGCAAGCCATACTATAAAGACAGAGCTCAGTGCTTCTTACTGCACTTTGCTTAACTAGACAGAAAGCAAAAAGCAAGCTGGCACGCATCAGCCAGCCCAAAAATTCCATAAAGCAAAAGATAAAGCCATACATCTTTTTAAAAGAAAAACATGCAGATCTGCTACAAACAGAGAAGAAACAGGCATAAAAAACAGGGAATTCCCATGTCCCAATTAAGGTCACATACTTCTGTGACATTACAAGCCCAGTAGTAAACCAAACGCTTGGTATTACCAGGATGAAAAAAGAAAGACTCTTTGGCAAACTGTCAAAAAAACCCCACCCTCATAATATTATGACAAGACATTTCCTGTGAAGACAATACTGGAGTTTTCCTCTCAGACATGAGGCTTTCTGGGATTAACAAAAAAAAAAAAAGTCCTTAAAAATATTCAGAGGAACACATCTGATTGCCGAAGAAAAACAGCATACTTTTACCCAGGAGCAATAAAATACATGCAAAGGGGTTTAGTTTTGTTTTTTTTTTCCCCTTTTAAAATGAGAGAGAAGGAAGAAATCTCATCAGCATTTAAAGTTCTTCCAAGCTGAAGATGCATTAAATTTTATTTCTTTACACATTAAGATTTTGTGCTATGCATCACATTAAAATAGGCAAGAAACACAAGCAATGGGCAGAGAACTGGTAGTTCAAAATAAGGGATTTTAAAAGGATTGAAATGTAAGCTATTAATGTATTTACACTGGGTTTAAGTAACTATCCACCCTTCTGCATATACTTTCCAATGTGTTGGTACCATACTCTTTATGATGAAGTATAGATTTTGCCACTTACAATTTGCAACTTAAATTGTCAGTTCTGTCTCAAATTAAGTTTACTATATCGAGCATGTTAAATCAATACATTTTAATACATGTCGCTTAACTTTTTTAACACAAATGTCTTACTACAACAAACTGATTCAGAAAAAGGCAGGTTCACACACAACCTAAGGACATACTGGAATATGACAACCTAATCATGCATATTTCTGCTTCCGCTATTTTCTCTTTTAGACAGAGAACAGTTGCATTATTGACGTAACTAGAAATTCAGTTATTACAGAATATTGTTTCTGTTTCAAAAGAGTATTGAATATAACGACCACATGTCAAAGTTACTGGATGACTTTCAGACAACTGTGCTGTTTAATGCAACCATCTATCTCCCAAGGAATTCAGCTCAGGCTTCTCTCTTTTCAGTGTAATAACTTACAGCAGAAACATCGAATGTTTCTTACATCCAATATGTGTCTAGCCTGCTGTCTTAATAAATAAATAAATAAATAAAAAGAGGCCCCAGCATCTGCAAATTCTTTGTTTTAAAAAATGTTTGTGCAGCTTTGATTGAAGCTGGCAGCCAGGTCAAACTAGCACAGTGCTCTGTACAAATTAGAGCATTTCACTTTTAACACTTCATTTTTTATTAGTCCCTCAACCATTTTTAAAAAGTCAAAGTCTGATTTGAAATGGGTTTTTAACACATACTTTTTAAACATTATTCTATGTATATCATTGTTTACTCCAGATTTCCATTATCAAATAATTTTTCTCTCCAGGTCCTTTTCCTCATTTTTAGAAATTACCTTCTGTTAAGTGTGCTTTTATTCTATGGTAAGTAACAATAGAAAAAATAGTTAATATTATGGCAAAATATTTTTGAATTACATTATTTCATATCATTATTTTAAATCACATTATTAATTTCATTATTTCAAGATGCTTCCTTACCCACTACTTGCTATCTTAATTCTGAATATATTACATGTACAATTCTAGCAAATTACTAATATAGGTCTTTCTATTTAAAAGACCGCAAATAAATAATTATTTTTATTGGAAAAAAACATAGTTACTGGATTGTTGTTTAGGAAGTGTAGCATAGAAAACTTTTTGTACGCTACAAGTTTTAACCATGTTTATACCACTTTAAACTCAACAAGAGAACACTACGTGAAAATATTTCAGCCAAGTCTATTGAAAACTTCCTCCAGTTCCTATATAATTTCTCAAATTAAATCTGTATGTCTCATACTGCCTTATTAATGACACTTCACAGCGACTAACTCCACTGCAAATTGAAAGCAAATTTTGTTGATGCTTTGTACATAAAGGTATCAGTGTTTACACTGCTGACTGTAATAAATTTATGAATGTATAAAAACTTCTGGTAGACAGTAAGAATACTTTTTTTTTTAATATTAGAAGCAACTTGCAACTCATGTCATTCCTTCTGAGAGGAAAAATGAGGGGGAGAGGTTAATTCTATACAGAGCTACTCTGGCATTTTCTGTGAGAACAGAGCATTTTCTGAGTTCTCAGCCAGTGTTACATGGATGACTTGTGAACTGTGTCTGTGATGGAAATGGTTGCAAGGACTTACCTTGCAGCCTGAGCTGTTTCTTATAGCTAGGTCTTAGAAGCATGAAAAAGGGCCTAATGAATTTCTCTTTCCTTCAAGTGATAAATTGTCTCTGCACCCTGCCTAGCCTTTTAATTCTTATTAATGTTTTTTAAACTGTTTTATTTTAAATAGCAGCCATTCACTACCTCAAATGAGTTAATTTTGTCCTATTTCTGTCTGCTGTCTCTTCCTGCCTCCTACCCTGTTTTTTTGAGGCAAAAAAGGAGTCTGAGAAATACTTCTGTATCTGTAACAGTAGCAAAACAAAAAAAAAATCAGAAGGCTGAAAGAATACAAAAGGAAAGTAGAAAACACTAGAAATTTTCAGAGATCTCTGTCATTGTATAGATATACTAAAGAACATGTCCTCATGTTCTGGGATGCAATGTCGGGTGCCTCAATTGATGACCAAATGTAGAAACTTGCACAGAAAGCGTGCTATACAGAGCCAGCTCTAATGGTAAATCCGTCTTTAAAACACAAGCTGCAGGGACTCTCGAAGAATGGTATACACACAGGAAATGGATTTATACCGAGTCTCGCTGTCAAAGGGGCTCCAGATTCCTGCTCAATTCTACCAGTCCCAGAACAACATCACGATGTGCACGCTACAAGCACCTTGTGGACAGCATACTAGAAGAAGAAAAAAGTTTTGATGCTTAGCATAAAGCATAGCCATTAAAACAAAGGTGCTGAACTGCGTGCAACAGATTTCAGCCCCCATAATTAACTCTCCACCCCTAATCCCTCTGCTGGGAACAGAACTCTTCAGCCAGCTCCCATCACAGCTTTAGGTCCACTGCTAGTTATGCACTGCAGGCTATCTTCTACCCCACAAAGACACAGGCAGGTATAATGCCAACATAAAACATGATATTTATTTGCCCCACAAATTTGGGAAGACAGAGCCAGAGGCATATGTGTGAAAGACATTCTCTCTTCTCCAAGTGATAACTTGTAGTTGCTTGCAGAAGCATTTCAGAATCACTTGCCAAAGAGGGAGGGCTACAAGCACTTCTGACGGGACCATGGAATTACAGCTGCAACACTAGAAATGTAAACACACCCTATCCATATGTCACTGACCTGCCTACCTTCATCCTACCAACTACTCTCAGCCTCCAAAGCAGGGTGGCCACATGCAAGCTGCCAGTCAGCGATGGTCATGGTCCCTGCCAGTTCCTGGACTGCGTCTCAAAAGTGTTATGAGAAGTACCAGCTATCCCAGCCCAAACAGTACCAGGAAGGAACCTTAACAATTTAGCAGTATAGATAACCAAGCTGCAGAGCACAGGGAATATTCCTGGGCATTAAACAGGGCTGTTTTATTTACTTGTACAGATACAGCCTCAGTTTGCTATGAGGAAAACCCCCATAGACTCCAAGTTAATAAAACAAGGAGCAAAAGGTGACTTTCTAGTCTTTTTTGCTCTCTTTTTTCACTCAGTGTGCCAATAACATTCAGCTGTAGAAAGCCACTTACATTCATAATAAATGGAATAGAAAAAGATTACATTCCATACGCTGTAATAAGCAATAAATTTATGCAAATGACATGCAGTAGGATATGAGACAATAAAAGCATTGTGCTGTACCAAGCAGAGTCAAACACACAGGAATGATGTAAAGGAGGACAGCATGAAGAGCTGGTAGCAAATTTCTACAATCCTCTGAAATATTTGTGTTTTCAAACTACATGTATCTTTAAGGCATTGACAGTTCTTTTGAGTTTCTGCTGAATTCAAGTTTAAGTTAAAAATACCAAAAGCAATTTAAAGCCTGGGCTTAAGTAACCTCATTCTCCATATAAAGGAATCAAGAGGGTTGCTAATTTTCTGAACATGAGCTGAAAATTCAGCATCAATTACTTGGTTTAGAGTTATAAGGTACACTAAAAATAACTAAAAGATGCTACAATGTTAGCTGTCAAAAAGTTAAAAAGGAACAAGTTACAGCCTCAGATTGTAGACTAGAACATTTCCCAATTGTTACAGAGATGTGACGATTTTTGGCTTTAAAATGCTAACTAGCTTCACCAAACCCATTCATTTGATTGGAATTTAAAAGTAAGGGCTGGAATATATGAAACTCTCATTGCTTCAATAATAAATTCCTATCAACTCACTCTAGATCATTAATATGATCCCACCTTTTTTTCCTATTTCAAAACAGCTATGAGAAATGCTCTTAGTTCTAATAAAAATCAAAAGGAAAACAAAAAAGAAAAATATAAAAGCGAGTGGGTTTCACATTTTGTTTAGCTAATTAAAAGGTCAGTGAATTCAGACACATTTCAAAGCAGAACTTGTGTTCTATTAGGAAACAGGTTACAACATACAGCAATTAAAAATAAATTTATATATATATATATATATATAAAAGTCATTCAGTCATTAAGAAACAAGATGCAACTAAGAGCATCAAAGATAGACTGGAAAACAAAATGGCCTTGGAGCACCGTCACTTATTCGAGCAGCATGACATGAACGATGCAGGGTAACCTGAGTTACCTGCCATAACCATCGGTAGTAACACTGCCTACACACATCAGGTCCTGGAGATGATGTGTGAGAGGGGGTGCACAAGTCCAAAGCCCAAGCAAGGCAAGCCCAAGCATGTGGGTCACAATGTCAACAGCTAAAGGAGCACTTTTCTGTGCTGCAGGTGGAATTTGTAGATGCGCCTTTCCTGTCCCAAAGGGATATATGCTTTCAGGGTACTATATAAGGAAGCTCTTTTCATCATACTTCCAAGGTTCCAAGTGCTTAGGTTACATTTATTGGTCATGCCACAAAATTATTATTGTGATCTTTACTGAGAAGGTCATCAACAGGTTCAATAGGGCTTGCTTCAAAAGACTGGGAATCATGCTTTAAGAGATTATTGGCTTTTAAAATTCCATCAGGAAACCTCTTTCTTCCACAATGAGGATAACAAAAAGTATTACCCATTATAGCAGGTTTGCATGGCAAGGTTTTGGTAGCAGGGGGGCTACTGGAGGAGCTTCTGTGAGAAGATGCCAGAAGCTTCCCCCATGTCCAGTGGAACCAATGCCAGCCAGCTCCAAGACAGACCCACTGCTGGCCAAGGCCAAGCCCATCAGCAATGGTGGTAGCACCTCTGCAATAGCATATTAAGAAAGGGAAAAAAAATCTGCGCCAGCAAGAGAGAGAAGTGAGATTATGTGAAAGCAACAACTCTGCAGACACCAAGGTCAGTGAAGAAGGAGGGGGAGGAGATGCTCCAGGCACCAGAGCAGAGATTCCCCTGCAGCCCACAGTGAAGACCATGGTGAGGGAAGGCTGTCCTCCTCAGCCCATGGAGGTTAATGGTGGAGCAGATATCCACCTGCAGCCCGTGGAGGACCCCATACCCAAGCAGGTGGATGCCCGAAGGAGGCTGTGACCCTGCAGGAAGCCCATGCTGAAGCAGGTTTGCTGGCATGACTTGTGGACCCATGGGGAACCCATGCTGGAGCAGTTTGTGAAGAAATGTAGCCCATGGGAAGGACTTATACTGGAAAATAAGAGTGAACTGTCTTCTGTGGGAGGGACCCCACACTGGAGCAAGGGAAGAGCGTGAAGAGAAAGTTAAGTGGCAGAATGTGATGAACCGACCAGAACCCCCATTCCCCTGTGCCACTTCTGGGAAGGAGGTAGAGAAATTGGGAATTAAATTAAGCCCAGGAATAAAGGAGGGGTCAGGGGAAGGAAGGTGTTTTTTCTGATTTGAATGGTAATAAATTACACCAATTTTCCCCAGGTTGAGTCTGTTTTGCCCATGGTTGCAATTGCTGAGTGATCTCCCTGTTCTTACTTCAGCCCACAAGCCTTCTGTTGTATTTTTTCTCCCCTGTCCCATTGAGAAGGGGAATGATAGAGCAGTTTTGGTGGACACCCAGCGTTCAGCCTGGATCAAATCACTACACCCATGAAGCTTTCAACATTGTTGTTCTAGACAAAAGAAGTTATCTATTCCTAAGTCTATGAGCAGTTTCTCAAATCCATTTTCTGGTATGATAACAGAACACACTTTGCAAAACCTAACACAAGATAAAATATGTCTCTGTCCCCCTTCAAAGCAACTGGACCTTTCTGGAATGTTGCTTTGCTGAAGCCCAATTTAAACACGCCTTGAAGGACCTTCTACTAAAATCTGAGCAAAACTTGCAAAACATTTATGGTCTCAGAAAAGAAGCTACCAAAGCAAAAGGCATAAAGCAGTCTTGCACCAGTGATTTTAGCTCCTTTTCTTTTTAGTTGTATTCCAAACAAAACAAAGTCCTAGAGACACTTCTTTTTCAAAACCACCTATGAAATAAAAATATAACCTCCCTGAAAGCATGCCTACTTTAAATCTAATACATAATTCCCTGCAATTTCATATCTCTGCTTCTCTGATGCTAAGGCTTTCCTTACCCACTGATGTCAAATTACTGACCTCTGCCTATGAAATAATAAAATAAAATTATTTTAAATCTATAAATATAAAGAGGTAGGCCAAATTAATTCATTCTGGCCTAGATCCTTACAGTTCCTTAGATTATTTTTTCAGACCTGATGTTTCATATGTAGGTCTGTCAGGTGGGATGAGGCACATACTCTTTACAGACTGACTCTTTTCTTCATAAGAAAACCTGCCAAAAATCTTGTAAAGGTGCACAGTATCAATGATACCATCCACGTATACACTCCTAAAGACATACATTGTGTTCACAAGAGGGATGTCTGAAAATTCAGAATGGAAAACCTTGCAGTAACAGTAAAGCAGAAGCTGGGACCCTTCTTGAAGTTAACAGATGTAGTTTGAAAGCAAGTCACTCCTTACAGGCACAAAACAAAATCCAGGAAAACATTCATTGCCATTCAACATCTCAGGAATATAACCTATCCAGCAAGGATTGATTCAAATGGTCCATTCCAAAACTTATTAATCAACTATTTCACATGACAGTGATAGTCTGGTAAGACATACTTCAAAATACATTTGCCAATCTAAGATACAGAACATCATCTCTTCTCCTTCAGCTGAGAATGTTCTGACATTGTAACACTGAAGTTATAAAAAGTGAGAACCTGTCCATCATAGCATGTACACCTGGGGATAAGGAACCTTAAACTGACACTCAGAAATTTTATTTTCATGTGCTGAGGCTACTATGTTTCTAGACATAATGTTATTCATTTTCATTCTTATGCAATTTAGGAGCACTGGCAACAGAATCTACTTTATCAGAAAAGCCACAACTGAACAGAGACATTAATTTTGCTTTTCACATATGAGCACTCAAGGGTCAGAGTTTTTGTTAATTAAAAACAAAAAGAGAACTGGGAGTCAACATGCAGGTGCTCAGATCAAGCCAAAAGGATGATTCATTCAGTTTGTGTTCAAGCCCACACACATATCTTTCTGAGGCATATCATCTTAGCTAACAGAAAAATACAATAACAAGCACAAATCTATAAAAAAAAAGGGAAGTCCTGGTTTTTGCTATAATATAAAGGAACAACTGCTGTTCATACCAAACAAATAACAGGACACATGCATGTTACTTGGGGTTTTTGGGCCTTCGCTACTTAAGCATGCAAGTCCAATCTCATGGCTGCAACATGTCAGAAACAGGGCACATTTTCAGAAATAAACAAAATAGCTGTGTTGAACTTGGTCACAGCTGCTGCAATAAACATATCTCACTGTTCAGTACTAGCACAGTCCTGCCCAACAGTATCTTTCATAAGCCAGCTGCCTGCTAAAACCACATAAAACCCCAAACCCATAAAATAAAACCCCCAAACCTGGCCCAGTCTCCCACTAAAAGTCTGTCAGCATCCTTCCATCCAGTTACTACAGAACTCACAGATCTATATGATCTTGGAGACTTAGTTGCTAAATTTATATTAATTTTTCAGTAATTTCAGTTCCCAAAAGACCAGCCTAACTGAAATTACTCGCACAAAATTGCCAAGATTGGAGGAAAACCACTCCAGGTTAAACACTCGTCTCAGATCAACCTGCTACCTCAGAAGCACCATTAATATAACCTTCCATTCTGTGTCCGGCCACACTGTGGAAGTACTAGCAGATGAATAAGGGAACCTGTTTGCAAAGCAGAAAGGGTAAAGAATGCTCCTCAGATTAAAACAAGAAAAATTTATCACTACTTTATGAGCATGGAAAAAAGATCAGTGTGATTACAAAGAGGAATTTAAACTGTGAATGTTAATCTGCAAGTAAGAAAGAGCAATCAACATCTGCATACAGCTTATCTATATAACACTGTTTTTTAAAATACACCTCCATACTAGAAGTTAAAAAAAAAAAAAAATCATCCTTCCAAATGACCATATGCTGTCAAGTTACTTCAGAAAGCATACAGGTCACCAGCACCAAGTTGCTGGTTTTAATTGTAAGACACGCAAAAATCACCAGGTGTATAGGAGTAACAGAGATTGTGAATGAGCAGGTTCACTGCAACATGCATGACAACTGGCAACCCAAAGCAATTGTTGCTCTTTTTCGTCTAAGTTGCTGAATGCACTTACACATCTTTTCAATACTATTTACTGAATTATACTGCCTGCATATTGTAATGAATGTGCTCTAGGTATCTAGTAAGTAACAGTCAGTGCCTATCAGGGACTATGAGCACTAGCAGACTAACAGTCAGAAAATACCTCATTTTATTGTTTGTGAAACAGTTTATTGATTTCCCTCAACTTGTTATCAGTATTAAGCTTAATCCTTTCTTGTGTACTCCTGTTTAGGCTTCATATTTTAACTGCATCTGCATTAATTATAATTGCACGTGTATGTATATGACTATATAATTATTTCTATCAATTAACTCAGTATCTTAGTTACTTGAAACTAATTTTTGTCTCCCCAAAACATATTATTAATGTTATGCATGGTAAATTCAAAGTCAACTTAATTCTTCTTTGTCTTCCAATAAAGTCTGCTTTGAAATTTGCAATTATTCATAATAATTCTCTGAGAAGTTTTCTGCAAAGAAATCTTGGTATAGCCAGAAAGAATGACCTTATTGGATCACAAACTAAACACAGCAGCTGTGTTGCTCGCAGAAGATATGTAGCACGCGCTCATGGTGGTTTCCCTCCCTCCATCATATAGTGATCCAATTACTGCACAAAAAGCCTTTTTCTTATAGCACGCTCTCCTTTCTACTTCTGTTTCATGCTGGTTTGGAGAAAAAAAAAAAATCATTTTGTGGATGGAATGCTTACTGCTTCTCAAATATTTCATGAAAAAATGTCATTTACACCCACAACCACTGCCGCCTCTTCTTTCTGCCTCCTTCTACACCAAGGGGAGTAGGGGTGTGGAGAGGGAGAGAGAGAAAAGAAAACAAATTGAAGGATTTTTCAAAATATTTAAATTAGACCTTTATCATGTCACAATTTTTAGAATTAAGCACATATGCCAGATAACAGATTTTTAAGTTGTCTTGAGAATTCACAAGACAATTAAAAACTTGAATCTCACAGGGAATGTATGGAGGCACGGAAGTATCACAGATTCAGCTTAGAAAGGAAAGGTCTCTCAGTTAAAGTTCTTCAGAAGTGTAACTACATTTGCATTGGAAAAAAAAAAAAAAAAAAAGAGAGAAGCAAGTACAGTGCCTTAGTTTGACAAAGGGTGGGAAAGTATGTTGCAATATTTTGTTTCCAAACAATACTGTTGTGTAACTTTTCTAAACTTTTTCAATCAGCAAATGAAAAAAAAACCTCCAAAACAACAAAAAAACCCACTGCCATACTGAAGATCTTGCATATTAAACCAAACACATCTGCTTCTACTATTTGCTTTTTGGTTATAGTCTGACAAGAAGGTAAGAAAAGCATTTGCTTGCCTGCCTCTTTCCCCAACTATTTTTCTTAGCTGGAAGTAGTATGAAACCCAACTATGCTGGGAAGTCAAATGTAATAAAAAGCAATTATGGTACTTTAAAAACAAATAAATGGAAAAAAATCTGTGCGTTCACTCACTTGAGCCATCAGCAACCCCCATTTCTGCCTTCAGAGCACAGAATAAACCCCAATCTTCCTAATGAATATATTTATAAACAAAGATAGAAATAATTAGATAGTATGTTTGAACAGAAAGGAGTGCTTCCTAGCACACATTTGGAATGGACAGACAGGCATAGAGAACCTATGTCACTTGTCATTTAAAGTTTAGAAATAACCAAATTTAAATTTAATGCAGTTTTGCTTTTGGACACTCTTATAAAACGCTCAATGGTTCAAATGTACAGTGGAAGTGCACCAAAAAACGGAATCACGGCTATTCTCTCACTTATATTAGTAAGCCAGTGCTGAAGAACCAGTGTGTGTGTGTGTGAGAAGGTCAAGAAATCAGGAGCAGTTACTGACGTTTGCAATAAGACTTGGTTTTGTACCCTTACTGCTTTCTCACTGTAAAATCATCCTGATTCGTTAAGACAATGCTTGTCACATGTGACATCACAGTGCAATCTCCACATACAGGGAAATCCACATGAATTTTGAAATTAAGATTTTATTATTTTATTTTTTAATAGGCAGCCACTTCTCATCAAACAGACAATGTAATCTTTCAGGGGAAAAGATGCAAGAGTGTATCATCACTCAGCTACTTACAACAGCCTCAGTGCACTTTCATATTTCTTAGATCTACCTTATTTTTGTTTGGTCACAGCCTTCTTGGTTGAGTGCTTTTATGGCTGCATCTTAGAAGGTTCAACAAGGGTCATAACATTACTGAAAATTATAATAGACAGAGACACAGTGAAGGAATATACACACCTGCATAAACCAAAGTCAGTATGCCAAACCAAAATAAAATCCTTATCAAGTCAGCCCAGAAATCCTTGACCAATATGAATATCATTTATTTCATTCTTTTGACAGCCTGAGTAAAAATTCTGAAGTCTGCATTATTATTTCCCTTATAAACATCTCCATTTAACTGATGCGCTAAGGTACAAAAACTAAACTTGAGATCTACAAAAAGTGTTTCAAGAAAATCCAGTCTGACATTTGGATCCCACTAAAAATCTGTGCGAGTTGGGCACTTAAACACTCTTCTAGATTTCTCTGTCTCTACCACTCAAAGCCTATTAGCCATGGGATGTATACCTCTTATCAAAAGGAACAGATTGCTACACACCAGCTATCTATGGGAACTTCTGTGTGTAAATACCTGCTTGTACATCCTGTGGGTCAGCCTGCCCACCGTGCTTACTGTGCATACACAATAACCGGATGGGTAGGATGGCTGGAGGGAAGCTGTGAGGACTGGAGCTATAACAACCAGCTACAAGAATACTTAACGCTTGCATGTGTTCTTTTAGCCTTAAGAATACCCTTGTGCAGACACTTTGTTTAACTGCACTTGCATTAGATCAAGCTGAAGTATTTCTTTTTGTCAGTAGGATTTAAATGGGCATTTAGTTAAGTTCCGCAACATTTTAAACATTTTCCTTTGCTTGGTGGAGCTAAAACAGACCTGAGGAGTTCAGTAAGAGATATTTTAGGTTTTACAAAGGAAACTCAAAAGATTGAAACAGACTGTTCTATGCCAGACAAAAAATTAAGTTTCAATTTAGACACTTGTCTGCAGGACAACTATAAAGGTCTCAAAGCACCTACATATTAACTATCATACTCATCCAGCAGAATGGATTAGTAAGCCTGAATCTGTCCATAAGAATAAAAGTTATAACCCTAAATATCATTATCACACAATATTTTTACTGAAAAATGGAAATATGTCATGAATCTCTATTAAAGGATAATCCCATAGCTACACAATGGCCAAAAAGTGACGGATTTCCAATGTAGTCTTTGGAAAACAATCCTGAACTACACATAGCTTCCTGAAGACATCTGTGGAGGAAGGGGGCAGGGGAGAAGGAAGCAATAGTCACTTCTACACAAATGTCCCCTGCTACTAAAGTCACCTTCCAAAAATAAATACAAGAATGTAGGGAGACATGGTGAAACTACTTAATTGTATGCAAGCAGTAAAGCCCAGGTGCAGACTAAACTAATTCTGCAGCAACATGGCACAGGGAAAAATCAACAGTTTGTGTCAAAAATAGCAGGAAAAATAACATCACCAGAAGCATTACAGGTTCTTGTGGGGTTTTTGGTTTGGTTGGTTTTAGTTTCCTTTTTTTTTTTTTTTTTAAGAGTATAACTATATCTTGACAGTGATAGCGGGGAAAACTATTCCCTCGTTGGGAAAAACCATGGAAAATGCACGTTACAAATTGCAAAATTAAGATCAGAAAAACCATGCATGACCTTTTTCTCTTAAATGCCTATAATCTTTTAGAATTTCCTTTTGTTTCTCATTTCATATTTTGCCAATTAAATGTGAATTCATATTTATTTGTTGCCAGTTCTTTCTCTGGTCCCACACAATGTTTTGATACTCAGTTTCTTTCCCTCATTCTACCCATGTAGCCCCTAGTGCCTAGTTCTTCCTTTCATACTTCGAATGATTTAACACATCTGATTCCTTCCTTCTTCCTTTACTGGCTGGCAACTCTGGTTGATTTAGACTGTGTCTCTTCCCTTAGGGTATTTCTTAATTCGTCTATTCTGTTTATGCACCGAAAATTGTCTTTAAAAAGAGAAGGTAAGCTCCACTTTGGAAAGAATTGCACATCTGTGAAAGCAGATGAAAACCTTAGCTCAATATCAATGCAAAGCATTCTACTGCCCAGTAAGAAATCAAAAGCAACAGGCCCAAGAATCTCAAACTGGCCACCTAAAACCAGAGATCTCATCGTAAAATTTGGTGTTCTGCTTACCTGGAAAACAAATACTTGCATAGGTGAACTACTGCAAAAATATTACATTTTGTGAAGAAATTATGTAACCTTCAAATGAAGACTAAGAATTAGGTCCACTACTAATGGACTTATAAATTACTGGGTCATCATTAGAAACACTGTATAGCTTCATATTTCACCACAGTTAGGAGAGAAATAAAGAAAACAGAACTCTGCCTCAAATCTAATTACTCAAATGTTTTAAATGTGAGAATAATATTTAAAAACAAAAAGACTATCCACTTGTACCTGAAACCATCTTCCAAAACCAACCACAAACCACCAGGTTCTCTCTGCTAAAACGCCTGCTTCCCAGACATCAGTGATGTGCTCTTCCTTCAGTAGTCAAAAATCAGCTTTGTTTTTAATTTAGCAAACTCTCCTCTCTTCAGAGATATGAGAAGGCTTACATTATTTAAGTAATGCCAATCAAGAAAGCTTGTATATATAAGTGAGAATTATTTCTTAAATTCAGCCCTAACTAAATACATAGACAACATTTCCTAAAAATAATTTATATATTTGACTTTGTTTGCTCCAGCTTTTAAGGGAAAAAACATTTCCAGTTTCAGTGCTGTTAAAGGGAGGGATGTGTGTATGTGTAAAGGCATATCATCTGTCACTTGGGCATTGCAAATTTTACTAAATTGGTTCAGTTCACTGTATTACAAGGTCTACTCTCCCCAAACTAAAATGAAAAAAAAAACCAACCACCAAACCCCACCTTTCCAACCTTTTTTGTATTGGTTTTCTTTTTTTTTTTAGATTAAAATAAGGCAATAGAAGAAATATTAACATGAATATATTAGGAAAAACAAACAAGGTGGGCAGATATATTCCCATTTTGGCAAATACAAGTAGGACAGAGGTGGCAGAAAAAGCACAATTTTTATAAACAGAACAATAAATCCAAACTTTTCAACCAAACATTTTAAAGTATTTACACGTGTGACTAAACCCTGTCAAAAATACCTGTGAAACACATTATAAAAAAAAAAAAAAAAAAAAGGAATAAAATGCATTCTGTGTAGTCATCTCTGGAATGCAAGGCACTGGAACCTTAAGTGAGCAATGTTAACATCTGGAAGAAACTCTAAGAAGTATTCAGAGAAGTGGATTTGCATCTTGAAAGTCATACTTTTACCTGAACACTAAGATTTGCAGCCCTTCCACTATTGTTTTGTTGTCACAGAAACCTTAATAACTGAAAAAACTGCTAGGGCTTCATTTTTATACGCCCACCCAGAGGACAAAAAAGTTTACTACAAGAAAGCATTCTACTAAAAGGAAAACTGAAGGCAGATACTTTAATCTACTTTTCATCCTCAACCAATACACCAATCGTGTATGATAACTGTTGGCAGGACATCATCAAGGAAAAAGCAATCCAAGGTCAGCTCATGAAAGCAAGCTTTTACTGGATGACTATGTTACCGAACCTCCTTTGGCTGCTGATAGCATCGCTGCTGTAAGGAAGCTTAGAAATGTCAAGCTCAGCACTGAAGTAATGATTTGAAACATGGAATTAATACAATAAACTTCATTCATACAGTGTAAGGGGGGAAAGAAATGCACAAAAGCATGGTAAGACTGCAGTATTCTTGCAGCCATCTTCTCAAGGACATTTGAAGTATGTTTTACTGGTTCTACAATCACCAAGAAATTCATTTATGACTCCAGGCCTTTTAAAGCACCTGTCCATCTTTAAACTTTCCTTAACTGATGAAATACATCCGTCTAAGGCTCAGTAACCCAATGGTTACATGAAGCTGCACTGGATGCCCTTTCAGCCAGCATCAGGCACAAGTAAGGAAACTATGGCCCATTACTTAATTTTCTATGGCCAAGGAGTTAATGTTTTCCCTCAGTGTTTTTATTACATAAAATTGTATTGTATGATAACACACAGCTCTCCATGGTGTCTGAAATACCTACTCAGCCCCAGCAAGGAAGCTGCACTGTTTATATTGCATTTTACATTCTTTTTTGATCGCACTTGTATTTAACAACAAGAAGAACAACATATTACACTTAGTAGCCAATATTTGTATTTTCCATTTGGCAGTTCTGATAATTTTTCATACAGACTAGAGATAGAACTGACTTGGCAGACTGTATTTATCAACACTTCATCTGCTGAACCATTTCAGCTAGAAAGCCAACTGTATTGTCAACAGCTCTAAGAAGCTGCTTCTAAGCACAGTATGAGAGAAACTCACAAAGAACACAATCAAAATAAGCCAGTAAGACAACACAGGGAAATGATGGACCCCAGCAGTTCAGCATTTAAAGATTTCTTATTTGTAATTGCTAAAATGGAATCTTACCTAGTGCTGGATACTTTAGAAAGACAATTTACTTTTTTAAACACTAAATACACTTCCCAAGCTCCCCAAAATGCTTCCACACTATTGCACCAAGAAGGAAATGGAACACAGTCAAGAATTTAATCTGTAGTTCTGGTAATTACCAAATCTGATAGTTTTTCAAATGTCGACTCCCGTAAGTAAAACAATTCTGTGCTCATCACTACCAGAAAGACAAACTTCACCAGACTAGCTCAGCCTTAAGTGATACTTTCTGTGAAAACAATTACACAAGTTGAAATTTCAGGAACAATCACACTAACGACAGACAAAAATTAAATGGTACAATTCTGAAGACCAACCAGCAGCAAAAAAATATTTTAATGCCAACATGTGATAAAATGCATGCATAGTGAAATCTTTGAATAGTTTTGCTGTGCATTATATTTATTTGTAATAGACGTAATAATTCCTTGTTTATTAACAAAAATTTGTAACTATGCTCAACTTTAATACTGAATCCTTCTACCTTCTTTCTTAATCAAACCTTGCATCTTCAACCTAGAAGGAATCTCCATTAATTATAAGAGGTTTCTGATGTTTTATTAATGAAAAGTCTCTCAGAACAGTATTGTATAAGTAAAATAAGTACTGTTATTTAAAGATGTGATTACTTCTCTGTTGACCCTCTCAGCAGAATTGCCTCAACACTCCTTCCTCTCATTTCAGAGCTTTCTCCCTCTAGAATCTGATTCCCCACCCCCCCAACAAAACATCTCATTGCTAGGCTAGAGTCCTCAGCTCATTGAAATTAATGATCACTACCAAAGTTAACACATCTGATGAAAGCGTGCATTAGTTGACAAACAAGGGTATCACAGTCCTACTGCACCTACTTAAGATAAAAGGACCAAGTACTGTGGTATTACAAACAAAATAAGAAAAAGATGTGGGCAGGAAAGAAAACAAAGGTTTAGGTATCCTGCATCTCAATCTCTTCCTGTGGATGTGATTATAAAGGACAAAACAGAATGGAAACACAGACATGAAGAACAGCATCACTTACCATTTCCTGAGATGCATACTTTGGATCTTCTGGATCAACTGACCAGTAGCAGTAATCAAAGCTGAAGGCGACAGTCTTCTCTCTTGAGTCCCAAGTGCTATCAGGCCTACTGTCAACCTGACAACAGAAGGAAATAGACAGAAAAAACAATTCACTTTGAAGCTAACTGAAAAGCAAGCATTTTAAAACAGGAAGTTTACCTAGGATCTGTACTGTGGAAAAGGAATGACAAAGAGTTTATCCTCTTCATTAAATTTTCTTTGATGTTCAGAGTGAGGCAGAGGCATCCGTGACAGACCTGCTGAAGCCCTTTTGCTGAAGGGTTCATTTACTTCAGCTAACACTGTATACAATGAAAGCAATTTAGTTAATCTTCACAAAATCTACATACTGGCAGGAAAGCTCTATAACCCTTTTGATATTTCTCTGTCCTTGTTTCACCAAGAACCACATCACAGAAATAGGGCCCCAAGTGAGAAAACAAAACCAATTTTCTCACTGCATAGTTGAAAACACAGGTGTCTTCCTCTATTTTCCCTTCACTTTATCATGGTTGCAAGCAAATGCTTCTGCTACTGGGACTGCACACTCTACAAACCTAATATTTACAAGTTAGTAATAACAACAGTGAAGCCTTTCTAGCATAACAGTCATAAGTGGTGACTGAAATCAAGGGTATTGTATAAATCTGTATAATCTTGCCCAAGTGATTCGTAATATAATACATAAGCTTATGAACTATACATTGTTCTACTCAAAGGAGAACAATGAGTCAAAACATTACACAAAATTAACACCATCCACATGTAATTCTGATCTTCCCACTAACTTTATTGTAGCCTTGACATTTGCAATAATCTAAGCAGAAAAAAAGGTTTGATGTAATTTGCTAACGGCCTCAAAAAACAGGGGTGACAGTGCTGCCTGCCAGATTACTGGGTAAAGGGCACTCTAAGCACCAAACTCTGCCACTAGCTGTGATGTTTCCAGGGAAAACTAACTTACAGGCTTATCTGACAGGTTTGTGCCTTTTAGGGGTTTATTAAATCAAGAAAGAGCACTGCAGAAGAGGACAGATACAATTTTAAATTATCTTTGAAGAGGTAGGTATTTTAAACCCTGCATGAATCCAAAGTCGTCCCACCGAATTAAGTACAACCAAGGTTTCCTTTAGTCAGAATTAACGTCTTAACATGCCTATTGATCATCCTCAGTAATGACATTTTCGACATGGTGATTCAGAGATTTTTATGATTACCTTTATTTTCTTTGTTTTTCTACAGCAACAAGCAGAAGATAGCTTGCTTTCCTATTGGAATGTGTAGAAAAACAACAAAAAACCGAACAAAATGATTCCCTTTTACCTCAGGAAAAGCAGCCCCTGATCACAGCGGGAATAATTTTGCTTTCAACTACAATGCGTACCTACCCCAGATATAACACGAATACTAGTGTATAAAGTTAACTTACACATTAACTTGGATTCATCAAAGGCTGCCTAAATTTAATTTATGTGTAAAGCAAACTCACTCCCATTAGAAAACTCACCAATTGGGAAAGCTCAAGAGAGAAACAGTCCACAAGCCAGCCACTGTGCCTCCAAAACACCATTCTCAGCCTGCTGCGCAGTCTGCCCCACTGCTGTAGTAGCCCCAGCGTCCCGAGGCAGCCCACAGCGCCTCTTGAAACAAAATTAAAAACCCTCCAGGGCTAACAAGGCTCAGCTGCACCCAGTCAGGCAGCTGCAACGCCCGGGCCTCCACTGGCTGCGGGAGGGGGCGGGGAGCCCTGAGGCCTGGGCCCCTCACAGCCCGCCCGAGAACAGCCTGGGGATGGGCAGCCTTGCAGCGGGGCTGAACGGCTTCTCGAGAGCTTCGTCACATGTACGGGGAACTGGGGAAAATTATTTCAGAAAGTAATGAGTGTCAGACTGCAAACACAGCCTTTGAAAAGGAAATACCCAGAAAACAGGCAACATTTTACATCCATGAGACCTCTCTTCAAGAACAAGCACCTGTATCATCAATACAAGAGTAATGGTAACAGAAAAAATTAAATAGTTCAAATCCTTCCGTTCAATTTTTGACAAGGTTTCTCTTCAATGCATTATTTCTCTTGAACCAGCAATCTAGAATCACAGGGTTGCTTGCAGATGTTGTATTTCTTGTCTCCTGTTTACAACAAGCCTACCTTCTAGCATCCCCACCGTAATCTCACTGTTCATTTATTTGCCTTTCAAGCAGAAACATGCTTGACAACACAAAATTGCTTTGCTCCTATTCTATTAATTTTGTGAAGGATCATGGCAGCTTTAAGTAGTTCAAGAGTCTAAACCAGAGGGCTGATTCCCCTGAACACTGGCTCCAGAGCTCTGACAAAGGATGACAGCTACATTCAGTTTATTCTTACAGTTCTTGGTCTTTTATCAAGGCCTGAAGTTTAGCTGAACACATTTTGTTCCATTTCATGCAAGTCAGTTGCACTTTGAGTGTAAACTTGAGAGGAGGAGACACACAGGGAAAGAAATTATCCAGATGTTAGTAACAGAATGATGAGCACAAAATCCTAAACAATTTACTAACAGCTTTGAATGATGGCATGCAGCCAGACAGCAGAAGCTTTGACAAACATAAAGTACAGAAAACATAACTACATGTTACATTCACTGTCACAAAAAACCCCACCCCAAACCAAAACAATCCTCCCCAACACTTTTATTGCAATTGTTCTAGAGCTGTGCCAGTTTAAACTTCTCTCTTAATATTTTTATTAGAATGATCGAATAGCCAAGCAAACACAGAAAAGCATCAGGATATCAGGATCCTTATATAAGAAAGAGAAGACAACAAAAAGCATACCTTTATATTTCTGACTTTTGCCACTTTGTCATCAACTTCTACAATCACTCTTCCTCCTTCTGCACTCTCTCTGGAAACAGAACACATTTAAAAATCAATTTAAAATATGAAGACACAGAAAGATGCACATCAAAACCATAAATCTCAGAAATTTGTGTTTACTTCAACAAACTACAAATCAGAGCTATAAACCAGATACTTTTCTTATAAGACACTGTGATGTTAAGTAACATTAGGAAATCTGTAGACAGGTATCTCAATAGTGAGGGGAAAAAAACCCACAGGACTGTGGTGATTAAACAGTTTCAAAGTTCTTTTCCCAAATACTTTGTTAGGATTTTATTTCTAATTAAGAGTTGTTGTTTTAAATTACATTTACAAGGAAGTAGAGTGGAGCACCAGTAAACTTCCTGTGCTTTGTGGAGTATGGGTCCACATCGCAGACTTGCGAGTGGAAAGCGTCAAGTCACACTGTCTCATTTTTATCCTGTAATCCAAAGTGTTTATTGTAGTCCTCAAAAAAATACGCTTCAAAAAAAAAGAAAACTGTCCTTAAATGTAAATTAATAGGATTGTTCTCCAAGTGCGAAGGGCCAAGCACTCTTATACACTGTCTAAACTTCCCACTGAACACAGCTATGAATGGCTACTACAGCCAACTTCCACTTCCAAAATTAGTCATACTAGAAAAGAATGAAAAAAGGATGTGGCCAAAGCAAAAAAAAAAACAACAAAAACCCCACACCAAAACCAAAAACTCAACCAACTTATTTCTGGGCCAACAGCACAATAGCTACTTGAAGTTAAGGAGCTTCTTATTTATAGGTGTGTTGATTCACACCCCTCTCAATAATTATCATTTATTTTTTAATACATAGCAAGATAGAAATGAGGAAGAAGAGGTCAGCGGCCTACTTCTCTGACAGCAGAAAAATACACGAACACTTAATTATCAAGAAGCTAAGGACAGGAGAAAGATTTTTGGATCCTTTATATCACTTCTATATTTTGCTTTGCACTCTGATACTGACAAATCTTGTAAGCTGCAACTTTACCAGAAAGTTTTACTTTGATGAAGCCTAATGCCTTTGTAAATTTGGAAGGAAATGGTTTAGAAATAAAACAAATGTCCTTAGTGCAGTTTTGTCACACTTTGTTTAAAAGTAAGCTGAAGACACAGACACTGTCATTTCAGATTAGCTGTATATCCATCTCCTGATAATCAGCTGGGTCAGTACCATAAGGTCAGTTAAAAACTAGATAAGATAAAACAAAAGTAAGAAAATTCAAATCCAGCTGACCACCATACATTCATGGCCCTAGATCCATCTCTTAGCAGATTCCTTACATATGGGCAGAAGTATTTACTCCCCCACCTATTACAATCTTCACTGACAGCTCTTCCAGGGAGCACAACGTGCCCTACCTCTGGGGTCCCTCTGGTTCTCACTTTCTGTACCAAAACAACAGTTAAAGCAAGGCCTTAGAACACTGAAGGCTTCCAGGAGACACTCATTTGAGCTTTACAAGCATAAAGGAGTTTTAAACACATTTCTGAGCATAGGGCGTCCCCATTTTGCAGATAGAAATAATGCTTTACCTTAAAGTCTCTGCTTCACGTTACTAACTTTGAGCACCTGCCTGGAGACAGACTGAACTTAGTACTTTTATATAATACATACTTACACACAGCACTTCACTTAGAAAATACACACACAGCTCCACGACGTTTTAGTTAAGCTGTGAGTGTTCACCAATTCAATGTCATCAGTCACCAGTGCCCTGATTTTGCCCCCAGGAGAAAAAAGAACGTTCAGAGGAGAGAGAATTTTCATTACGTGCAGCTGAGTACTGGACAGAGGCCTCATAAGGCTCCCTGAAGAACAACCAAGGGCAAGCGTCTAAGGGTACAGGCTGTGAGCATCTAAGGTAGAAATTTGCAACTGATGCATTTAATCTGTATGTGCACTTTTCATAACATGTACAAAGTTGCAAGTGTTTTCCAACGCAAGTAAGTTTGGGGACTTGCATATCCACATACAAACCTCTGCCAGGTGAGCTAATGGGCAAAGCTGACAGTTACCCTGCACAGCACACCAGATCCGAGAAAAAATGGGACATTATGATAAAGAATTTCACAAGAATTTAAGAACAGCAGAAGGCAGACAAAACCAGAGGTATCCCTTAGGAGGGAGCTTGCTTCGCTTACACATACTATTTCCTCCACTGCCCCAGTATGATCTTGGCCCTGTTCTGCTTCCTAAGGACACGAGCACTCCCTATTTTTCAGTCCTACTGTTAGCCCTCCAGTCTTACCACCCCAGTTACAGTTCACTGAGTTCCTGTCTTCCTCCCCTTCTGCACACAATCATCCCTTATAGGTACCTGCTACCTGTTCTCTCTGACATCTTGACCATGGGCCCACATTAAATTTTAGTGTTTTCAACCGCTCTGTAGGTCTTGTCTCCCTTCTCCTACTGCACTGCAGCTGGTTTAGGCTGATCTCCCTGCCCCTAAGGTACACACACAATCCTACTCTCTTTGTTAGCTCTTCCAGTCTCTATCCCAAGTTTACTTGTACACTCCACAGCTGAATCAGTGTTTCTTCCTGGACACCAGCTGGGGTAAGCAAAAAAATTATTGACGATAAATGGGATAGAAGACCTTCAGTTCTCAGTTCCTTTACCTGAGCTTCAATTGTGAGCTGGACAACACTGAGCTCAATTTATTAAAGCAGCGCTCAACTGATTTTGGCTTAAAGGAATGGTGCAAGCACAATTTGGTCAACATGAAGAAACACAAGTTCAGATGCACTCAGGGAAACCAGATCCCTTAAAATTTCCGTCTGCTATATTCTTACAAGTCTTTACTAAGCATGTTAAAGAGTTTTAGTTATTTAGAACTTGGGCAGAAATGGATAGATTCAGATGGGGAATTTCAAAAATACATACCAGATTTCCAATTTTAAATCAATTGGGAAATTTAAATAAATGGTCACCCTAAGTTGCTTTTAAATATTTTAAAACCTAGTTTTCCCTTAATCTCACCTTCAGTAGCAGCTGAACTGTTCTGGATGAAGCCTAAAAATAATTAAAAATATCTAGTTTCAGGCAAGCGTTCATGAATGGAAGATTTCTACCCAAATTATAAAAATCTGGCAAAGCTTTTAATAGTTTTAAATGCCAGATGTAAGGCAACCTCAACAACAAGCAGTGCTCCCAACCCCACCTATAACAACTAAATGAAATTCACGGTGTTCAGTCCACTTGTGTTAAATACAACCCTATGAATGAATGACTTCATGCTGTGGTTTCTCATCACCTGATGTTCTCCCAGGCCACAGTCATTACTGAAGATTCAAGATAAAGAAGAAATTCCAAACATAAAACCTTTGAGGTACAAAAATTTTTCATATATATATAAAATAATTTGGTCATATTTATATTATAAAATAACTATAAACCCTGTAAAATATAAACAACAAAATAAAATTACCACACCACCTTCTACTGCAGGCTACCAAAGATTCCTCGCTACACAGGTAAAAAGCTCTATGCAGCAAATAGCTTTGTTCAAGCTTCACACAAGAAAGCTACTAGAAAACAGGGATAGAACTAAACTCTCCCCTTGCTCTGGGTGCAGATTCACAGCACCCAGACGTTTATCTTAATTGCAGGCTGTTGCTGCAAGAAGCAATTTCTCTTGCTGCTCCGACCTTCCACATGTGTTCCCACTTTCCCACTTCTTTTCTTCCATCTGACCTAGCAATCACACACCCATGCTATGACTCAGATCAGCTGTGATCAGAAAACAAAACACACCAAAATAAATAACCAAGGTGGCACAGAACCAGTGAGCCCTTACAGAGCACAGTGGTTCTGCAGTTGCCAAGCTAAAGCAACAGACAGGACAGGAACACATGGTGGTGGGAACAGAGACCCCTCCCTTCAGCAGCAGCTCACAGCCAGAAAGCGCTGAGCATAAACAAAACTTGACCTGCAGCCATCCCCAGCTCTACAAACCATACTTCACCCTCCCCATAATCTTGTGTTTGTATTGTGCTTCATTTAGGTACAAGCGAGAGAACTTTGGGAAAGAAAGCACAGTTTAATATCTAAAGCCCAGGAGGCAAAGCAGACTCACAGCTGTTCTAGATGTTCTGAACTTAACTCCAGACTGCAAACATTGCAAAAGGTCATTCAGCAAAACCTGTTTGTCAGTACAATCTTACACAGATGTGCATCACAGTTTGCATTTGACTGATAAAACACATATGCATCCGTAGGAATGGGTGCTCTGCTCCACAAGTATGAAAGCTGTGTTCCTTGTACCAATAAAATCAACTCTATATGCTTCTCTAGTAACGCATTTGACTTCTGCAGCTCAGAAATCACAGCGATTCTAACATTTAGATTCCCCATCCTCCCTTCTCCCCTACCTCTTGAAAAATTCACGCTATATTTGGGAAATTCCTCTCTTCTGAATTACTTTGCATGAAAACAAGTTATCTCTGCAAAGATAAAGCTGTAGAAAGACCATTTAATGGTACACGTCCCAAGAAAGACCATTCTGAGAAATGCAGACCCATTGTACAGTGACACAAGTACAGAATACAGTGGCAGGGCTGTAATGGGGAGCTACCAGAGAGACTGGACAGCAGCAAAACTGCTGTGGCAGTCCAAAAAACAGGGGCAGCCCAAAGGAAATCTCCTCATGCTATTTGCTATTCTCATGATAAGTCATTTCTGTAGTCAACACGTAAGGTTAATGCAACCTCAGAAGGACAAGAGACACTCTGCAAGATGTAGAAGTACAAAACAGCAGAAAAGAAACATGGGAAGATCAAGACCCCTGAGAACACTTCCATAGATTGCTGGATCTCACTGACAAGTTCAGAAAGAGAGTACAGAAATGCAAGAAGGTATATGGAGCTGTAGGAAGCAGAGTATGGAAAGAAATGGGGCAGTTGTTTATTTGAGGCTTTATAAAATTTCCCCACTTCTTCACTCTCTCAAATATAAGCCAGGCTCTTGCAGAACAAAGGAGCTGACTTTTCAAAAGTCACCTGTTTATTTTAAAAACATGTACATGCAATAAAGCAAAAATACTTGAGTCATTAGCAGTAGTCGTGTCATGCAACAATACAACTTCTACAAATACCACCAAAGTACTCACCAAAGCCCATATATACTGTTCAAGTACATAAGAAATGCTAAATAATTTTTGAAAGTATTGCATATGTATCTACTCACACAAACTTTCAGAATAGCCCTGCAATGTAATTGTTGCAAGTACTTATGCTTTCCTACCAATTCCTATCACCCAAGTAAACTCCAAACCCAATCTCAACCTGTACTGAGAAGACCTCAAAAGCAGTATGGCAATGGTGTCAATCCCTCTCCTCTTGCAGAAAATTTTTGCTGATCTGGGCAATTGCATAGGTTCTGGGTTTTGGAACAATTCATTTTCTAGACTCTTCTAGAAAAAAACTAGCTTTATGTGGCTTACTGTGACGGAAAGCATTTTCACACTCTGCTTACAAACACACGCAAAAGCACTCCCATAGTGAGCACGGCAGGATGCGTGCCAGTGGTCACTGCTGCTGTCTCTGGGACCCTGCCATTTCTCAGGATATGGGGAATGACTATCGTATGACTACGATAGCCTATAAGTAAGGTACAACATTTACCAAACTACCTCCACTTGTACCTGGGACACTTTGTGCTGTCTAATGGCACATCTATGCAATCACCATGCCAGCAGCTGAAGTATAATCCTGAGGCAAATCTAACTCAAGGTTTTTCTTGGTCATGAAGTCTAAAGGTTTTATGGGGAAAATTTCAGGTAGCCAGATTTATCTTTTCCTTTCCATTAACAGTATATTGCACAGTGTCCTGCCTCTTGCTTACTGGAGGCCTTGGCAGAGGTATCTTTGAGAAGACGACTGACCTTAGCCATGGAAAGAATGGGGGGCATATTTTCTAAGTTTTGCTAGTCTTCAGAGAACACTGTACCAGACAAAACAGGTTGAGGACACATCTGTTGAGAGACCAAAGGTGCAATGAGAAAAGCACTGAGTCCATGCTGCTCCATCAGAAATTGCTGAGAAGAATGTCAAAGCCTTCAGCCATTACAGCTTCTGCACTCTACTGACAAGCTAAGTAAGGTACCTAAAAACCACAACCTTCCCAAACACAGCATCCCCCTGTGACACCAGCATGATCTGTATCCTTATCCCTCCTGCTGTAACCTGAGAAAGTCGAACTGCTAGTAGTATGAACATCCTCACTTTGGCTCATCCAGGATTTTTTATTTTAAAAAAAAAAAAAAGTATCAACGATCAAGTAAATGTAAACTAAAGTTTGTTTTACCAAAAATTTATTACTACCTAATACCATTTTCTATATTTCTCTTTAAGTATTTTTTTTACTGTCTTGCAAATATCAATGCACGCCCAGTCAGCAATCCCAACAGATGTCTATAAATAACTTAAAAATCTATATTGAAGCCAAGTACACAGAGTTCACCAAGACGGCATGCTGCTATACTAGGCATGCTGCTCGTTACCTCTGCTCCCAGCTGCATAGAGCTTTCTCTGGTTCTGATAAAGGCTAACACAACCTGAAAGTCAAAAATCACCATTCCTAGCAGCCACCATCATCCTCTTGTGGCTTCCCTCTATTCTTCTTTGCAAATGTTATACAACAATAAAAATGGGGATTATTTGGTGCAGAGATAAACATGAGGCACTGTCAGTGCACTTTTCGGATACAGGCCTGCTCAAACAGTTCAAGTCTCTACTTAATCTTACCAGACTTTTGATATATGTATTCACGAGCTAGGAGAGGAAGCATGGGATGGCTTCCCCCAGTCACAGTAAGCTCTGCAATCCTGCCCGTGCAATGTCACAGCAGGAGAAGAGCATTTCTGCCTGCACCATCTCTGAAGTCTTGCACTGCTAGAACAAGAGCTTCAGGCACATTCCTTGAGCAATCCAAGTCAGAAGTACTCCCCATGATCCATCAGTGCTTTGAACTGCTGCTGTGTAGTGCTGCTTTCTCTCCCATGCAGAGGCATTGAGAGGAGGAGGAAAGAGGAGAGGAAAAGGTTTTTTCATCTGTCCTACCCCCAGCACTTAAGGAAGCATGAAATATGGGGGATTTAAAACAAAGCTACAGTCCAGTTTCATCCACCCTTGATTTCCCAACTGTTTACTGAGTAATGAGATAATATAATTCACACACTTCTGCATCAAAGAAATTCTGTGCACATGCCACAATTTCCATGCAAACCAGAATTTGGATGTAGTGGTCAGTTTTCATTCCACCGACAGAACTTCAATCTACAGTCATAGATAAATAAATGACTGTGATGCTGAATGCTGTGATGCACTGTCTCATTCCTCATGTTTAGGGACATGACAATTTTGTCATTTTCTTCAAAAAAAGTAGTGGTTCTATATTTGAAAATTAAATCCATATGGAACATATGTTGAATACCTATAAAACCAAATTATACTACATTAATTTTCCAGAGAATTTTTGACTGTAATATATTTCTTGTGCTAATGTAAAATATATACAGGTTTCTAAGGAAGTTATTTCCAATTACATCCAGTAAAGCAGTTAATGGAGTTGATAGCACTATTCCATTAACAGAGAACTAATTTATCTAACACACACTTGGGTCATAGAGGAAAGTTTATGTCAGCTCAACAAAAGTGCCAAAGGGAAGAAAAAAATTCCTCACACTTAGCTTTAGAAATATAAAGGGAAATAAATGTTCTCTGCTTGAAAATACTGTTGTTTTTTTTTCCAAGACAGTTAAATACAAACACGATCCAAATAGCACAAAAAAAGCTAACTTAAGCAGAAGTTGAAGGTGTAAAAATACTAATGATGCCCATATCTTGTGTCATTATAGTTGACTTGCAACAAATACATTTGAAGTAGTGTATCACACTAATCAATTTGATTAAAGTAGGATCATGGCTTTTTTTTTTTTTTTTTTTAAATATAGTTGGAAAAGCTTTTGAAATGTTAACCTAAATGTCTATGGCTATCTTTCCTCAGAATACCTTCCTCTTAGCAGTGCCATTATGAAGTTTTAAGACAGAGATACACCCACCTAAACAGGGTTGGTTCAAAAAGTGCTTTAAAAGGGCAGCAGTGAGCAGCTAGTGAAGAACAAACATTTTAAAACGAACATGCTTGAAGAATTTGCTTTGGTGTGGGTAAGAGAGAGAACAACAATAATCTCCAATCTGCTGTTGCTTTAATTTTATTTTGATACAGCATTTAACATGTTATACCTAAGAGTCAGGGAACTGCTTTCTACAAAATTTGATACAACTTATCACTCTTGCCAGCAGTAGGCCATATTGCTCTAAGTTCTTGTAGTTACACATAAGCATGTAAAATAGCTAATAGCACAGTCTATAAAAGAGCAACAAGTCTCTTGCTTAAAATAATCCTTCTTTTTACTTACCACAATGTGATGACAAAGAACAAAGGAGGTGGACCACAGCAGAGACTAGTTAACAAAGCCAACCCTGCAGCAGATTAATAAAGGCATACCCAGTAAAAACCAATAGTGACTTACATTGTATCATTTCCAGAATGATTTTTAAAGTAATTCTGGTTTTCCACATAGCTTTCCTTTTGAGTAGAAATTAATTTTAGATATTCATATCATAATGCACCAATCAGCTGAGCTCCTCTATCACCTATTCACTGCAGCTGTGCTCAACGTGCTGCTCAGGTTAGCCTGGCACAATGAGCATGTTTTTGGAAACTGTAAGTAAGAAACTTTCTCTACAATTTCCTCCCAGCCTTGGGCTTGCTCACACCCATCACCCAAGTTCTTAGGACCACAAACTCTAATCCACTACCCCTGTCCCATCCTCAACCCTCATTGCCAGCTGCATCCCAGGAAGACAATTAAGAGGGCTATGCCATACAGAGCAGCAGCAACGAGGAAAACAACCGCTGCAGCTCAGACAGTGATAGTAAACACCTACACAACTGGAAGTTCAGTTCAGCTTTGCCACTTGGAACTACCTAGACCTGTCTTTGATGTTCTCATTTGCCAGAGGATGGAGGCCAAGCTCAGGAATTCCCGAGGGGATGGGGAAATAAACAGCTGGCCGGGAGGGTTCAGGTTACAGCCTGGAAACAATGAGAAGCAGAAAAAGGCAAAGGGCAGCTTTCGAGGTAATTAATCTGTTTAGCAACTCTTTCAGGTGACATGTCTATGAAGTTTGTAGAGGATGGGAAAGTTCATTTGTGAGTTATTAAAGACACCTTTCAAATAGGAGTTTCTTGCCAGTCTCTCCTTTTCCAGGCCAGAGAGGCAGCTGAAAAGTGGAGCAGGTATTTTTAACAGCAGAATATGCCTTCTGTTTTGCTGGGTTTTGCACAAAGCTCCCAAACTTTTAACTAACACCACTATAATTTTACAATTCAATTAAACAAACTCACTATGAATGATTTTACCCAAGGCCTCAACGCATGATCCATGAAGGAATGCAATGCCTTCTTGCCACTGATGCATGCTATAAAAAGAATCCTGTAGTAACGCATGAGGCTTTCTTCACTGTAGTATAGAGCGCACTGTAAAATCCTTCTTTCCCCTCTTTAAGGCTGCTTATACAGCAGTTCTCAAACTACACCATGATAAGGGAACACATCCTGAGTACACACAAGTGAACTGAGACCAGCTGGATGCAGAGCAGAAGATGCAGTGGAAGCGGATCACAGAGGAACAGGCACAAGGCAGCTGTGCTCCATCCTGGTCCCAACGATACGGTCCTGGACACACCGACCACTCCCCTCCCAGAGGGCATCTCATGCACAAACACAGCCTCCCTTCTTCCTCTCATGTAACAGAGGGCTGAGGTCCACCATAAGAGCCATCAGCAGCCACAACTAGGGAGCAGAATTGTGATGGGATACCACAGGAACAAACATTGAAACTAGCAGCACATAAAAAATAGCATTGGTTTCTACTGGCCTACATAAATAGTAAAAGGGCACGTCTAACACTGCAGGTGTTTCTGTAGCATACAAACACCCAACATAGCTCTAAGAGAGCTACCCAAGCACAAGGAGAGCCCTAGACAGAGTACGGAAATACTTGAAAGGCAATGTACCTTCCTTCTCAGCCAGTCCCACTATTTCCAGGTCAGGATCTGGGGTCAGATCTGCTATCACAGCACCATGCTGCAGACTGTGGTGTTGGCACACCCCACAGCAGAAATCAAGAAAGAAAAGGAAACAACATTCCTAGTTCACATAGCTACGTGCTAGCATGGAAAGTGTTTCCATCAACAGTTTCTGACTGACAGCCAAGAATAACATTACACTTTCATTACAAAGGTCTAATATCTAATTGACCAAGCATTAAGATGTCCAGAAATAAACCATAAAGGGATTTCATCTGTTCCCAGATCCTGTTTAATATTTTTACCTGATTATTACCTACCGCTGTAGTCAATTTATAGCACACATTCAAGCCCCTGTATTTCGTTCTGAGGGGAAAAATTTGCACAGAACAAGTATCCATGTAACCACAAAGTAACAAATCTTTTTTACTATGTATAGTACCAAATGTGTAACAGACTTCTTTAAAGCAATGTCACTCCAGGGAACATATTTGAGGGAATTTACTCCCAGGACAACATTTTGGTGATAAAAAAATCATTTAGTCTGTAACAGAATGACTGATGGCATTAGGAAGAACATTGGCTACAAGCTATTTAAAGTTTAGGCAAAGGAAAAACTTCTGCATTCTGTATAACTGTACTTGCTTTATAACGATCAGCGATTATTTGTGCATAGCAGCTCTCTGTCAAAGCACGCATTGTGATGGGCACCATACAGGCACAGAACAAAAAGACCACTCTTTGCCTTATGCTAAATAACAAGTTGCAGATGTGATTAATATAGTTTATAAAAAATAGAAACTTTAAAAAGAAAGCATGATTTTATGAACTCCCCTATTAACATCTTTTAACATCTGAATATTCTATAAATTTTAAGACGCAAAACCAACATTCATCTGCCATTGTAAATTAAATGAAAGAAGCAATGAACAAGCAAAGCTAGTATGATAGTTTAGAAACAACCAACACACCCTCTAGTTCCAGCCTTTGCCCCCAGCTTTTCAATTTTGGGGACTCTTAAAAGATTTGGGCTGGAACTGTGATTGTACACATTACAGTGCTTCAGTCCAGTTGAACTGAAAATTTCCTGCAGGAATGTTTTTTTTCTAAAGCACCTAAGAGATCCTAGGAGCTCTGGCAGCACAGGTACCTGTTAGTGGCAATCATGACGTGTGTGTCAAGAGGGTGAGAGGGTTGTGTGACCACAATATGGAAGTGATATAAGAAGCTGGAATAGAAAAAGAAGGCCTTTATCCCCACTGACAGCTTTAGTCCTTTCAGTGTCCATCAAGGTTACTTTAAGCCTTCGTATATTTGGTATTTGCCCTGAAGTCAATGTTTGTCTGGGCTAGAAAGCAAGTCCTCAGGTCAGAGCCTTCACAGACAATATCCAATCACACCCCCTTCCCATTCATAATACACAAATACATCTTGAAATGCTTTTGCTGACCTCAGCTGTGGCAACACAGTACAAGGAACAAATGGCTTGTTGCCTTTGGGGTCAAATACCACAAGACTAGTCTCTGCCTTCCCATCCCATCTGTTACACCGCCACAGGCTGAGTAGATGGAATTACTTAACAGGCTCTTCCACATTTTCACTCCCACCTTCATACAAACATTTCTGGTTTAGCACCAGATTAGCTGCTCCCACGTGCAGGAGGCTTTCCACCTTTCTGATCCTGCCTTCCTCTCCAAGCTACATTCCTTATGAAACAGCTGGCCTACACCTACTGTATCGAAGGTTCTCCTGTTCAGCACACCTTGTCTGACAGACTTATAGGCGCTGTTCAGTGCTGTAATGATGGATGCACTCTTGGGCACTATTCAGTGCTACCCACTGGGGAAAAAACACCAAGACACATGTGGTGCAAAGTTCCTCAACAAGGAGGATCTGGTGAGAGGGAAGGTTACACCCCTGCCAATTCAGTCTCTGGCCTCTCTTCCCCAACGGCTAAGAAACACTCATTTTAACTTACACTTACAGGACACCCTACTAAGTCCACTACATAATTGCAAACAGGCAGCCAAATGTTGTTGTGGGAGAAACAAGTATGTCATTGACTGCACAATGAAATACATCACCAAGTTGGACTTTTAAATACTTTCAATCGCCAGTGAACGCTGCAAGACTGAAATAAAAGGGTTCTATGCTCTGGATAACTTGCTATCATCACCAAATTGTCATTTAATGTTAATACTTAGCACTTGTATACTGCTTTTTATTTCTAGAAAGCATAATGGCTATTGATTTAACCAGCAAATGCTAAGAATGACAATACAGAAGAAAATAAAAATCAAGTATCTCCAACACTAAAGCAACACTAAGCAACAAAAGGTTAAACTTAGCTTACTTCAATGCTGCAACTCTTCTTACAGAATGCCAGTATCTGTTAAGAGCTGCTCCATTCACAGCTGTATAACAGATCAGAACTATAGTACCCAAACATGCTTTTAAATGAAATTATGGACAGAGTATTTTTTTAATCTGTTGCCTTCGAGTTAAAGGTAAAATATATTGAAAACCTGTGAATTACTTTCCACCTTTCCCTTTTCTATTAGTAGTAGCAGGTTTGGTTTGGGTGGAGTTTTCATTTTATTCAACACTCTCTGGTATCTTTTATCGAAAAAGAAAAAATATCCATAGACAAATAAGAACAAATAAGTCCAATATACGCTAGCGCACGGCCGGCTAAATGAGTAGGATAGTTTTCCGGCTGGGCAACTCTTCAAGAATCATTTGCTCTGCTACATGGAAGAGTTACCACAGAAGTCAATGCAGTCAGAAGACACGAGGAGCTCAGCTAAAAAGAAACGCAAAAAAAAGAAAGCAAAGACGGGCCCGCAGAGCTCGTACCGCTGCCCACGCCATCCCTGCCTCAAGCGCGACCGCGTTTCTGTGACAGGAGGAGCAAGTTACCAGCCGCTGCAACTGTGGCTGCGCGCTGCTTCCCTCTCTTTTCCTCCTCGAGTTTCCAGAGTCTGCAAGGTTTTAATTACGTACTATATCCAAACAACGCAGAGCACTGTGCTACGGCATCATCTTGTTTGTGGGAGTTGTCTTCGAGCCGTACCATTTCGCTTTTGGGAATTCTACCGGGGCAGGAGCGGAGCCCAGCCACAGCGGGGATATCCGGCTCTGCCTCCCGCTGGAAAAGCCAGCAACAGCCGCAGGGGACGGGAAGGTTCCCTGACGCTGGATGGCAGTTGTCCTATTGCGGGGAGCTCGGGAAGGGGGAGGTCAGCCCCGCAGCTCCGGTGCGAGACTTTTCCACGAAAACCTTCCAAGCTCTTCAGCGAGCCGGAGAGCGGAGTCCTGCCGCTCCCCGACCCGCACCGTTAGGCTGCCCAGCGCCCGCTGTCCCAGCCCCAGCCCGGCCACCTCCCCGCCGCCGATGACAGGACCAGCGGCCCCCGATGGCCCCTCGCAGCCGCCCGGCCCCGCTCCCTGTCCCCGTCCCCCCGCCGCACCTTTTGCTGAGAGGCCGGACCCGCACGGCCACCTTGACGTTAGCCATGGCCCCGCTCACGCCCGGCAGCCGCTGCCGCCCGCGCCCCGGCCTCGCATCACGCCCCGACGCGGCGCCTGAGCGCCCGGGGAGGGGAGGGGAGGGGAGGGGAGGCACCGCCCGGCCCGGCCCGCCCGAGGGGGCGGGGGGAACCTCCCCGGACAGAAAGGAGGGGTTTCGGGGAGACTCCCCGCAAAGCAGCCGCGCAGCAGCCCCCACACCGGATTTCTCCGCCCGAGAGAACGGGGCCTCCAGACCACGAGTTGGTGCTTCCAGGCCCCCGGCGACACCCGCGCTCCCCCCGCTCGCCGGCAGCCGCATAACGACCCGCGTTTGGCTCACAGGGCTCCACGCCGCCAGTCAGCTAGATGGGTGCTGCCACGGAGAGACTCCCTAGACCAGGGGTCCCCAAACCTTTTAACCAGGGGGCCGGCGCGCAGATTAAGTGGCAGGCAGTCATCTGTGGCTGCTTGGTTCCCCCCCCCCAGCCCCCAGCTTTGGGGACAGGGGGGTTCTGTAAATACCGGGGGGCCGGATTGAGGACCCCGGGGGGCCGTAGTTTGAGGACCCTTGAGAGGGGCTACCCCAGAGAAACCAGTTTATTTCAGAGGAAAAGAACCGCCAGTCCAGCCCCACCTACCGTTTGATCAGGTGTCTTTTCCTAGGAAGACGCAGGCAATCAGAAAACCAGCACTATTTAAAGCGCAAAGCACTCCACATTTAATTCATTTAACAGTAATTTAAGGAAGGCAAGTATCACGTCCTCACTAGCGCCAAAGGAAAGCTCCCAAGTGTTTTAAACTCCTTCAAAAACCTCCAGTCTTTATCCGAGTTGTATGTAACTGTGTAAAACAAACTTTTGAAACTTCCAAAGAATTATCACAGAAATCACTGTCAACCTGTTGCACTGATAAAGGGTTTGCACTTAGAGAAATATAAAACCCACCAAAAGTTTAAGAAATATTTGCTTTTTAGAATATCATCCCTGTCAGCTGCTGCCATTATTGGGAAGATGTGAGAGCAAGTAGCATTGGCATAAAAACTAAAACCCAAGAAGGAATCTTGTTTAACTGGACTCTTTTCTTTCTGGTTTTGCATTTCAAACTCTGAGCTATAGCTGAATACTGTATAGGAGTGTTTTTCAGTCCATTTTAACAACATCTGTTTAAATTGCCTTTTAACTGTACTATTTATTTGTGCTTTAAGTACAGTTCTCCTCATGAGACTATCTGCCTTACACTCCAGAAACATTAAATCTAAATGAAAAAGACACAATAGAGAAAGCTTCCAGATTGAAATATGGGATGGATCCTTTGGACCCAACACTTTTCCCAATTCATGAGCCACCACAGAGATGCTAAAATAAATATCTACAAGCTGTGAATCACTGCTAACTTCAACAGAATTATCCCTTTAATCGTACTGAAGAATGAATTGGTACAGCAATCACAAAGGGTATTGGCTAAACTCTATCATGCCCACCGTCAACTCTCTAGTAACAGATACCATAAAAGAAGAAAAACATGCTTGACACTTTGGGTACAGCAAAACCACATTTGTCCTCACTTCAAGGAATTGTAATGACCAAACTAATCCGAAATGTTTTCATCTGACTTCTGGAAGCATTAATTTGCGCCGCCTAAACCATCACTGTAACACAATGAGAGAGAGGTTAAGCCTGTGATAGATACACAGGACAATGATTCCAGAAGTCTGGATGCTGTTTCTTCCCATTTTACAGAATGTGCAAAGTATTTTCAGTAAAAATGCCAGCTCCTCTGCAATTGTGTGGAAGACCTTAGTTTCCACATCTGAAACAACAGTAACATTGGTTTTTGGACTCAAATGTTGCAGTGATACATAGCAAGTGTTCTCACAAAGATCCCATTAAAGTTTATGGGACTCAAAGATCAGTTCTATTCTCAGATCCTACCTACTGACATTCTGCTTGACTGAATTAAAATAGTTACTATCCCCTTAACTTTTCTCAACAGCCACAGAAAGGAGTATTAGCTACACTTACATAGTTTACTGGAGAATTGTTAAGCTACACACCTTGTCACCACACCCAGCAGAATGGTGTAGTCTACAAGGATTAAAATGGCAGAAAATTTCAGATACAGAGTAGACTGATCACAAGTAAACTCAGAGTGTGCTCAACACAGAACCAAAGATTCCTCCTTAAAAGTAGAATTAAGTAACTACAGTGTAGTACCGAGCCATCTAGTGGTTACTTTAAAAAAAAATAAAGGTCTCATTTTCAGAAACAGAAATCAACAGGCTGGATATATAAGAATTCAGCTAACAAACAATTAAACAGTAGAAAGGCATGCATCTTCATCGCTTCCAGTTTGTTCTATATCCTGAATACAAAACTGGACATCCTTCAAAGACAACCAACTATCCTGGTTTACAGATGTCCTGCCAATGACATTTTACCAGCAAGTCTCATGACATAAAAGTTGCTAAAGTTGCGAACTGGAACAATCGATGCTTTTGCTAAATTGCCTGTTGTACTCATTTCACAAGAGTCTTACTGTAAGGGGGCACAGAAAATGGGGCAAGCAACAGAAAAGGAGAGACTGAAGAATATATTTGTCCTGTCACAGAAGTGTGGTTTGCAGATCAGTAGACCTGCCATATATCGCAGAGCCCATTCCCTGTCTTCCCACAAAACGACATCATAGCCGTAAAAGCTAACTTAAAACTAGTTTAGTTTCTTGGTTGGAGCTCCTATGGAAGCATAAACAGGGACCTAAGTCTTTGCAATGTTCTTTCACTTATATGATTTTATAACAAAACAAAAAGCAAGAAACAGCTCTTGAAATCTAGTGCTTTCATTAAAGCTTTACAGTGACATACAAAATACAGCGTATTATCAAGACATTTATAAAAACTAACAGAGACACTATAGCAAGTGCATAAGAAATATCAAAACATATTTCCATTGAAGAAACAGGCTCCAAGGGAGTATTGTCCAACTATTTCAAAAAGGAACTCCATCACAGTCTTCTCAGTAGTCTGCGTTCCTATGTGCTACTGCTCATTGCCCTTTTTTTTTTAGCTCCCAAAGTCACTGAAGAACTGTTACAGAAGAACAGAAATATAACTACCTACAAAGGCCCTGCTGGATTAAAGCACAAATTTGTTGTGGGTTTCACAGACTGTAAAAAGGTAGTTCTTTGAAAAGCCATCCCGTCTGATGAAAATTATTTGTTAGGTTAAAGATAAGCCAAAGTCTAATTTAGCAGTATTGCAGATGCTGTCAGAATATACTTCTTTTTGCAGTTCTCTCCATTTCAGTATTTGCCCTGTCAGCTCCTCCAACTCCATCACCAGCAGCTCTGTTTTTGTCCAGGCAGTGTCCTGAAGCAGAAAAGAGCTAGAGTTCATCTCTATACATCCTGTCAATCTAGCAGGACATAAAAACAACCTAAACAACCAAACAGCATTGAATTCTTAATGCTGTAGGAGACAGAAGGCTCAGATCTTCTGCTACTCACCATATCCCTCATGATGTTCAGTATCTGCGGGATGCTTCTTAAAGCCTGCAAATGGCTTTCAAGCTTCTCAATGAAAGTCACAGCCTCAGCCAACAACTCTACTATGTACCTGTAATAAGAATGAGCCCCCTGCTCAAAAGTTGTGCAAAACAACGAGGATTTAATGCTTCCAAGATCTTGTTTTCCCCCCGTGGGTCTTCTTAGTCCTCTAATTTTATACATGTTCCCAACCATCTAATAATTTATCTGCAATTACACTTTTATGACTCTCAGCAACAAGTAGGGCAGGAATTACAGAAGTACATATGCACTTCTTCAGTAACTGGACTAGATTTTTAGACAATAAGAAGGATTATATTTTTCAAACTTGTACTATGCATGCCTGGGAATCACTCACACACTTATTCCGAGCGAGAGACAGTGGAAGGAAGATGGCAAATGCTTAAGTAAGAATTCCTTCCTATGCAGAAGAAGCATAATGAATCAAGCATTCAAAACACCTATTCAAAACAACACATCACAATTGTTCTGTAACCTTCAGAATACAAGACCAATAACCTAAGCAAATATTCATAAAAATATATATCACTACCTTTCTAAGAATTCAGCAATTTCTAGCTTTTAGCTGAAGTTCTGCTACCAATTTTTTAATACTATTCTTATCAATGGAAATGCAAATGAAAGCATGCAATTCTTATGCCTATTCAAATTAATTCAAACTCATGCAAACAAAGAACTGTTATTTTCTATGTGCCTACTTGTGGAAAGTAGCCTCAACAGGCAGGCTCTCTTGACATTTGGGCTTTATCAGCCTCTTTCTAAGACATTTCTTGTTCTTCAGTACAGCTTCCAAGTGTCTGTTCATATCTTGCAAAATCTCACATTTTTTGCCTGTAAGATAAAATTGCAAAGTTGAACTCATTGTCCTGCTAAAACAAAGCAAAATTTCTTCTGGAGAAAGAGAGAGAAAAAGTCTGATCTATCACACTGGACAGGTTACATTTGAGAAAGATAACATTAATCAGAATTATTTTTGTTGGGATTGTATAGGACTTAATATCAGCATGCACCTCAAAGTCATAATACCTACTTTTTAGAGATACAGCTTTGTTGATCATTTTATATTATCTGTAGTTTTAACTGTCTTTGAGATGAAACCAACTTCTTAAAACTGTACCATGGCACTACAGCATTACAATATACTTCACTAGCCTAACACAGCAGTAGCAAACTAGAATGTTTTTAAGCATCCATCAAATCATAGTGGGAAAAGTGCTAAATAATAAAGAAATTAATACATATGCTCCTACAATACTACAATAAAAATCCAAGAGATTTTAGGGGCATAGAGATACAGCAGAAATACATCGCGTTCATGGAAAAGCGACAAACTAGCACACAGGGCAAGGGAAGCAAATCGGGTTACTGATGATCTCAGAACTCCTGATGCTGCACTGACCCTGGGAAACTGACCACACACACACCCCCTTTTGTGGAAAATGAGTTACCCACAGAGCTGCTACTGAGACAGCAGAGGATGAAAGTTCAGATAGTATGGGAACATTATTTAGGGGCTAATAAAACACCTGCCATCTCTAACAAGCTGTTCAGTGGAGACAGCTGCAATGACTTCTGGAAGTGTCACAGTCAGATAAAACCTTAATATGCTGATGAAGTCACTTAACACTCTCGGTTTTTCTAAGGTACAACTGCACTTACCCAAGTAAAAAGGGTGAGCAATGTCTGCTGTCTCCTTCTCCAACTGCAGAATTTCAATTTTCAGTTTCTTCTACAACAATAGTAACATCAAATGAAAATGCGTTTATCCAGATACTGTTAACTTTTTAGGGGTGGGGGACGAAGTAGAAAGTGGAAGCATGGGGGACAATGCATGTGTGAAGGAGAGGGAGCATCTGCTTGAAAGCATGTTACCATGCTCTCTGGAGGGTTTTATTACTTGGTGAGGCTTTTTTGGTCAACAGGAAAAGACTGTTTAAAAAAAAAAAAAGCCTAAACAATTTGGTGATTTATTGGGAATTCATGCTGGAAAAGACAGATGCAATTAATTCATAAAACACATAAAGTTACATCTCCTACAAAGCAGTTTCATAGTCTATGTTCTAACAAACTTCTCACAGCCTCAAACTTCCTCCTTCTGGCAAAGATTGCTTTATGTTGCATTGGGTTGTTTTAACTGTAGGAAAAGCACTTCCAGGTGAAACTCCTACCTTTAAGTCTTTCCAATGATAAATCAGCACAAGAGCAGCAGATACTTTCTTGTGGCTGAAAGAATTTGTGGTACTTCTGGCTAGACAAAAGAAGACTGAGGAAAATATAGAAGAGTGTGACATATCAAGTCTCTCAGGACAGACAGAGAACTGTTGTGTTGCTTTTCTTGATCAGTGAAGAGAGGACAAAAGTAAGCCTGCTTCACTCATAGCGTATTGAACATTTGTCAGAGAGAGCACGTTGTATGTGAAATCCTTCAGCAAAGACTAAGTAGCCACCTTACTGGGACCTCAAAACTGCTCATTCCTTCTGCCCAGCAATACAGGATGATGGCAGCCATTTAACTCATCCTCCAAGAAAAAGCAAACGGTGAATTTGTCACACTGCTTTGCAGTAAGCCTTTGTAACTGCTGAAGCCCACACTGCACAACTTAATAAGCACATGTTTTTGTACCAGCCAGCAAGTCCTCAGAACACATCATCACAAAATACAAGCCAATAGCCAATACGGTCAGTAGGAAATGACTGAGGTTACCCCTTGCTAACCAACAAAATGGTCTAGCTGTCTATAAACAAACTTGTCTTCGTGAATTCAGGTCAACTATCAATTCTTATTTGTTCTTCAGTTTCCTCAGAAGACTTCAGGTAACACTTCAGTCACAGATGCAGGCTGCTGCCTCTTTCCAGTTACACCAAAAACTTTTGTTTCATAATTCTGAGGTATTTTTATGACAACTCAGTCCACCAGGGAGGAAAAGTGCCAACTGTTAAACCACTAAACTGTTAAAAAAAAAACCCCAAGCATGAAACAATAGCACATGGCAGTCTGATACATCATCAGGTGCCATGTGTTATCTCTAAGTATTGAAGCGTTGAGTGTGCACTGACAACAGTGTACCTCCAGCTGTACCTCATTGATTTCAGCCTGAATGTTTGCCATTTTTTCCATCTCTGCGAATTTCATGAAGCACGGGGTTTTTCTAGAGGTTAAATTCAATGTCTCCTGTGAAAGGAAAACAACGGGGAAAAAACACCGTCAGCAGCCAGAACATACCAGGCAAATTCTCAAGACTGGCTTTTAACAGTCTAAAGTTACTGTTAATCTCTCACACTATGCCAGACAGCAAATTTCACCTGAACAACTGACAGAATACACGCACCGTCCGGGGAAAGTGCGCAGGCGTGAGGAGAAAAACGCGCCAGAGGTGAACAAAGCTGCTCCCGCCGCCGCCGTCAGCACGAAACCCGACAGGTCCCACCGCAGCGGGAAAAATGTCTCTCCCTTTCACGTTAACGCGCACACACCGACACACCCGCAGCGCGGTTCAGCGCCGTTACCGCAGCGTTATCCGCAGCCCCGCGGGCCCGGCGCGCACTCAAGTGTC
>JAVJGJ010000060.1:49645192-49668918 GCA_035590215.1 Microhierax caerulescens | reverse complement strand
GGAGAAACTAAATTTAACAATTTAACTTTCACAGGATGTAAATAGGGAATTTAGTTGCCTGAATTGAAATCTTTGGAATTCACTTACAGTCCCATAAATTCTTCAAAACTAGTTGCCAGCTTAGTTGTATTATCAGTTTTACAATGACATGTAAGTACTTAAAACCATAATGCTTCTGCACTATGACTTGTCTGAACTGAAGGTTTAACAATGTCAGGTGGTTTAGTACTTGCACAGAGAACAGGTAGTGAAAGTGATCTGTAGAAACTGTTGCTAGCCATTCAATGGTTGTTAGTTTCTCTTGGACAAACATCGAACTTCATGGAAAAGTTAGGATGATGTTAAGAAACTTAACTCTTTTTAGTGGTGTCTATTATCTGCCTTTTTGGAAAAAGAAATGTAATTCGCAAACCTCTTTGACCCTGTAGTGCAAGTTGGGAGTGCTACAGGTTATACACGTGTGTAGGTAGCATGAGGGGTGAATAAATGCCAGCAGAGCTTACCTGGTGAGGCTTATATGCTGGTACGATATGATATGTTTTATCTGAGAACTTGCTTTTGAGTGTGTTGAGTAATAACTTTAAAGCGCTGCAGTAGACCTGAAGCTGTGAACTGTGTGGTACTTCAAATGTCATAGAATATGTTGGCAAAGTGGTTAATAAGGAGTGTAACTGATAGGCTAAAATCCTCTCAGAGTAGTGTTTTCAGCCTGTGATTTGAAGGTTTGTCTTATCTGCATATTATTTTTAAGGTATTTATGAAAGATGGTTAAAAAGCATGTGTTGTCAGTGGGCTTAAGTTTCTGTGCCTTCATTGGAAAATGGGGAGGAGTCCTGTGAGAAATTACTGTAATATGGCACTGTTTGCCATGCAGAAGCTTATTTGAATTAAATGGGTATGAATGTTTACTGCTCTTTGTTTAGGTCATCTCTTTGTTATGTCATTTATTTCTAGCTGCTTTACCTGAGGAGCTGTGTAAACTGAAAAAACTGGAAACACTACACTTGAATGGCAATCACTTGAGGCAGCTACCGGCTGCGTTTGGACAACTTTCGGCTCTCAAAACTCTGGGCCTTTCTGGAAACCAGCTTCGGGCTGTGCCTACGCAACTCTGTGGTCTTCGCCACCTGGATGTGGTAGATCTTTCCAAAAATCAGATTCAAAATGTGCCCGACACTGTGGGAGATTTGCAGGCTATCGAACTCAATCTGAATCAGAATCAGGTCTGGTAACTGAATATTATGGGCATGCAGATTTAAGGCATGGTTTCTCTTGGATGTAGTACGTTCACAGGACACAAGCTGAGACTATCAAAACTTTGTAGCTAAAAGCCATCTCCCAAGCGTAACATAAATGAGGGGCGATAACTGGAATTTATGTACTGATACATCCAACTGCCTGATTTGACTAACAAATCCTCAATTTAGTTATACAGGAAACTGGTTGAACAGTTCTTCAGTAGGAATCTGATAAAGACGTGTAGGTCGCCTGTCATGATGGAATAAAATATTAATCTGAAACAAATAACTTGTAATAATAACAAATAATAAATAATAACAAATATTAACAAATAATAAATAATAATAACAAATAACTTGTAATTAATAAGTAATCATGGATCACTAACGGTTTAATCCCATTCTTTTGGGTTTTTTATTTCTGCCAGATTTCCCAGATCTCAGTGCGGATCTCCCACTGTCCACGCCTCAAAGTCTTGCGTTTAGAAGAAAACTGTCTAGAACTCAGTATGCTTCCTCAAAGTATCCTCAGTGATTCCCAGATCTCACTGCTTGCAGTAGAAGGCAACCTTTTTGAAATCAAGAAACTCAGAGAACTGGAAGGTTACGACAAGGTTTGTGTCTTTTTTTTTAAAGAAGCTTCTGGTGAAGTCATTACCCAGTACCTCCTCAGAATACTAAGCATTTATGCTAGTGAATAAAAGCACAATCAGGCTATCGCTATTGTCACTGTTCCTGGATTTTTAACTAACATCTGAGACAAATTTCAAGAGTTCTTCAAAGATTAACTTTTTCATAGGATTCAGGATCAGAGTTATCAGCATCTTTTGAAGGGTAGCTAATGATAACAAGTGTGTGTTCATTTTGATTGGATAAAAATTAATGGATGCTTCCTATTATGCAGCATTCTTAACTGTGTAATGTTAGTTCATCCTTAACACTCGCGATTTGACTGTTCAGCACTGTAAGGACTTTCTTTCTCAAACATGAATCTGAATTACAGCAAATGGCAGAAAATTTGTTGTTTTTTTTTAAAATTTTCAAAGTAAAGCTCTAACGGTTATGCCTGGGAAATGAAAATATGCAGAGTGCTGTTGAGTCTGAGAGCAGAAGCTTAGCTGCTTTCTAATGAATCTTGTATTAATTTCTGAATCTTAATTTTTTGTTTTCTTTGTAGTACATGGAACGATTTACAGCTACAAAGAAGAAGTTTGCATGATCGTTATACTGACCCTGTGTATTCCCAGTAAGAAGAGTTAGTGACTGAAGCACCTGCTTCACTGACTTAAACCATAACTGATGAAGGAGATCATCAGAGCACTCCTCCTTTAGTAGTCTGCTATGGTCCATTAAGGCCATGTCAAACAAACTTGAACTAGAGAACATGGGTATTGAACTGATGAACCTGCCCAGGGTCCAGGTTTTGAATTTTGTGCCACTATAGCTTTTAACACAGTAAGTGTTCTCCTTTTTCAGGGCTTGTTCTTTCACAGAGAAAGTGAATGAGCATTTCAAAGTTGCTAGTTCCCTTTTGTCAGGAAGCTGGCTGTTGATGTGCAAGAGCATTATTTCTTCTGGAAACACTATTCCATGAGAACACGTGGAAGTTCTACCACCAAAGCAGATGTAAAACATTGTTTGTCTTGCAGTAAGCACTATTCTACAGAAAACTTTTACAGATGAGGTCTTAGCTTATAAACTGTGTATGAAGCACAAATAGTTGTGGCTCAGTTAAGTGTTTTATTAACTGCTTCTGGTAAACAAACCATTGTTTGGGCATCATTCATTCATATTTTACTGTACAGGCTTTCTTTTCCCATAAGCAAAAATTGCACTACAGTCCACTTCTGCTTGAACTGTATCAAATAAAAACAAGGTTCATCTTCAATGTAAAAATGTAAATTTTTCAGTAAAAAAGTATACTGCTGGAAAATCCTCGCACTGAATCGTTGTGTACAGAGCAATGCTGAAAGTTCTAGTCATCAACCTGCTGCTACTGCCTTATTACCAAAAGCACCTAGAAAGAGCTAAAAATGTATGCAATTGTGTAACATACTGAAAATGGAAATGTACTTATTTTAGTAAATAATTTTCAAAAAATCAGTTCCAGTTTATTTGGTGTAACTGCTGCTGTTTTCACTTCAACAAGTAGTACTAAGCTATCACTGAAAGCTATTACTTAACGTACTTGGTTCCATCAGTTGTTAACAGCTATACTTCAACTGCTTTGGGAATGCAGAGGATATGAATATGTTGGTAGCCGTTTTATTGGTATGTACTGCACACTTAAAAACAGTGAAGTAGGAGCTGTACTAAGTACGCTTCTTGGCAAGATAAGCATGGACATCTATTCCTAACGAGACTCTTATGTTAACTACTGTTCTAGACTTAAGCTTTCCTACGTTAGAAAGAAAGGCATGTGGACAGCAAACCCTTCAAGTTGCTGGTGTAATCATTAAATGTATTCAACTTCTTATGCCATCTGCAGTTAAGAAAAATGAAGTGACCTCTGTGCCCATCTTTTCCCTCAACGTAACAACTATAATTGAGAATAGTGGTTCTCTTAGAAGATGCTCAGAAGAGGTATCTAGTTCCCTGACCCTGTTGCTGTCTTATTTCAGTGCTTACATAGTGATAACAATTATAAAAGTGTTTTAGGGAACATCAACTCCTTATTCAAAGGATGGATGTGATCTATCATTAAACAGGGAACTAGTTTTACATGAGAACCCTATTCTAGGTGTTACGTTATGGGACAACTACTAGCTTCCTCCAAGAAGTAGCTAACTGCAGACAATGCTTGCAAGGCTACTTTGCTTTGCAAGACAACTAGAGAACTGATTTAAGAACACAACCTATGTTACCATTAATACAAGGCCCAGTATAGTTAGAAATTTATTCAGCTTCATACTAACAGACTTTGCAGATTCCAATGTGCAAATCCAGCCGTGAATAGTTTAAAGCCTCAGGCTTGTTTTAAATTTTAGGTCCTTCCATTTGGTACCTAAATCCCATTTGAAGTATTAGCTGCTTTTCCTAAAGATTTGCCATGTATGAGACATCCACAGATCAAAGCCCCTCCATTAACAGAGTCCCCCTTTGCATTCACCAACCTTGACTACGAAGGGCATGGTCTGTCATCAATATGTATGCACTTGGCAATGTTGTGCTGTGGTGGATTTTTGTTGGTTTTGGCTGTATTTTTTTTTTTAACTGGAAGTATCTCTGCTCACACATGCTGCTTCTCTCATTTAACATTTATTTATCAGGATTCTTTTGTCTATTCAGCAGAGATGATAGATCAGAACATCTAAAAATTACGCAGTTAGCATTGCTATAAAAAAAATCTCACTGCTTTTGGAATTATTTGAGAAAGTCAGTCAACATTTCTCTTATATGGTCGATAGTACATCTAGAAACTTTTCAATTACTTATTGTTAGTCTTTCCTACCTTGAAGTCATGACAACTATCAAAAATGTTGTAAAGCAAAAGGGAGAAAACACACAAAATACTGAATGGTGCTGAGTTAGTCATGGATTAACCAAATTTGTACCAGAACAGAGAAAGACTATTTCTGTTTCAAGAAAGAAAGCTGGCCAATACCCTCACATGTTTTAAATCACAGCAATAAATAACCATGATTCAGCCCTGCATGTAATCTGTTAGTAGTTTCGTATTGGGAGTTTCTCAATTGTCCCTTCTCATCACCCTAACTCTACAACAGGTGACACTAGAAAATGATTTTATTTCCATGCACAACTACACTAGAAGCTTTTTAGCTTTGGAATGACTGAGGTAGAAAATGTGACCCTAGTTAACAACATAAACCATTAATGCATTTTATTTCAGATCTGTATCACTTGCTCTTCAATTTTTCGTTGTGGTAAAACTGACTTTTCATCCATCTATTCAACGTTTAGATAGTGCATTGCTGTTCTTAAATGCAGCAAAGGTGAATTAGCAACTGCAAGTCACAGCATTGCGTAAACAGCAAATTGTTTCACTGTATAGCCTTCACAGAGGAAGGTTCTGCAAGTTGCTGCACAAGCAGCATGTGCTGCAGTTCATGCTACAGCTACCCCTGAAAAAAAGGCTTAATTAATCTTTTATCAAAGAGTAGGTTACCTTGAATTTACCAATTATCATAATTTAAGTATACCCACGGGATGTGCTGCACGCTCGGAATAGTTACATATGCAGGCTGTCCCTAGTTTTTTCCCCCCCTATTGTAGGTAAAAATATACTACATGAGAAGTACTTCCAAGCCATTCCCAGGTACGTTGTTCTCTCTTGCGGCTCAAAACTGCTGCAAGTCAACACAAGCTGCCCCCAGGAGCATTCCGGGAATCCAACATTCCACTATCAGAAAAAAATACAATTTAAATTGCCTTGGAAGTGAGATTGTAATGGCAGTAGGTGAAATCCAGTGATTTAATATCTAGGTATTTGCTAGGGATCTTGTTACCAATACTTGACTGGAAAGTTTAAGTTATTTTACTTAGTTCCCTTTATCATCCTGAAGTATAATCCCATGTTAAGTAACAGCCTTTCAAAGCAGAGATGGACACATTTCATAGTTCAAAGTCAGGTGATGTTGATTATGCAGTGATGAAAACTAGAGTTTTTAAAAAATATTCCTCTTTTTTAAAAAAATAATCCTGTCTTTCCAACCACACCCACTCCTTTGTTAACATTAGAATTTCTGCAAAATAAAAATAGAAGGGAAACTTTTTAGTTGAACAGTAGCAGCCAGTTCTGCCAAGTTTTTCAAGGACAGGAAACCAAGCATAAACACTTGTGTTTAACTCTGGCCGACAACCAAGCCCCACACAGCCACATGCTCACTCCCCCCACTGTGGGATGAGGCAGAAAATTGGAGGAGTAAAAGTGAGAAAGCTTGTGGGTTGAGATAAAGGCAGTTCAATAGGTAAAGCAAAAGCTGCACATGCAAGCAAAGCAAAACAAGGGATTCATTCACCACTTCCCATCTGTAGGCAGGTGTTCAGCCACCTCCAGGAAAGCTGGGCTCCATCACACACAACAGTTGCTTGGGAAGACAAACGCCGTAACAGACAAACATCCCCTGACTTCCTTCTTCTTCCCCCAGCTTATATACTCAGTATGATGTTCTGTGGTGTGGAATAGCCCTTCGGCTAGTTCAGGCCAGCTGCCCTGGTTGTGTCCCCTCCCTGTTTCCTGTGTCCCTCCAGCCCTCTGGCTGGCAGGGCCTGAGAAACTGAAAAGTCCTTGACTCTATTATTACCCAGCAACAACCCAAACCATCAGTGTGCCATCAGCATCGCCTCACACCAAATCCAAAACACAGCACTGCACCAGCTACTAAGGAGGAAATCAATTCCACCCCAGTTGAAACCAGGACAGACGTTTCTTAGAGAAAATAGTTTTAAAGCACATTCAGTTATAAAAGGAAGTTATTTTTTGTGCACCTCTCACAGGTGTTACCTCAGCCACCCTCCAGCAGCAGTGACAGGCTCAGGCACTCCCTGCAGCATGCGACCAGACAGCTGCATGTTCACCTGGGAGCTGCCTGGGCCACCACACGCCTTCTGGCACTGGCTTTTGGCTGAGTGGAAACCATGGCAAGGGTCCTTCTTGGGAGAGTGATGGCCACTATGGAGCTCACCTCTATGGGATTTTAGGGGGAACATCCTCCCTGAACGCTGAGTCAGCACTGACACTTCCCAGGGCCTCAACACTTCCCACTCTGAAGGGAGGGGGGGCTGCGGCACCATCTCTCTGCTCTCGCTTCTCCTTTTGGCAGGTTCATGGAAAATTCCCCTTTGCCTTGGCGCAATCCTCCACTCCAGAGCACATCTGTCGGAGTAGCACACCTTGGAGACTTCCATACTAGTCTAAGGAGGACAAAAAAAACCCTGAGCATACAAATCCCCTATGCTTTCCCATACACAGTTGTTAGAAACATACTATGCAATGTTCTTAAAAGTACTTCTTTGCTACTTGTGTTTTTAAGCACATAATCTTCATTTTCTAATGGGGTAGATGAGGTTTTTGATTAGTTTTCCAGGAATTACAGTCTACCACTGGCCTATTTATTACATGCATCAGCTCCATCCTTTAGTTAGTTTTTCTCCCTGCTTGTTTTCTTGGGGTTTTTTATGTTTGTGGGGGTCTGTTTGGTGTGGAGGTTTTGGTTATGTGTGCGCACGCGTGTGTGCCATTTGTTTTTTTTCCTCTAAGTTGTTCTGGAAGTGAACTGATAATTTGCCAGTAATAATGATTGTATTTCTCCTAAAAAAAAAAAAAGAACAAAACACTTAATATTGTCTTACATTTCAGTAGATTAGTGTCACCTCTCTAGCCCTAGGATTCATTATTAATGGCTACAGGATGCTGTGGACTGTCTTTCCAAAAAGCCACACCATAATGCTATTAGTTTTAATTATTCCTCCAATTGACTTGGTTTGAATATTTTTGCCATCCAACACTGAATATCACAGGTTAGTCCAAAGCATCATTTTCACCTTTAAAAGAGGCATAATATATTTCTGAGTTAGAATTATATAGGTCACTTGCAATTTACTTCAAGAAAATCCTGGGAATAAATCTGATTATATTACAGTAAAATCAAAATATTTTTCTTCATCAGAAGACAGCTTTACCTCACCTGGTCAGAAACTCCTCTATTCTGCAACAGAACAGGAACATTTATGTTGCAAGCAACTTGGATGTGCAGTATTTCAAATTGCCAGTCCCACAGTCTGCAATAATAAGCCAGTCAGTAATCTATTTATAACTAGTTTATTTAGAACTAGCATACAGTTCATAAATAGGTTCTGCTTCCTCCAGACTTGTGACAAAGAAGTTTCATAGTAAGCTTCTGTTTTCTGTATGTTTAAGAAGCTCCCCCAAAGTCACCACTGAGAGCAAACTGCACCAGATCTCAGTCATTATTTTGCACTGGAGAAAGGAGTTACCTGAACTCCAGTGAAAACTGGCCAAAACAGAATCTCATATGGGATGTGAGAAAGCTGCATGCTTTTCTACTCAGTTTCTTCCAGTGAAGATGCATCATTCAAACACTTAAGAGTTAACTTTTAAATGTGGGGTATAAAATTTTCCATCAAATAAATACTTCAGGGAGATAGTTTTATTTTCTTCTACTCACAAGTGCAGGGGGGTTAGATCAGGCACATATACACACAATTATCAGAACAATGCGGCACGACTTCCTAGTCATGACCTCCAAACCAATGTCAATTTACAGTAAAGAAATGGAAACCTGTCTATCCCTCCAGTTACCTTTAACGTTTGTGTGGTTAGGAAGTGTTTTAAACCCTTAACCTGTAAGTAGTGGGCCTCTTCAATTCTGTAATCCACAAACTCAATCCCAAACCAATTATGTGGTTTGGATTGCAAAACTATGGTTAGCCTGCTAGAGATACAAGTCAGACAATATTCACCAAGTCCCTATTTTAGTGAAGACACTCAACTTATGAGGTATTTCAAACAGTGCATAGTGCCCTCTCCAGCATTCCACAATTGTGAATTCAGGTTACCCTGCTTGTTCAGCTTCAATGAAGGACTATATTTTAGGTGCAGGGAAAAAAAAAACCCAAACCAACAACAGATGGGAGGGGGGAATAAAGCATGCAAGAAGATTCTCAAAGCCATAACCTTTTAGCCCTGAGCAGTTTAAAGAAAGTGAAGGCAGATGAGTAGGAGGAAGTTAGATTGGCTGCTTTCTTGGAGTCAAGGCCATGTTTACATGAAGCAATAATAATGTAAAAAAAAAAAATCAATCCCTATAGAAAGGGTACTGCTTCATTTCTCCCAGCCCCTCTTATTTCAGAATAGAAGTTTCACAGATCCATGAATATGGTGGCTTGCAGCTGGAGAGGCCGTGTCGTTGAACCAGGACAGCAGGCTTTAATTGTCAATTAGTTTCTTGGCTCTGATGTTGGCTTGCTCAATACGTTCCCTGTTTGTATCGGCCTGAAAGAGAAATTCACAGGTCATCTGCAGACTCCATGCAAAATAATTTCAAAATTCAAACTGACATGAACTTCTAAATTGCAGGGTGTTATTATTGTGACGGACAGAAGGGGACCAACTTTTATAAGCTGGAAATAGTTCTTTTTCCTGCCCTAGCCAGCATATGCTGTCAATTCTGGCAGAAACAGAAGCAGGTGAAGTAGTTTTTAGCCTTAAGATGACCCTCAAAACACAGAGCAGCTTGCCTCAGCAAGTCAGGAAGTATATTAACAGAACAAGAGGATAAAAATTCCCTCTCTCCAAATGTTTAGACTTCTTAAGGACCTCTACAGAGCAGCTTTATTGCTATGGACTAGAAGTAATAGTCAAAACTGGAAGTGACCTAGGGGCATAAAGTCAAAATTAAAATTCCTGGGTTTAATCCACATGCCCTCCAGTGTCCTAGTGTCATATTATGGTATCTGGAAACAAAAAGCACTTTATAATTGTTTTACCATTATAAAGTATCAAAAGTCAGCCACAGCATCTAAGCTAAACAAATACAATACAGTTTTACTGAAAGGTATGATAAGCAGCTTTGAAATGCCCTGATTATCCAGCCTGCAGTGGGGAATGAGCAGGAGGGGCAATAAGCACAGAAGTAGTCTCTACCCTCACCAAGAGTGGAGCTCCTGAGAAGCTCTACCTGTGCCTAGCATCAGCCACTTCACACTTCCATCCTGCCATGGGCTAGGAAGAGGACATTGGCAGTTCTAACCCTTCCCTCCAGTCCTTTCCTTCCTGCCCTTCCGGTCAAGGGCTGGGGAAGGGCAAGAATCTACTACAGAAAAGTGAGAACCCAATCTGTTAACAACACTTTGGAAACACAGTGACCTAGCTACAAGATCATCTTCTCAGAAAAAGACAGTAATGTAAGTCACCCAGTCAAGACTATTTCCCCAGTAAGTTGGAATTTTTCATTTTTTTAAAGTAAAAATAAAAGCATCAACTCTATTCTGAACTTATGCCTAATAGTGCTCTTTGTTTCTTTATACTGTCCTTTGGAAATTTACCCTCAACATTTTGATTTGGTTTCCACACTGTTCACTAGATTTAAGAAACAGTTTTCAGCAAAAAACGTTTAATTTAAATGTCCTGAGACAGGCTGCCAGTCTCAAAGCCCGAAATTGCACTTTCATTTTTATTGCTGTTTTGTAAAGCAATTCTAACTTGTTTACATCATATTTTAATAGTTAGTAAGACCTGATCAGCAGGATTTATTCAGACCTCTAAAATGAAAAAGCATCAGGCCAAAACAGGTGCTTGAAGCTACCAGAAACACTACTGTTAAAACCAGAAATTCCCACTTGCAGTTAGTTTGACCAGGCAATTTTCAATCTACTTTATATTCTGTAAGAATTTGCTTTAAATTAAACCTTGCTTTAAAATCAGATTAAATTTTCTAGTGTTCTTCAAAACGTTTGACTTCTTTTACTTGACAATCACCTCAGATCTTCATTGTCTTTCAATGTTCCCTGAAACTGCAGGAATCCTCCATAAGATCATGTTGATTGGCCTTATTAATACTCCAATGCCTAAATTACTAGACAAAAATTGAGATGCTGACATAGGTACAACCAGCATTTGTGTCAGACTAGCTCTGTATATTTGATAAAATTCCATTCCTCTTGCTTTTAATCTTACTGGGCATTTCAGCGGTATCTAACTTCCCATTTTGTCTTAATACTATAATTTACATCAACTGGTATTCACTTCTGCTTTTTAAAATCTTTAATATACACTATTCGTTAAAAGTTGCATTTCCTTTTTTAACCAGGATGCCTGTAAAAGAGCTTCTATTCATTTTCAGAATATGGGGATTTCTAAAAGTAGGGTTAACTTCCTCATAAGTTGGCCTCTGAAAGAAAATTCCCCAAAATATATTTATAAATGATTCACCTGCTTTGTTAATCTTTAAAGCAATAACAAAAATTTTACTGGCTATGACTAACTTCACGTGCAGATGAGGGCAGACCATGTCCCTGAGCACCTACAAAACTTACTATTCCAAAGTCTCCCCAGCCCCCACATTAACTTGTCCATAAGAATTAGGGCAGCGAGTTACTTGTGTTTTATTCTACATTAAATGATTGTAGTGAGTTTTCAGGCATTCCAGAAGAATCTTGCTACTGTTAAAAATACCTATTCCCTACCACATACAAGATTCCCTGCAAGCAACAATCACCCAGTTATACCCCCAGTAAACGTCTGCCCTTTTGATCCGATACAATTTAGTTGTTTCCAGAGTAAGCAGTGACCTGTGTATATCTAAGTTTCCTGACACTCTGAAGCATTTGAATTTTCAGCTATATACCCAAACATCAAGATGTATGCCTTGCTCCAGTCACTGCAACTTAGAGGATGGTATAATCTTAACGCATATTTACTGTAAATACAGGTAGATAAGACAGTAAACCCATTCCTTATAACTTCTCTGTAACAACCTCTAAGCTGAAGGCAGAGAACACCCTTCGACACTTACCTTTACATTTATCCGGTCTATTTGTTTATTCTGGGCATCAATCTCATTGCCCATATCCAAAGCCATATTTTTCAAATTCCCAAGGATATTTCCCACCTGAGCAAGATTTTCATCCATTTCATCTTCTCTGGCATCATTTGTTATCCTGTTCAAATAATTAAGACAATGTTTCCACGAATCAAGAACTTTCTTTTCCCCACCCTCAATTTACTTTAATAGAAATTGTTTATTGACGGGCAATGTATTCAAGCCAAGGTATGTTTTTCCCCACTTTCAAAACCCCACTTATGCCAAGCAAGCAGCCCACCAAAAACGGTACTAAGCTAGCTGCTATTACAAAAAATAGCCTTAGAATTCAAAAGAATGGCTACCAGAAGTTTAAGACATGAATTTGTCTCAAATATCTTTTATGACAGTAAGAGTACTTGGTATTTTTTAACAAGCCCCTCAATAACTGAGCATTAAGTCCTCACATCCAAAAACAGACTGATAATACTGCCACTATGAAAAAAAAATGGAAGTGTAAGATGAGCACTACAATACTGAAAGCGTAGGTATCTCACATCTCCTCTCCAAGCAGTAACAACTCCTCCAAGCAGCAGAGAAAACTTACTATTTAACAACTTTACCTGAAATGCATCCAAAAGAAGCAGACAACTGGTAACTTAGGATTTCTGCATCTGAGACTGAGAAATATGAAGCAGCAAACCTGGTAATATATCCACCACTTGGTCCTCCAGAGTTCTGAGGCTGCTGTTGATTTATACTTCTTGGTTGCATGGATATCACGTGATCTGCCGAGTTCTCCGTTCCATCTCCCCAGGTTGCTCTGTATGCCTTGCTAGCCTCGAAGTTCTTCGTCCTACTCCATAAAAATAAGAAATCTGAACTGCTACATCAGAAATATGGCTTCCTGACTGAAGTTCTGTACTAATCAAGGATTTTCAGAAACAAGTCTTGTGCCTGAAAGACATTAGATTTTGTATAGACAAGGCTTTGTCTATACAATGGTGTTTCTTATGTTTGTACTCTTCAGATACAACTGAGTTACTTGAGGGACAGCAATTAATTCAGTGTTAAGCTTTAATACAAGCAAGGTAATTTCCTTAAAGTAATATACTTAACTAGAAGAGGGGAAGCTTATGACAGTAACGAGGAAGCTTACATGGTCATATGATAAAGGTGCATTTACAACAGGAATTAGTCTGGAGTCAGGACTACTTACTTTTCAGGGAACAAATGGGGGTGAGGGAAAATACTCTCCTCAAATACAAGTAGCTACAGTATGCAACAAAATCATTAATCTCTACTGATTTTTGTTGAACATTTTCTGTTGCCAAATCTTTCTTTCTAAAGTTAATGTTTTTCAGGTTAACTTTGAGTATGGAATAACAGCAATTATGTTTAAATAGCTCTTTCATTCTGCAATTCATTTGTACTAACTCCACTGAAGTGGCAAACCGAATAAATCAGAAGAGGAAAATAATTAAAGGAAGTACACTGACATGAAGCAATCTCAAGAATCACAGACCCACAAAAGCAAGAGGGGAAGAAAATATAAAAGAAAAATAACTGATGTAAATTGGGGGTCAGTTCTCATGAACTCTGAAGAACGTATTTTGAGAAGAATATTCTCACGGTCACCTTGTTTGCTGGCATTTTCAGGTCTAAGCTAGATAATCCAGACTCCACTGCTACTTCTCTGCCTCTTTAAAAGCCTGTGAAGGGAAGTCTGTAGTGTCTTTTAGAACAACTAACTTTGCAACTACAGGTAATCAATTTATTTATCTATAGTGCCTTTCACATTTGAACAAGCGTGAAATTAGCTGTAATATTCCCCTCATTCTTCTGCCATTTATGTAACCAAAATGGAAAATTGTATTTCATAGGTCAGAACTTATGAAAAGTAACCTAGTAGGAATACATCAAGAGGAAGAAATGGAATCATTTCTCAGTTCATAATGGAACTGTTGCACCCAGCGGAACCCTGAAGAAAACTAAACTAGTCAATTCTAGCTCCTGGTACACACACAGGCTTAAAGATATCTTTATGTTTACTGCAACTAGATCAAGCATTCTATTTTTATCTCATTCATACTAAAGCTGCAACAGCAGGAGTGTTTTGTATGCTTGGATTCTGGATTACCAAAGTCTTAGGTGCCAGAGGTAACAGAGGAATTTATTGAATAAAAACAAGTGGCCTCAAAACTATTTGCACATCTGAAGTAGGCTACTAGAAACAGAATTGTTGCTCAAACTAAGCACAGTTAAGAATAAAGCTTCTCACCACCTGATTTTTTTTTAAAGCTGTTATTCAAATTACATTCACTTTTCTCATGCTTCATTTCTATAAGAGTAAGGTATTTTGTACAACCTGTCAAACCAGCCAGGGCTCAAGCAGTTGTTGAGCATTTCCACAGCTAATACACTCTGTAGTAATTGACATTTTCTGTTCACATCAGCATTACAACACATCACAGTCACAAGGAAACCTGCATGCAGACATCATGCATTTGGCAAGCACAAATCCAATAGAAGCACCACTTCAAACAGCTGGTTAAATGCACTAGTAAGACTGACCTTGTCCTAAAATCCGCTTTCACCAGTTAAGTGAATACAGCTTCTTATCCTAGTCTTCATTTTTAGAAAGCAAGCATCAGTGTTAGGAGAGAATGGAAAAGAGAAGAAAGAATAGTAAAGACCAGCAAACAGGTAAATTGTTATTAGTACATAGATGAGAGTATTGCCAGTATTTTGTGTTCTGACAAAGCTTTTATAAATAATCTAAGCCTAGGAGAAATGTGAAAAGCAATATTTAATTCAGCAACTGTTCCAATTTAGCTTTATGAAAACAATGAAGAGCTTTGGAGATAACTGGTGGACAATTAACTCTGACATTGACAGAAAACTTAGTGTATCAGTAGATATACATAAAGCATTCAGTTTCTTCTTCTCTAGTGGGTTTTTCTGTACATTACTGCCCATTTTGGTACACAAATCATTATTTCTTTTATTGTTATCCATGTGTTGCCACAAGAGTTAAATTCTGAGCTTGCTCAGTGTCAATAAGCGGCTTAGCTTCAGTGAAATAAGACTGTCAAATACAGAAAACAAAGACCAAGTGTCAAAATGCTCAGAGTCCATCAACTTGATAAAACTAATATAAAACAGAAAGGACACCTATCCAGAGATCAGGACAGAACTGTTTTTTCAAGATATTAAAGCTCTACAACTTTCAGCCTTAGAAGCCATGTTCACATCTATCCTAAGTGATCCTCAAAGTATTATTCTGTTGGATAAGCAGACTCAGCTACTCTAAGGAATTTTTACCTAAATTTCTTCTACCTCTCAGTTGAACGATAGTGTTTTTTGCTCATGCTTACAGAGCAAAAATGAACACAACTACTATTCACTTCAGTGGTCACACAACTTATTTCTCCTTCAGTTGCAAGAAGTATGATCCCATCCAACTCACACAAATTGATTTGATACTTTGGCTAAACATAAAGCTAGCACACCTCCAAAGAAAATATTGTTTTCCTTATAATACTGATTTCTGATCATTGTTTGTACTTCTAAACACCTAAACAGCATAAATCAAGTGCCATAGAAAAGATTAGATTAATCTTAACTGACTTGGATGTGGTAGCCATAACACTGATGTTGTAAGAGGTATTGTGAAGCAGGCCTGCAAGAATTTATGTAGTTAACAGTGAAAGATTAAAAGCTTTAACATCAACATCTGTTATCCTACACTTCCTCACTAAATCATGAAAATTTTTTAAATGCCTAGAGAATCAATATTACTTTCCTTCTCCAAAACATGTTTTCCTGCTTTTAAGTTAGTACCAAAGTACTTCTGTGAAAAAATTATTTTTGGAGTCAAATTTCTAATAGACAAGCATTTAAATATAGCTGTTTGCAGTCCAACTTGGTCTCATCTGTATGGACATTGATAGTATTCCACTAAATATAAGCTTTAAAGTGATTAGGGCACAATTGTGCAGGATGTTACACAGCAGCTATATTTACAGTGAATGGGGCATAGTACATGGTTAGATGCAAGCAAGCTTTAGCTACTCTCATACAATTTTAACAGGATGCAGCTCTATGAACCAGAATAGTCAACCTTCCTACAGATCCAGCATTTTTTAATTAGCTCTTTCATTAGTGACCATCTCCCATACAGTAGCTATTGGGAGTGTTCTAGAACATCAGACAAAAGTACCAATTTAACTGACCTGTTACAAGGACAGACACAGAGCCCACAACATTTGTTGAGCTCTGTCAGTGTCTTCTCAGCTTCTCTCATATCCTTATTTATCTGGTCCATACCTTCTTCTATGCGATTTAGTTGTTCTAGAAGAGAAACAAGTAACCTGAATAAACAGATTGGGGGAAGGTGGGGGATATTAATATTTCTCAAGCAGGAATTTCTAAGTTTCAGTTCTATCTTTACACCAAAACTAATGCCTTTTTTCTTTCCTGCCTTCTGGGACTTAAATATTACATTTTATTAATTATTTCTTAGAAAGATACTGAGTAGTAAGTTTTGTTTACTACGTTAAAGATATCTCCCCCCTATTTTTAGAGCAGCACTTCTGTTGCTGCTTTTAAGAGTAAATGCAGACAGTTACATTCACGCTATGGTGGAAAGGATGGGCTTCCGTAGCAGAGCCGTACTACTTGTAACTAACATGATCTCTCAACTACTTTAAAACCTCTTTTAAATACTGCACATGGGAATAACCAATCAGCAAATTTCATGTTCACATGTCTTTAATAAGCCTTTAGCTTCAGCAACAACTCTTGAATGATAATCCTTTTTTAGTCACAAAATTGATGTTTAGTATTAGAGAAGAAGGAAGAACTCACCTCCCTGTTCATCCAGCATGGCGATAGTTTTGATACCAACATCCTGGGACTGCAGAAACAAGGTTATTTGCAGATATGAAAAACAGATTTCAATACAGCAGTGCTAAATCAGAAGGTCTCTATAGGAAATTTGATAAGACAACCAAGTTCCCAATAAAACACTATGCTAAGAATACATTCTGCAGTAAAGCTATGCTAGGTTTCAAATTAGACCCTATGTTAGGCTGGCAATCTCACCTATTACGCCATCTCAATCAGTGGGTTCTTGTGAGGATTTTTCATATTACAACAAGATGATAACATTAATTGTAATACTCAGATTGAACTACGACAATATCAAGCTAAAAAAGTAAACCTAGCTGTGCCTTGTTTTGAAGAGTTCTTTATCCCTACATCCTTCACTAGGGCTGACAAGACCTTTAGTCCTAGAAGACAAAATAAGAGAAAGCAAAACAAAGCCTGCAAAACCATTCTTGAGAATTCAGCAGAAGAGATCAGAAAAAGAATAGCTGTTCACTAGTTTTAGAGCCAAGCAAAACAAATCAGCAGTGAGGAATATACCATAGTACTGCCTCAAAGTCTTGAGAATCTAGCATGCAAGTCACACCAATGCTTTACTATAAACTGGCAACATACAGCTGTATGGTAGGAGATATTTTAGCTTCTAGGAATCACCAGACTATGATATCGGGAGAAATTATGTTGGCTCATTACATGTTCTTAACGTTTGTGTTTGAGAAGCATCCATTAGGCTATGCTGATTCAAATACCTCACTGACAACAGCAGCATACTCAGTTCCACAGCAGCCTGCTACCATCCGGACTGTGAATACAGGCTCTAAAGTAGTAGTGACCAAACACTTTAGGCTCCTTATTCACAGGATTATTTTTTAGTGTTCTCACACTGACAATAAATTGTCTCAAGTCTTCAGCACTAAAAGTCTGGGCATTAGCTTTGAAAGGCATTATTGCTCAGCCTCTGGATTCCCATTTGTCTGTGGCATATCCAAGTACCAGCAAAACTGTCCGGCTGAACCAGTCAAGCTTTGTTAGGTCTACCAGAGCTGACTACCAACCATCTTATTTTACTCCCTACCAACAAGATGTTCTGGTTTTTTGTTTTTTTTTTCAAGTTACAGTATCAAAATTATGAAGTCATTTTTGCAATGAGGTATGCACACCATAAGTGTAGAGGAACAGATTTCTCACACAATGTCACGTAAATAAACCCAAAATACAGATTTGTTTCAAGTCATGTACAAGGGTGTTAAGAGTTTAACCAGCTACCTTTAAAGTTAAAACTGATTAACAGATTGTAGAAAGGTGTATGTAGAACTACTTTGTTCAGAAACAAAAGCAGTCCCACCCTCTACTGCCCCACCCTCCTCCTCAAAAAGACATTTTCACACTGTTCACAAGCAAAGTGAGCTAAAAGACACATGGAAGATGTTATGAGAAGCAGGTGATGCAGCAGCCAAAGCCATAACTGACCATCACAGAATATTTTTTATAACTGATGTGTAGCATTTGGAGATTAGGCCATTCTGCTTAGGAGGGAAACAGGTAAAAAGAATACTGATCCTTGAATTTACATAGTGTGAAATACATTAGGTTTAAGTCATTCTAAGCCTACTACTAAATTAAATCAGCAACTTCTAATAATGAAATATGTATCTCAGTTTGAGAAAGACAAAAAAGTGATTAAGATCACTTCATGATAGTTAACATGCTGCCTCTTATACTAAAATTAATAAATACCCAGGGAATGCAAAAACTTTTCCTCACCTCAATGGCCAAGCCAAGAATCCTCCTTGTGCTTTCCAAAGACTAGAAAGAGAATTTTAAATGAGTGCGTTAACAGTACATATCAGTGTCTGAAAACCTTTTTTACCAGTTCATTGCAGTAAGGCAACTAGTATACAGAGGTTCCTCAGTCTATTTGTAATACACTCTATAACACAATCATACTGGCAGCACATCAGAGATGTTTTTTCAGTAGCTAATAACCTCTTGGGGTTTAGTACTTGCTCATACTTTGCTTATCCCATCCAAAAGTCACTACAAAATAAAATATATTCAAATGAATTTTAGTTAATTAAAACAGTCATGAAGTATCAACATGATTACAAATAGTTCAGATACCCAGCCTGTGTTGTCTCAGTAATCAGGATGGGTGATCAGTACTCAGTCAAGTAGGTGGCTTTACAATTAAGAAGTTTAAATCCATTCTTAATTTCAGGAAGGAGTAGTTTTGCTCTGGCATTTAATAAGTAAAGCAAGAGTTTGAAACATTTGAATACCCTTGCAGAATTACTACCTTAGACTGCCTTTATTTTAAAATGATACTGTAATCTTGGCAGGTAAGTACTGTAATTCTAGATGGCCTCCTATAATATTTACCTCATCAGTGACCTGGTTGGCCCTCAGCTGAATTTCTTCATGCGATAGTTCAGCCATGATGAGGAACTACTACTTCCAGTAGTCACGTTAAATAGAATCTTCCCCCTGTAATAAGAGATACCAGTTAAGCATCAGAATTATCTTTTTATCAGTATTTTCAGTTTAAAGTGGAAGACAGTTCAAAGAGTGAGAGCCTATAAATTTCATTCCGCTTAGTACAACACCTGGTTAGGACTAGAACGCACTAAAAGAATTATTCAACTGATATGACATAAGTGAGGAGCTAAGAAAAATGTAGGTATAACCAGTAGGTAAAATAGTTTCCTTTCCTAAACATTTTTGGAATATTCTACCTATTGTTAGTTTAAGGTAGAAATCAGGAAATAAAGTATTAAAATAAAAAGCTTCTCTATGTTGGAAAAGCACATTGGTTTATCCAATAATCCATAAAGAAATTCATTAAGGCATTTAATTACTAGTACAAAACTTTAAATGTTCTTCCTCTTCCCTTTGAGGGAATTCAGACAGAAGGGAAAACATTTTCACTTCCCAAGCACCACCTAAAATGGTTCCAGTAACACAGAATATAGCAGAAATAGTTATTCCTATGGTATGGTGAATCCTTCAAATGCAAATGGATCAGCAAAAGTTTTAAATGGTGCATCTGCAACTCCAGCAAAGGTTTTCCACATCTACCTTTCTCGTAATAAAGAAAGGATCAAGATTTGATAACTGAAGTCCCAACACACCATGATTTAACCTTTGCTAGAAACAGGAGATGCTTTTTTCTCTTGTCTCTTCAGGCAAAAATGTAAGCCCATCGATAACTGTACTCTTATCAGAGCCAAGTTTTTCAGATCCAAGAATCTGTATTTTTGTTGGAGGAATGGTAATAAAGCCAGCATTCCTAACAATGGGTTAGGAATATAGAGTGTCCAGGCTATACAAGTATTTAATGAGATAGCACATAAGCTGAGAATAAGAGGACTTTTTATCTATTCATTTTCCCTTAACTTTAGAATAATCCTTGCTCTTTCACATTAGTAGCTTCCTATTAAGTTCACATTATCCATTGAGATCACTCCAAATGTCCTGCCTGAATAACAGAACTATATTCCATTTTTCCCTATAAGGTCAATATTTTATAAGACATAAAATTAGTAACTGCCCCTAGAAGAGCAATTTATGCAGACACACACAGCTATTAGCTAGAGAACAGCTCTCTGCAAGACATGTGCAAGCCTCTGATGGTCAACTGAAATCAAGACACCTAATCCCTTACAGCTGAAGTACTTCAGGATGCAGAGAATACTTCAACAGGTCTGGTCTCTAGCACCTAACATACCTCCTCAGCCTGTGACGGGAGCTCTAGCAGGTTTTTCTAAGTAGCTGTCAGCAGATGTTATTTTTTGTCTGGTTTTTTTTTGGTTTTGTTTTTATTTGGTTTTTTTACATGATGGCATTCTCACAGACACCTCTAATGCTCAGTCAGTGGCTTATCTTTTCATCCACAGCCTTAAGCTCCTTCCATAAGGTTTATTTAGGGCAGCTCAATCCTAACTTTGAATTTGGGAATGCCCTTCAAGCTGGTTTACACAGCTAAAGGCTAGTAAAGCAAGGACGGAAAGGAAATGACCTATTTTTGCTGAATTAGATTAAGCACTGGAAAGCGATATCAAGCTGGTTCTTTGGATGAAGATCTCACATTTATTTAATATTCAGAAACAGGATGAGATTTCAATCATGTAGTTGCACCAAGCAAGCAGTATCTCAGTTACTGTAATTATTGCAGGCTTGGCCAGCCTTTCCCTACTTTGGTTGCTACAGTCAGGTACTTCTGCAGCTTGGAGCCATAAAACACATCTCATCTTGCAGAGCAAAAGGGATGCGATATCCCCACCCTCTGAACATAACAGCTTCCCAACAATTCCACTGTAATTGCAGAACAGGGCCAGAAATGCAGCTGTATTCCCAGAGCGAGCTGCAGATTTCTTTTTCAGCAGCCCTGGTGCCCAAATTCCCTTTGCAGCTGTGGGTTCAGGCTACCTAGGAGTTCACGTACCAGCATAAGCATAACTGATGGCTGTATGATGTAATCCCAGCTCAGGGGCTGTAATCGAGTTACTGAAGAGCCACATTGCAGCCAACACTACACAACACAGTTAACAGTTTCTTGAGGCAACGGCCTGACAAGCCTGTTTCCAAAGACTGAAGTACATACTTGATAGTTGCACGCCTAATTGAAATAGCTGCATATAGCAGGTACCTTCACTGCAAGGTATCTCTAAAGAAGAAGTTATAACACCCAAGATGAGGCCCCTTGTTTTGAAATAATAGCTCAACTATTCCAACAGAACACAGTATACATACATAAAGAATATGCACTAACCTTTCTGCCTAGGAATCGTAAGCACCCATTGAGGTATCCAGCTCTTAAGTTAATGGTATGTGAGAACATGATTTTATATCCAAGGTATTAAGATTCCTTAATAAAGACAAAATATTCAGGGAGAAAATATTCAATATGGCTAAAGTATTCCTGGCATGTATTTTTATTATAATGCACAATTTGCTAAGGCAAGCATTTATTTTAATATCAATGCTCAATATCTAGTGGCTTTCCCTCTCCTACCATTTTAAAAATCCTAGCCGCGATGTAAAAAAATAGCCTACAAAGAGACTTTAGAATTTTATTACAACAATATTCTGCTATTTTAGTTTATTTTCTCTCTAAAGTGGAAAGTTTTAAACATTAAACTAATATGTCAAAATATAAAGTAGAACTCCTTCAAAGAAGGAAGTTCTGTCAGCTGTTATTTACTTTGTTATCAAGAAGTTCTCTGCAGAATGTACTCAGTTACCAAACTGCAAGGATTAGTTAAACCTATGTCAGCACAACTCTACCTCTTGCATAGGAAAACCTGGCACCTACAGAGTATGCAGAACTAAGCTTGCTACAAAAATACATTTTCTTAAAGTAATGGGCCTCATGAAACTTTTCTACCAGGAAACTTAGAAGACTAACACATTCATCATAACTATGACTGTCTACCATCATCACTATCCTAAAAAGGAAGATTCATCAAAAAAAACAAGAGCATCAAGGTAATGAACACAGGACTTGCAAATCATAAGAATCTCTCTTTTCTGCTATGTTTTATTTTGGAGTTTGAAATAGTTTGAAATTGCAATTCCAGCCACAAGCTTTAGATAAGATGTTATGTCTTCGTAAGACTATTCATATCATGCTAAGCCATCCTATCAACTCACTATTATAATGCATTATTAAAATTAGGATATTACAGTCCAAGCCAGTTAAGGACGGATTAGACTTAAGTTACTTCTATCTTTTGGACAAGAGGAACAATGAGGTAAGGCAAATAAATTTGTCTGCACAGACTTTTTTCCATTTACTACGCATTTATTCACGGCTCCTGAAACCCCTTAAATTCACTCTCTTATGTGAAACTGAGGTAGGACAAGGCTGAGGAAAACACACAGCAAAGGTGATTTAACAGAACCGTTTAAAACCTCAAGGTATTTCCTGGAAGAGAATGAGGAACATAACAGGCACTTTTGAGCTGGTTTTAGCATCATGCCAGACCCATTCAAAGAATCACTGGCTTAAAGATCTTTATTTGGTTAATCAACACAATCACACAGCAGCTGAAGCATCTTAGTAGGTTCTTGGTCTAACTTGAAAAAAATGGAAGGTGACACAGACTGATGTGAACGATGGCTATGGCTACATTAGCAATAGGGTGATCCTGCGAGAGTACACTGCAAGCTTTTGTTTGGGGAAAGTGCTGCTCACATTACTGCATTTCAGCTGGATCAGTCACAAGTATTTAATCTGAGTTCTGCCCCTACCCCAGCTACTGAATTGAGAGCTAACACCTGCCATAATTTTCATAAGACTGAGTGCAACAGCAGCAGCATTACTGCATACCACTGCAGCAGGCTTATTTTATCCAACAGCAGCTCTCTGGCTGGGATTCCCTGAAAATAGATACATTAAAAACTCTGAGGGGAAAAACCCAAAGCATTTGAATTGACAGAGCCTCAAGATCAAAGTCCTGTTTTCTGCAGCCAGCAACAACATAGTCATCTTTGCCACATGTCTCCCCAGACCACACAGTAAAAAATTAACATGAAATCTTTCTTTGTGGTCCCTGTCATTGGTCTAAGATACTCCTCTGAACCACTAAGGGTTTTTCTTACAAGTGTTTTCTTTTTCATTCAGAATTACTTCTAAACTGGCTGCCAGTTATTTATGCCAACACTCAGTTTCCAACATAAACAAGTTTCAAAAGCCACAACAACAGTGAGGTTGCATAGCCTTTTCAAGGGTTTTTCAATCCCAATAATGCAGAACACTTCCAAGATACTGAAATATATAGTAGACAATTTACATGCTGTTTGAAAATGCTTTTCTTCAGTACTAGCTGAGAAGCAATTCTAAGGCTTATTAGCTCTAGGAAAAAAAAAAATTACTTCCTTGTTTTACAACAGTTACAGCACACTTAGGCTGTGCTACCCAAAGCACTAAAAAATCCATAAGAATTTTTTGTCTTACCTATCTTTGTGAATTTGCACCAACTGCAGGGCACCACAAGGCGTAAGAAAGTGCCTGTTCAACTGCAATTACACAGTCAGCACCTGGAAAGGGCTGTAGGCAGGGAGAGGCTGCCACCCCTGGAACTGTTCAAGGCCGGGC
>JAVJGJ010000060.1:49624757-49640428 GCA_035590215.1 Microhierax caerulescens | reverse complement strand
GGGGGGTGCTCCGGCGCTGGCGGTGGGGACGGCCTCAGGGAGGGGAGCGGGGCAGGCCCGGCCTGGAGGGCGTGAAGCGGGCATCTTGCTTTGGGGCGGGCATACCTTTTTTTTGCGTTGTGAGCATCCTTTATTGTGGTAGTGATGCCTAAACTTTGTTAATTCTGTTAAATACAAGCTGTGTTAGAGCAGGTGCTCTGATACAGATGTGTAGCTATCATGCTGTGTCTTCATACCCTCTAGAAGCGTTTCCAGCGTTGAAGTGTGACTTTGGGTACAGAGTTGCTTAGTTACCTTTCTTATAACATACAGCTAAAAACGTGCTTTGGTGAAAGCATGTATAAATGTGGTTATTGTTAACCTAAAACGGGTGGGACTGAGGGTGTGAAACAAGTCTTAATAGTTCAATGAAATCTGAGATATTTAAAAATAATCAGTCATCATTGCAAGCAGGGTAGTTGCATTAAGACTTTAACTTGCATTAAGAACTGTTCAGGGGTGGTTATGAACTTCACCTTGGAAAAGTTTATGAACATTGGATAGAAATGGCATTGATAATTCAATATATTTTATTGATAGTGGTTTGATAACAATGGTCTCATGCAAGTAAGAAATTCTCCTTTTCACCTTATGTCCTATGCCTTCTGACGTGCAGCTGTAAGGAGCTTTGTAGTATAGATGAGTTCCAAGGCATGACCTGAGAGAGGAGAGGACTGAGATTTGATTGACCGTTTTCAGCATGAGTTCCTGGAGCTGCTTTTCCTATATCTTTGCTGGTTATTTCAGCTCTTTTGTTATTTGCTACTTCTTTCAGTCAAGCCTCAATTACTATATTAAACTAATTGTTTTGCTGAACTGATAGATCCTAGCCTAAAAAAAAGCCTTCCAAAACTTTGGTTAATCGTTTTGCTGAAGTTTGAAAGAAGCTCCCCATTAGCACTGCAATATTTGGGATGAATACTACAGGTCCTAAGGGTCAACACAATGTGGGTTGGTAACTTCTTACCTTGGAAAATAGGTTCCTGTCCTGAAGTCCCTTCTGTTAAAGGCAACTATGTTTTTGTGGGTTGTTTTTTTTTTTGGGGGGGGGGGTTGTGCTTGCTTGATTTCAACTGAACTAGCAGTATAAGGCAACTGCATTTGCACCACCATCTATGTTCCATAACTGACTTATTTTTGTACGTAAAGTTTGTTGAATAGGTGCTATATTCTAGTGTTTTCAATTTGGAACAAGCCACTGGTTTTAACTGACTGTGTTAGTCTGTTTCCTGCATCAGTTTGGTTGCTGTGACCAAAGATTGGATAACTTCTAGCTCATATGTCCAAAAATGTCATGTTTGAAGAGATGTCAGCCAAATGCATCTTAATTTATGCAGGATTGATATCCAGTACAAAGAACAGCAATCACTATAAATACATATAATTGTGTACAGAGTTGCTAAGACTTGTAGATACCTTCATTTAGGTGACATTAAGGTAATTTTCCAGTAGTTTTTCCACTTCATCTTGTAATGGAAAAATTAATAAGATATCTGGAAGCAAATTCTTTTTAACAGCTGGTAATCATCGCCTGTGAATTCTGCCACCAGATGGTGTCGTAGGATTTGTGATGTTGCCTGACTCAAGCCTGTAGGAAAACAAGAGAATGTTATTACGTTCATTAATTCATATTCATTACAAATAACTTTTGTTTTTATAAAAATGTTTTTCTTAATTGTAGCATAAGGGATTTTTTTTTTGGTTTTTCATCTACTCCTAGACTGTTTTACATTTTGATCCCAAATTGATGGAGCTGCTAATATTCAGCCCTGGGACAAACTCCATTACAGAGATGTAAGAATTCATCCAGACCCCTCTATTTCTATTGCATTGTCATTAATTACTATTGTCGTAATGTTTGGGATCCTTAACTTGAATTTCTTGGCACCAAAGCTCCATGCACTGGAGTGACCTGACTACCTTGGTTTGAGTGCCTCAAATCACTCTCCAGTGGTTCTTCATACTCTGTAGTGACTGTATAAACAGAAAAAAGCCCAATGACTGACTGCTCTCCTACACACACTTGTGTCTACATAGATCTTTCTTAGGGAGTCTGGGTCATTTTACCTGCTTCTGTGGAACTGCAGTAGATAGGATGTATAGAATTGTCTTGTTTTAAGATGGCTTCCTAGTCCCTGTTCTTCTCATCGGTGAAAAAGATGGAATATGCATACCTGTGAAGGGTAATATGAGCTTAAATACCCTAGGAAGGGAAAAAGATACAGCCAAATGTTACAGAAATAAGTGTAAAATTAAGTGGTGGGTATTTCAGTCATTCTTATAAGGGTCTGTTGAAGACCTTTTATTAAGTGACACATGGTTATCAGAATAAGCTGATGTGAATTCTTTTTCAAGTCACGGAAATACCTAAATCAGTTAGGTTATTTGTCCCACATCTTGTGGATCACTATGTTGTTTCTTAATAAGACTCTGCTCAATCATTATCGATTATGTTTGAGACATATTATGTAATGGTAATACAGGTATAAAGACAATTCCCTTCTCTGAAGGGTGGTAATAGGGGTCTTCGTTGGGGTGCAGTGTCCAGTTTTGGACATTTCTTTTAGAGTGTTTGGGCAATTTGGAAAGAGGGACAGCAGTTTTAATAGGCTCAGGAAATGTGATGTTTAAGGAAAACATCTGAAGAAAAAGATCTTGCATATGTCTAAAAATGAACTGGGAGTATAGGGGAAAACAGAAGCTTTCCAGTTGTGTGGATTTTAGGTGTCTGAAATGACAGCATACAGCAATGATGCTGAACAGCTCTCTGTTCCAATTAGGACAGTGTATATCCCTGAATCTTCCAGTACGTAAAAAGCTGTAAGTTAGACAGCGATAAGGCATTTACTTAACCTAATGAGGAATTATCTCACTTTACAGCAAGGAAAACTTAGTTTGGATATTAGGAAATTACTAGCATTGCTTATATATAGGGAATTAGATGCGGTTTGATTGTGACTTAAGGTGTATATATTGTTCTGGTCTGTTCCCCATTCTTAGATTTACTTGAAATAAAAATAGACATCAGTAAAAACTCTGTTCATGCTGGGTGTTCATGTGTCTGTGCTCATCTGTTTAAGGTATTTCTCTATAGTCTCCCTATCTGCAGTATACCTTTCCTGTATGTTGTAAAAAGCCAGCCATACGCATGGGGTGGCACACAGATGGTTTCTGCTAGGTGTCTTCTAGACTAGTTAGTGAAGTCTACTTTTAACAGGAACTTAAAGAGCTTTGATCTGTGAAATCTGCTGGCTCAATGTCAAAACAGTTGAGTCTCAGCTGCTCATTTATAACATTTGCTATGCAGTGGTGCTGCTTCAGTGCTGAGAGGTCTAGAGTACCCTGTCATGAGGGTGAATTTAAATCTTGGAAAGCAGGGAGGAATTTATCATAAAAGTCTTGCTTCTCGTGCAAGTGTTTTAACTGTTGGGCTGTAATACAGTTATTGCTTTGTCGTGTTAAAAAACCCCACAACCCGGTGACTACAAAGTAGTTTATACAATGCATGATAGTGTGCTAGAGAATAATGCTGTTAGTCGTCACTTAACTGTAGTAAGTCCTTATGTTTCTGCCTGTTGATTGGATTAGGTTGTATAGATCAGCATCTCAGAAGGAAGGTTAAAGTGCCTCCCACATATAGCCAGAAGTAATGTTAAGGTAATGGTTAAAACTTAAGGTCTAGCAAGGAAACATATAGTGAATTCAGATGTCTCTAGGGCAGTCAATCTGGGAAGGAAAGATAGTCTTTGTTGGTGCTTTGTTCTACTAAATTCTGCTTAAGGTGGTGAAATTTGAGCATAGGCCTCTCTCTTGTTACAGTTAGTTACTTGGTTGTATACAGCATTCTTAGAGCATTACAGGGCTTTGATGTGTGGAGCAGCATGTAATACAGGGAAATGGTTTTATAGCCACAAAATTTTTCCTTAAGAAAATATTTCTCTATTACTAGGCTTTAATAAATTATTATTAGTTAGATTAGCAATCATACTGCTTTGTAGATCCAGTTATCATATTCTGTGATTGGATACAGCGTTCAAAGGCCTGTGTGGAGTTCTCCAGGTTTTCCTATGAAAAGACCAGGCTTTGTGGCAGATTAGCAGTTAGTTGTGCTGATAATGAAAGTACATATGGTCTAGCTTAGCAGTGGTTGTTTAAGTTCTTCCCAGGGCCTAAATACATTTCCATTCCTAATTCTTCTGAGCAAGAGGCTTCTCTCCGAGTCAAAATGACCTTGTGTCCACCACTTCCTCCCATCGACCAACTAAAGATTTTATGAATGCACTTTGTGGTCAGTCACTTCTTTCCTCTCTGCTCTCCTCTCCCATGTTTGTGGCAGCTGGATTAGTGTTCTGCAGCTCAGCTAGGATGTCTGCAGTCGCTGCAGGAGAGAAGTCACTAAAGCAAAAGGAGTCACATCCCTGTGAGGAGCTGAGGAACATTTGCTGCCAAGCATTCCGGCACAGTGAACTTCTAGACTCCTGTTCTTGTCAAGTGTAGAGTTTCCACTGCTGTCTGTAGGGACGTGCAGCGTTCAGGCAGGCCTTTAAGACAGGCCAGCGCTGCTGATCTCTTTGAGGCCTCCTGAGGATTTCTAGGCAGCTGGAATGCTGGGCTGCCTGCCCCACTCCATGGTACTTGTGGCTTTATATAGTCAGTGTTCAGCCACTGGTCTGTAGCAGATTTAACCTTGACGTACATTTTTAATGTATGTTATCCGGTAAGGTTGAATAACTGTGGACAAATGGATGTTGTAGCAGGAAGGAGTCTAATGACTTTTTTTCTTTGTAGACTATTTTTACTCATGAGAAGTGTTCTCCAAAAGCTTCTGTAGCTGCCTTGCTCAAGTTCATTAAAACCGTATGGTGTTTCCAAGCTCTGGGCAGGTGCAGGCTATGGGCAAGTTGCACTTGTATCACACAGTTGGAAAATGTATCCCTTCCCTTTAAAACAAACAAATAAAAAATCACCCATTGAACATGGAGGGTTACATTCCCGCAAAATAGTTGTCATAGTGTCTCATTTGTTTTGAAGGCTTTACATTTTGCTCTTGACATGTGTTTCTCCTTATATGATGGTATGGTCTTTTGGGGTAAAACCTTATCTTTGCTTGCAGTTTGCTTGTGTTTTAGCGTAGCCCATTTTCCTATTAACGTCCCTTAAGTATTCTATGCTATGGAGCAAGCTGGTGATTTCAAAAGCGCAAAGTGTTAAATCCAATAAAAGCTTGAAAGTTGTCTGCCGTTTTGAAATTTTTTTTGTTGCTGTTTTTAAGAATTCAAATATGTCTGTATTTATGTAGAGAAAGCTCTGTTCCTGAAGTTTCTCAATATGAGAGTTTTGTGATTGAACAGACCGGTGTATGATGAGATTAAATGCCATCATGGATTGCATGGCTCAAAAGCTGTCTGGTTCTTGTCGCTGTTGTATAGTGAGGGTATACCTTGGATTTGTAATCTTTTTCAAAGTACTTCATGAAAGTTCTTGTACAGTGAAATTGAAGTACTTCATTAAAGTGAGCCACAGGTTTTATAGCAGGATTTGGGAGAAAGCTAAGGGTGATAGGAAGTGGTTTATCTCTATGTAGACAGTAAGTCAAGAGGTGAACTGGAAAGAGAACATGAGACTGTCTTCTCCCAGTCCCTGCAGCATCTACTGACTCTCCACTTCTGAGTCCTTGCCTCTTAATGGCTTGTCTCTGTGGAGGTGAAAGTTTCACTTTTCATAGTGACATCCAATAGCATTTGAATTCCATTGGTATTTTTAGTACTCTGTCATAAGTAATGCCCCATTGATTGGGCAGTTAGCCTAAAACTCTTCCTGTAATCATGTATAGTTACTGTATGTTTTAATTAGCCCAAACAGGTGTAATGTTATCTCTACTTGTGGAGGCTTTTTAATGTTACATGTGAACTGGCGTTGGCAAGTCACTATATGTTACTGGCCTGCTTTTCCTGATCTGAGTCCTGTGCTGGTGTTTCACCATTGTGCAGAATAAATTCTGTAAATGCTTGAGTAATCTTGAACACACGTAGGATATTATTCCTCTAAACTACAAAGTAATGCTGGTGAAGAATGTAGAGGGAGTACAGAATATTTTAATGCAAAAGGAAGTATCTGACATTGGTGCAAGGATTAGCACCCTTGCTTTTCAGGAGCAACCTCATATTAATCACATTAAAATAGCTCCTATATTAGATAGGCATCCAAATCTTTATCATTTGCATATAATCATAAATAATTCTCTTAGATCTGCTGCAGCTGCACTGATCTGTGTATAAACAATATGTAGGTCATGTGCTCCTGTACTCATCTAATAACCTACTGGAAAATCATGAGACTGAAATACATCAATTTGTCTCTACTCAATATATTAACTTAACCTGCTGTCTCAATTGAAATATGTTTAAACCCAAGTTACACTCTCTATATGTGGTTTCAAAACACTTTGTTCCAAAAGTTGCTATTTCTGTGTTCTGACCTTCCATGAAGGCAGGTAGGTACTTCTGCATGTATGTCACTGATACCATATGAATTCATATGCATGCTCTATATGACCTAGGCTGGTACAAAGTTCTGAATGATCTTGTGCCTTTGCTGGGGGCGATTTGTCAAAATAAATAGCTGTTACTAATGATTCGAGTACATCAGGTGCCTGTGTGATGAAGCTAGAGAATGCCTATTTCAATACTTATCAGGTATTACAGTAAGATCAAGAATGGCACCCTAGGAGTGTTGGTAAGGGAACATAAGAAGGTGACTGAATTTCCTATTGTGTTTTAAGTGTGTTTGTTTTGGTATGAAGATAGGGAATTTTTTTAGGGAGGAAACTGCTTTCTCTGTTGCTTAAAGGTGAAAGGGCTATTGCAACTCTCAGTTCCTTCCCCTTGATACTGGTGGATAGCTGGACAGAAACGAGTGTGTCTGTTAACTGTAAATGAACATGCAAATATGGAGGAAAAGAGTTGTTTGTCAGAGAATTGCATTTTGGAATTAGTCGGTGTGGGTTAACTTGCTTATTTTTAGTTGTTTACAGTTGGACAGTACCACTGAACATCAGAGCTTCTTTAGGTAATCTGGATTTGGTAAAAATCCAGTTCTTACCCTTTGCTCACAGCTTCAAGTCAGTACCAGATTCAGAGGGTTTGATGCCCCTGATACAGAATGTTGATGATAAATAATTAGAATTAACTTTGTAGTGTAAGTTGTGGAGATGAGCTGTGAAGAAAGTTCTTGTAGGTTGTTTGATGATGAGCTAAGTTAGCTCTGAAGTTGGCTAATGGCAAGGCTTGGAAGGATTTGGGGTTTTATTTGGGGATATAAAAGGTCCTAGTAGTAAAAAGATACATTTATTTCCACTTTAGGGTGAGGAACTGCCTCTACCGAGTCAGTAAAAAATTACTACGATGTGCAATTATTCTGCATTTTAGTGTCTTTAAGAAAAAAAGGGCAAAGATTATACTTTATTACTTCTGCAGGCATGTCTGTCCTTGTATTATAACCTAGACTGTTACATACCTCCCTGATTTAATTGTTCTCCTTGTGAATTAAATATTGTAATAAAATACATATAGTATTTAATTTGACATGCTGCTGCTTTTGTTGCATGTATGCAAGTCTTAAGTAGATCAGTGTTAAAATGTTTTAATATTCTTGTGCAAAGTTTTGAGTAATCTTGTACTGTTGGGAATAATTAATGAAAATCAGTAGCTTTTATTAATGATTCAAATACATAAGGTGCCCATGTGGAGCATGGTGTTAGATAATGTATCTTAAAATGCTGTTTAAATTATTTCAGTGCATGCATGTGTGTAGTTCTTAATGAGGTTAATGAGAAAAACGCTGAATTTAAATAACTTTTGGTTTTATTTAATGGTGAATGGACTGATAAACTTTGAAGGCTGATGGTCTTTGATGCCATGCATAGCCTTAATTTCATTTTCCTAGGGACTTAAATATCTTACTTTTGCTGCCCTGTGTACCAAAATTAAGATCTGAGTTTACACTGCTTGATTTCCCCATTTCCTTATCTCCCTCTCATCATGGTGGTTGAAAAGTGTTTTGTTAATATGATTTCAGTAGCAAGAGGATTCTTACAGACCTGTATTTGCTTGTAGAAGCAGGTCTTGGAGAACAAAGAACAAAATGAAAGAAAGGGAAAGCTACTTTTTATTATAGCTGTTTTAGATGACTGTTCAAAGCTACCTTTTTTTTTTAATAAATATTGACTATGCACAAGAGGTAAGTATTCTTTTACAGAAACTCCACACAACTGTTTTCATGAATAGTAACTTATTTTTACTTTCCTTACTAAAACAGGTTAATGAAAAAAAAGTCCTAAATATTGGTTCTTTTTAAATTACGTTTATTTGCAGGTATGGGATAAGATCTCTCCAGAGTAATAAGCATGGTTCAAGAACGAAAATGCATATTATGTCATATTGTGTACAACTCAAAAAAGGTAAATAATTCATGCTTACATCTATTGGTAGATACCAATATGAAGATACGAATATGAAAAGTGTGTAAGAAATGCTTTCATTTTAAAATTGTGTGAAGTGTGGAGGATTTCTCCCTCTACCAGGAATATACTGAACTAGGTCTATCACAAATCATGTAATATGTGTCTAAGCATGTGCTTTAGAGTATCTTTCTTGAAATGAGCTGTGCAGTATACTTGATTCTAAATGTTAAAAATATTGAGGTCTTGTGAGTTTTTTATATTGTTGTATAAAGATACTAAAGTGAAAAGCACTGACTCATTTGGCTATAAATTGTGGTATGTTAAGAATACTATGATACACATTTTTTTAAATTCTGTTTGGGAGGTCTGTTTCTGTATGGAAGGAGAACATGGAATGTTTCTCTTCCAGCTGTTGTATTTCAATAGCAACTAGTTAGAACAGCACTGCAGTTCATGGATCAAGGTTCCTGTAAACAACAAGTTGTACGAGTTATGTACATCACAGTTTCTGAAGTGCATCTAGCAGAGTAAAATAGGATGTGATGATGATGAAATTACAGTGATGTCATAATACAAACAGACTGCTCAGATTGCACAGGAAACTTTTAAGTAGTGTGATTCTGGAGAATGGTATCAATGAGACTTTTAATAAAAATGATCAACAGTTATTTGTCAAAAATCAGTCTAATAAGCTGTGCCACATGCAATCTTATTTGTCTTTCTCCTGGAATTCCGCACCCCTTCTGTTGAATTCTGATGACTCCTGCGTGTCCTTCCTCAGGAAAGGTAACTTTATTTAACTTCCTGAGAGCGTGGCTGTTTGTGCTTTCACAGTCATAGAAATGGAAATGGCAACTGCTACAGCCCTACAGGAGTAGAGTACACCTTCCTGCAAGGCAGGAGAGCTCTCGAAAGTGAGCTTTTCAACTATGATACACCATTTTGTTCAGTTCTGACCAATTTACTTTTTTCCCCCATGTTGAAGGAGATGGAAGAACACATGAGAAGCATGCTTCACCACAGAGAACTTGAAAACCTGAAGGGAAGGTACGAGAACAATATTGCATCCTTCCTCTCAGCATTTTGTCTGTCACTCTCTGGAAGAACTTATGTCCTGTCTTCCCATACAAGCCGAGTTGCACAATTTATTTTTATGTATCATTTAATTGCATGCCTTGTGATAAAGCTGGGAATTAATATGTTCTCTTAATGTCTAAACACTGAGGGGGCAAAGAACGATGTGGAAGAAAGCTCTCTTGTATTTCTTGGACTGCAGTGAAATAAAGAACATGTTTTTTAGGTCTTGGCAGTTTCATGCTTGGTTTTTTGCAAGGGATGGAATTCTACATTTGGCGGAGTTACTGGTGTTTTCATTTTTACAGTTTTCAGTGATATAGAAGCAATTGTTCATCTTTTAAACCACTGTGAAAAGACTGATATTTTTTATGTAAAGACTGCATCTGCTTGAGTGACTGACTGCCTTGTCCTGTGCCACCCTTGTCCAGTTGTTTGATTAAGGGACCTAACCATATGGATGGTGTTTTCCTTCTGGTTTCCTTGGTTTAATTTGCAACCTTTGGAAAGCAGGAGGAGGGAATTAAGGGGTATTTAATTATCATCCTGATAATATGAAATCAGGTTGTAACCAGAGTGCACTTTTAAAAATGCTTTCAGATGTATGGATTTTGAGGTAGCTGGTGAGATCATATAGTCTGCACTTAAATATTCGATCTACAGACTGAATTTTTAATCATCTTGCAGCACAAACTTTATGTGGAAATGGCAAATATCTTAAATGCCTTTTAAAGGACTAAGAAGTGATCCTCTTAAAACTCTTAGAGGTGTGGGAGATCCATTTTGTCAGGCCATCTATCTTATATCCAGGGAGGAAAAACTGTAAACTATTTCTGTTCACACTCTAGCTTTTTCTTCACATAAAAATTTTATGCTGTTTTCTGTAAGGTGAAAGCAAGCAGCTGTTAGGGCTGCTCCAGGCCCCCTTTTTAAAGAGTTAACTGCCTTGGGACTTCTGATCAGCTAACTTGTAGTACATTTCTGATCTGGACTTTCTTTGGACAGTGATTCTGAGGTCAGCTTAAAATTTCACACATTTTGGCATCTTATTTCTGGCCTTCTAAGTTAATATTTATTTATTTTTGTTCGTTTATGACTCTTGAAGGTCACAGTAATTTCAAGTTTACATATTGTGTCTGCAGTGACTTGTAAGTGATCTGATAGTCCTTGGGCTTCCATTTCTATAAGACTGAAATTCAATTACATTTTTTTCATCATCTTCTCTTACAAAGGTAACTGTCTTCATTACTTTTAGAAGAATGCATGGAAGATGTTTGTTCTCAAAATGAATGATGAACTTCATTTTTCACTGTGCAGCAGCAGCGTTCTCTTCCTGTGTGCCTCTCCTTCTTCCTCTCATTTAAGATTAGTAGAAGTCTTTTCAGAGTCTTACAGCCTTGTAAAGCAAATGGTACTCTTAAGTGGAAAATGTGAAACACAAGCAACAGCCTTGTGAGTGTGGTTGCATTGTGTAACAGAGGATAATACCGTTAAAATGTGTAGTATCAGCATCTTATTCTTCAAGTTTAACATTATCACTTTTTAGATTTTCTGTAGGGAAGAGGTAAAGGAAATGCATACATTGGTTCATGCTTTCCTCCTTTTAAAGTTAATTTAGTAATCTCAAGACCTAGAATAATTTTCTGAAACATTGTAAGACTCTTCTCTTCTTGAAGTCTTATTCAATGTGATACATAAGGAGAACTGGTTGTCAAGTACAAAGCTTTAGTGGTTTTGTTTTGCTTTTTGGTTTGTTTTTTTGGTTTTGTTTTTAAATTGAAACGAAATAATCATCTTGTATGAGGCATATTGAGTCTGCCATCTGAAGCACACATATCCAGTTAATAAAGCTCTTGAATGTTTTCATACTGAGAATACTTTTGTCATGTTTGTTTCAAACTGCTTTTGTCCTTCTTGTTGAACAGCTAAGATTGATTGAAGTTCCTGTATGATAGGGAAATGCATAGACATGATCAGTGTGTGCCATGGAGCGTGCTCAGTTCTGGCTGGTATTAATGGGGATAGGTGAAGGAAAGAACTGAAGGAAATCTAAATTACCTTAAGTGCAACTATCTGAACTCCTAACCAATTCACGTTAAATTAAAGCAGTTTTTCATATAGAGAAAAATAGTGTTTTTTTTCCTCGGGTTCATAGAGATTAAGAGCAGGACAGAGAAGTCTTTTCTTTCCAGATGGTCAGTTAGTCCAAGAGCGACAGCTTTGTAATTAGGAAGTCACAAGTTTTATGTGATAGAAAGAAGTTCTTTGTCCTTAGGCCAGCTGCTAACTCACTGGCTTTGCCCAAAGTAAGTAAAACCTTGCATTTATTCAGTTAGTCTATAAATGAGGATGATGGTTTTATGAAAGAATTGAAACATGGGAAGGATTTGGATTGTTTTCTAAAACCTAATTAGTACCACTGTTTCTCATTGAAGTGTCCTTATCATTGAAGTGGAATGTTATGTAAAAAGAACACCTTTTTCAGCAAGAAGCCAACTTTATATTTGCAGTTTGCCTTGTGTGATGTCCTAGGTTAAAAATAAGTCTTATTAGCAATGCATAGATGTGGCATTTATGAACGTGGAGAGGATTCTTCCAATGGCATTAGTAACATTTACTGATTGTATTTGCTTATCTTTATTGGGCTAACTTGCATTTTTATTAGTGAGTGCGAAGTGTGCAAAATAAAGTACACCCCTCTGGAAAATACATACTAAATTGTAGGGTTTTGACTTTGTAAATAAGATTTATCCATATATTTAATCTGGAATTAGTTAGGCCACAACATCCAAAATAAATGTAAAAATGTAATTTCTAATAATTAGTCTATTTAAAATAAAATAAAATAAAACCCTCTCTAGCTGTGCCTGAATAACTGCATTGGTTAAATAGCTCAACTATGTTAGCAGGAAACCCACAAATTTCCAGGATAAATAAGACATAGCTGCTGACATTCCATTAACCACTCCAATAAGGATGTTGGCTATCTTGAGTGAAGGTGCATCTTTTGATTTTTTTCTTATTTTATTTTTAACTTTGCTCTAAAAAAAGAAGACTTCAGATTTGTCTTTTTCTTGTATGGATCTGATTTTTTGACCCCCAGTCATGTACTGTGTGTTGGTATTATAATGGAACTGTTGCAAGACTTTGGTCTCAAGTGTGCCATAGGGATATGCAGATCTGCTTTTATGAATTAAACAGAATTGAAGAAAGCATTGTGGAGGCAGGCAGTGAGTCCTAAATTAGTCCTGCTGAGTTATTTGCAGTGGACTATGCTCTCATTAGTTTTTTTTCTGACTTTTTTTAACTGGTGCACATGCTTTCCTTGTTTAGGTTTATTATTAACAACATATTTCCTTAATACTGGTGTATTGAAAGGTTTTGTCAGGAGAAACAAATCAGGTATTTTTAGAAATCTGAATTTCTTGGGGAGGGGGGAGGTAAAAAAAATGTTGTAACCTTAATCCAGTATTCACAGAAACATGAGTAAAGCCATTTGTCTGACACAGCTGTCAACTTCCTCCAGCTGAAATAATTTCTGTATTTTTTAAGATCAAGTCCTCTAAAGTAGAAAGCAGACCTCATGCACACTTGAACCAAATAAAGTACAGTGAACTGAAGACACCCTTCCATCGCTCGCTGTGCTGTGGAGTCTTTGCATTCCAGGCAGCAGTCTCAACTGTCCCAGTTTAGATTATGTTGTATCAGGATTGGCTGTATGCATGTACTGCGTCCTCCCTCTTCTAAATTTCACTGGGGGAAGGCTCAAGGCAAGGATTAAATGTAGAAGCTGTCACCAGGCTTCCCCAGTGCAGCTGGCACCATGGATGGGCTTCAGAGCAGCTCCAGCTAGCTCTGTAAGCCTTCCACTCTGCCTCCGTGCTCACTATGTTTCCTCTGAAAAGATTTTGAGTACAACAATTCAAGAAGAATTCCTCCTCTCAGTTAACAGAGCTTTATTACCAAGTCGTTTACCTCTTGATTGTTGGAAAAAAAAAAATCTTAAAAACTGACCATCAAGAAACTAGACCTTGAAAGAAAAAAACCCCAGAGAATTCAAGTAACTTAAATATACTGAGCAAAACCTAGTTGCCTTGAACTGGAGCGCATTCAGAGGAAACAAAGTAAGACCAGAAATACGTGCCATGCCTGTTGGCAGAACTGAAAGTCCACCCTCTGCCTCTCTTCCTAGGGACAGCAACCATGAATGCCAGGTGTGCAGGGTGACCCTGGTGGGTTTGTCAGCATATGCCAAGCACATCTCCAGCCAGCTGCACAAAGACAATGTTGATGCCCATGACAGGAAAGAGGAAGAGAAAGAAGAGGCAGAAGAAGAATACCTTGACAAAGAACTGATTCAACTAATCAAGCAAAGGAAGGAACGGAACCGGTGAGTTTTCCTTTCTCCTATTAGGTCATAGAATTGCTTTTAACACACTGAGGGTGTGCTCGTAAGGTGTAGGTGCTCATGAAACGTACACTGCCTGTAGCCAGTGTATATGTTATGAGAACAATCCAAGTGATCTGTGTGGATATTGTAGTTTCAACATGTAAATGTGGTTCTGCTGAATGTGCTGGTTCTGTTGACCTGCTACTAGTAAGGAAGCACAGCTATTCTCCATTGTGGATAAAAACAGTCCCCAGTGTGGAATCTTGTATTTTGAGAGCCCTGATGTTTTTTATCTTAATATTTGATACCCATTTGACTGAAAGGCTTTGTAAACATGACACTAACGCTAATACTTTTTGGGGTAAGGTGTGTCTATAGGAACTGGCCTTATAGAAACTGTTGCTGAAAAAGTTATGTTATAAAAACCTAATCTATTTTTAAAATTAATTGGATTTCTCTGTCAGTGTCACACTGAAATCCCATGATCCTTGAATGAAATTTCTTACCTGTTTTATCTTACTGCTTACCATTAACTAAACATAATTCTGGTGGCTCACTGTGAAATAGAAGGCTGCAGAGAGTAGTAAGTGTTGCCTTTTATCTGCTGTGTGACTGTGCAAGTGTGCATTGCAAATATGTTCCAGTTGGGAATATATTATTTGAATAGATTATGGCATGGTGGTGGTATTAAAGGGGCATAGGGTTTTTGAAAGAAGCTCTTGCTTGCTGTGGCTAGAAATTTCAAATAGTGTCTCCCAGTGCACAAATCTGTGGATGTTATTTGGTTTTGACACCATTCTGTCATACTAGGGTGTCCCTGTACTGCACGATGGTAACGTTTTCATATTGGTTAACATAGGTAGCAACAATGTCACTTTTCCTGTTTTATATGGCAAAGGAGTAATGCTGTCAGTACAGTGGTATTCTGAGGCAACTGAAATCTTAGAAAATGCGTTTCTGCTGGATGCTGGTATGGAGAGGGGGGGAAAGAAAGTATGTGGATTAAGTTACTAATATTGCAAAATTTTTTTTTTTTTTTTTTTTTTCAGCAATTGTCAACTAGATCATAATCTAGTTGAGGCAGCTCCTAGAATTTACAGTATCACTTAGGCATTGTTTCTTTGAATTTTTGTTTTAGAGCTCAACTTTATCTTATGCAGTAGGCCATTTACTGTTAGAGAGTAATTATTTGCATCTTTTAGCAAAATTGGAATGTGTTGAAAACTTAGAGTGGTACAATATGAATTTTTAGTTCACTCAAATCAATTGTTTTTGAGCAGTAGTGTGAAAGTTTCCTATCTTGTGTATCTAGGAATCTGGAATGAATGTATTCCTGTTATGTCAGAAAGAAGCATTTCTGTAATCAGTTTTTGGAAAAACTTTTATTAAAAGTGGAATAAATACTTGGAACATTTAGACTGCTGACCCTAGGAATAGCTGTTGGTGTTAAGGTAGCATTTATCTTTAAATGTGCATGTAGTAATTTACCACGTGCCCATGATAAGTTGTCAAGCACAAGTACTATCCAAAGGGCAGTAGATAGCGCTTCTGGGAGGCTCATACAGACTCAGCGTTGCAGGCTGTGGACTGTTCCAGTCTGTTGGTTAAAATCAGATGAAATATTTTTGTATCTGAGGTGCAACTTCTGTGGATGTTTTACATCTGTGTTTTAACTGAAGCTTTATAAACTGGGACATGATCTCAGTT
>JAVJGJ010000060.1:49595885-49618272 GCA_035590215.1 Microhierax caerulescens | reverse complement strand
TAGTTTAAATCTTGTTTAGCTTAAATTTGCTTTTGCCTTTTTGATTACATTAAGGGCAGGTATGTATTTGTACTTTATGTACACATGTACTTCAATAAAAGATCTTTGTGGTTTGTTCAGCTAAACTAAATCAGTGCTGACAAAGCTCTGATGGAAATAGTAGAGTCAAAGCTGAGATCCTGTAAAGAGGAATTATTCGACTTTGCTCTTGTTTCAAGTAGACCTGACTGTTCCTGTGCATAGGTATTCCTTTTCAGCTTCTTGGGTGACTCTTGACCTGATTTATGTGATTCTTATGTTCTGAGATGGCAGTACTTGTTGAGATACCATGTGTAATGTATTGTAATGCCTCGTCAAGTACAGTTACACTCTTACATTTTGTTTCTTTTTCAGAGCGTTCTCAGGTAGATCAGTTGTTGGCTATTTCACTGAGGGAAGAAGAGTTAAGCAAGTCCCTGCACAGTGTGGACAGCAGTCTCTTGCAGGCTAGGGCTGCCCTGCAGGCTGCCTATGTTGAGGTTCAACGTTTCCTCGTATTAAAGCAACAGGTAACAGTGGGCTTTTGAGACCCGCTGAACTAGAAGTTAGCAGCCTGTAAAACTGCCTTAAGTAGGACTGATTGAAACCACAACTGTTTTGCAGATAACCATGGAAATGAGTACACTGAGAAGTCAGAGAATCCAGGTCTTGCAGGGGCTACAAGGTACATGATACCACAATATCAGAACAGTGGGATGCTGACTTTCATATTCTTTGAACTAAGCATCTTGTAAAGGTTGCATTTAGCTTGAATTCAGTCATTTAAAATGTGCAATAAATTGTAGGTTTTCAAACTGTAGTCTTTATTGTTCAAGTCTGGTCTGTCATCTTTGGTAGTGCCATCTAGTGGCTCTTCTACAAATTACTCTCTTTGTGTGCTCACAAGTAATGAGCTCTTGGCACTACTAAATTTTATTGTAAAACGTGAACATTTTTGTTCTGTGAATTTCTTGTGCTTTTTTTCTCCCATATCCTCTTTTTCCATTAGAAACATATGAGCCTTCTGAACTGTCAGAGCAACTTTCCTGCAGCGTCTTGAGTGAGAGAAGAAATAGCAAATCACAGATGACAGCTGACTTAATTCCTGCAGGCTCCTTCCTGCCCCTTTTGGACACTTTGTCGTCTTCTGTACCTCCACTGGGAGCTTCTGTTCATGTAAGCATGCCCTCACCATTCCAGTCTTCTGGCATCACACCTACCGCTCCTCCTGACTCCTCAGTACAAGTTAAACGAGAACCTGTGTCTCCAAAAAGCTCAGAAGAAAACGTGAATTCAGTCCTCCAGAGCTCTCCATGTGCTTCCCGAGCAGGAGACGTGGAGCAGAAGGATGGTATGTATGGCTTCTCTTTGTTTTAAGAGAACTAGGTTTAAGAGAATAAGGAAAGTATATTTTTTTTCCCCAAAAGAATGTAAGTTGGGTCTCAAACCTGCAGCGTGTTGTGCAGGGGTGAACTCCCATTAACTTGTGTAGGGCTTTGTCAACTTAATGGTCTTAGAAGCTGGGCTCTTCTTTACAGCACACCCAAATGGATTCTAAATTTTTGAAATAAAGCACATGCAAATTGTAGTCATATACACCTATAGGTTTCTAGTTTTACTTTAAAAATAGAACAGACATGAATTTGAAAGTTACATCCTTTATTTAGTTAATTTAAAAAAACCAAAAAAAAACCCAAATCTTAAAACCTCCCCTGTAATTTTTGTCTTCTACTCTGCTTCCTAAGAGCCTGTGAAGTCAAGCCAGGTGACTTATGACAGCTGTTTGCCATAGCAATGTCACTTACCCAAACCTTTAACTTAGGTAATTTGATATAAAGATTAATAGGTAAAATCCTTGTTAAAGGTATATATAGCCAACACAAAATGTTTTTCTTTGGTTTAAGTGGAAAATACTATTGGAAAAAGCTGTGCTGCTCTACTTTTATAAGTGTGGGTTTTTTCTCAGGCACAAGATACGTTTTGGCTGAATTTAAGCTTGAGAGTACTGTAAATAAAATAATTTTAAAGGGGTTTGGGTTTTACTTTTTTGCAGTTTGCTTCAGATGTAGAATTCTATATAAATAATGTTCTTTGTGCTTTTTCAGTCACCACTGCATTTCCTGTATTCCACTCTGTTACATTACGTTACATTGATGTAGTATTGTGAATTTTGCTTCATTTTTTTGGAGGATTTGACAGGGATTATGAAGCTCTAAGGGTGTACACTAAAGTAAACTTGGGTGACAGGGGAGAATCTGCTTTTGTGTTTGTTTGCTTCGTTAAGACTGAGCTTTTAGGAAGCCACTATCTTTCTTTCACTTTCCTATTTTTATTGGCATATGCCATTCTCTTATGTTGAAACATCAGTGGGGAGAGATGTAAGTTTTCTTTAGAGTTGGAATATTCAGAATAAAGATTTAGTAATCACTAGCTACAGTGGCATGAAGCATCTTGCTTGCAAAATCTTCAGACTTCACTGATGCCTGTGCAGGCACAACAGAAGCTAAAGAGTGTGGTTTGGTTTTTTTCTCATAAAGGTGAGCCTTCAATGTATAGCTGTATTTATTACTTAAATGATTACTTCTTAATTGTCTTTATCACATTAGCATATTTTTTAGTTTTCTACAAATTTGTTTTTGATGTTTGTTTGTCAAATTAATGTGGTTTTGGTATTGATCAACTTCTGTATGCATTAAATTTTAAATATGTCTGCCGTCAAATGAATTTGGTAATTCTGGGGAAAAGTAAGGATTTACCATCAGGTGAATTCTGTAATTTGATGGAGAGGAGTTCTCTCTGGGGGCAGGCTGTATTCTTTCTGGGGATTGAACACCTAGCTTGTTAGCTTCCTAGGGTGTCAGCTCAGCCTTGCTTTGAAGGAGCTGATTGCATTTGGTTTCCCCTAACTCCCAGCAATCTCTCCCACCTGTGGAACCAAGTGTGATTCTGTTTTATTGCACTGCGTGGTGATTTCCTACTTCCTTTTCTAACACCTGCAGTACTCCAGTTGCTGACAGTTAATAACTTTTGGGTTTAGAAATTTCAGTTTAAGTTGCCAGTTACTTTTATTTTTCTGGTTGTTTTGTGTTTAAGTGACCAGACTTCCTTCCTTCCCCCTTCCTGTGGGTAATGAGGGATGCATGATATTAGAGGTGTATTCAGAATTTAAGGGCTTGCATGCTGCCTTCCCAATATAATTCCACACAGTAACTTCAAACCTTGTCTAAGCATTCATTTCTTCTGCCTAGAGGGTTTTTTAAGAGGTTGCAGCTGTGTGTGACAGCTGTGGGTCAGGGGAAAAATAGCTTTCCATTGACTTAGTTTAAATGCAGTATACTCTATGCTGTCAGCAAGTTCTAGTTTTGTCTTGGAACTTCCCACCTGAGGAGGGTGAGGGTTGAGATGCTCATGTTTAAGCTGTCTCTAGTTGGATGTGTGATTTTGAAGCATCAAATTTGTACTATGATGTGTTAAACAGTCCAACAGCTTTGTCTAATCATTGCTGTAGGTTTAAGTTGCTGGTTTCTAAGAGACTGAAGCAGGGAGGTGTTTCAAATGTTCCCAGCTTCCCATTTGTGTTGAGGGATCCCACCAGTAAATGCAGTGAACTTGAAACATCCTGTTCTGGATTGTAGTTACTGCAAATGCAGCCGCGGAACTTCAGGGTGTGGGAAGCACAGCTGTGAGAGATGCTGCCTTGTGCTCTTAGCCTGTTGAGAGGTTGGATTCATTTGTTCATATTAGCTTCAAATTAAAGTGACAGGGAGAGTATGTTTGCCCCATTGCTTAGTCCACCACAGATGAACTTACAAAGCTTACCCTGATGGCTACAGTGCTGCCATTCCCAGGACAGAAGGCATGATGCTGCAGAGTGGGTTCTGCATGACTCACCTTGAAATGGGCCCAGGTAACTTGGTAGAAATAACTAATGTAGATGGGTTAAGTGCAAGATCTTCAAATTGTGTCTCTGAGCAGCTGAGACATACTAGGCATGCACTGGTTAATACCAGTCCTACAGCAGTGGTGACAGCTGGTAAGAGAGCACCCAGTGAAGCTGTCAATATAGGATTCACCAAAAGTTGTTTGTCAGAACTTTAAAAGCATGTAGTCAGCCAGCAACTTGAGTGATGTGCCCCATTCCTTTGGTTCTGGGTACACAGATAAACATTTTATTCCTCAGCTATGTTGTGGGGTTTTTTAAAGGCTGGATAGCTGACTGAAATAGTGATTCTGCGTGTGCATGTAGCTTTCAACATGCAGGAATATGTACTTTACAGGCACAATTAAGTATAAACAGAAAAATGCGGGGAAAACAATTTTGTGTAAATATTTATTGCTGTACAGATTGAATATAACACTAGTCTGCTTTCTTCAGAAGAGACCAACCAGAAGACTTCAGTATATCCAGTTATCTCTGAAACCATATCCCTATCAGAGCTGGCAGCTTGTTTCCAACACACTAATCAAGATGTTCACAAGCCTGCTGTGGACAGGGGAAAGGCTGGGCTTCCTGCAAACCTTTCTCCTCATTCACTGTCTGTTTTTAGCAAGAGGGGAATAAATGATACGGTGACTGAAAGCTTTTTACTGGATCAGTGTAGCACTCCTCTTCCAAAGCATTTAGTCCTTCCAGAAATGCCAATGGATAAAACCCCCAAACTGTCAGCAGAACCATCCGAGCAACAGATGGCAACCACTGTAGCCCCAGCAGAAAAAGGAAACAGGAGGAGGAGAAAGTTAAGGAAGAAGAAAACTCTGAGGGCAGCCCACGTGCCAGAGAACAGTGATACAGAACAGGATGTAATTGACACTAAGCCTGTCCGGAAAGTCAAGGGTGGAAAGGTACCTAAAGGAGAAAAAGTTACTACATCCACTCCTCCAAGACAGGAAGATGGAGTTACTGCTCAAACAGCAAGAAACAAAGATGAGAATGACAGCGATGCTTCTCTGGAACTAGTGGAAGTTCCAGCACCCCAGTGTGAGGTGGTTGACGTAGGTTCATCAGAGTCGGGTGATGAGAAACCAGACAGCCCATCAAAGAGGGGTTCACGCAGCTCTGTGAATCAAGCAGTCCTAGAGGCGTCTTGCTCTGGTTATGATGAAGTGAGCTCTACCAGCGAGATTGGCACAAATTATAGGGATGACGGGAAAAGAAGGTGAGATTATTGTAGATCTCAAAAGTAAAAAGCATTATACAATATTTATAAGGGCCTCATTATTATTTTTTTCTATTCAGAAAGTCTTACAACATCAATAACTTTTTAATTTCATTCAGGAGTGAAATAAGAGGGGAAAATGAAAATTGAATCTTTTTTTTTGTCCAACAAATGAATGTGTCTTGTTGCCTACTAATTTCTTTGATACAAGAAACAATGCTGCCCTCCACAGAAAGTTTGGTTTTGAGTTTATCCATTGCAGCCTGTTTTATACTAAGTGCAATGTCTTGTATTCTATTGTATTACTTACAGCAATATTTTGTCTGAAAATGAACATATAAAGTCTAATCTTGCTACTCTTTATTTCTGTGTTACAGTGTGGCTGAGACACAGACTTCCATATCATCACTAAGAGGATCAAAGAACTCATCAGGTATATCTTTTAAGCTTTTCTTCTCATACTCTATGTATGTTAAGTCTCAATCAGACTGCTTCCAGAGGGGAATTTGGCCCCTAAGAGAAAAACTGAAGTGGGAAGTGACGCATACTTACTTTACATCTCTCACTGCACACTTTGTGCCTTGACCCTTCCACATCCTCCCTCTCCTTCCCACATGAACACTTCTGCACCACAGTCTCCATAGTGTCGTAGGACAAACAATATACAATCCTTTTGCTATTTTAAAGATCTTTCTGGACTCAATGTCATATAAAGATCTTTCTGACATTTTATGGTGCCTTCTGCCGCTCACAGGCTTTAGCTGGGACCCACAATGACATCTGACTTTAAGGTGCTGAGACCACAAAACAGTTCTGCTGTTTGGTAATACAAACAACAGCAGTGTGTTTGCTTGAGTGTGTTCCCATAATCAAAGTACTCATGTCTCTGTCCTACAGAAGTGTCTTCAGAGCCAGGTGAGGATGAAGAACCTACAGAGGGAAGCTTTGAGGGACATCTGGCTGCAGTGAATGCTATTCAGATTTTTGGGAATTTGTTGTACACCTGCTCAGCAGACAAAACTGTTTGTGCCTACAATCTGGTAGTAAGTAAGGTTGTGGGAATGATGTTCATTAATTGCAGTCACAAGGCTGCAATTCTGGTTTTGTAAAGCCTTACTATATAGTTAAGAAAGCACCTGCTTTTTCAAGCACCTTTTTTTTTTTTTTTTTGTTATTCTTTTCTTCAAACCTCGCTTCTCCCCCTCCCGAACTCCTCCTCCCTATGAGAGGGGTAAGGGGAGGTAGATTGCTGCATGTATGTGTCCTGCTTTTGTTTGCTGTCCTACCTACTCCATCAGGCACAGACCCTGAGAGGCATTATGGGCCTGTATGTTGACAGATCCTGTGCTTTCCTTTTTAGAGCAGGAAGTGTGTGGCCATCTTTGAAGGACATACTTCAAAAGTGAACTGCCTCCTGGTCACTCAGACAAATGGGAAGAATGCTGCACTCTTCACTGGCTCAAGTGACCACACTATCAACTGTTACAGTATCAAGGTACTCAAACTCAGTGTTGATTAATATGTACTGCATTTTTATGCGAGTGTTCTGTGCAAATATAAATTAAGAAAGCCTTTTAAACCCATATGAACTGGATGTGAGCCCCAATTCATACTGCATTAGAGCAGAGCAGGAAAAAAAACCCAACCCCAGAACCCAAAACAAACAGCAAACCATTAAATGATTTACTATCCTAATCTTTTGTCTAGCTGGTCAGTATAATTTTTGCCAGAACAGCATGATAGGACCCCAGATGTCAGGAACACCAAAGTGCATAATGGTTGTCTGACCATGAATATTGTATGTCTTGCTGTATTCTGAACTTCATTGCTTATGGAAGGCACTGCTCTCTGTGCAGAGTAGCTATAGAAAGAACAGGTATCTGTTATTCTAAGGGTAGGTGGAAGAGCAGACTTGAGACTTCCTGAACCTGGATTTTTAAAGATAATTGATAGAAAGGCTTGTCCAGCCTGTAGCTTGAAGGACTAGAAGCAAGTATCTGCTTCAGGGGGCAAGCTGCCAGAGATTTTTAACTCTTAGGCTGATGCTTCATGGCACTTTGTCTGTGGGGGACTTCATGGGGATTCCTCAAACTCAAGCATGTAACAGGTTTTTTTCATATATATATATATATATATATATGTATATAGTCTGTAGTCTAAATTTCTATATACATTAGAGGTTGTAACTAGAATAAAGCTTTTAGGATTATAACTAATTGCTGAAGTACAGTCAAGTCTCAGAGATGGGAGTGAGCTGAGCAAAACCAGGCTCAAACTGCCACGTGACACCAGCCTTGCAGATGTTTTTCTCTAGCACTGTTGGTTCAAAAAATGCAGCTTGTAGGTGAAAATCATCATTCACTTCAGGCTTTTTTCTCTGAATTGTTTTCAGTTAATGAAAAACTTTAAAAACTTTCTATTGCCAGACCAAGGAATGCATGGAACAGTTTAAATTAGAAGATCGAGTGCTCTGTTTACACAGTAGATGGCGGATCCTTTATGCAGGCCTTGCAAATGGCAGTGTGGTTACTTTCAGCATAAAGGTTAGTTCATGTAAATATTAGCATCTAAATATTGGCACCTAAAAGCCTGTTGTGATACTGTTTCTTTCCACTTTGTGTTTCCTCCCATTCTTTCTCTTGAGTAGTAAGTGTATAATGGAAGTGTTTTGGTATAAACGGTCAGTGTTGGCCCATTTGGTCCCTTATTTTGTCAGTGCATGAAGCTGTCCCGTCTCCTTTTCCCTCTGGTTACCTTTCTCTCAACTGCTGTATTGATGTCACACTTTTCCTTAAGGTTCCACCACATGGCCTACCAGTCATGTGTCATGAGAGTTTGCTGACACAGTTGATTATTTATGAATCTTCCTTTCTTGTCCATTAAAGTAGTGTGAGAGACTTTAGCGTGGTGCTGGTTTAGTCTGCTCTGTTTGCAGTTATAGAAGAGACTCGTTCACATGGTTTTCTTGCAAAGAGGTTTAATCAGCAGTCCCTATGATGTTTAAAGATGAATAAAAGTTAATTATTTAAATAAATTATTTTCTGATTATTTTCTTCATGCATCCTAGACTAATTTGTCAAGTTTATCTGTAAAAATTCGTTCTGTTTTGCCTTTTTCTCATGTTTCCTCTCATTGTTCTAATTTGGAAGGAGGAATTACTGGACCTTTGCTAAATAATGAAATTTGGTTTTAAAAGACAGAAAATTGAAGCCTAACATAAGGAGTCATTTCCTTGATTTGGAAGCTTAGTTCTTAAGATGCAACTCTTACCACTGCCAAAATGGGGTGTTACTAAACTCAGATGCTGTAACAAGTACAACACAAAAAAGCCTTGATGGCCTAGTCAGTGTCATAGCAAAGTTTTAATTCTTAAATGCCACTTTTTTTTCCTCCCCCAACAGAACAACAAGCAGGTTGATACCTTTGAATGCCATGCTCCTAGAGCAGTGAGCTGTCTAGCCACAGCTCAGGAAGGAGCACGCAAGTTGTTGGTAGTGGGCTCCTATGACTGCACCATCAGTGTGCGAGATGCACGGAATGGGCTGCTTCTCAGAACCCTGGAGGGTCACAGCAAGACTATACTCTGCATGAAGGCAAGTGTCTCTGAAAATACATTTTTGACAAAGAATGTTTAAAATGATGTGTTTTTTCTTTTTCTTCCTCATGTAAAAGTGAGAAGATTGTTGTAGGAAATGAAGGATTTCTCTATTTTCAATTATCAAAACTGAGTAATTCAGTAGCAAAATTGTCTCTGGCTGGCAGCTGTATCTCATGTTCCCAGCAAAGCTGTAGAGGGGGTGTGTGTAGGAAGCATGTTTATTTCGTGTTGTTAGAAGATTCAGGGAATATTGAAACATGAGTTTGCCACCAGAGGGAAAGTTGGGGAAAAGGTTAAGTTTTTCACATACCCTGATAGTACAAACCTCAGAGGAAACTAGAAACTCGAGAAATGTTCTTCTTTTTTAATAGAGGAATTACTAACACTTACTTACAGGTTTCTGGCTCCTGAGATTACAAGCTGGAGCATATGCTTGTCTGACTGCTTTACTGTGACCACTATGTAACAGATAGGGGGTGACTTCTATAAATTGTATTTGTCACTTTAGATGTCATGGTGCAGTGGCTCAGCCTTTTTTGCTGTGTGGACTATCCCAGTCCTGCTTGCATGGCAGCATACTGTGGTGCCTTCTTGATCCACGACGGATCTGTTAAGCTTCTTTTCTAGGTCAGTACTAGTCAGGAGCGCAGTCTGTCTTACATGACCAGAACATAAGTACACAGCACATCCAGTATTTCCAGGAAGCGCTGAGCTTTACTATGCGTGTGCAGAGCACCATTCTGCGTTCAGTGTGCTTGATCCCTGACCTGCTGCTGAGCTGTCCCTGAGAACAGCCCTTAGGTAGGATGAGTTAGCTTGGTAGGCTGCAAATTAGCAGCTTCTAATGTCAATTGTGAAAGTGTCAAAAGTCATCGTTGGGGGATACCATAGTACGTTTTATAGCTCTTATGTAAAAAACTCAGTGCATGCTTTTTTGTCATACTCTGTTGATTTTACGTCTGTCAGATTTAAGAGAAGTTACAGTACAACTTTAAACTGAACAGTGTCTTAATGTTTTGCTTGCCTATTTCCATATCTGCTACAAAAGTAATAAAACTTCTTTTTGTAAGGTTGTGAATGATCTGGTATTCAGTGGCTCCAGTGATCAGTCTGTCCATGCTCACAACATTCATGTAAGTCTCATATATAAAGTTGGAATGACTTTTGCTGTTATGGCAGTGAATTCCTGTGCTATAAAGTCAGTATTTCCAGGATTTTTGATTGACTGGTGGGGCAAACTGCTTCCAGGAGTGGAAGTCATATGACTTGTTAATGTGACTATGCACTCTAGCTAACTAAGGAGGCATGCAGAGGATATATAAACACGCTGACTCTTGTAATATGATATGCAATGCCTTTTTATCTGGGGATCTTGCTTTTGCAAAAACTACACAAATGTGCTGTTAATGTAGAAAAGGTTTAGAGCAAAGGTGTGTGAGAGATCCTGGTGGGGGAGTTTCTCTATTAGAGGAAAAACTTGAGGAATACAGTGTTCCAAACTAGCTGGTTCAAAAGCTGTTACACTGTCGTGAATGCTTTGTCTCTAGCCTGCCACTCTCTTCCTCTTTTGCACCATCTTTCTCCTGTGCTAGCAGAAGCATTCATGTAGCTATGCAACAAGGTAGATTAAGAAACTTAACAGAGATAAATTTTAATTTAAAAAAGAAATGTGTATTTAGCTAAATTTGCTCACTGATCCTTGTAGCTACATAAATACTGCTAGTACTAGTTGCACAGTACTAGTTGCAGGACAGGTGGGAACATGTTACAAATGATAGAAGGAGAAGTCGACACTTTTTGTCGTGGCACACATTTCTAGCCTGCTGGAATGGCTCTGTGTTAACATGGGCAGAGAAAAAGATAAGTAGTGTTTGATCATAGTCTAGAAGTGCCTTCACAGGAAATGGAATCTAATAAAAGGTGTTTGCATTTTCATTTCATTAAAGCTAGCTATCCTGTCTAGGTTAGGTAAAACTGTTTTGTTTTAAAAAAAACCAAACACACCTATTTGCCTTTGCTTTTTCTCAATGCAGACTGGAGAGCTGGTACGGATCTATAAAGGTCATAACCATGCAGTAACGGTTGTGAACATTCTTGGAAAAGTGATGGTGACAGCATGTCTGGATAAATTTGTTCGTGTTTATGAACTACAGGTAAGAAAACAGGTAGTTAGTAATGACATTTACCTAATATGTGCCAATTATTTAGGAGTCGTCTTTGTGTTTACTGGTCTCTGGCCCAACCTTCTCTTTCCTGTCACTCAGAATATATTGTTATCTCACCAGCCGAAATACATGGGTTGTAAAGAATGTAATCTGAACCATTTTATTTAGAACCTGGGTTATCCTAAGACAGTGACAGCTCAGAAAAGTGGGAAATGTTAGTTTAGTCTGCTGAAAGACTAAGTGCTTAGTTGGACAAAAAGACTCACAGAAGTAATGTAAGCAAAAGTGAGATTTTGTGGTGGCTCTGAGGTTTGGAATCCACCAGAGTAGTTTAGTTGCTACTCAGGCAACTGCTCTTGGAAGCATTGTCATTTTCGAGTCTGTGAAAAAGGGCTGTTAACTGTCATGCTATTAAATGCTTGTTTCTGTTTCTTTCAAGTCTCATGACCGCTTGCAAGTGTATGGAGGCCACAGCGATATGATCATGTGTATGACCATCCATAAGAGCATGGTAACTTCTTTCTTTCTACTGGTCTCAAAGAGAAGGTTGTACAAGCATATGAGAGAGTTTTATTTTTTCAGATAATGAAATCACCTTCCATCTGACTAAGAAGAACTTAGAAATGTCAGACAAAAAATAAAGTTGCTATAAAGGCTTTGTATTTATGTAATATTATTGTCTGGGGAAAAATTACCTTCTAACTTACTGTAGCATTAAAGCAATTATTCTGTTTGAAGTAATGATTGCAATGAAGAGTCCAGGAATAGTAAAATATTACCTCGTTTCAAGCATCATGTTTGACTTTTACTCAGGAGAGTCACACAGATGCTAGAGAAAAACTTCGCCCACAGTCAAACCTCTAGTAACCTTTGATAGAATGTAAACAGAGGTATGCAATTGATTTAGGCACACAGAATTTCTTCATACATCTGTCCTGCAAGATAGGTTTCAGAAGCACTTCTGGATAAATAACTAGCTTAAAGTAGTCGTTAAAAGCACTTATTTGCCTGCATATGTAGGAATTTGTTTGCAAACTTTCTTTGAGATTGTAAAATGAGAGGTATAGAGATGATCTCTAATAACAGAAGCATCAAATCTAACAGGACTGTCTCCTGCTAATTGGAGTGCATACTGCCCGAGCCTCACTTCTTACACGAGAGAGACTGAGAGCTAAGTGCACTCAAGCTTTGCTCAGTCTGAGAGGCTTGAACTGTCTCCCAGCAATAATCTGTTTTGGGCATTCTCAAAAAAATGTTCAGATCAGAAGCTTAGTGATGAGTGAAAGATCATAAGTTTCTGTAGCAGTCTTAGTATTGAAGTGTAGTCTTTTAGACACAGCAGGTTGGCTGTTATATCCTAATGATGAAATTCCAAGAGACAAAAAGACTTGAACAGAAATAACAAATGAAAATCTTCAGCTTGCAGAGTTTTCTTTATTATGTAATTATAATATTTAGAGAGTATTCTGTTATGTATTATGTGATGAAAGTTCTTTATGGGCTTACAAGCATCTGACATCCTTTCCTTTCCCAAGGACAATTTTGTGTGGTGTGTTTGCCTAACAAAAGTGTTTTTCAAGATGTCATTTTGCCTGTGGTTTTAGGGTCTGTGTCAGTCGTCTTTTTCTGAAATTCTGATGTTCTTCCTCACCCTTCCTCTCCATCCCTTTTTGATATATATGTAACTGTTTAAGTCTTGGAAATATATTCAACTTGACATTTGCATCTGATTTTTTCTTTTTCTTTTCTTTTTTTTTTTTTTTTTCACTTCAGTGGATAATAACATTATATTCCAAAGTATTCTGAACTTTTACACACAGGACACTATCAACGATAGAAATTATGGAAACATTTCTTATTCGCTAGTAGACTTTTGTAAACTCTGAATGCAAATCTTAAAAGAATTAGGTTAGACCCATTTTTTTTTAAAGTTCAGAAGCATTGTATATAGGTATTTTCTAGTTTTTCACCTAATATACTCTGCACTGAATCTTCCTCCAAAATTTTACTTCCCCCCCCCCCATTATTCCCAGTTTGCTTATCCATAAATGTGGTTTTTTTTCACAGATCTACACTGGATGCTATGATGGCAGTGTCAGAGCTGTGAGGCTTAATCTGATGCAGAATTATCGTTGCTGGGTAATGAGAAAAAATGTTTTTAGCCTTCTTTGTTACAGTTTTTAGATGAATCTTCTGGGCGTGGTCACTGCTCAGTCTTGGACAGCTTGACCTTTAATTTATTGTAATTCAATAATATTTTTAAAATTTTTATGTACATTTCTCATGGTCTTTAGTATATGTGTATGCCTTGGGGCAAGTTGATAGCAGCATCTTAAATTACTTTTCTTTCTGCCAAATTTTAGATAGTGACACGTAACTCTTTAAAACCAAAAGCTTCAGCTGAGTGACATAGAAAGCTAAATTACTCTGCTAAATAAATTTAATTAAATTTCCAATGACTCTGTCTCAGGTAAGCTTAAATCTTGTAAAAGCCTTAGTTCTTCTCTTTCTCCTGCCATTCTTGCTGATGGTCTAGGCTTGGTGAGAGGCAGGATGAATTTCTGTAAAGCTATAATTCAAGAAATAGAGATGAAAAAGTGTACAGGAGGTGGCGTACATGTCAACATGTATGTCTTGGTAAAATATTGTGAAGTTGCAAGAAGAAAAGTACTAGCTAAAATTATTTTCTTTGGCTTATTCTGGTGTATATTTCCTACCAGTGGCATGGATGTTCACTGATCTTTGGAGTTGTGGATCATCTGAAACAACACTTGCTGACTGACCACACCAACCCTAATTTTCAGACCCTAAAATGTCGTTGGAAGAACTGTGATGCTTTCTTTACTTCCAGGAAGGGTTCCAAGCAGGTATGTGGTTAAACTAACATAGTTGTATTTGGTAGTTTAAATTATCTACATCACCACAATTGTGGGACTTGATCCTGTTTCTCTTTAAAAAGGGTTAAATTCTTCTAGTCTTGACAGGCTTAACTGCATACAGTTAGTCTTACGAGGCTAATAGGCTTCTTCAATTCAACCTGTGACTGATAAAGAGTGCAACCAAGTATTGTAACTTGAGATATGGTCAATTTAAAACAGAAATACTATATGGAAATAGTAATATTCTTGAAATACCAGAAGAAATTCTGATAACCCTCCTCAGGATGCAAGTTTCTGTATGAAAAATATATTTTAAGATGATCAAATACCAGACTTGAACAGGTTTTTATCCTCTTAACTTTTATCCATCGCTACCCCCCTTCATTGTTGTGGATGCTGATACTGTTATTTTGCATATGGGATTGGTTTTGCTAAGAATCATTAAATAAATAGTGCATAAATTTCTGAGTGAATGTTAGCATAGATGGGAAAAAAATGAAGAAGGCATAACAGTTGGATTCAGTGATGTGCAAACGGCTGGGGGGCGTGGGTGGAAGGAAGGTTGTTACCTACAGACTGATTGGTAAAATCCACGTTTTACTCCTTGGCAATATAAACTACTTTCCTGTTGAATGCTTCTCAAAACATGCAATGGAAGGAGGTTTCTTTAAGGACTAAGAAACAGCATCAGAATTTTTATTTTTTCTTTAAACACTAGCTTTGTATATGTTGTGTTTATTTAATATGCACATCTAGTCAGAAAGGGAACTGTTTTTTACTTGTCTTGAATAGTGTGGTATGTGAAATATTTATAGATGTGATTTAATAACTTGGCATTGATACATTTTTTAAGTTAGTTTTTTTTTTTAGAAGCTTTAAGCCAAAAAATGTATATTATCCAGAATGTCACTTTCAGTGAGGCTTCAATAATCTTTTGCAAAGTCATTTGTTATTGTTGTTGCTGTTATGACTCTTAATTTTAACTGACTTCTGTTTTTTTTCTAGGATGCTGTAGGACACATTGAAAGACATGCCGAGGATGACAGCAGGATTGACTCATAAAGCTTTTCACCTCCCACATTGGGAAGTAATTTTATATGTCAGAATTATTCCAAATAACATCAATTTCTTACTCCAGTCTTTCCTCTTTCTTTTCCCACTTGGAATCTAAGGTTAGAGTGGGGCTGAAATGCCTTGCTACAGCGACTGCAGGTTGTGTTGCACTCTGTAGAAATAAGGCTGGTCAAGTAAAATTCGGCCCAAATGGAAGATTCTTGCAAGATTTAAATACATTGACAGATAAGAATATTCCCTCCACTTGTCTGCCTTGATTTTTTGTTGTTTTTTTCTGATTGTGTTTGTTTTTTAAGAAACACAGTCTGAGGGTCCTTGGGAAGTCCAGAGGGTGTTGAGAACTTAAATGACAATAGGTTCTGGTGTCTGCAAACTCAGCTTGAAGCCTGTGAAGTGTCTTAAGACATGTCTGATTTTATGTTGTGTCCCATTTTTTTAGCTGATCTTAATAAAATTCTGCAAACCAGAATATGACAGATTCTAACAGTGTAACCTGAATATGCAGTGTACATTTTGACTTCCTTCATAAAAAAGAAGAGGTATTCTATGGAGAACTGGAATAAATTAACTTTTTTAATGTTAATTGTAACTTATTTTTTATTCCTTGTATAAAAATTGCTACAACTGGCACAATATATACAGTGACAGACTTCCCTAAATACTATACCTTTTGAGGTATTTTGTTTATTTGCAGGAAAGCAGTTACTTCTTGAGAGGTATGCCAGTAGCAGCAAAACAGCCAGAAGAGTGGCTCTGCTCACATGCTTTGCAATCTTAAGTCTTTTTAAATATTGGTCCTTATATACAGGAAAGAAGTAAGTGGTGTTGGCTTTTGTTTTAGTTAAATACCAGCATAGCCACTGCTATCTTGGTATGCCACCACAGTTGGATTCCTGATTTTATTTGGAATCTTAGTGACTGAGTTATGTATTTCTGTATCTTCATGGCATAGCAAACAAAGAGAAATGCAAAGGCACTGCATAAGTGCATCCACTTAGGTAATGTTTAGTTTCTGTGAACTGGCTTCATTGGCTTGGGGTGTGTCAAGCTCACAAAACCTCAGCTGGAAAGAATGGAGCAGGATTTTAAAGGGTAAAGTTATCAAGCAGAAGCTGAGGATACAAAATGCATATAATGTATAAGAGTCTTGGTTCTACTAATGCAAGAATGTACCACAGAGAAACCCGTGCAGAGGGGAAGACTGTTTCTACTTGTCAAGACTCCTCTGCAGGTGTCCCTTGGCATGGAAAACTTCACCCATTAAGTTAAATTAAATGTACTACTTGTATTTGCAATCCTGTCTCCTGTAAGACACAAATCTAGCAAAGCACTCTTTTGAACAATGAGACTAATTAGTAAGGGGCTTTGTGTTCACTTTTGCCTAACTTGTTGCTCAGGATAGAAAAAGCTAACTGTAACGGAAGGTAAAGACAGCACAGTGTCCAAACTGAGCTGCTGTAAATGAATCCCGTGCTTTTCAAACGAATTGAATGTACCATTTTGACTGAGCATCACTTTCACCACTTCTTTGAGGCTCGGTATGCCAGCCATAGACCAAATGAGTTTTATAGCCTCATCTGTGACTATAAAGAAGCCTTTTTAGGCCAAGAAATTGATTGAGGAGAGCCCATGGATGTTTCGCTGCTGTCAAATCAAAGAACTTTAGGGCCTTCTCTGAAGCACGCTGGTTTTGTATTGTCTTAGTGGGCAAGCATAATTTCTCTGTGATTGCTTGAGATTGATGATTTTTTGGGGTTTTTTTGTGAGAGACAGAAACAAAGTAGGAATGAGATGTAGTAGCATCCTACTTCAAAGACATGGGAATCTCTCAGGTTCCAGTACTTTTGCAGTGATTTGTTTGGGTGTTTTTATTAAGCTGTTTGTGAACAGGAAAAAAATCCCAATATGTGACTCAGACCCCATGCTGTTTTGAGGGAGTTTTTATTTTAGCTTTCAAGGTGTGTGTGTTTGTGGTTTTGATTTTTGGTTTTTTTCTTTCTTTCTGTGGTCTGTGGATGAAACAATTCAAGAGAGAATCAAGTTCAGGGAGATCTCTGAGCAGCGTACATGTTTTCTGATGTAGGTTGTATTGCTCTAATGTCTCCGAGAATATTTGTTTTTTTCATGACCTAAAAGCTGTAGACTGCGTAATACTTAAACCATTTCCAAAATTATTGATATTCAAGAGTTGTTCTGGGGTTTTTTTTTCAACCACAATGAGGGAGCATGTGGCATAAATAATGTGAACGTCTCAAGTGGTCCTCCATGGACTGCACTTGAAGTGGAAGTGTGTGTCCTTAGGACAAGCATGTGGAGTGACTAGCATTCTGAAAAATGGTGTGTGAGACTAGATATTGTTACTGCTTCCTTATGATTCTTCACATTCTTTCATTTGTTTTCAGGAATGTGTAAAGATCTTTCTCACTAGATGTTGCAAAAGACACAGTTATTACACTTTCTTTGCATTCCTGATTGCTTGTTGAATTTATCTGTTTCAGCTGGTGGAAGCAAACTTTCTTTCTTGTAGTCCATGATACTTCCTTATCTGTCCTTGAAATGAATACTTCTGAAAAGACTGGACTTCTGAAATCCAGCTAATTGCAGATACATTGTTAGAATCTTAAAATGAATGAGACAAGGCTGTAGCAGCCTCATGAGTGTTCATAAAATTTTGCTTCATAAATTAAAAACCATTTAAAAAATTGCTCAAGGGTTCAGAGGAAAATGCAGTGCTGCTTCATCCTGAGGGTGTCTTAAAAGGTTTTGCTGTGAAGTTGTTGTGCAGCTGTGGAAATCCCCAGGCATCTCTGGAGTTCTGTGGGAAGGTTTCCTATTAGTTCAGCTGGAATTTGGTGCAGCTTTTGCTATTGGCCATTCACTTCTTCTGGAGGTAATTGTGGAAGACGCCAAACTAATGTATTGGCTTGGTAGCCATTAATGACATCCTCTCCAGTCTTGCAGCTTAGGGTTTTGATTCTTGATACACCTCCGGTCAAAAAGTGTAGTGACTTTTGGGAAGGCGGCCTATTTGCCAAATTTAGCAGAGTAATATTTGCATGAAAAGCAGTGCTGCACACAAGCCTGTTTCAGGACTACTTTTGTTTCAGGTTTTTTTTTTATGCAAGTAAAAAGTTGTAGGTGGAAGAGTGGGTAGAATGAGGGTTTTTTTTGTGGTTAGCTGTACTTGTTTTATAGTCAAATGAACTCTGGGCTTGATGTGTGACTGGCTACATATGGCAGGCCCTTTTGGGGGCAAGCCACCATTTTCCTCTTAGCAGGACTGACATTGTGCTTAATAAGCTATGAACCTCCTCAGCAGACAGAAAGTGCTCAGAGGTATTTTACACTTTTATGATATAAAAAGTGGGCCAGCCACTACTGAAACCAGTTAAATCGTTCTCTTCAAAAGCATGAGAACTTGTGCTGTAGGGATACCAAGCCCTGACTGAGCTCCAGAAGGAGGGTGTGTAGCATAAGGTTATGACTTGAAGTTCACATGAACTGCAAAGCTTAACCTTCCCAAACCCAGATAGCCTCGCGTGTATCGAATGGTAAAGACAATGGGAGGATTGTCTATATTCATTGCTTCTTTCTCCTTCAAATCACAGAGACAAATAACAGCTAACTGGCAGTGCAAAATACTCTATGGCCTAACACTACTGCTTCTGTATGTGGAAGGGGCTGGAGGGAAAACTGCTGCATCTGTTGGTATGAAGATGCGTTAAATATCCCAGCTTCTGCTTGCCTTGTGTCACTTTATGTGTGGGTTGCAGACTTTAAACATATTATCAGTGCATGAGCTGACTTCTGCAAAATAGCAGGAGTTCGGCTGTGCGGTGCGTTTGAAGTGGTGCAGTTCTTAATGCACATTTTCAAATTGTGCAATAATGCCAGATCAAGGTAAATGGTAACTGAAAACTCGCAATAAACTGCAGGTTCCCAGAAATAAAAATGTGGTGTTGAGAAAATATTTTTCCCATCTTTTGAAATAAAACACAGGTACAGATGAATCTTGGTTTTCAGGCTTGTATGGTACTATCATTCAAATAGTCTAGGTTGTCCGGAGTTGCAGAATGTGTGAGGAAGGATAAGGAAACGGTTTCAGTTACTGTTTGTAAAATCTAATTGTGAAAGAGCAAAATGTGTGGGTATATATTCTGTTATACGCACCTGCCAGCCTCTCAAATTTCATTTTGCTGTAAGTGTTAAACAGTCTTTTTGAAGAATGGAAGTGGAATAAACCAACATAATTGAATATTTAATCATTTAAGCTGTGTAGAGTATGTGCACAGATAGATCATGGTTTTCTTCTCTCACTGGTACAAAGCTGTGAGCATACTAACAAAACTTTACACAGCAAAAGAAGAAAAAGAAAAAAAAAACAATAAAAGTTCTTTATATTGTTATGGTTTGTCAGTCTGATTCTTCTTTGTTTGGAATAGAGTGATTCTTTCACAGGATTTGGTAGAACTGGACTTTGTTCTGGATTTTTTTCCTTTTTTAAGAGGGCTGGATAAAATCAAGACAGGCCACTTTGAAGCTCCAGCACTGGCAGGAGTGTTGCAAGCTTTGCTCCCAGTGTGCAGCAATCTCAGACCTAGGCCTTCAGCTGGGAAAACAGCAACGGTCCACCCAGCTGGTGCCTCCCAGATGATGTACTGACTCCCTTGCTTCATGGCCCGTTGCAAAGGGAAGTTCTCTAGAGCAGTTGGTAATTCACTCACCAGGGCTTTAAGGACCAATTTTGAGTTGCCACTCAAAAATCCTGATTTTGATCTTTTGACTGATAGATTTTGGTTTTCTCTGAACATCAAAACTGAGAGCATCTTGGCCATGTTTTTTGTATGGAGATAATGCATGGCTGGAACGGAGGGCTGCTAGTGTTCTAGTAATCTTAAAAATGTGATTTGGATTAAAACAAAAGTTGAATTTAAAGGAGAATAATTCTGTAGCTAAACTGTATGATTATCTTACTCTTTCAGAGTAAGTTACACTGCAAGACAACATTAAGAACTTTTTAGTCAAAAGTTTTTCTGTTTCTTGATGACCTTTCAGTTGAATGTGCTACTTAGCAGAATAACTTCTTTGAGTGGATGTTACGATTTGGGTTTACAGTTTTGCTTTACAGTAGTGGATTGCTTTGTTATTCTTCACCACTAGAGAACTAAGTAGAAGGTTCTCCTGACAAAGTCTGGTCTCTTCACACCTTTTCTTGCACGTTTTGTTTTTCCTTCCAGTTCTGTGTTGATCAGCAATTGGCCTGTCATCCTTATAGCTGGTAATGATGGAGCCCGTCAAGTTCAAGTGCTTTTTTTAAAATGCATTCAAGGAGTGAACTGGCATGTATTTGAGATACTAAGCTGATTTCATGCTTGCCATAAAACCCCAACAGCTGCTGTATATTCATTCAGGAGAATGATGGAAGAGCGCTCAATGTTTCATCTTCCGCTGTTCTTTCAAAATAAAACCAAAAAGAACCTCTAAAAATTAGGCCAAAGTCCAGTGATTTTATTTTCAATTCAATTAAACTGATAGTACTTACACATTCCAATAACCTTGCCAAAGTGGTCATGCTAACATAGTGTCTGAATCTGCAGCAAGTCACATCTTACAATAAAGAAATACAGAATGCTGGCAGGAAATCAGACCCTGAGGTGGGGGGAGAGTAGGTGTGTGGATATATAAATTTGTATGTATAAGAGGTTCTATGTCTCAAATAGGAAACAACTTTCTCAATGTTACAGAAAATGCAGTTAAAATAAAAAACATTCCAAAAGTCCAATGTGTAGTTAAGGTACTATGGGGGTATTAAAAATGAGAGCAAATTGCTCAGTTCCAGTACTTTTGTTGAAGCACTATACTAGGCTGTACCTAGATACTGCAGTCTGTTGTGCCTTACTGCCACGTCCCTAGCATAGCAGAGAGCCAACCTGCACAGCCACATCTGTAACAGTGTGATTGGGATGCATAATATTAATGTAATCTAGCACAGTCTTGTGAAATATTCAGTCAATATTATGAAGAGGCTGTAATTGATCATATGAAAAGCAGGACAAGGAGTTAATAACTAATTACAAGGTGGTAGTGAACACCTCTGACTTTCACAGTTAGATACAGTCCCAGTTTTGCTTGACTTGAGGGAAGGCTTTTCCAGTTGTCAGCATAAGCAGAATAACAATGCATGCTCCATGTCTCCACCACGCAGAAAAAGCTTAATTCGGTCATCAATAAATTAATCCTTGTTGCCCAAAGGAAAATGTCAAGAAATTGTAACGGTAGTTACAGAATCTGCTCACTGGTCTGCCTACTGCAGGATGGTTGTCTTTTTTGCTAAGGGCTTCTTCCCATTATCTCAGCGACCGAAGCACATAATTGGGAAATGCTCTTCTTTGCACTTGGAGATGAATGGAGCTAGTTACTCAAAACAGAAGTCTTGATGAAGGTGGACGCTGGCTCTGGTGTTACGCATACATCGTGAGCTGCAGCCACTGAAAGAAGAGTTAGAATAAAAGGATGGAAAACTGGTTGGCATCCTCCAACAAATTGTACTTGAGACATCACCATCTCTAGCTGGAAGGCAGCTCCTTGCTGACACTTGGTATGAAGCATAGTGGCAGTGAGGAATTTTAAGCTTCTTGCTGCTATTCCTCCTTCACTTGCAAAAAGTGAGGCATCTTTTTAATGGTCTACTTAGCAAAAGACATGCTTTTAAGTTGAAATTTTCTAAGTCTTCTTAGTAAGAATTTAAACAGGTAAAGAAAGAACTGTTACACCTTGTTATCACTTAATGCCATATCAGTATGTTTGATTTAAATTACCCTTTTAAAAAAAGTCTCAAAAGTTTTTTGAAGCACTTCAAAGATGATACAGAGTCTGCAGCTGTGCTTTTCAGCACCAACTGGAGTCTTACAGAGCAGCTGTTACTGGCAGATTGTGGATATTTTCTGTGTAAAATTGGTAGCAAAAGTTGTAGGTTTTGTGACCTCTTACCACCTGGGTGACAATTTCAGACCAGTTCTCATAGGCTCCCTTGAGAATGTGTGCAATGAATAATACAACTAAAATGTAGCATTGTGACATTGTGTTAGAAATAGTAGCATAAAGCTGTTTACCTCTAGGACGTTGAGCTTAATGATGCCATCTCCGTCTTTATCAAAGGCGTGGAATGCCCCTAAAGCAAGGAAACAAAAATAAAAGGGGTAGATTAAATTGCTGTGTGTGTAAAGATAATTCCAGTTAGCAAACCAAATTGTGCTCCTGGTGTGCTATGCAGACTTGCGCAGGTATTTACTTACGTGGCCAGCAAGTATTTCTGCGTAAGTATTTACCTTAGCCAATACACGGAGAAACATAGTGGTTTCTTGTGTTTGTATGAGATGGTTGTCATATTTTAGATTCCCTAAGCACACGTCTTTAATTATGAATACTGTATATATAGGCAGGAGTGCTTTAATCAAACTTTGCTTTGAGTATGACTGCATTTTGGGGGCAAGGGGG
>JAVJGJ010000060.1:49540699-49593957 GCA_035590215.1 Microhierax caerulescens | reverse complement strand
GACATTGGGGGAAGTACCTGCATCATTGACAGCATTGCGCATCTCATAGCTGTTAATGGTTCCTGAATGATCCGTGTCATAACGCTTGAAAATTTTCTGGAAAAAGAAAAAACCAAATACACAGCAGAAAGAAAAGCTTATACTAGTGTTGAATGTACCCAGTGACTGGATATGGGATGTGTGCCTCAGGCACCTGGGGGTGCTGCTGTTTGCCTTATATTGCTGCTGCTGGGCAGTCTGGGTTGTTAGCACTTGAACTCCTCTCAGTCACAAAGGAAAATAATTCAGATCCATACCATGAGAGGCAAAAAGCTCATCCCTTGAGACTCTCCTTAGTTTGATTTGAGTTTATACTCTCTTTTGATTGTCCTAATTAAGCTATTTGTGAGGCCTGATTCTTGTTCCCACCCTCCTCCTCCTCCAATTTGTATGCCTCTGTGCTGTTGTCATGGGGGAAGTTCTTACACGACTTGGAGCTTCAGAGATTCAAGCTATTTGCTTAGCTTGTGAGTAGGGTGAATGAAGAGAGGTACTAATTTTTTTTTTAGAAGCTAATTAGCAATCTTTTTAGTTTTTCTTTTTGTTGTAGCATATGTAGAGAGTTCTGGTTTTCCCACACAAGCTTTTGCGCTGCAAAAGCTGTGAAGAACAGCACTGTGGATACCAGCAATACCTGCCAGCTTTTAATCTTGTCCCAGAGATGTCGAAACTCATCAAAGTTTATCTTCCCTGAGCCATCTGTCTGTGAGACAAACATTCAGGTAAAAAAACCACAATATTTTTAAGAGAAAATTAATTAAATCTGCAACTACTGGTGAAGGGGTGAATGTGTAACTGAGCTCAGGATCTTCTTGATGTTACAGGCTGGCTGAGCTGTGCAGTAAAATATTGTGAACGTTTTGGTTATTGTGCATAGTATTTTGTTTCAGGAATGCAAAGCACTATTTGTACTTTGTATAGAAGCAAACATCTGTTGCTCCTAAAGTACATTAGCAGAGGTTTAGGTTCTTTCCAAATACCTCCAAATGTGAAGCTTACCCAACATGTTCTTAGACAACTGAGCTTTATTCTAGATTGAAGCTCTTCCTGCCTTACTAAAAATGAATTGAAAACTGTTGACTAAAGCCAGTTACAAAAATGTGTTTAGGTTCCAGCCATTATGGCTCTGGGTTGTAGTTACAATTTTGTTCTGGTTATATTTGAATGCACTTATGTTGTCTCAGAGTCATGTGTCAAACGGGAAACCCGAGTGAGTATCAGAGGTAGCCCCATATGGCATCTTGTAGTGTGTTTTATTATCCCTACTCTGAGACATTTTCCATATGTGTTGCATGCTAAGCACACGGTGGAATGTGTAATACGTTATAAGCTTAAAGATAAGAGAGAAATTTAGTAAGTCTATTGACAAGAACCATAGTACGTTGAGTTTGTTTAAAAAATTTTAAAATCATGCTTTAGCACATGAGCTGGCCAATCCCTGATACCTAAGGAAAGGTGTCATATGGACTGACTCATGCTGTAGGTTTCTGTTTGGGGATATTTTCATCATGCCAGCTATATTGAGATGAACAGAGTTAAGGTGTGCCTTAACCAGGAATGCTGTGTTTGTTATCTGACTACAGACTATAATGTACTGTTCTGCTTCCCTGGCTCACTAAGTTGTGTGTGTGTGTGTGTAGTGGTGGGAAATACAACCCAAGTGGACTGCTGTGGTATCAAGCACTCCACCTTTACCAGAAAAGGATACATCCATTAAAGCAATCATGCTGCGGCAGGATTCCAGTTCAAATCCTTCTGTCTTTAGGTCTTTATCTGAAATAAATTATCCCAGGTGAAAACCAATCATGCATGTCAGCAAGCGCTTCTTCCTCTTAGGTGTAACTGTACTCAAAGTTGAAGCCAAACCTACTTCCTTCATACAGTAAGAAGTGAGTGGTAGAGGACTCTGAAAAGACTCTTAAGTAATGGTTATTGCTGGTGAATTAGAGATTACTTTTCTTGACCTGTTATACACAATAAAAACTTCTGGAAAACTCTTAACTTCCTTGTAATTAAGCAAGCCCAGGGTCTGTAGGCTAAAGTTTGCTAAAAAGGGGAAAGGTCTGCCTCTCCATTAGGTTTTTACTTTTTTTTAAAGGGCATTTGCAGACTGCTAGAAATACCGTATTATCCTGTGTGGTGCTTCCAACAAACATTTGCTCATTTCTGTGTTATCAGTACTTGATCACCTGTAGAGAGTATCTCTATGAAAAGGTCAGCTTGCTAAAGTCTTGGATGCAAAGTCTATGCAAGTATAACTGAAACCTGTGAGTTTGAAACCATAAATAACTTTTGGAGAGCAGCTTGGGAGTGGAGGGTTACATTATATCACAGATTTCTTTTTCCAGGGTTACTGAAAAACATGCTTAAACTCACGTTTTTTTACAACATTGTTGAGAACATTCCTGAGTTCTTCAGCATTGATCTCCATGTCCTGGTGGGAAATGTAATGAGAATATCATTAATTACAGCATTCCTTATTAAGCAGATTATTTTATGAATGAATATGCTAAACATATGAAGTCTTTGGTCACTTTTCAGTCTGGCATATACATGCTTCAAACTAGAGAGCATTCTAGTTCATATAAACATTCACCCAAATCTTTCTTGAGACTGCAAGGTCAGTCTAAAGTTACCATACAGTGCTTGTTAAACTACAACTACAAGAATGACCAGTAATCTCAAGCCACTTTGCAAACCAAAAAGCAAAATGTGAAAATCCCTGTAACCTATTTGCAGCCTCTTGACTTACACAGTTCTTGGATCTGTTTTACTTTTAACTTCCCTCATTAGGCATTCACTGGAAAGCATTGTATTTCTAACTTGTTTATACATGCTAGATTGTTTATACATCTTGTAGTAGTGATAGAAGTAAAAGTCTGAATTTAAATAAGGCTCCCTCATATACAATGGGAATAGCTTATATGTACATATGAGGATAGCTGTATACTTAATTGGATTTTGATTTGATTTTGCTTAGCTTCAAGTCTCAAAGGAAATTTGATAGAAGGAAATTCAAAGTAAATTTTAAAATTCAGTGGTTTGAATCCATGAAGCAGTTGACTTAGGTGCTGTTGTGGCTAGTCTGCTTTGATGGCAGAGACAGGGATCGGTGGCATACTCACATCCCCAGCAATCTGTCGGAAAATATTCCTGAACTGGTTTTCCTCTTCACTGCTCTCACGAGCTTTTGCTGAAGGACACTGAAAAGACACAAGCAAAGAAGAGAGATATCCCCTTAGCCCAGCGGGGAAGGGAAGGGGCCTGGATGGCTCACTTGCCCTTACGTAAGGGAACCTCTTAGTGAATCTAGACATCTTTGGTGGCATGGGTTGTCCTCTTGTTCCTTTCACTTTTTTTTGGTTAAATGTGTTCCTTGGCAAAACTGCTGAGTATTTAACTTCATCCCATTGCTCTCCTTTCTCTTGGAAGGAGCTAAATGATTACTTTCACTGACAGATATTTATCTTTTAATTTTTTTGTTTCAAAACATTGCAAAGGAGAAGTTGGAGCAGACAAGACTTATCTGCTCCATATCTGCCCTGTAGGCTTTGAAGTGCCCAGAGAGACTTGGGCTTGAGAATTCTTTGTAATGCGGGAGAGAAGTAACACGGGAGGCAGGGGAAAGCAAAAGTGAAGCTTTCTCAGACACAGGCAAAGAGCAAGCCTGAACTCTGAGGCTGATACTGAAAAAGGAAACTATATTTTATTTTTTTTCCCCCCCCAATTTTAAATTACAGGAATCATGTGTAACAAAGTAAAATTAATTTTGCAAGTTAGTTCTTATTTTAATTTGAGAAAAGTTAAGATTGGTTCACACTTCACCACCTGCATGCTCTGGCAGTCATGCAGCATGATCAGACGCTCCAGCCATGCCTCCAGATGCCCCAAGCCTGGATGCAGGCTGGCTGTTGCATCTTGTACCCCTCACCCACCTGTAGGCAGAAACTGAATTTTGCTACGCTGCTTTCCTCCTTTCTGGTAGTGAGAGAAAAGAGGAGGGATGCAGTAGCTCCTGGGTTTACTCATCCTTTTCTCCTCTGACCAACAGGAACTAGTATAGGCATGCATAATTTGTAATGGGGAGAGGCTGTGATCATTGCCAGAAGCTCCTGAAACCCCTTGAGTGCAATTTATGCTTGTGCCCTGTGTAAAGGGGGTACCACTTCAGGGGGCTGAGCAAGAGTGGATTGAACTGTGTTGCTCGTGGGGAAGGGATCTCTCACAGCTGGGATCCTTGTATGAGAGCAACCAGGAGATGTTTTCAATGGACTAAATCCTCCAGCAGAGGTGTTAAATAATTGAAGGAATAGTCTCTGTTCACTCATGCTCATTAGATCCACATAAACCAGATGCAAGTTATGGTAAGATTTGATGTTAAGTATCTTAGGACACTTCTTTGCCCCATTCCTGTGCTCTACCCAGCCACTTCCATGTTAGCGAGGCCAAGCCCTATTTTCCCCTTTGCCACTTGCTGCAGAAACCTTTTTCTCATCTAGATTGGTTTTTTCACCATCTTTGCCAGCATCTTCATCTGCTGTCAGCTCCTTATTGCTGTTCGCTCTGTCAGAAACAAAGATGATGGGCTAGAAGAAGAAGGAAGAAAGCAAAAGAAAAATGGAAATTACACAAGAAATATTGGGAGGTGACACAAGAAATATTTGGTGATAACCAGTCAGTGGTAAAGCACATGCAGCAACAGCTCCTGTCCTCAAGAATGTGACCAGGGAAGTTAGAGCTGGGAATAAAAGAAAAAAACACGCGGAGGAATTTCTGAAGTTACTGCTCTCCTCATGCTAAAACAGCTGCAAAAGCCTTTTTGCAAAATAGTGCAATTTCTGGTTTCTAGTTTTCCTTCTCAGAAAGCAAGTAACCATTAACTGTTTAAATGTGTTGTGTGGGCCCCCCATCACCACTCCCCCCTGCAAAATAAGCCTCACAGATTATCAATTCTCAGACTGATCAACTTGCCCCTTTCTGTGATGGACAGTAGCACTGAAAAAACCCAGAATCTGAATCCTACACAGAAAGGGACTATTTGTGTAGGAGCCTGTTAGTTATGCGAAGCGTATGTGCTTTCTCTGTATTAATTCTTGAAGCATTCAGCTGTAAGGAGCTACATGCAATTGTTCTGTTTTAGTGCATTTAAAACGGGGAAAGCTGCTACTAAAATGTGAATCTGTTACCCTAGAGTATGAATTGCAATCAGCCTGTGTGGAGATTGAAATGTCTAATTACATTTTCAAGGTCCTAAATGTGTGTACAATCAAAAGGAGAATCCTGGACTTCGGCAAGCAAAGAGGAAACGTAGCTACTCCTCAGCAAAGAGGAGTTAGCTGCATTAGCAACAGAAAGCAAATGTGAGGGCATGTGTCTGGAGAAGGGGTGCTTTTCACCGAATGCTGTGTCAGGGTGCTTGTGAAGGGGCAGGAAGGAAGGGCAGTTTGAGCAACCCAGAGGATCAAGCTTATAAAGCTAAAAAGTTTCTGTTACCCTTTTGCCACCCCTTTGAGTGAGGGGGTATATGGTGCTAATGCTATTTCATTACAATGTAGTGTAGAAAGATAAAATCTTTGCTGCCTGCAAATGACCTCTTACCCCGTGCCCTTCATTAATGAGATCAGTTTCCAGATGAACAGAAATCATGATAACAAGGAACTCTGCTTCTGCTGCATGCATAGCACGTGCTCTTTGCCCTGCTGGCACTCAGGACATTGCATAAGTACCCACCTTGAGCTTTTTCTTCTTCTGTACAAAAAGAGACAATTTTTTTTTTTAAAAAAAGTGTCTTTAAATAGAATTACAGATTTTACCTAGATTATGCAGAGCTAATGGCAGGGTTTTTTTTTCTATTGCCCTTTCTCATATTTATTTTTCCCATTCCTGTAGTCACACAGTTTTCAAATCTCAAAAAAATTAGGGAAAATGCTCCCACCAAGAAATTGCATACTGAAGGACAGAAACTGCAGAAACTATAGCACAACAATGTCCCATCTTATCTGGGGCTTTGTCTGCTTGAATAAAATTTCTATTGTATATTTACTTCTGATTATTCCTTTTCTTTTTCCCCACCTGTCAATGCAGTGGAAATTGGACTTCTCTGCCCACACATCAATACTGTCTGAAGTGGCAATGAAATGCCATCAGATCTGGACAGATATTTTATCATAACAGTAAATGAAAGGGGAACAAGGGGATCGAGGTTTGGTGAGCTCAGTTCTGTGCAAGAGCATTTCCTCTGATTTCCTCCTTCCTCCCCTCCCCCCCCCCCCCCCAACTAATTGTGCTGTTAGCTCTAGTATATTCCCACAAAGATATATAAAACCCCAGGGTAAAGTTAGAGCTTGTCAGGGACGCTAGTTGGAACAGAGTATCATTAAGATCCCTTTCCAGAAAGCATGTACTTTAAAATAAAGCACTTTTTTCTTAATTAGGTGCAATGCCAATTTCTCACACGAAATATCTTGGAGCACAGAGTTAGGTCTCCCCTAGTAAATGAATAATCTCACTGATGAGGCAAAGGCAATACTTAGCATCCAGCTGCTTTATGCTAGGAGCAGATCTTTATGCTAGGAGCAGATTTTACCAGAAATCTGCTAAAAGATTTTGGTCTCACCAAATTGGCAAATAGTGTATATAAAGTGTTAATAGAAGTATCTTGATGAGAAAAAAATGTGGGAATTTATGCTAAAGGAGCTGCCATGTGGCTGCAGAATGGTTTCCTGCTGTAGGTTTCCCTAGATGTGATACTCCTCCTCTCCCTACCCCTATTCATGTATGGAAGAGGCCCAGAACAATACTTACCGATGGATGTTCTGCCTCAATCATATTTTCAGCCTCTCTAGAAGAAAGCAGAAAGTAAATAAATCAGGAAAGCGACTGTTACCTTGTTTCTGTAGCTGGTTTGTACGCAGCCACTTGAACTTTCCAAACAACCAGTGGTGTGGGCTGGCTTCCAGTACAGCTGCAGGCTCCAGATGAAGCTTTTTCCCAGTTTGAACTGAGCATCCTGAATACCACTTCGAGGAGGGCTGCTACCTGGCTTACTCCTCTAAAGAGCCTAGATAACACTGAACTTTGACAGCTGGGACTCAGCCAGGAGCTGTTTGGCTTAAGTAGAGTCACACTAGTGGCTGGGAACTAGTTGAAGAGCAGGGTAGAAAAGAACTACCTACTTCTGTGTTTCATTCATGACTGAAATTAGATCTGCTTCAATGATCTATCTGTCCAAAATTTCAGCCAGTGGCATATAGCAAAAAACTCCAGAGGTTCACTTTCATTATTAAAAATGGCTAATGGTATGTTTTACAAAGGATATTCTGCAAGTAGTAAGCTTCTCCAAAGACAATTCAAAGCAGGATCTTGTTAGATTATACGGGAAGCCCTAGGAAATGAGTTTGCAGCTTGGAGTTTCTGGTGAGGTTAAGGAAATTACAAGCAGGGTGTATGTAGCAAACTGGAAACATGACTTTAGCAGACTGGCAAGCTCACCTCCACCTTTATGGCCAGATAAGTGAATCTGCAACTTACTCTGAAAGACTTCTTTTCTCTGAGAAGACCCTCAGGATGAATTCTCCCTCCTGATGGGGTTCATATGTTGATGGGATGATGACATACTCATTGGGTGGTAACCGGAAGCGCTCAGAGATTTCTCGCATGTTTATATAGGTTTTACTTCTAGCTTTGGAGGCATTGTAGAGGAAAAAGTCCTTTTGCAGGTGGTGCTTAGTACCATGCATCTGCAGAACAAATAAGTCAATTTGTCTTCAAGGACAAATTACCCATTCCCCAGGTGGCTTGTTATGCAGGCAGTACGTAGCTGGGACAGAAACCACAAATGAAGCAGCAGCTTAGCAAGCAGGGAGCTGTCAAGGGATGGTACCTGGTAACAGATACAGAGTCCGTCACCTTTAAGTAGCTACTGGCTGGGTCTAGTTGGCTTCTGAGGGCTGCCCCAGGACCCACCTGCAGAGCACTGGCTGACTTCTGCTGTGTGGGCACTTTTATCTGGCTGGTTTGTTAGATGTTAAGTTGTGTGTGACCAAAGTTCAGCTACTTTCCTTGGAGGGTGGCATGGCAAGGTATGGTATATGTGAGCTCCTACAAGCAGTGTGGTAAGGTGAAGGTGTTTGCAGTGGGAGCTTGCCCTTGCCTGGGTGAACCATGAATTCTGTATCTGCTGAAGAAACATGGTACGTTGCATCGGTTCACATATGAACGTTAAGTCAAGAATTGTGGGCTAAGAACGCTTGCAGGCTGTTTTCTGCAGAAATAACCACCTGTAAAATAGCCAGCAAGGATAACGTTCAGACTGTTATCTTCATGTTTTCCAGGTAACATTGCCTTCAGGTGAGATTGGTTGCAAAACTTGTGACACCAATGATTCACGGCTGGCAGGCTCAGAAAACCTTAAACCTGTGTACTTAAATACATTTTCTTCAATGGCTGAAAATACCAAATTCTAAGTCTGATGAGGAAACTCTGTGGCTGCAGATTATAGTGCACTGGCATTATTTGCAGGAGGAAATGGAAGTGGTTTTGGGTGGCTCTGCATGGGGTGGAAAGGCAAAGTGCTTGCTGACACTGCAGGCTCACTGACAGCCCTGCAAGCCACGGCCGGGTCTCATACCAGATAGAAAAGGACGGAGGAAAAGGTGCAAGTGAAAACCAGGTGTGGGTGAGAAGGGACTAAAAACTGCTGGCAAAGTGTTACAAATAAACACTCAAAGTAGGAAGGTTAGCAGCTTCACTTCTGTTACATCCCTGCAAACAAACTCGACCGGGCGGTTTCCTGCTGACTTACAGACAGGCACAACAGTAACACTAGCTGTGAGCATACACCGAGGGGTCAGCCTGCCTCCGCTCTGTTCATACCTCTTTGGGCACCTGCGGGAGAAACAGAGGAGAAACAGTCAGAGCTGCCGGGCAAGCCCACTTGTTTGTAGTTCACACACAGGAGTGTTTGCGCAGATTTCTGGGGACACAGCCAGTAATTAAACTGCTCCAAGTCTAATTAATTAATAATAAATTTAAAAAGAAATAAATATTTTCTCTCTTCTTCTCTAGATTTCTTGGGATCTATATGAGATCCACTAAGGTCTGAACTAAATATGTGCAAGGGACAGGGTAAATTGACTTCTTCATGAAGTTGATAGCAGGGACAGAGGTTAATTGCTATGTATGCACTGTGGATGTCTGTTTCCTTTTTTCCACTATTCTGCCAATGAAATGCTTAGTTTCAGCAAGCATGAAAGGGAGATTGGAGAATATATGGGGAAGAATATGTTAAAACCTGGCTCTATAAAAGCCTAAAAAGTTTGTTACTTATAGATGGAGTAAAGCCTGAGGTTACTAGAGTTTGAATGCTTATAAAGCCTTGAAATTCCTTCCTCTCCTCCAGGTTTTCCCTGACTTCCTTGCAAATTAAAAATTGCAGTTGATGTAATCAAGCCGAATGATTCAGAGATTCTCTTGGTGAATGCGTACTGTCAGGATTTGCAACCACAGTGCAAAGAACAAAGTCTAGAGCTGGTACCTCATAGATGGCAAAGCCAATAGTGTACAGGTTGGCTCCCAGCTTGCGTTCTTTCCTCCTATTTTTCTGCATCAGTGCGACGAGGAAGCTGCAGACAACCTCTTCATCCTCAGGATCATCATCTTCCTCCAGGAGCTTCAAACGATACTGGGGATTGGTCCAAAATGTATCTGTGAAATCCCAACAACAACCCAAAGCAAACACTTAAAGCTTCAGTTTTCTAATGATACTCATTACCAAAGAGAACTTTTATGTTCCCTGCCCATGGCTCCTGAGGGAAAAGTTAAAACTGGGCTAATGCATGTATTTCTTTTTTAACGTGTTATGGAGTTTACATAGTTAACAAAACTGCACAGCAAAGGAGGATATAAAATGAAGAACTGGCATCTGACAAACTTCCAAAACACCTAAAACTATTGGGAAGTGGATTTCCCCAGTGAAATCTAACTGTTAGTGTGTAACTGTTTCACTGTGAGGTGTTAGAATAACGATTTATCTTTGCCAGGCCTGCCTTTTGCACTTGTGAAGTGCTGTCACAAACACAGCAGAGTACCAGCTACAAAATCACGTGCCTCATCCACTGAGGAAGCAAGGCTTTCCCTGTAGCCGAGCCCTGATCAGGCTGTGGTGTGACTCAGCCCGTGGGATCTAAGGCAGACCCCATCAAAGAGGCTGTATCTCTCAAGACCCATTGCTTACCTGGATAATTGCGGCAGCCTCCAGCTGAGCAGCCTCGCACCCAGCGCCCTTCATTGACTGACACAGTCCAGGTCTGGAGTTTATCGGCTTCCAGAGTATCAGGCGTGAGGTTACAGATCTCAAGTTTTGTGAAGTGCCTCAGGAAATCTTCAAATGATATCCTGGAGGAATTGAGGGGAAACTGAACCCGGATGGATTTACATGATGGGTGGTTGTCTGAAAGATCCTGGTGAGGTGGCAGAGGGTGACCAATGATGCTGGCACTATTAGGGCAAGTTTGCAGTGGGAATGCCATGATTTTCTAATGCATTTGGCCCACTGGTTGGCCAGTTAATGTGGGTACAGCTCCAAATTGGGGGAATCTGAACTGAGAGAATGGTACATAGGAAGGGTGATGGAGAGCTTGTGGAAGTGTGGCGTAATTAGGACCGTGCTGATGGTACTCAGTAAACCCTGGTGGGAGAATGAATGGATTGCAGAGTAGGACTTATTTGGAATTTGAAGGGAAACAGGGATTACTGCAATGGTTTTAGCAAATTTAAGTAGTGCAGTGTGATTCATTTTTGCTATGGTTGCGTATCTCCTAGAGAAGCACAGGTTTTTAACTAATATTCTCACCAGAACTCCCCATCCTCCACGATCTTGTGCTGCAGGCGGATTTTCTCTTCTTCATTAATGAAGTTCCACTCCTCTGACCTTCAAAGGAGTAAACAAGCTAAATTGTGATTTGCAATACAGTTTTCATTAAGATTTCTACTCTTTACTGTAAGCCTTGTAGAGGTGAAAGTCGAGAGTCATCTTGCTACATCCATATAATATTTTCTTTGTGAGCCTTGCAACCGTTTGTGTTCTCAATGCTACCCTCCTCTCCACATGCCCAGATTAAAAAAGCAATTGCCCTGCTTCTCCCCTTCAGACTTCCTCTTAGCAGCTCTCAGAAATCTGAACTGAGTTCATTTTATTAGCTTGAAGAAAAAAAGTGTTTGCAGACTCTTATTGCTGGAGTAGCTATTGAAATTCCTTTCTGTAAGACCTAATGAGAAGCTTTATCCAAACTTGCTACATACTGACATCTTGCTTCATCCAGTTCTTTTATAACTTAATAGATCTTTCCACTGTCACATCTTGTTCTGAAAATGGACGTTGCTGAACTTGCTAGGCGGTAAAATCAGAGTGACTGCGCCATTAGAATGGTCTGTCTCTGAATTTTCATTATTAAAGCCCCTCAACATCTTTTTCAGGTACTCTTCTTTTTACAGTTTCAGCTAAGCGCTCAGCTATGATCACCTTCAGAGTGCATGTGTCAAAATGACAGCAAAGACAAATCAGATACCTCATCATTAAACGTTAGGGTCATGCCATGCACAAACTGCATAAGGGCAAATAAAGTTGCGTATTTTTCTTTCCCCCAAATCACATGGAGTGCTGTTTTACTCACTTGTCACTCCAAGGTCCGTTCCATTCCACCTGCCCCCAGGGGTTTCTCAGCCTTACCAGACGTAATTTTTCCCCTTTAAATGTTGTCTAATTGAAAAAGAACAAGAATAGACTGAGAGTAGCTTCAACAGGAAACGTTCTGCCTGTCAAATCACTGATACCAGCCCCTCCAGTAATGGTGCTTTCCTGGGCCATCACCCAGTCTGACCTGCTTGGGGTGAGTCGGGGAAGGCTGTAAGACCAGGAGGTGGCTGGATGTGGCCACCTTTGCCCAAGCAGTGGAATATCCATTTCCCCAGAAAGCCAAAACTTGGAAAGGTTTGGTTCTCCATGAGGCTTTCATTTATTTAAATAGTAATTTTGTTTCCTTAGCTTATAATTTGTTTTGCTTTTTTTTCCCCCGCTCATAGGTTTGCTGACATACATGGTGCTAGGCCAGTGTAGACCGCGGCTCCCCATAGCTGGAGGAAAGGGACTGTGCGTACCTCTTCCACGGCTGTGACAGAGTAGGCATGGCCTTTGACAAGCCCACAAGACATCCGGGTTTCGTACTGCATTGGCACTATGGTCTGTTGAACACAACATAAAAACTTGTAAGGGTCATGCAAAGCCCAGCCGGCTGCTCCAAAGCAGGTATTGCCACCCAGGGCTTTTGGAGGGAGAGTGACACTGCTCAGGTGACCGATTTTTTTGTCTTGTTCTCTTCTTTGAATTTGCCAAGGTGGCCAAGCTTCATGTCCACAGAATTAATGCTGTTAGTATCATAAAGGAGTGAAGCATGAACTAAAAAAGGAAAAAGTTAATAATATCAGTTGGAAAGGACATTTTGTGATTTATTTTTTCCCTTTGTGTAGGTCACTGCTTTGTGAACTTAGAACATGCTAGTATATAGCATCCTTAATCAAAATAATTAGATTTTGTATTAGTGGGACTACTCAGCCCTTTCTGGAATAGTATGTTCTTGTCTGGCTTGTAAGGCTATTGCATATTAACTGGAAACATCAGAGCAGATCAACACGTAGAAGAATATTTTCATCTTTACACACGGCTGCTATCTTATCACAATGACATTAAAACACCCTATTTAATATATTTTCCCTAACTTACACTATTTTAAAAAAAAAATTTCCTGTGGAAATATACATTTTATTGCATAATTTTTAAAAAAAATCATGAATGAAATTTTTTCCAGCTGACATTCAGGACGGGCATAGCTTTCTTCAGCAATGTATTGCTCAAGCGCAAATACACTTACTGTCTTGGTAATCAACTATTAGTGTGCCTGAGGATTATTTTTTTTTGTAATTTGCAAATCTCAGAGTACTATTTAGCTCTGAGATAAAGAGTCGAGAGCAAGATGGCAGGTGCACATAGTCTTCTGTACTTGTAGGAGAGATCACTGAGATCAGTGGGAAGGGAGGGCTCTGACAGTGTGTGGGGACCATGGACCCGTCCTTCATTATGTCTGTCACCAAAAGATGACTGCAAAGCCCTGCCAGTAAACCTGCCATCCCTTCTTGACATATCTGAGGGCATGAAAAAGGCAGAGCTGGAAATGGAGAATTACTAGTCACACAGATACATTCTGAGCTTGCACAGGGAGGATCCCATCCAAATACATCCTGACTGTTTCCCTTCTGCTCCTCTTCCTTTCTTTTTTTTTTCTTGCTCCTGTTTCCATACTTTTTGTGCCTAGAACCTCATATCTATTTTCTTTTTTCTTCATTTCTACTCACATTGTTGCCATCATTACTTACCAGAACCCCTTTCTGTCTTTTCTGTTTAAGAACATTAACTTCTGCTGGTGCTCTGGACCACTTCTCAGAAGCGCTTCTGAAGCCTGCACTATCTGCTTCTTTTCATCTAGGGTCATGATTTTTTTTGTCTGGTAATGGCTCAGAATGTGTAATAACCAGCAGCACAATGGCTATGGGGGCAGCACCTATAGAAAGAGTTTTGCAACCTTCTTTCAGTGGACAGGCACTGGGGAGGAAATTCCCCCCAAAGCATGGGTGATTTGGGCAGCTGTGCTTGCAAAATGAGACAGTCACACTCGGCTTTCCTGAAGAATTACACCATTTCAATCTTTTAGGAAGACTAAATACAAATGTCGAAAGAGGAAAAATCCACTACTTCTGCTGCAAATACAAAAGACAGTTTGCACAACCAAAAGTTTCAGATGGTGTAATTGTGGAGGTTTTTTGTTTGCTTTGTTCCTCTCTAAAGTGTATGTGAGTGTATACAGCGGACATAATTTCATTGTCATGGAAATGCAGCTCCCTGAAGGGCAAGGTGTCACAGCTGCCTGACGGGGACAAGGAGAAAGCAATGTGTCCCTCTACAGATTTGAAAGCTTTTAGGTTTACCCTATGGGATTTTTCTTAAACGCTTTTAACATCCCTCTCTTTATTTCCCTAGATACTTAGGTATGTTGGAGTTACTTTGTATTTCATCACACATATAAAATTCTACTTTTTTTTTTTCTTTTCCTTATTAGGTGTTTTAAATGAGGATCTTAACAGCAGTAATCTAAAAGGAACATCCTGAGAGCAGACTCCCTTCCATTTGTGGGCAGATCTCCATAGCACTCTGTCTCAAAATAAGTTCACCAAGTACTTTTGTGCCGGGAGTGAGAGCCATGCAGAGTTTGCTTTTTTCTTTCTTTCACATTCCCCACATGCTCAGGGATCTTGTTCTGCTCTAGTATTTTAATGTTCTTGTTCTCTCCACCCTTTGCAAGTGAGGGACTTGATAAAATCCACTAATCATTTCCTTTTCTGGAAATTATAAGCTTGTCCCACAAGCCAACAGCCCTTTGCCTCAGTGTCAGCAAAGCACTCCAGGAGCAGTCACTGTGTCTGAAAGCACAGAAGTCTTTTAACACAAGTCAAATAGCATCCATAAGAACAGGTCTTTAGTGTTGGGATAATTCAGTGAAGCCAAATAATGATTTAAAAGCATAGGTGCTATGTTTCGCTAACTGTGTGTAAATAAAAGCACTGTGAAGTCAACCATTTCGGGAGATATACAAACCCAGGCTGGCCTCTCATCTGTCCCATGGTAGTCTATAGTGGAGTGAGTCATCTGCGCGTTTTCTAGATTCTTCACCATTCGAGCAATCAGTTCCCCAATGTTGCTCCGAGGAGCTGATCCATAGGAAAAGCCTAGGTTATCCTGGTACAGACAACAGGAGAGAAGTATCATGCAGAAAGATGAGGCAGGGAGAGGGAAAAGAAATGATACAAGAAAGATGAGTGGTAAAAGCCTAAAAATTTCTCTTCTCTCTCATTATGTCCGTACTTATCTATAGTGGCTGATAGCACTGGTTGTTCTCTTGCCTTTGCTGCAACATCATACTCCATAATGCTTATCGAAATTAATTTTTTTACTTTTGAATTTACAATGATAGATGAAGACAATCTAAGGTTATGTTGGCAACTGAAGGGTTAATTTCCTAATTGTTTGCACACTTAGCATCTTTGACATGACACTTTTTGTCTTAACAGATTTGCAGCACCCCCATACTAACCTCATTTTACTGGGTGAGGGCACTGAGGGCGGGGGGGTGCTGGTTTTGCTGATTGCATCCTTTCTCTCCACCTCCATGTTCTGCTTCTGTTAATTTCCTTTTTCATGCTTGCTGTTTGCTAATGGGTGGTGTCTAGTGGAGATTACTTGATCTCCTAGGAATGGATGTTCACTACGTGGACTAAACCAAGCAGTTGCAAAAGGTGGCATGTATTTGATTATGAACAGAGGGGTCACTCTCCTGTACCATTTCTTATGGCTCATCTGCAAAGTTCATGTGGACTCACGTCAATGGAGCTGGCCATGAGAGATCCTCTGTCAATGGCATGTTTCATGATTTTATAGATATCTCTAGGGGCATCCTTTATCTCATAGAACTCTGTGACTCCTCCAGTGAAGTCCTCCATGGCTTCCGTGGTGTTGCCTCCTTTCAAAGCTTCATATGATCCATGAAGTCTTGGAAAGAGAAAAGAAAAAGATCCTCTTGTACACAGGTAAAGATACCTGCCTATATATATGCATATCTATCTTGTGTGTTTATACACATAGATGTGTAAAACCGCATACTAACACTCACACACACATAACCCATCTGTTAGGTAACCCACAAGTTAAAAGTTGCAAAACATGCCGCCTGCACACATCAAACAAACAAACAAAAAGAAATACTGACAATGAAATGCAGACCTCTGAATGAGTAGCAGCTCTGCCCCGCGCCACCACCACCCCCACCACCCCCACCCCCCACCCCCCCCCGAAAATATGCTTTATCCCATCCCCAATCCTGAGGCATGACAATGTATGGGAAAAGCAGTGGTATGTTCAGAGCCTCTCTACATGCTCGTTGCAAGTCTTGTGCACAGCGGTTTAACCACCTCCCCAGCCAAAGCTTCGGCAGGGAGCCTGGCATGGTCCGGCCGGTCATTTTACTTTGCATAGGCCTTTTCCAGGAGGGCACTCCAGAACTCATTACGCTGGGAGGACTTCGTAAAGACCAGCTGGTTGTTGTATGTGGGTAAGCAGTCATCGATGACGACATCCACCCAGTCTCCGTAGCGCCAAAACTGAATAAAGGCAAACACAAAAAACCCTGGGTTGACTTGGTGCAGGCAGGAGCAGCTGAAAAGCCAGGCTGAGAAAGGAGAAATGTGGAAATTAACTTCTTAACGTGGCAAAAAGTGATGGCTATCGGGAGGGAGGCAGCCGTACTGAATTTCCCTGGGCAATGCGTGCGGGACAGTGAGTGGTGCCTTATGAGAGCCAAGGGAAATGTGGGAAGCAGTCAATCTTTCCTGAATTAGCGGTTCTTCAATAACTTGTTTTTGACAAACCAGCTGCTTGTGGGCCTAAAAATAGATGCTCTTCCCAACTGCCCATGTGTCTGTGCTGGCCGTAGTGCCACATCTAAGCAGCGAGGCAGGACGGGGCACCTGTTGCTATCCCTTACGTGCAGGAGCAGCGATCTGCAAATGCTTCCTTGGCGGGTTAATGCTCCCTAACTGCTTGTAGGGGCTGGCCCTTCTGTGACTGCCCTCTTGGAAGAGTTTGGGGTGAGGCAATTCAATCCCTCTTCCTTACCCATTGCGGCTCATGCTTCCAAAGGGCAGAGAAGCAAGAGGGAAGAGCATGCCAAGAGCTGAGCTCTCTTTTGGGTAAATACAGCTACATTCCTTTCCTGCTAGACGAAGGGACTCACCTGGAAGTGAAAGATACCAGCATAGTTTTGTATAAAGGACTGGTCATGAGGTATGACTCGACAGAGTAGTTTTTTATTCAGCGTCAGGCAAGCAATGGCAGCCAGGAACCAGCAGTCACCTGCAAATGAGCAAAAGCAGCAGACAAAATGAAGGGACAGAACAACTACAATCAAAGGGAAAACCTGAGATACTGCAAAGTGACATGTTAACTCTCAGTAATGCAGGCTGTCGCCTTTCAGGAGAGGGCTCTTCTCCAAGTGTTCTGCTGTACTTTAGCACTTTATTTGTGCTCTGGAAACACTTGCCGGCATCATTCATGGCTAAGTACGCAGCTGTTAAATAGATGATGTTCCCTGTACTTTAGGAAAAAAACCTAAAATCTAATGAACACTGTTCCATGTGCTAAGATTTCCCCGTTCCATGTGAATGCCCATCTGACTTCCTGCACTAGTGATCCTTCCAAGCTTAGGACAGAGACCAGCTGGAGGAGAGCTCTTTCACAGGTGGAGCTCTGCACAGCTGAGTTTCAGTGTCTCATTTTTCATTTTCTGCTCTCCAGATAGCCCTCTGTCCCAACCATTGTTCTGTGGAGCCTCTTTCCTGCTTCACTGCTCTGACACTTTTTCCTCTTTTTGAATCTGTCTCTGCATTGTTGTAAACACTGTCACCTCTAGTGCTTTTCAGTTCCTCCTTCAGACTCCTGCACAAGTTTGCTGCCTCTGTGGGAGCTTGGGGAACGTGGCTTTAATTAAAACCTCCTAGCTGCTACTTTAAGAGAGCAAGCTTGCCTGGGCAGTGTGAGTGAGTGGGGGGAGAAAATTACCCAAGGCAGTGAAAACTAAACCTGATTGCAGGGAGTTGTAAAAGAAATTGGTGAAACTGGTGGAATGATAAAACATATAGAAATACATATATGTATATATACAGGAAAGCCAACGCTATACATATGGCAGTACCTTCTAAGTTACCTATTTCCCATTAGTAAGGATGTGGGGGCCATGGTGACCAGGAGTTTTCTAAACTATCCAATATTCAGCAGAAGTCAAAAAAGGTAACCCATGCTATGAGTAGTTGGGCAAGGAATAGAAGACAGAAGAGAACGTATTATGCATGTAAATTCATTGTACCCACACCTTGGCAACTGTGAAGTTCTGATCACCTCAAAAAGAAAGGCAGTTTAAATAAATTTAAAAAAAACAGAAAAAGTACTGGGATGGTGATGAGGACAGACAGAAGCACAGAACAACAATTAAATGAAAAGATTAACTCGCATTAGGATCTATTAGCTTAGGAAAAATATCACAGGAGAAGTTATAAAACCATGAAAGACATGGGAAAGCTGAGTGGGGAATGACTTTATGAAGCAGTGCAGGTGAGCACGGTGTGGACAGCTGTTGCAGAGGTATCACTTGTACCTAAGTAGTGGCCCTATATATCAAAGTATCTTTGACCATCTGAGCTTAAGGTCTTCAACATAGAGGTTGTCCTTGAGTACAAGGCACACTTAGCTGGAGGCCTTCAGAAGCTCCTGTATGGAAATAACAGGTTTAAATACCTGAAAAAATACAACGGTAGCTGATTAGATTTTTCTCTCACTCAAATAACTCCTCTTTATCTCTTATTCTTAAGTAATTTTGTCTCTTCTGAAAGCCTGAAAGAAAGGCCAAACAGTGTTTTATAACGTGCTTATGATATTAGTTCATTAAAAGCAAAACACCCTGCAAAGTATCTTTCTCTTCAAGTTCTTCCCTAGATTGTTACTAGGCTGGTATCGCTGATTTGCTATAGAGAGAAGGAATTGGTAGATGTGTAGTGGTATGCTGAGACAGAGGATTTCAAATATCACCTTGGAAGCAAAAGAAAATTAAGTGAGAGCTAAACTATGATGTAGACTATAAAAAGTGCAGAGTTGAAATAGGAATTTCATACCTAATTCTCCTTGGCAGATATCTGTTCTGTTGGCTCCACCAATAATAAACCGTGGATTCTCACAGATTTCCTGCAAAATATAAACAGATGTATCAGAGGAAAAGCATGCATTACAGTACCTGTTTGCCAGAGGAATAAAGGCTGTATCAGGACAGTGTTTTCCCATAGGATATTTTGTGGGTATCAAAATGTCTGGCAGAGTTTTCAGCTGCAGAGTTTCACTATGAAAATGTTTTGGAATATGGATGTTCCAGATTTCAGCCACAGTTTTCTCCATGTATCCACAGGATTTAATATAGCCAGTCTGGGGGGCTCCCTCTGCACAGGGTGCAAACACTGTATCAAAATGAGAAGAACAGGGTAAAATATTTTTCTACAGTAATGAAGAAAAAACCACTGGAGAGGACAGGAGAGCCGGTCAGTGGAAAAAGCACCGGGGGTCCAGATTAAATACTTTAAAAGTGACTGCAGGTTTAACATGTCCTATTTGCAGTAACTATAGTGTTCTGGGGCATTAGTAGAGTCGAAAAATGCATTTCCTCAGGAATGAGACCCAGTAATACTCCTTAAAATTTGCCCAGGATCAGGCATTTCATTCTCAGGAATAAACAATTGCTGGTTACGAGATTTTATTCTTTTCCTCATGTTGCAGTTTTTAATTGCCAACTCTGCATTCAGAAATGTAAACAGACATCATCTGTCTCTGAGAAGAGGAAGGTCTTTTGTCCTGCAGTTAGAACAATGTATTGGCTTCGTCAGTGTTTATACTAGCACAGAATGGGCACAAGATGCTGTACAGGCATAAATAATCAAGGAATTGCTGTAGAGAGGGAAGGGCTACGTAGGAGCTGTCAGCAAATGAGGTGGGACTATTGCAGGGTTACACAGAACCTTTTCTATATGGGACAAAGAACCACAGGGTATAGGGAAGCCAGGGGAAGAAGCAGGTGCAACCTCTCTTACAAAAAGTCCCTTCTTTATCCCATCCCGTATACTCAAATACTTGGTATGGGGAACCAAAAGAGGACACAACTTTTGGACCCATCTCTTGTGAGGGTAAGGAAAGAAAGATATTGCAGCCTCAGGACCACTTCCCTGAGCAGCTGTGAATGGGGAAGAAGACAAAGTGTGGTCCAAGAACCCAATCTGCTGGAAGGTGGCAGAGCTGGAGTAGGAAGCAGAAAGTAGAAACAACTGGCAATTGCTTGTGTGGCAGTACAGGCAGCTGGCTGCAGTCTAAAACTTTTTTAGTTTTTTTTTTTTTACTCACATCATCCGGGTAGCCCTGGATGTTCCCAGACTCATGTTTCAGCTCTAGTAGTTTCACTTGGCTTACGCCCATTTCTTTGCTCCTTCACAATAATCAGCAGAGTTGCTTTGATGTAAATTTTTGGATTAGTCGTATAGCCAGATAGAGAGACCAGCTTCCAGCTCCCAGCAGCAGTCATCTTATTCGCCTCAAGGGAGGGAATGGAGGGATTGTCCTGTTATTCTGGGCTTTGGTCAGCTGTCCTGGGATCCAGTTCTGTCAAGGCAGCTGTTTGAGATGCCTTCATGCTTTTTTCCACTCACTTGTTTTGTTGAAAGTGTTCTTCCTCATATTGCTGTGGTGCTCTCTTGAAAACTATCTGTGAGATGCCAGGTTTTTGGATTGGGGTTTTCCAACCTCTGTTACTGTATTTTGGCTTGATCCTACTTCTATTGAAGTAAAAAGCTCTGAAATCCAGCAAGCTGTGTTTTAGATAAAGGTAGTTAGATGGTGTCCAAGTGTTTTCAAATATTAAACAGAAATGCAATGATAGTTCCTCAGAGCGATTTATTACATCTTGGGCTTGTTTGCTTTATAGGATGGTTGGAAAAGGAGTGCAGAGGGAATCATAAAGTTGTCATATGGACTGAACTAGCTATGACAGAAATGCTTTTCTTGCATTTTTTTGTGGTGGCCAGGCGTGCTTAGTACACTGCAAATATGCTTCTAATATTGTATTACTCTCGTTCACCTGCAAAACTGTGCTAGTTGTGCTGAGTACAGCCAAAGTTACATGGAAAGGCTTCAAGGTCTTCCACGGCTGATGAAAAGTACTCAGCAGAGTGAGACAACCTGGTGTTGAAGATGCAGGTGGCAGGTTTGTCCTTCCAGTTTTCCTGGCTGAGCAAGGGATTGCTCTCCATCTCTTAGGTCGAGTTATCACAGAGAATGTTGATGCAGTGATTCATCCAGATCTGCATGCCTCTGATCTGAGTGCCTCAGACTGCCTCGTACTACCCAAAGGACATTTGTGTTCACTGGGTTGATTCAGTTCAGATGGTAATTTCACTACAAAGAGTCAAAGTTACTGCAAAGGAGACAGAATCGTAGGGAAAACTCTTCATGCTGCTTTCTGGGCAGAGCATAGTTATGAGTCAGTTGGAAGGGACCACTGGAAAATGCAAAGACAGCAAGCAACTAAAAATGACACGACCTTCATTATGTTTTCAGTACCTTTTCCTCTGTGTCAGGAAAAATCTTCCTGTCAGCTTACACTGTTACAGTGAAAGGCATCCATTCCTTTAACCACTGCTGTTAATAAACTGTAGCATTCTGCCTAAGACAATTTGTAGCCCTTTGTTTCTCCCTTGGCCTTTCTTGGTCTGGACCATGCTATTAAATGGCTGTGCTGCACACTTCAAGGCAGAGCCTGATGTCAGATTCCAAGCTGGCTTTAGAGTTTCAGAGTTGGATTACCCTCATCTGAAGGTGCTGCCTTGGTGGCACTAAATGTCCTCTTTGCTTTGCAGTACTGCCTGCAGAGGCACATATTCTGTGATGGCTAAATTCAAATAGCTTTGCACCTGTGCAGCAGATGATCTGGTTCATTTTTATTCTAAGCAAAATCCACTAGTCTGCTGACTTGATTTTATTTGTATTCATTATGAAAAGAAAGCTCCTCCTGCTGATTTTCTTACTGTGGAGAGGATCCCCATGGGCAAGTCATCAAATCTGGCAGTTAATGCTGTGACCTCCTGGCTGTGAGCAAGGACAATGACAATGGTGCATTTGAAAGTACAGGGTCATGGCAGAGCCATCCTATTAATGCCCTAGTGTCTTTAGCTCCAAAAAGGACTGCTGCAGAACCCCTCGATGCTCTGCATTATGTTACAATACAGACTTTTTCTCAGCTCTCAAAGATCAGCGACCTCATCCCTGCTCCCAGCTGAGAGAAGCCTCTGCAGGCAGCCTCGGTGTGGGAGGCTGTTAAGAAAGCTGAGCACAGCTCAGCAACGGGCTGGATATAATCAGGTGCAGGTGGTAACGGCTCTTTGGTCTCCTCTTACCATCCATAGGTGAGCAAATTATTTAATATTATGCATTAGCTGAGGGGGATTTTTGTTCCCCTCTATGTACCTAAATCATGCTCATGCATACTCTGAACAGAAACGCTGGATGGATCCTGCAGTCTTTCCCCAGGGAAGCTGTCGGGCTGTCACTTGGCTTATGCCTGGATTTACTGTTAGAAGGTCTGCTCTGCACATACGTCTGGTGGCCTGGCACTCACCAGCTGGGTGGAATTACAGGGGCCTTCTCGCGGCCCCCCTGCCAAGGCTCACGGCTGCCCTGTGTGGCAGCCACCCCCGTTGGAGAGGCACAAGACCAGCCCTTGTGCCCTCGCTGCCCTTGCAGCAGCAGGGGCCAGTCGTTCCGGGGGGTGGCAGAAGAGGACCTGACCTCTAGGTAGCACCAACTGCAGAGAAAGGAGCCTGTAGGGCCAGAAGCATGAGAACGAGGGGTAGCTCTGGGCTGGGATGCTGGACACCTCTCACCACCTCGGTAATGCACCGCAGGAGCCCCGAGAAAAAGGTCGAGTCACGTCACAGCCATTGCCAGGGGAAGCGGGGAGAGCCCAGGTCCCCACAGCCCGTGTGTGGGAAGGGGAGCTCCCCACGCCAGGCTCAGTGGGCAGCTCAGCTCGGAGCCAGGGAGCCGGGGAGCGTCATCCCTGCGGCTGACTGGCTGTGGGGTGCTCACAAACCCCAGGCACAAAAGCAGACTCCCAGCCTTTCCATACGCCAGCGCAGTGTGCTGGCAGCTGCAGCGAAGCAGCACGATTCAGCTGGGGAACGGCACCGGCACCAGGGCCTAGTTATAGCATCGTTAACCAACAAACACGTGCCCTTTAGGTTATCTATTATAAACATTATAATATATTAAATATATTCATTTGAGTTTATTTATGTTCTTTTAACACGTCTGTTGTGGCTATTTGTGTATATAATATTATCAAACAAGTCCTCCTGTCATTGCTATATAACCTAGAGTTTCAAAATCCACTGAAGTCCTGGGTCAGTCAGAGATCAGTGCCAACAGATACGTCTTTTGCATCAGTGCCAAAGAGAAGTCTCACTTTGCAGTTGTGGTGACAAGGTAGGGGACTCCTTGAAAAAGGAGAAAGCATTAAATGTGAGTCTCTCCTCTTTGCGGACCTGCTGGGTACAGCACTGAACTGAATTACAGGGTTTGTTTTACAACAAACACATTTGTAACAGAAGGCACAGGGATATCTACAAATCAGACCCAGTGTGTCCCAGGCAGAACAGCCATCTCTACTGGGGTCAGGACTGACTGGATCCATGATCCCACAGCATGCCAGCACTCAGCAGGTGCAGACCGCAGCTCTCTGGATCTCCTGCCTCTGCTCTACCTGCAGCTGGCACCACCAATACATCAGGTAACGGAACAATTGTATCAAAAGAACACAAGTGGCTTTGGTTTTGTTGTTGCACTGTATTTTGAATCGTTACGCAGTCCTCGGCTTGTCGTTGCTACCCAAGTATAGAGCTTCCAAACTTATTTGTTACTCAGTGGCTTAAAGAAATGTCTTTGGGATAAAGACCCTCAAGTCTGAACCTTCCCAAAAACGAAGGCTGGATCTGCAGATGCTCAGTTATATTAGAAAAGTCTGAGGTTACACTGTGCTTTTTTTTTGTTTTGATGCTTTCTCATATGCACACTTGCTGTCTGTTTGCCCCAGGGCACCGACACTCATCCACTGTACAGCTATAGCGCTTCCCTCCCCCTGGAAAGAGGAAATCCCATCACTTTAAGACGATTGACTTGTGGCTGCATTTAACTCATTTGCACACATTTCCAGGGGCTGATGTAGCCACGGTGATGATGAAGGAATGACAAACACACAGGCACAGGGCACAGCATGTTGCTCCCTCCACGTTGCTCACGGTGGTGTTGTGACTGCAGCACGTGGCCTTCCTCTGCTCCTCTAACAGCCACCCGCGAGAGCGCCTGGTCTTCCGCTATTTAGTTACATTCCTGTGGTCAGTTGTATCTGTCGCCGCTGACTTTGCCACTGAAGCACAGATTTGGGTGTTGGGGAACTATGGCAAATCTAGAAGAGGTGGCCAAAACCTGCCAGAGAGAGGGAGCTGGGGAAGCTCCTGAGAACCACGTCCTCGCTGCTGGACAGGGGACAGAAGGGGCCGAGGCGATGTCCTGGGGGCTGCCCCGTTGGTGGGGAGCACCTGCCCAGCAGGAATGGCAGGGAAAGAGGGTAACTTCTCCTGCAGTAGGACAGGAAATCACTTGGGAATTGAGGAATTAGTCCTCTGCCTGTGAGGGAGGCTCAGGGTGGGAAAGAAGAGGAAGGCTGGCAGGGGAATGCGCACAAAATAGGAAAAAGAAATAGGATTAGTAGGCAGGAGTGGGTCCTCATAGTGGTTACAACTCCCACGTTCATAGTAAGTGGATAATATGATAAACGCCTTTTTCAAGTCAGTTAAGCAATGTTGGGAACAAAACAACTGAATAAAAACATGTTTCAGACCATAACCTGTCCATTTATTTTCACAGATTAGGAAAACACCAGAATACTGAAGTAAAGTTGTAAGTGAAATAAGATAGTGTTTAAAAATTAAGCCTCAGCAAACCCAGTAGCTTGCTGCACAATGAGAAGAATTTTTCTTTGGTAGTTTCTGATGAGAAAATCCCTAGCAAATAATGCAACAAGAAAACTGAATTCCATGTTTCTTTTTCTATGTATTTAATTCCATCTCTTTTTTTAAATTTCCTTTTGGTTTATTGTATTTTAGCCATTATATACGCACACTCTGAGCTTCCACAGCCCTAGCTAGTCGGCTTCCAGAGCTCTTAAGGAAATACCTCTCCAGCTTATTCCCCCTGCCTCCCCCAATACACGCTTTCTGCAAAAATTTAAGTTCAGGGTGAATACTTTAATTTACAGAAAGTAAAAGACACTCAGAAAACATGTTACTTACATGTGGCCTTTTCCATTCGAACTTGATGGGGATTTTCTGGCTATAGAAGAGGGAGGACTCATTTGGCGGGAAATCAGGATCTTCATAAAGAATGTTTTTCTCCAGGCACGCCTTGTGAAGGTCTTCATAGGTCTTCTGCTTTACTTTGATAATGGGCTGGTTGCGACTTATGATGGCAGAATAAATCCCCCCTGTGCCCCCACCCACACCTTCAGTTGTGGTGCTAATAGTAGCGCTGGGAACGGACCCAGCAGCTGTCTGCTGAGCCACTGCTGCATTTATGGCGGACGGCATGAGAATCAGGCTTACAGCAAATGTTGAAAGAAAGCAAGATCTTGCAAACTGGAAGGAAATCTGAGAAAAGAGGAAGCTGCTGTGTAAACTGCTTTTTCTATCCGTTTAAAGTCTCCCAGTCAAATCTGCAATCAACAAAATTCCCTGTGGTTGAGCACGTTGTGCATCCTCTCAAAGGGCAGTATTATGTCATAAGAAGTCGGAATTTATTCGTTGATGTGGAGGAACAAGATAATCTGTTGCTAACTCCCGTGCCCGAGTTGTAGTATCCACAGCACGTGTGTGCCTGCCCTGTGCATACAAGCGTCCAGAAGGGACAAGCTTTAACCCGTGAAATCTAAAAATAACTACAGGCAAAGAGTGAGAGAGAGGGAAAGTGAGAGGGATGGCCTTAGTGGGATGGTGTCAGTCTTCTGGGCAGCTCGTGCGGGGGCCAGGCATGTTCCTGGGACAGGCTCCCGTGTCCGGGCTGACTCCTGGTGCATGCAGCTCACCCCTTCCTTAAGCAGAGAGCACAGTGAAACTGGACACTAAACTCCTGTTGGTTTGGGAATGTACTTATGAAGTACTGCCAGTCAATAAACTAGCCCTGACACCCCTGAAGGAACTGTTGTACTCGACTTGCTGTTTTACCTATTGCTGTGGACAAGATACGCACCTTTGCTAGCAGAAAGGATTATCTGAAGACGTGCACCAAATAGTGGAAAAGGTAATTATCTGATGCTACTGAGGTCAGGTTGATACCTGCCAGCTGGGTTTGGCTCCTCTAGACAGCAGCTCACCAGTGCTAAGATTTACCTGCTGACAGCCACCTCCCATGTTAAAGGCACCTTCTCATACAGGCGCAGGAAAGTTTGTAAGGGGCGCAGTGTGGAAACTGGGGCGTTCTGTGTGTGTTGGGATATACCAGTCTTAGAGGAGACATCTGACTTTGCACATTTATTTTGTCACACAACAGTGGGATAAGGGACAAAATCAGTCTCCTGTGAAAGATTTAACCACATTGCTCTTCTTCATAACGCAGTTCTTTAAAAGGTGACATTGTTTATGTGGCAAGAAAAGCCCCCTAACACCTTGATTTCTTTGACTGGGAAGTCTTAAATCACACCATGACATCAGTATTATTTTTGCCTGATGACACTCATCTCTGGACTCTGGCTCATGTAGTTGCTGACCTTCTGCCCTAGTGCTATGGTGTTTCCAAAGCACTGATTCTTCTTTATTTCTCAGCCATTTGCTTGGTTTACACATTTCAAATCAACAGTACAATGGACCATCTCTACAGCTCATTAAACAAACTCCACTAGGGGAACTTTTAAAGAAGGTAATATAGTTGACAAGCTGACTAACTTCTAGGCATATTAATTCTCAGTCTTCTAATGGTGGACTAAATTACTTACTATCATGAATACAAGCCTTTTCATACTAACAGGACAATCAGAAAGGACGGATTCAAGTGTTTGTGAGGAATGTACTTGCTTCAGAGTGGATTGCCCAGATGCAGAACTGATGACTTCCTCATCACATTTAGATGCAAGGATTGCAAGTCTCATATTTGACATTACTTTGTAGGACTTGGCAAAGCCATGCATGACTCTTTCCAGGATATCTCATGAGCAATGCAAGTAGGGAGATGCAAGGGCCTCTCACTGCACAGTTTCAGCAAAAATGCTTATTTTGTAGCCTGTGGATATGTTCTTTCTCTCATGTTATCCCTTCTTGCCTGATTATAAAAACTATTCTTCATCTTGTACACAGAGCTCTGTTTCAGGAAGGGGTGGTGTTTGACAAACTCCTTGTGTGCTGCTGGGGAGGGATTAGCAGTGTTTTCATATGTTTGTTTCTTTTTCTTGGGATGGTCAGCAAGTGTCACAGTATGACCTGCTGCTACAGCTACAGCTACCGGTTCAGCTAGTGCCTGCATAGGGAGTAGCAGATGGACGCGCACTCCTTGCTTCTAACCCAATGTTGCTCTCCATGGATGTTCAGGAGTACTTTGTAGTTGTAACTGTTCAAAAAACAGCTTCTCCCTTTCTTAGTTTTTACTGGACAGATGGTTTTGTTATATAGGTCTTTTCTGTGAGATAATATTTCTATTTAATTTTTATGAAATTTTATCTCCAGTTAACTGAATTCAGTTACCTTTTTTTGTAAATACACACTATAAGTTTATTTCTTCGCTTACAGCATAAGTATATGGAAAAGTATGTGAGTTGCCACAAATAACAGCATAAATTGTATTTTTTGAAATGTATTTCCTCAGATCTAAAGACACAACTCCTAACATTTTCAGCAACTAATTCCTATTGAAATCCATAGAAGTTAGGCACTTCATAGTACTGAAAATGTGCCCCACAAGTACTTACTTGTGTATCTATATACACTATATATAGATAGATATCATACTGAGGGCGGGAGTGTAAAACTAGTCACCCACTTTAACCAGATACTCTCGGAAGAATGCTTGGTAGTGTTTCTCAACAGTAGAAGTAAGGTTGGAAAGAATACGGCATGTAACTCACTTCATTGTTACTTTATTTCACTTACTTTCCGACTTCAGAAATTCCAATTAAAACATTTCACTAAAACGCTCCAGACAATTATATCCTGTCAGAAGCACTGCTATGCTTAAACATAAGAACATAATTGTCAATTAAAGCTTAGACGTTCATAGAAAAATAGGGTCTGTCTCAAAAATAGGGTCTGTCTCTCTTCTCACAGATGTAAAATATCTATTTGCTACTGTTCTACCTGGATTAAGCATCTGCATTAAGCACAGCAGTATTTAGGCTGCCAGTTCCTGGACTGGAGGCTCACACTGCCTGCTAGAAGGGGCTGACAAACAGCTCTGCAGAATAAAAAAGAAGGAACCTAAAGGTCTGGTGGGGAACAAACTGCACTTGGTAGTCAAGAGCGGAGTAGTCACAGATTGCTCTTGCATTTGCTGTTCCCAGACATGTGTCCTGCAGAGGACAAACAGCAGCAGGTGGGAATGACTGACCAAGCACAGGGAGGACTTTGTAAGAATAGAAAACAACATACAAATGGACTGCTATGTTGCCTTAAATTGGCAAAAATGGTGACTATCCTTCTCTGTTTCCTAAGAATTAATTTACTGGTATGTTTAGAAAAAAACTTTCTTATTAAGTATATTTTGCCCTTTTATATCCACAAAACCCAGCTGATGGCATGTCCAAGTTTGACTCAAAGCAGAACTGTTTTTAAAATAATATAGTTGACAAGTTTAACAAATGGAAAGGGCAAACAACTTGAGCAGTGGAGCACTGGTAGCCTGTGAAAAGACATGCCTGATATGGAAAAGGCTGTGGGAATAGGTAGGATGTAGGGGATGTGGGACTCAGGATGTCTCCTATTTTTGAAAGGGAAGAAAGCATCAGGACATACCAGCTCTGTTTGCAGAGATGACGGGAAAAGGAGGCAAGGGAATACTAGACTGAGTTGGAAGAGAACGAGGGAATAAGCATGAAGTGGGATGGCTAAATGCAGAATTAATCCCATTAAACCCAAAAATTTTCTTCATAAATACCAAGCTCAAATCTCAGCCAGACACTAAAAATTGACCAAGAAATTACTAAAATATGAGTAAAGGAAGCCAAACCTTGACAAGAATTGGAAGATGTGGAGAAGCAGAGCTCTCCATAAGCAGAGTTGCTTCACTGGGCTGCCTTTAACCAATGGCATTCCATCATCCAAAAATGCCAACCCTTTCCTAACAAAAGACTTTTTTTCTTAAGTAGTACTTGCAGAGAGAGGGGAGCAATAACATGGAAAATGTTTCTGCATGAGTCTGACTGCTACTTTATGCCAGTATTGCACTTACATAGATCTGTGCCCTTTCAAAATCCAAATACCAGTTTCAAAGCCGGCTATGGGAGAGACTTCCGCACTCCCTCATTACTGTCTTTTACTATTGCACAACTAACTGGCACAACCTACTCAAACCATACCTTCAGTGACCGAACTGTTTGGTTAGCCCGTTGTTTACTTTCCTGTACAGAGTACCTAATTCTGCGTTGTCACAAGGGCTGGAAAGGGGAAGTGTCTGTAATCACACTGGGTGGCTCCTGTTTTCACAAGGCAGCTTGCAGGCAGAACTCTGATGATAACTTCTGTGTCTGGCTATGTACTGATGCTGCTTGTTGAACTGGCTCAAATCTGCTCTCCTCAAGTACTCCAGTCTCCGAGTAGTGGGACTTCCAAATACTTACATCAAACCCCATGACAATGAGCACAGTCTATGATTTTTGTTGCAAGTGAAGGCAGAATTCAATCCTAATACCTAACTGAAGCTAGCTTGGAGCAGACAGTATTTAGCTTTTTCCCCCAAAGATACAATCCTAGCACTATTACTGCTGCTGTATCCAAATTTAAATTAGTGCTTCAAAAGAAAAATTGTAGGAAATGTTAGTTTGGGGGTGTGGGTGGGAAATAGGTTCCTCAGTTTCATTGGATTCAAGTGAATATTTAAAGTCCTCCCAACTTATTGCCCCTCGGCCCCTCAATGACTTCTCTGAAGAAGTTGCGTCTCCTTTCAGTTGATGTAGATCTGCCAGTCAGCATCAACACTCAGGGCTAAATTTTCCAGCGTCAGTGCAGAGGTCTTCATATCGTATGTGAAAACCACGTCTTTTCCTTTACCATCTGAACGAGACAAGAGAGTTTACTGTATGTTTTAAGAAGAACGCTTCTGAAACAGTCACACATGATTCCCTCCAGTTTTTAGTTCACATTGTCCCTGCCACTGGTGGAAAGGATTGATTAAAAAAGAAACAGTAGTCAAATTTGCCCAGTATACACATATGAATGCAGCAGAACTGGAAAAACTATTTCTTTTTTTCTGACCTTTCAAAACCACTGGACATCAAATTATGGAACTATTTGAGGGTTTTTCTGACAAAAATAACCCTTGTTTCAGCACACATTTTCCTCCAAGCACCCTAGAAGTCCTCAAGATGGACAGGTGGAGGCAGAAAGTCCATGTCCACATGATTCCCAAAGTGAAGGGGTGTGCTTGGAAAGCAGCCCAAAATTATAAGCCCTTTCTGTAGATGCTACTGCTTATTCATATGGGATCTCTCACAGCTTCTACAGATCGCCATATAGTCAGGAACTCCAGACACTTTTGAATGAGTAAGAAAACAGAAAAGCAATTCTGGTTTTGTCTGCAAGTTTCCTGTTCTAGACTAGGCAGGCCTACAGATCTGAGCAAATGGTCCTTCATTTGAAACACTACCTTGGGCCATATTCTGTGCAGGATAAAGTTATCTGAATTTGTTAATTCTGAACCACTTTTACTGACATATCTATTGCCCTACAAAGCAAGTGTTCTTCAGTTTTGCATATAATATTAGTGGTGAGTAACCGCTGGTTCCTTCCACTAAATTCTGTCCTTGATATCAAAAAAAGTAGCAAAGAAAAGTAAACAATGACGCTCCCTTATTCAGTAACACTTCCTTTATAGAGCTGTCAGTTTGTTACCTCTAGTGAATGGCGGCAGAGCAACAATATTTAAAATTTTTTTAGTAAAATAGAAGTAATTTTGTTACCCTTGGAACAGGCTGTCACAAAAGTGGGCTGCTGTCCAAATCCCAGAACTATCACCCGTTCAACCACACATGTAGTGTGGTACTTCCCGCTTTCATCTGTGCAGCTGAAAAAAGAAAATGATTTCATATACATTACTTTCTGCCCATCAGCAATTCAGCATCATGCAGAGAAAGTATTACTTCAGTCTCACCCTGTAAGTTCCCTATACTGGTTTCCTTTTGTCTGCCTTTCTCCTGAAAGAAGTAAAACTTTCCCCTATTAGCAGCTAATTTTTCACTGCATAGCAGGTTTCAAAAAGTTAGAAGAAAAAAAGCTTGAGAAGGTATTTTTTGGCAAAAATCATGGCTTTGACAACCAGAAAAATTATGTATTTTTGCAAAATAGTAGCTAAAACTCATAAGTATAAATGTCAAGTTGGTTTTAACATTTTTCAAGTAAGATGTTTTGATCTGTGACACAATTGCCTTTCATTTTGTTACTAATTAATTTTTATTCAAAAGCTCCAAAAAAAAACCTCAAATCAAAACAAAACTTTCCTTTCCAAATAGAATATTATATCATTCATCTCAAAATTACTTTTTTCCAACTTCTAAGTCTGCTAGCAATTTAGCAAATTTTTCTATTACAGCCTGAAGTTTTAAGATTTTCAAAATTTCACAACCCAGATAAAGAGATTTAAAGCATACTTTTAACTACATTACCCAAGCTAGTCTACAGTTTTACTCTGTGCTAAATTTTGCAATTTCAAGACCACTTCCCACATATTTTTGAACCCTAAAGGAATAAAAACCTGTAAAATCATGATTTATGCACTGCACAGCCTCATGGGCAACACACCTCAACAGTAGAAGTGTCATAGTGACATATTTAGCATTTCTTTCCTTACAAGCAGCTATGGATATTTTATGCTTTTAGGTTGTTTCACTCAGCCTTTGCAGGCTGTGTCCTCTCATGCTTCCTTTCAAGTGCTTTTCTTATATATTTTACAGTTCTAGTATTTATGGTGCATTTGTTGATTACTTTTGGAGACCACATGTAATGGTGTCTATTTGTGGTTCACACATAGAATCACAGAATATCTCAAGCTGGAAGGGACCCGTAAGAACTGAGTCCAACTACCTGCTCCTTGCAGGACTACCTAAAACTAAATCATATGACCTCAGAGCACTCTCCAGACACTCCTTGAACTCTGACAGGCCTGGTGCCTTGACCACTTCCCTGGGGAGCCTCTTCCAGTGACCAACCACCCTCTCAGTGAAGAATATCTTAGAAAAATGTATCTTAGAAAATACAAACACTCCAGGTGTTGCCTATCTGCAAATCTCCCAGTTTATCTTTGTCTCTCTGATAGGATTTACTCTTTCTGATTACTTCCTTTGTATTTGAGTAAATCTGTAGAATCTCTAGACATGTATGCGTCAAGGCCATATTTCATGTGTTTCTGCCCTTAGACTTCTGCAGAACATCGTTTACCTCTGCTGTTTTAATGACAGATTCTGCATGGTCTGGGACTTCACTGAGCCTCCAACGAGACTAATACATCTATGTTTGTAAGAAGGCCTCATGAATTAGAAAAGGCATTTCCAATGACAGTGTGTTGGTGGCTTTTGTCCATAATTGCTGTTACCTGGAAGAGAGAATGTTCTTGTGGAAGGTGAATTTCTGATACAGGAACTGCTTCTTGTGGAGATATTGAAATGAATGTCCATCATCTAGGTAGAGCTCACCTATTGCACAGGCCTGTTAAACACACCAGATGGAGTACAAATCAACAGCAGCTTCTAATGCTGGACACTGAAACTAAAAATGTCTCACTGTATGCAATGCTTCATAGTGAGTGTGTGTCTTTATTTTTCTTTAGTGACTTGTATCCCTGGAAGGCTCAGGGAGTCCGGCTCTGAGAGTGCGTGAAGGCTTGAACGTCCTGTTTTTCTAAATTGACATGGGTGCCAGATGTCAACTCATTTATTAGAAAAGACAGTTGTGGGAAGTTCTCCCTCTGTGCCCGAGAAGTTTGTGGCCTACTCATTCTCTGCTCCTTCCTCCAAGTGACTAGAAGAGGGCTGAGAAATCTCAGAAAAATGTTCTGCCTCTGCTATACTTGGATAGTCTTACTTTGAGGGAACAGTGGGAGGGAGATGGGAGCCCCCATGCACCTAGGAGAAGTGGAGGAGAGCCACTGGGCATAGAGATCAGATACCATTGTGCTGATCAAACAGGCAGCAAGGACATAAAAAGGTCAGATGGAGTAAAAGACAACTTTGTAAAGGGAATGTCATCTCAGAGTACCTCTGTGTCCAGGGCCACGTGGAGTTCGTAAGAAATATCTATCATCCATTCAGTGGATTTTCCAGCCCTGGTCTTCAGAGGTATCACGGTGCCCCCCCGCTGGAATACAGGAATCTGCAAAAAACAAAGCCAGGGTAGAAAGGTTTCATAGACTCTGACCATGTAATTTTAATTTGGAACTGGGATAACTGAAGCTTGCTCTTATCTAAGTTCAGAAATGAACTTTTACCAGGAGTACATAAAGAAAACTATTCAAGTAACAATGGGAATAGTAGTAATCTTCCAGTATGAGTACAAGCAAAATATCTTTGCTTATAGAAGTCATGCTTACATCATCTTACTTCTCTCTGCCACAAGGACAGATTAGTGTTGCATCTAACTACAAAGGAGACAGGACTTTTCTTCTCTACAAAAGCTCTTTTAGATTACATTCCTACAAGGAGATTGCAATGTCACTTTTCTGATTTTGAATGTTGACAAAACAAAAGTCTATTTGTTTTTTTTCTGCTCAGTGGAAGTAGTATTTTAAAACAAACCCATACATTCTCCAGTGTTACTGGGATCTTCAGAGTACCTGAATCTTCCATTCGTTTAAATTTCCTGAAATCATACCAAATCTACAAAAAATGAGAAAAGAATGAGTGTGATACATACAGCAAGTTCTGTTTCCTCTGCATCTATGCAGTTACACTTCTGCTTAACCTTGCTGTCACTATTCTTAATGACTTATTTGATGTGCAAGAAGTATCATTTAATTTTCAAATCAAATGACCTTCTGGATGGAAAGAATAAATTCTCATTCCTGAAGCACAAAAATAAGCTGATCTTTTCTAGTTTCACAACATCTTTTATGTCTTAAAGCATCTGGAAATGCAAAACAAAGAAATAACATCCTTCCTTTTTTTTTTAAACTAGAAATGCTGAGTTCCAGAATAAGTGTATTCACATTAAAATGAAAATTAAGAACAAAGTTGCTAATAACAGGCCACAAAAAAGAGCTACATCTGAAACGTCCCTTGCACCACACTTGCCAGCAGGTTTCACTGCTTTAAGTGTGCCAAGCAGTCAATTCCCAGATAGATATTGATAAAAAACTTTCTTAACTTGTTTGGAGAGCCTAGACTGGTTTTCTCCTTATATTGAGAAGAATTCTAAGTATCCTTCCATGAATTAGCAGAGTCACAAGGCTCTGCATAGTCTCACACACTCCTCTTTGCTGCTTTCTTTCCTCTTATGCCTCTCTAGAGTCTCAGGCTCTCCCTTAGGAACTGTTTTCCCCCAAATTCTTTCCTTTCTTCCACCTCTCGGCTGTTTCAGCCGAGCACTCTGTAGGAGTGGACCACAGCGCCATCCTGTGGAAAAATAACTTTACTTCAGAGAGGAACTGATCTCTGTACATGTCAAAGCCTTTGCTACACACATCCCAGGCTACTGAGGCTTTTATTTCCTTTTATAATTTTCCCTCCCCACAGCTTCCCACTGATTTCCTTATGACCTCTCCTCAAAGATCACTTTTCTTCCACATAAAGGTCTAACCCAACGAGAAATACATGAAAAAAAGGGAATTGACAATTTAGTGAAGCTGATTCTTCATGTTCCATGAGAAGCAGCAAGTCTTGAGGGGAGATTTAAATTATAGGAGACCTGAGATTTGTGCAGCAGCTCTTGGAAAAGCGTAAAAGTAAATTTACTGTGAGCCAAGCATGCGAGGTATCAAGAGGGAATGGCCAGCCAGCAACTGGCACAGAAGCAGTACTCTGCAGTTACGAGATGGGGAACTGGAAGGTTGCTGTATACAACACTTCTCTGGACTGAACAGCTGAGCAGCTTCATATTCATCCTCACCTCCTCTGACCCTGGAAGCAGAACACTCACTGCTTTGGCTTCTTGCTCTGTGACTGGATGCACCAACAAAGCATTTCCTGGAGAAAAACTTAAACACAGCTGTGGTCCTCAAGGCTGCATCTCACTGGAGCAGAAGCTGTGTGCTCTGGGGTTGTCAGCCTCCCATAGCCATTTTAGGGGCTCACTTAGGCACGCCATATGCTTAGGTTCACTTTCTACTGGAAAAAAAGGCATGTGTAGGGAGCTGATGGCTGTTTGGGTCTTGTTCTGTTACGGCACTGGGGTGCAGCTGGGCTGTGCTGCATACCCACCAGCCTGGAGGCACTTCTGGCCCCTCATAGTCTAAGAGATGACTCATTTTTGCTCTTTGGTTGAACAAAAGAACACATTTTGCTAACCGTTCTGGTTTCAGCTGGGATAGTTAATTTTCTTCTTAGTAGCTGGTACAGTGCTGTGTTTTGGATTTGGTGTGAGAATAATGTTGATAACACACTGAAGTTTTCAGTTGGTGCTAGGTGATGGTTATACCGAGTCAAGGACCTTTCAGTTTCTCGGGCCCTGCCAGCGAAAGGGCTGGAGGGGCACAAGAAATTGGGAGGGGACGCAGCCAGGACAGCTGACCCGAACCAGACAGAGGGATATTCCATACCACAGAGCATCATGCTCAGTATGTAAACCGGGGGGAGCTGGCCTGGGCCTGCTGATCGCTGCTTGGGGACTGGCTGGGCATCAGTCAGTGGATGGCGAGCAATTGTATCATGCATCACTTGCTTTCTTTCCCTTCGTTTGAATTTTATTGCTCTCCTCTGAAATGCTCTTTGCCATACTTAGCTTTGCTGCTGCATCTTGCGTACCTTGGTCAGACCTTTGCGTGACAAGAGAATGTCCCTTAATTTGAAAGTTATCATTAGGCAATCTTGAGCCCAGAGGTAAAAAAAATAATAATGAAATGCAACACTCCCCTCCCATTCTCTCTTTCCATATAGGCTGAATGTGCTTTACACAAACACACTCATCTCTTCAGCTTGATTTCTGAGAAAACCGACTTCAGCAGCCAGCCATATTGTACTAAAAAGCAATCGGCTTTGGATGGTAGTTGTTTGCTACTATCATTTCTGAAGCAGACTGTGGTCTTAGCTGCTACAGTGAACTTCCTTATTTCAGGTCAAACCCAACTATATTTTTTCAAAGTGACTAGTGAGACTGAACTCAAGTTCTTCCACCTCATATGACCCCTGTTTTCAAAGTGCTGTCAAAAATGAGTCCCTTAAAGAGGTCTCAAGTTCTATATTCAGTTACAATATAATCTTTAAAAGTCTTAGGCAGAGTTTTCATGTTTTGTTTTTGTTATGTGACACTTATCACTTCAAAAATATTTTAACACAAAATTCCATAGAATGCTTACCCAGCATGTACTCATTTTCCACACCAAAAGTTTCTATTTTCCCTGGAAACTCTACCCAGAGAGGCCTGTAGAAAGAAAGATAGGGATCCAGTTAGTTTTTCCACTCCCACTAGCCTGCTCAAAGCTTTCTGGCATTTTCAGGCTCCATTTTCTCTCTCTCTTTACAGGGTACAGCTATAAAGAACTGAAGATAGAGCAAGGTCCTCTTCTGTGCCTTAAAGTACCCCTTTTGAGTCACTGATGAGAGCTCCCAGTAAAACATGGGTTAAGACACTCCAATATACCTATGGTTTGGCCTCCTGCAGCATCACCTTCTTTCCTCCTGCCTTCTTCCTTACAAACCTGCACTACATATCCCTTCCTTCTAGCAAAGGAGAGGTGGTTGAGCCTGTCTGTCATAGCCTACCAGCAACGCTGACACCTGATGAGCTCGTCCCTGCAGCACTGTCCTTCCTGTTCGCAGCAGCCCACTCAGCTTTTATAGCATCTCCTCTTGGTTGTGACTGAGAAACCTGCACCAGAAGTTAATTTTCAGTCTTTCTCAAGAAAGGGTAGTGCAATAACCAGCTGGTTACAGAACAGGTTGTGTATTTAAAATTTGAGAGATCATGACAATAATAGCTCATTCAGAAGCAGGCTCTGGGTTTTCTTACTCAAAAAGCCTGGCTAATCTGCTCACTCACAGGTATCCACTTGTTCACTGAAGCCCTGCTGTTTGTGTCCTTGCTAATGAGACATGTTTTCAAATCTGCTTGTTTCAGTGAGAAAAATATTATGCTTCCTCTAATTCTGTACCTACTGCAGCAAATGTAGCATACTCAAAGTTTTATTTGCTATTGTGGGCAGTGCATGTGTCAACATAAGCTTCGTTTTAAGAAAGACAGAAACCTGCTGTCTATGTCAGTGCATACAGCAGGGGCATCTATGCCTGTATAATACCTGTATACCTGTGCCACAGATGCTCACACTATGTAATGCAAATAGTCTTTGAAATTCAAACCACTCAACCCTAGTCAACAAGACCTTAACGTTTTTAAAACTCAGGAGATGTACTGTATTTGGATAATAATAAGCAAAGATAAATGTAGTGCAAAAAGACAGCTCCAGGGCAACCTCAAAGACACAGCAATACCCAGCAGATCAATTAAATTCATTTCTTGGTGAAAGGATTGTTGCATTCAGTTCCACTGAGTCACTTTTTTACTAGAGGTTAGAGAGCAGCAGAACAAAAGTTTACTTTCTAATTTCACTTCTGTTCTAAATTCTGATTCTTTACTAAAAGACAAATTGTAAGAAATACTGCAGAGATAAATATTCAGATTATCAATAGGAAATAAGCTTTTATAACAGGATCAATTCAGCCATAACTAATATTTTCAATGGGGCAAAATGGCCTTTAGGTTTTTAGATCAGCAAGTTCAGAGACCATTAAGCACTGGTTTAAGTGTGAGTCGGAATACTACATAATGTTCTTTATCACGACGAGAAGTTTGGAGCCCACAATACTTTAAAAACATGTTTAAAGTCTGTGCAGTGTTTACTGAATTAGTGTGGTCCAGGTGTCATATGGAAAAAACATGTAGTCTTCCCCTGTGAACCCTACCAAAGCTTGCAGAATGCATGACAACAGAATTTAGTAATTTTTGTGTCTTTTGTCTTTAATATTTAAATAAGTAATCGCAAAAATAAGATGGTAATTTAACTTCCCTCCTCCAAGTAATTTCCTGAAGATAATCACTAAACCTCCTGATATGTTCTTACCTCATAACTGGTTCAGCCGCTGTGTGTGCCCGATAGAACAGTGTGTATAGGTATGGCAGGAGGACGTAGCGCGCTCTAATGGCTTCCCTGATGATCTGGGTGTTCTTCTCCCCAAAGAGCCACGGTTCTCGCCGTTTGCTCTCCATGTTAGAATGACCTCTGAAGAAGGGCTGGTAGGCTCCAGCCTGATACCAGCGAACAAGTAATTCTGGTTCTGGATCTCCAATAAACCCTCCCACATCAGCTAGATATTGCGCAGACAAAAAAAAATACACATTTTTGGAAATTATTCTGAAAAATGTGCAGTTCTTCTCTAACAAACATTCCAAGTGTATAAATCCATGCATTTCACAGTGTGCTTGCAGTTCTGCTGTTGGGCAGCTGCTTGTCCAAATGAGAGTGGAAAACTGGTGTAGTATGTTATCCTTTAATAAAAATCTCAAGTGAGCTTTTGGAGGCCAGGTGAGTGCCTTCCTCAGTGACAGAGGACTGTCACAGTGATGCTACAGACCACCACCTGAGGACTGCTGCTCCAGATGGGATGCAAACATTAGATAAGAATTAGTAGAGGTATGATGGTGAGAGTCAAGTTACTGGCTTCTGAAGCCAGACCAATCTGTAAAACTGCCTAGAAATGCACTAACTGTTGAGCTTGGAATACAAGCTTGGTGGCACCACTGATAGTGATCGTAAGCAACCAGCCAAACACCTTACCTCCACAGAATGAAATCCCTGCCATGCTGATGGTGAGAAGCATTGGAATGGATATTTTCAAGTAACTCCACTCTGCTGTGTTGTCTCCAGTCCACACTGCCCCTGGAAATACCCAGTTTCAGCATTACACAGGAAAGTTGGGCATACGCTTCAGTTTATGCTTGCAGTTAAGGAAAGAAGACAGGAATGGTCATGCACTACTGGTGAACTGCTGTTCATTGCAACTTTTTTTCTTTATACACACACACTCCTGAAATATGCAACAAAAGCAGGTAGTGGTTTGTCACAGGACACAGGTTGTTATTCTGCCTTTAACTTGTACACACTTTACCAACCTCTCTTGATTGGATTGCTTGCACTCTTATAAGCTCACTGTGTCAGTATTTCTAAGATAGTTTCTGTCCTTTCCAGACTTTACTATCACACACTGAACTTAATAGAACAAAACAGCATGGAAGGCATCCAGCTTGTCCTTACTTACCATACTTCTGTGATCCTGCAAAGAAAGACCGTGTGAGGACAAACGGTCTCTCTTTTCCTGAAGAACGTCTTATGAGTCCTTCTGCAGTTGCCATTTGCTGAAAATTACAAACATAAAAGGAAGATAAACCCTGTAATTAGGATGTTTGCCACACCACATTTTTAGCCCTTCCAAGGCAGGAAAATCAAGAAATCTGTACCCACAAATATAACTATTATTAAAGCAACACTTTCTTATTAGAATACACTTGAACAAAAAAATTATTAATATTGTGTAGTTACAGCCAATGTCATTTACATTGTTATGGTAGAAAGGCATGGATGTTGTCACATTTTCTTGTGATCAATCACAGAGTTTGTTTCAAATATGGCAACATCCAGCACAGCAGAGTTTCAGTCCTTGATGGAGGTTACACAATATGAACTACTGTGTAAATTACCACATTTTGTTGTGGTTTGTGTCTCCAGACATTCTACCTGGTAGAATCCATAGAGGTTGTGTACTTCCCGATGCTCCCAGTTGTTGTAGTGCACAGCATCTTTCTGCATTGTTAGTTCTGCCCCTTTGAAGACTGAAGGCTCATTCATGTCGTTCCACACAAACAGGATATTAGTGGATCCCTACGATACAGGGTAGCAATTAGGACATAACACAGCCATTGCTGCGACTTTGTGTGTTTATCTCTAGTGGGTGTCAGACCAGTCTGGGGTATGAGCTGAAACAGCAGCAGCAGCAAAGCAAGACATGTTAATTATACTCCTGTGGTCACTTGAAAGCTGCCAGTCATTCATCCCATCTCTGCTGGTGGAACCTTCTGGTCAGGGTGGTGGCCTACCAGCCCACTTGATTTTTGCAATTCTTATAATACTTAGTAGGTACTTACTATTCCTTCCTGCTGGTGAGGGAAAAGAGGCAGGGAAAAGAGAAGAAGCAAATAGCCATGAGGAAAAAAATCAGAGAAGGCCAGAAGAGAAAGACTGGAGAGGAAAAGCAGCATGGGAAATGTCTACTACAGGAGTAGTTTCAACAATCCTACTGCAAAGCAGAACTTTGGGGCAGGACGTGGTAGAACTCGAGGTGTCCAGCAGTGTTTACCCACACACCTTCAGCACTAGGCAGGAGTGCTGGGAGGAAGGTCAGGATGAAATGACCATGAGCTACGAAAGAACACTCCCACATCACTCCTTGTGTGCTACCATGGTAGTAAAAGCTGGAATTGCAGCATCAGTGTTAGATTACAGGCTGCTAAAATGCCTGCAGTTTGTCCATCCTACTGCTGCAACTAAATAAGCAGGTTTACTGGTGGCATATGGGTTCCAACTTTCTTAGTGCAGATAAGCCCATGGGGAAAATCTTTCTGTGGTACTTCAGCTTGTCAAGATACTTTCCTCTACTTTATCATACTACAGCTACAAAAGCCACCAACTTGCTTAACCAGTAGTTTATCTTCCCTCTTTTCACCATTTTCAGGCTTTCTGGAATACGCAGATCAGAGTAAATAAATACACACCTTGTAAGTTTTGAAGGTAAATTGATCTGCATACCATTTTCGCACTTCAGGATTGGTGAAATCCAGGTAACAAGAGGAACCTGTGGATATGGGAGATCCCAATTATTTACCTGATTTTAAGAGCAGGCTTGCTTTGTCTTTGCACCTAAATACAGTGGCCAAAAGCTAGGATACTTTCCACAATGGGCAGCAATAATGTAGTTGCTATTGTTTCTGAGACAAAAGCTCAAGAGCAAATTTCAGGCTGACTTGGAACTCAGTACACCTCATGCCATGTTCCGCAGACCAACACATGTAGACGCTGATGGTCTAAAGCTCAGCACCACTAAAGGATGACTGCTAGAAGTTTGAAGCATGTTCAGATGTGAACAGAAAGCCAAGGAGAGACAGCATCCCTGGCATTTTGAGCTGAAACAGGAAAGTGTCACTGAAAAGCTGAATAGCTAAATCCTGTCACACTACTAGAGGTTGTAATATGTCCTTGATTTTTCCCATTTTCATTCCTTTGCCAGAATTGTGGGCTTTCTGTCTGTAAAGAAGGGGGACAAGCTGCCTCCCCGCAGTAAGATCTCCTCATGAAAAATAACGTGTCAAATCAGGGTTCACTTAATTCATCCAGCCCACATAAGCTGTGCTCACCGCAACAGACCAGCCTGCATTTCTGTTACCAAAAACAAGTTGGGAAGAGGGATAGCTGTTCTGACCAACAAATCCAACTTTTTTAGTTCAAGGCACTTGGACTATCTGCAGATCCAACAGATGTAACTGAAGCAATTAGAACATGACAAAGAAACCACAAAGTACATGAAATTGTGAATATTCACCAAAAAATGCAAGGAACGTAAGAATCCCAATTAAACTTTTCGAAAATTTTTAAAATAAATAGCTTGAAATGTAGAGACAGAGTAGCTTTTTACCTGGCCAACAGATGCCCTCAAAATCTTGCCCATTTCTGTCTTTCACAAAATATCCTTTGTCTTTTGCCTGTGAATACAGGGTATACGTGGGATCAATCTTAATGTGGGGATCTACAATGACGACAAGCTGCCAGGATAAGAAAATAAAATACATCATTAGCATCAACTGTACTGAATAAACCAGTAAGAGTTCACTTTTGCTAAAAGGCAAATAATGATTTCACTTCAGGTAAAGAAGGTAGCTGTGTCAATAATTTAACAAAGCAGTTACCAGTTCTTGTATATACTGTGCTAGACTTATGTATAATAGCTGAATTTACAAGGAGGACAGGAACTCATGCTTACCCCTCTGAAATAAGGGCCAAAAAACATTGTTTCAGACAAAAGCAAGTACCCTCACCCCTAAAACCACCATGCTGTATTCTGTGAACGGGGAAATATCTGACTTCCATATTCATGTCCCTGCTTAAAATCATTTGCCTTAAGACACTTAATATATCTTAATTTATATAGCATACAACAGCAAAAGAAATTTCTAATTTTTTAAAAAAATCATGTATTATATTTTGCAGTTACTTTCTGCTGCCATTAACTGCCTTGCTGTTAAGTGAAAGTACCAACTAAGAGATTATAAAACTTGAATGCTATTTCAACAGTCCTCTGTTCACTGACTTCTAGCAAAGGTTAGGCATTAAGCCATTCCACAACTGTTAGGTATTAACTATCTACATTTTAATACCTCCATAATTCCAAGGAAAATATTTTAGCTGTAAAAGCAGAAATAAAGACTAACTAAGCTAACAGGCTGCATATCATACCAGGTCTTCACCAGAAGAAAAAAAAACAATTTAGTTTATGGTAAGTAATCCTATCAACATAAAGCACAAATTAAAAAGTAGTATCAATACAAAGAAAAGCTGAAGCAAGGATAGCAACTACCAATGGTGAAAGCTCAAGTTAAGTAGGAAAATTTTCTATTGTGCCCATCAAGGACAGCACTGGGCTGCTTCTGTAAGATGGAGCTTCACAGGGGTCAAACTTAGCCTGGTGGTCAGGGTACAGAACCAACTATGAAATAATAAAATGGCAAGAGAAGCTGTATTAAACAACATAGCTTGTGTACTGGAAGCATCATCAGACTGCAACACAGTCTAATTTACTCTACTTAGTTAAACTGTTCCCTGTATCTAAAATACCTTCGTTAAAGCTAGATTGGGTAGCTTCAAACTACAAAGAAGTATTTTATTTCTTCTTTCTATATTATTTACCTTGCGTTTTTTCTTCCTGAGATGTTCTTGCATCTTTCTGGGGTTCTGGAATTTCTTTTTGTCCCAAGTAAAATACCTCTTGCCATCTGTGTGCTCTATGTCCAGCCATATCACATCATAAGGAATGTCATGTTCATCAAAGCCAGCGTCTACTGCCTTGACGTCTTGCTCATCCTCATAATTCCACCGGCACTGATGGTAGCCCAGAGAAAAAAGGGGGGGCAGGGCTTGAGTGCCTAGGGAGAGTATATAAATTAAGGTAGCACTGTTAATGCCCTTCAGGATTTTATCTAGAGACTCTAGAAAAGTTAACATGATTAATATGTATCTGTTTGGAGCTAGAAAATGCTGGCCCAAGTTGAGCCTAGAGCACATTTTTCATACCAAAGTGACTAACTCTTGAAATAACGATCATTACAACCAGCTCAACAGCCAGAAAGGGCTGTAATAATAATACAAGACTGAGAAGGAACTTGCTGTTCCATAATGCTGAAGTGTTATTTCAGTAACCAATGTAATTTTCTTGTATTTTTTTCTAATGTAAATATAGTCTAGATTAGCTTAACTGTCATTAATGCAAACAAATAGATTTTAATCAGCAGAATGCAAGTCCCGTGACTGCTTGAGCCTGAGTTGTGTAAACAGGCCCACAGGTGCTGCTGTACAAGAACCACGGAATTGCAATTGTTAGGAATTTTTAAAATTAGAAAACACGTATGTATATACGCATATGGCCAAAGGGAGCTGGGAAACCTTCCTGACTGTGCACTTCTGCTGGGAGAGATCCTCTTGCAACTTGGCTACTTTCCTATTCCTGTTCAGCTGAACCATATTCTCTCCATAACATCTGTGCAACAACCAATCATTGCTAATACACCAAAGAACTACCAGGGATGTTTCTGTGCTTTTAATTCTCTTTAGTAGGTGAAGAATTTTGCTTTCGTAACATGTTCATCCTCTTGCCTCTGATTTTTTCGTCTCTTTCTGAGCCCCTTGTGTCCTTCCTTTCCCCTATCTGCATGTTGTCTCTGCTCCCTTCCCTAATGGAAGCACTGGACAGTTACCAATCTTCCTTCTCGACATTCCAGGACATGTTACTCCATGACTTCAGTCTTTTCTCATTATAAGGTGGCCTGTCCTGACAGTGACTGGCAGTTCTAGCCCCTGTGTCTCCACACTTCACACAAGGCAGCAGATTCAGACAGCAGTAATCATGCTGGCTTCTCAACTAGGGCCAAATGTGACCAGCTGCAAATGCTATGAAAACAAGGATGGAGGCCTGTCCTCACAAAGTACCAGCCTTTGCTTTACCAGCTGCAGTTTGGGAACAACTGGCCTCCTGCACACAGTGGGCGAGGTAAATATTAACCCACGCCTGGGTACAGCATGTTCCTCTGAGAATCTCCCAGGTAAACGTGCCACGCTGACTTCCATTATGTGAGTTAGTACCTGTCAGTTGTGCAAACTGCTTGAAGATATCAAATGCAGTGGGTCCCATCAGCAGGAAAACATCAATGATCCCACTTTCTGACATCCAGCGCACATCAGTTAGAGGCACTGCTCTCTGCTTAGCAGCCTCTGCTGCAGATCCGGATGGCACGGGCTTTGAAGGAAACCAAGGTAAAACTGAGCACACCTCTATCAAACTTTTGTTCAGTGAAGGAGCAAAGATGGAAACCCACAAAATTCACTAACACACACCTAGTACCTGGCAAGTATTAGGAATATACACTGAATGTCCAATATATCCTTCACAAATCCTTTACCTTGCATGTTGCTTATACAAGATAGAGTAATAGTTAATAAGGAAAAAATGGGTAATGAGGGGCGAAGTAATTAAAGCTTTTCTGTAATTTATATGCATTTTCTGCAGGACTTTTGAGTAGTATCAGTAACTGCATCATAAATAATAAAGAAAATTAATAATGTTAACCATGTAATGAAGCAAGATTTTTTTTCTCACTGTTTCAATTGTAACAGTATTTGTATGTTTGTGTTTCAAGAGTTGAGTGAGTTCATTTCCTTAACTTTTTATGTTTCTTGAAGGTCAGTTACAATCCACAGAAGAATAAGACTACTAAGCAGAAATATGTAGCAATTCCAAGAATTTAAAAACTCAGAAAAATTTCTCAAACCCAAAAGATTGTCAAGATATTTGTCCACCCTTTTTTCTGCCTGCTACATCCACTCATGTAGATTTTTTCTGCTCCAGTATTACATATTTCCTCTCTGCTTTCTCTGCAGACTCGTTAAGACACAAGTTCTTAACTTGACTCTTGAAAGGAGTCATCTCCTTGTTCTTTTTAGTGGTTTGATGCAATAAATTTAGCAATAGGGAGGACAGGAGGAAGAGACTGACAACTCTTCATTAGGGAGCAAATGATAAATCTCCAACAACGTTGTTATGTTCCCATTGGACTTGCCCTGCCGTGTTTTCTTTATTAAATTCTGAGGAAAGTGAGCAGCTCACCTCAGCTACTGCCTTTGTACTAATATCCACCAGTGTTTCTGAAGAGTTCAGCCAGAAAATCCCTGCAGTTCTGTTAGGCTTGTGTGCTAAGAGAAGGGGCACTGACCCGTAAATGCCTATTTTGTCATGTATCTTGTGGCCGAAGATATCCAGATTATAAAGCCGGTAGGCATCACCATCACTAGGACAAACAAACAGATGTGTTTGTTATATGTAAGCATCCCACACCAGGCCAATTTTAGCTCTGTTGCCATTCCTCTAAACTCAATGAACACTCAGTGGACAGTCTGTATTACGGTCTTTTGTTCAGCATCCAAAGCTGAAATGTGGACAGCCTAGATTGCTACTTCTTTGCTTTGGTCCTAGCTATCTCAATTAAACATTTTTGCTGCCAGACTACTGTTCATTTGCTCTAAGTCCTAAAATATAAATTCTGAACTCTACAGATTCTCTTCTCTACAATTCCTTCCATGGAGTCACTCTTCTAAGAGTTCTGCTTAAACATGACCAGTCCTGCAATTCAGAAAAAAACTGCACGGAAAATGGCATGAGAACAGAAGAGGTCATTCATGAAATTGCAGAGTGGAAAGGGAAAGCAGAACAACTTACTCCATGTGGACAGGGGCTATGTTTGCTGTATTGTTAAACTAAAATATACACTATAGAATATACATATCTCAAGCCGTTGTCTGCATTAAATTATTAAAGACAATGAAATAGCTCTCCTTTACAAAAAATGGTACTGCTTTCACTAGCAATCTGCCACCTTTACCTGGTGTTTTTGAGAAGAAGTGCTTCTGCGTGTTGTGGTATTCCATAAACATGGTCAAATCCATGTAAAGAGAAGTCCGTGCCTACTGAACTAGGACCTGAGGGAATAACATTAAAAGAGAAAACTACAGAGTTCCGTTCTCAGGCTTAGCTGAAAGCAACAGAGCAGAGCAACCTAACTGAAAGAAAAATATTAAAAAGCAGGTTTTAATAATCAGCTCTTTCATTCTTGCTTTCAACTTCACTTCCATTATTACCTCTGTGCTATAGAGGTAATGTTTTAAACAGATTTTTTGGTATTTATTCTGATTTTGATCTGCTTATGAAGATAAAATGAATCACTTAAATAGAAAAAACCCAATACATGTAATAGCGGGTCTCTTCCTTATTCTGTAATTAAACTGCTCAAAATTATCTCCTGTTTCTATCCCAGTACCACAAGCCAAGCTTTGCAGCACAGTGGACTTCAGAGTTGGTTGCCTGTTTTGTACTGCTCTTCAGCCTCAGCCAGGGAAGTAGCATAAAGAGCCCCTGCCAGCGATATCATTTTATCACATTACTGAATCCGGAGCAACTTTTGGCAGGTGACCAGAGATCCTGTAGACTGACAAGCAGCGGCTTCAGGATCAGAACCTGGCCATATGGACTTCTTCCTCTAACACAGAGAAACAGAAATGAACATGATGCTGACCTAATACATCAGATACACCATAAACAACAAGCTTCCTGCCCCTCTGTGTCTTGACTGTGAACTGAAGAAGCTGCTGTCACCAAAAGGAAGCACCTCCAGACTCCCTCGCCCTACCGCAGCTGCTAGGTCGTGCTGGTTGCTCTGTAAGTCTGCATGATAGTGGTAATGGACAAAACTAACCAACTCAATTGATGTAGAATATAACTGGACAGACAGCATATGGTCATAAAATTTGGTAATTAATAATTTAAATAGTATTTGAGCTACTGACCTATATGCTTCTAGAATCTCCTTCTTATCGCTTAAGACTGCTCATTATTTCCTTTTTTAAGTCCCCCACTTAAAAAGTTTCTCTGCGACAATTATTAATGCTTAGATATGATTTCTTATATGCCGTGAGAATAAACTACAAGTGAAATCAATGTTGTGTGATGATATTAAAACAGAAAAAAAGAAAATAAAAAGGAAATAATACATTATATACCAGTGAACCAATGCAGATAGGGTTATGCTGCATCAGAAATGGCACACTGTCAGCTGACGAGATGTGTTGCATTTAACGTGTTCCCTCCTGAACAGAAATCTAACAAATATTTCTGGTACTTTTGTCCAATTTGTTACCTATTACTTGTACCTGATAGGCAAGTTAAAAGAAGGCATGAGTGAGACACTGATAAACATTAAGCAGCTAAACAGAACGTAGATAGAAATATGAACAAGGTATATACAAAGCAGTAAAGCTGTTTTCAGAACAGACAGACTTACCCTGAGCTTTGATGTCTAAGAAACTGCCAAATTTCTCTTGCCAGAGACCTGGATCCTCCTGTTTCCCCTGCATAAACAGAAATAGCTAAACCTAGCAAATGCAATGGCTTACACCATGTATTTCTAAGAAAAATATGTTTATTCACATGAGCTTTGTACATTGTTAACTGCTTTTTTGCTAAATATGGTTAATATAAGTAAATCCAAAACACAATTCAGATCCTGCTTCAGGAATTTACACTGAAGAACAGATGTGCTAGTGGAGCACACATGCACTCTGCTACAGCACAGAAGTAATACCTGAGGTCTTGGATAGAATCATAGAATGACAGAATAGCCTAGGTAGGAAGGAACCTCAGAAGATCATCTGATCCAACCTTTCATGGGAAAGGGAGCCTAGATGAGATTTTCTAGCACCCTGCCTAACTGCATCTAGAAAACCTCCATTGATGGGGATTCTACCACATCCCTGGTGAGACTATTCCAGTCAACGATTGTTCTCACTGTAAAAAATGTCTTTCTTCTGGATGTTGAACATGATTATGAAATGCAAAGACTGCATGGATGGAACAAATGGGAAACCCTATAGAAACAGAAACAGACCCAGTCCCCTACACAGTAAGGGTCAGACAACAAAAAAGCTCTCCAGACTCTCTGGAGTCCTGTGTAACTGATAACTTTTAGCTTCCTTCACATTTTGAGCCTTGTGCCCTGTCATTCATTGTCCTAGAATTTCCACTTTTTGCAGCTTCTTTCCTGTTTTTTTTTCTATATTTGTCCCAGAATAAGCGGGCATGGCCTCTTGCAGCTGTGTGACTCCCCGAAAGCAAGCAGGCTCCCTGGCAGAACTCAGAGTTCAGACACAAGTATGCTCAAGGCAACATAGCTCCAGCAATTCATAACAGGATGGTGGAGTAAGCAGCCATCTGCTCTACAGAAGGCTAAAATTGTATCAGAGGCGCAACTCATCTTCCTTGAGAAAACTGGTATGTGCCTTTATGTGCTGCCAGGGCCCGGTCTTTTTTCAGAGAGACTCACTTGTTAAGCATGAATGTATGTGAAGGCACATTTTTTGGCTGTTATAAAACAGGTCTTGCTTTTTTTAAATGCTCCTTGCAACAAGCAGGGAATTTGAAAATGACTAAATATCACCACAAAACTCCCTTTTACAGTTCTACTCCAAATCAAGCAAAAGACCAAAAGAGAACAAAATTCTTCATAAAAAGGCCACAGAAAAAATATTTTTGAGCTAGATCTGCCTGACTGATGCCTTCTACAACCCTGGTAAAACACAGAAACCTTTGTTCAGCTATAAATTTGCAAAACATCTCAAGACAAAATACCAGCTCCTTTCTGAATTTCACTGGAAAATGGTTAGACTATGTTTGTAAACATTGTACCAGAAGAAATAAACATGTGATTCTAATTCCCTTTTCTACAAAATATTCATGCTGGATTTGCAGTAAGCATGGGTTACCTTCCAGGAATCCCTTGCTGCCTCCTCATTTTCTCCTGTAGGTTTTCTAGTGAAAATGAATACACAGAAATGATCAGTTTATTGTTAATGCAAGGAAGGATTTCAAACAGAAAATTCATAAAACATTATGCATTGCCTTATACATTATGTAAGAGTTTTGGTGCTTGCTTGGCTGTTCTGAAAACTGATGCCATAGTTGAGAGCTCTAAATGGCAAATCATTTTAATATTCAATGTGTTAAAATAAATTCCACTCACTATTTGACTTAGGTCGGCTCCCTGGCCTTCCACATTTATTTCCATTTTACCTGCCCAGAAGATCCTCACATCTTTGCCATTTTCTTGCTCTTGTTAAGGGCTCGCTGTTAATTACAATTTCTGAAATAATGCTTTCTAGGAGAGATGCTTGCTATGCTCTTTGTCTAGTCATGACATGTCCTGCGCTGTGGTTTCTTACCCTTTCAGCTCTTAGTGGGATTGACCTGTAAAATCCTGCAGCTACATGGCACATTGTAAGAGCTTATATGGTGAGTAAAACTTACCTAAAGAGTAAGTTTAGTCATAAAAGGAGATGAAACTAATAACCTCATTACACTACCATCACTCATTCCCAAGAAAGACAAGGGGTACCAGGATACTTTAGTGTTTTGCACTAAATTGTTTGGCCATTAAATGAGGTTAGCATTTTGGACATGGCTGCTGCAAGGAATTAAAAGTCTGCAGTTAACTGATCTAGAATTTCTTCGGTAAAACTTCACCATTGTACTCACTGGTATGAAGTAAAAGAGAAGACAGATTTCAATGCATAAAAGCTTCTAACACAGAAATTGCAATTCCACAGAATTCTTTATCTTCAGCTCCAGCATAATCAGTACATACTATGATGCAACAGACAGATACTGTACCTATCACAGGGAGCTGGTTGTAGGTGCTCAAAATACAACAACCCATTGGAATTCATGCTCAGAACAGTCTCACCCTTGGACTGTAGCTCAACCTGGAAGGGATTTGCTGTGACTTGAAGTTTGTAGTCCTCACTAACACTTGACAGCACCAAAATACCTTCCTCCTTCTGGGATATGAAGAGTCTGGGAAATGAAAAGCAACAACAGCTTTATATGAACAAGCAGCACATGAAATCCACCGTAACTAAACAATGATTTGAAACAAAAGATGGGCTGAGAGTATCCACATACATTATAAAAACCTCAAGTCTAACGTTGAGGCAAAGAACACCAGAAATACATGCTGTGTGCAGGGCTCACTGCACAGTGCAACAGGTGGCTGCAGAACTGCTATGAAAACTACCCAGAGTTTGCATTCCTTTCATATTAACAGGTAATTAATGTCTTAGGTAAAAATGATGCATCATAACAAGCATGCTTTTTTCTGATTGGGTCAAATAGCCTCAAGTTTCTTATGTATATGACAAAACTTTCTCCTATGTATTTAACAAGAATTTTTGAAAGTAAATTAGCCACACGCATTGTTATTTTCTCTTCCTGTTAACAACTCTGTATTGTAGAGAAAACTGTAGTGTAGCACAAATGAGGGAGAAGGGAAAACATTCTTGCAAATGAAGCTATGCAAGTTACTAAGGTGTTAAATCACCTTCCCATCACTTACCTCTGGGTGGTAGGTTCCTTTATAAGAACATCAGGAACTTTGTATCTTGCTCTGAGAGGATTTACCTCATCAATTTTAAGTCTGAAAATATTGCCTTCTATTTCATAAATTTCTACTTGTAGAAGAACCTGGGAGCAAACAGATGAACTGGCCGTGATAAAAAATAGCAACCGAGTTTTCAACTCAACATCACCAAACACTTACTGTCTGGAAGAAAAATGCCTGCTTTCTGATTTGATGTTTTTTAGCATTGTTCAGCTACAATCATCACGCATATGAACTTACACCAGCTAACTCTACTTCTCCCCTTTGAAGAAGCAACTCTTTTTGAATGGACTCCTTATCTTCAAGCCTCTCATGTCTAGCACTTTGCAGCTTTCCCCAAAAGCAGTATGGAAAACAGGGGTAGTGTACACCAATCCCAAAGTTTAGACAAATTCATTACTGTGCTATAAATGTAAGAGTGTGACACTATTGAGAAGTGGGCTTTTTGCAAAAATGTCAGTGCTCTGTGTTCACTAGTATCCACAGTGGTGCTGACACTGATGAACTGTGTCAGAAAGACACCTAAAGAAAATGTGTAACACTGCCTTACCCACTGTAACTTGCTATTTTAAAGTTCAGGGAACTGGGAAGTCACTCTGTTCTAGCTCATACAACATGACTCATTTTGCTTCTGTAGAGGACCCCTAAAGCACAAGTCTGATTTTTTTTTTTGTGTGTGTCTTCCTTCTTTTAATCTCTCTTTCCATGAGACACAAAACTGGCTGCAGAATTTTGGCCCAGTATCTTTTACCTCTATGTGAAAGCCAATCAGCCCTGCTCTCTTCAAAGACGTAGAAGAATGAAAGAGCCATAATACCAGAGGGAGAGTAGTCAAGAGAGAAAAAATTAATTTGGAGCTCCAGATTCTGCTTCCTAGGAAATACATTATGCTGTCTTTGTATAAACCCCTGAACAGTCTAGGAAGCTACAGAGCCTTCAGTCTTTTACCTACCTTAAAATCTAGACAAAACATAGGCTCCCTTTTCTGCGCTGACTGCAAAGAAGGTCAGGATTAACCAGAGAGGCAGAAAATACATTTTTGCAGAGTATCTACATAGTGTGATGCTTACGAGCATGGAAGGGAGCTGTAGTTCCAAAACTCTCATCATCTGAGGATGGGTTAAGTTGCCTGTTGCCTAACTGAATGTGCTAGCTGCCAAGCTGTTAAAGAAACCTCTTCCTGGCTGTCATCTTAAATGCAAAGACGACTTCTTTTTCCCAAAAAACTGCCTTTGAGCAAACACAGGAATACAAAAGACACGGTTAGGAGGTGCTGGAACATAGGTCTTCTTATTCCATTATAGAAAAAGAATTTATTATTTTGGAATAGTGGAGAAAACTCTGAATTTAAAAAAAAAACAAACAGATACAAAGAGTTCTAATCATAGATTTGTTAAAGATTTTTTTTTTTAAGTTCCTTAGAATACCTGTTTTTGCACAGTCTCAAGCTGCTAATAAATACTGACCACTAAGAACATCTTTAGGCTGATTCTTCGCATATCTCAAATATCTGTCACTGAAGAATCTCAAAACCTGCAAATACTATCAGACTTATTGATAATATTCGCTGCTCTTTCTGTACGTGCACTCTTATGATAGGTGGGATCTCACCTTATTCTCCTCATGAATAATATGGAATTTGACATTCTCATCACTTAACGTGACTGAATCCAACAATGCTCGATACAAGGATTTTCCAGGATGTAGACGTTTCTGACGCCTGTCAAGACAGAAAATTATTTTTGGTCTCCCTAACTGTTGTGGCTTATATCATACAGAGGAACATAATAGCATTAGAAATGTTTACTTAATAATTTTGTCTTGAACTTTTTCAAATACAATTATTACCAGTGCTTCAAGTCAAGGGGAAAAAAAGGAATATAGTTCTGAGAACAAATACATGTTTATGAATGAGATGTTAGAGGGGTTTGGCCACCCATCACCACTCTATAATTTTTTTTTTTTAAATAGTAATTGTCTTAATCCAAGTGTCCAACTAAATTCTCGGCTGTCCAGTTACATTTTTCTTCTCCCCATGACCCCAGAAATTTCAGCGGAATAATCCAGTTTTAATTTTCTGTCATATACTCCTGCTCGGTCTGCAACCCCCTGGTGAACAGCTTCTACAGTTTGTGGTGATGAAGCAATACATACTGTGGAAACTGTTTTTCAACAAGCTTTCTGACGACAGTGTTGACTACAGCTTTTGGCCCTGATGATATTTTTAGGAC
>JAVJGJ010000060.1:49511003-49537630 GCA_035590215.1 Microhierax caerulescens | reverse complement strand
GGGGGCACCCCGCGCCCCCTGGGCGGCCGGGCTGCGGCCTGCTGTCGGGAGCGCTGGGCCGCTGCAGCGCTGAACCGAGAGAGGTGTGGGCCTCTGGGAAGGTGGAGTGGTTTCCAGCGCCTCTGCTATACCCTGTGTGTTTGAAGTTGTGTGGAGAAAAGTTATTTTACCTGACGTGAAACCTGCCTCCATCAGGCCGTGGAAGGGGGGGAATGTCGGCTTTCTGTGGGGCTCTTGAGCTTCAGGAACAAAATTAAAGGAGTGCGGTGAACACTCCTTTTGATTTTTAGGTCAATTTTGTTGGGGTTTTTTGTTGGATAGTCCAGACTTTCTTATCAGGAAGCAAATCCGTATTTCAACAGATGTCAATGAAGTTGATTCAGTTTTGCGGAACAAAAAGCCCCAAGCCTCTCAAGCTGTCTTTAAGAATAGGTTGAAGGGGTAGTGAAGCATGACTGGAAAGTCCAGTGAGGCTGGCTTCTGATTTGGCATTTGCTTTCATTGCTGTATTGAATTAAAACTCACAGTGGAAGGTGACGTGTACTTAAGCTAGGTGACGTTAGGCCCACTAATACCTCCTCCTTTTTTTGTGTCTTTGCAGGGGAAGAAGTTTAACTTCGGGAAAATTCTCTTCAGCAACACCACCATTTTCCTGAGGTGTAAGTGGTTACAACCTGTTTTCTCTGCTGTTTGACACACCGCCACCCCTTTAACATTTGGGAGTCAACACACTGTGAAGTGTTTTAACTGCGCTGGTTGCAATGACGGTTAACGCAGCACTGAATAAAAGCCATAGCTCTGATGTGGCTGGGTCTGTTAGCAGCCTTGAAACTTCCCAGTTGTGATCTGTTTAGGCTGTAGCAGAAATGAGTGGTTCTGTTCAGGCCCTCTGTGGAGAGGGTGAGATGGGCAATGGCAGCACCACTTCCTTTCAGATAGCAGGTAATCAGGCATGGGATGTTCTGAAATGTACTGTGAGGTGTGCTTTCCCTATTTAAGGTATGCTAAATTCCTCTAGCTGGGAGATCTGGTGCTGACTGGGATAGGGGCTATTTCTGTTGCAGAATGATTGATGCCAGTGTGCAGGAGACTGTGCTTTTTGAGCACCCTTTTTAGCTGGGTGCTTCGGGGAGTAGTAAGGGAATGACATTGCACACTATGGCAGAGCTCTCCTGAGAGCTGTTTTCTCCTCCTGATCACAGTGTGTGTGCCAGAGAGCAACATGTTTGCAGCCTTCCCAATTGTTCTTTCTGTTTATTGCTCTTCGCTGGTCTGGCTAGGGCTATGGATTATGTAGGTTACTGCTCAAAGGAGAGTTTCTGTAAAATACCCTCTTAGCTGTGAACATGAGGACAGTACTTGGATGGCGACAAGATGATGTAGATGACATGTGGAAGTGACTAGCTGAATTAGAAAAGCTTGAAATCTTTCCCATGCACTCTGAGCACTTTTAAGGTGGTGTTTGCACCAGTTCTTAACTGGGGCAGTAGGGAAGAGGCTGTTTGATTTCCAGCTGCTAACCAGGTGGTTATACAGGTATGGTGCCTGTGAATGCCCTTTGTGCAGTTGTGTCAAGCGAGGATAAAAGTCACTGTAGAGACAGTTAGTGGGATCTGTACCTCTGTCACTTCAAGACTTGGTTGCTACAGAGATTGTGCTCTTTTTAACAGAAAATTAAGGTGGTGTGAGGGTTAGCTGATGCTTCTTGATGAAATTGCGTGTTGCTGCACTCCATTACTTTTAGTACTTACCAATTTTAAGGTTTAATTTCAGATACCTGCCCTTCTTGAGACAGTGTTTCAAAGGGATTTTGTTAAAGTTCCTCCATTAATCCCACATGAATCTGAAATAGGAGACTAGTATTGAAGTGATTATTAGTGAAGGTCCATTATGTCAGGGTTAGGGTTTTCCCACTTGTCCGGTGTAGCTCAAATGCTGAGTTTCATGTCTTGCAGCAAGACAATTGCAAGTGTGCAGCTGCAGAATCAAAATGTAGAAATCTCATGCTTGGGGAAAGCTGGGACAGGAGTTGAAAGGGCATTTGTAGCTTTGGTAGGTGTTAGTCTGTGTTATCTAAAGTTGAATAGAAGCAGAGTGCTTGTAACGTGGCATCTAAGATGTGGGTCCCCTCAGTGAAGTATGTGGTAAGTCTAATCATGAGGTGTACAGCTGAAACACTTAAAAGAAAGAAGGAACTAAGGCACAGAGAAAATAAAATGTTTGTTACAAGACAGGTTTGTGGCAGATCTGGCAGTAAGTATTCAGTCCCCTGGCTCCTGTTGTGGATTCCAACTACACTGGGTTGTCAGCCTTTAAACAGTCATTAAGCCTTAAAATTCTTAAAGACACCTGTTTTACATACCAGTGTGATTAAAAGATTTACATTAATTTAGTTAATCACTGCAAGAGGAAGGAACAAAGGCTAGGAACTTAATTTCAGTTTCTCAGGCTGGATGATACTTAAGCTGCACCTGATACTGGGAAGCTTCAGCTTTACATATTGCTTCCATGCTGCTGTGGAAACCAGCCTCTCTGCTGTCTGTTGCCTCTTCCATCTGTGCTGTGATGTTTGTGTGGACAATATGACCCTTCTTGCCAAACATGACTGCTTATGGGTTGTTCTTGGTGTTTTTGGTGAGCACCTGCATCTCCTCCTCCACCACCTCCTCCTCTTTCCCCATCTTGGGGTTTTGGGTTTTGTGTGTGGTGTATTGGTGTCTGATGCTTTCTGCTTCTGGCTGGAAAGACTGCCACTAGTGTTTAGTATTGTCAATAATGATTTTATTTCTATCTTCTACTTTTCTTAAGTGCTATTCTAGTATGCATCAGGTTTCCTGTCTAGAATCATGGTAGAAATCCTGCTCTCTGTAAATGAGTATAAAGACTGCATTTGAGTGGAATGTTGCTGGTTTTGTTTGAACGCTAAGGGACTTGGATTTCCATGTTGCTGAATCCAGTAAATGCCATGGATGCCTTTTATGTCTTTTAGGGTACTTCCTTTTCAAGGTCTGTAATCTTGATGTTTGCAGATAGTGGTGGACTGTTCTAGTCGTGACCTGTTTTGCCTTTAGGTGGTGTAACTGCTGAATGTAGAAGTTTCAATAATCTTTATTATTTTTAATAGGTAAAAAGGTATTTAAAAGTTATCTTTTAATCCCTCCTATTTTTTCATAGCACTTTTTTGAGATGTTCCTCATTTGATCAGTCTATCAAAGAGTCTTTGTCTTCTATGAACTTGCCATGTACCCATGTCACTGCAGTGCTTGTGTTGACCATTAGTTTCTTTGTTGTGCCCTCTGCAACATCTAGGGCTATGTGGAGAATGTGTGCCTTGTTATCATGCTTACCAGAAGGTGTCATAAGGAAACTCACATTTTTACAGTGATTGTATTCCATTCTTTTTTCTTTTTTTTTTTTCTTTTTTCTTTCCAATCTTTGGTATTAGAGACTCAGTTGTTGAGGTTTTAGGTCTATGTATATTTTTGCTTTATTAGTCATGTGGTTTAAAGTGGGATTAGTCAGTTAAGATTCTATGGCAGGGTCTTTCTTTTCCAGCTGCAGTTTTTACCTACAGTGGTCAATAAGGAAACATTTCATTAAAAGCTTTGTACATGTAACAAGTGTGTGGATGTCTAGTCTAAGGTTGAGTGTTGCCTGTAAAGGTGTGAGGACTTCTCAGCTACTAGAAACAAGCTGTCAACTTGAAAGAGTTTTGCCATCTGTTCCCTGGCAAAACCCAAACATAATCATCTGAATGGCTCTTCCAGAACTGTTAAGGGTGAAGCTTACCTCCTTAAATTCTCTTGATCAGGCTTTAGTTTCAGGATGAGATGTGAAACACAAAAATCAGACAGTCTGTCCTGGGGTGGGCGGGCAAAGAGGGAGAGGGAAGTCTTGCGGTTCACTTTTCATGCATGTTGTTCCCAAATAAATCAAAGTGGAAAGTTCTCATTGCTGTTTTAGGTAGGATTGTGGCTTTGACAGAGTGAGCTAACGTATGGATGGCTTGTTTGTCTTGTTGGGAGTGTGTGGGGGTAGATGTTGACTTGCAAAATCTTACCTTTTTTATTTTCTTGTTGATGGTGTTGATATGTTTAAATTATCTGTGCAATGGTCCTTAGCATTAATATGTTCCTAGCTCTCTCGACCTGTTATGTGTCCCATGTATCTTGGAAAGGGAAGTCCTTTTGTGTATTTTAATCGCTGGGAGTCACTGCTGTTCTCCTTTTGTTTGGTATTTGTGGTTGCTGAAATAGCCCCGATTGTCTTGAGAACAAGAAGTTCAACAATTTAATAGAAATGTGTAATGTTCCACATGCTTCTTCCTTTCACTGAACTGTAATGGATTACTTGAGGAAAATGTTTTTCTATTGCTTTGCTTTCAGTTTTGTGTTTAAAATTTAATTATGGGAGTTTGGCACAGAATGGGAGGAAAAGCATGGCAGGTAGAGGGTGTCTTACCTGTTCTTATCTGTTTTTTCAGTTGAAGGAGATGAAAAAGCTTGTGATCCCTCACAAAGTTACAATGTTACGTGGTACTTAAGATATTCTGACTGCTACAATGAAGTCTTCAACTTTGGGGTAAGAATTGTGTGGGAGATGATGGGTTATGATTTTTAGGGGTAAGCATATCTGGGGCTGAGTAGATTGGAAATGTCTCACTTGCATCCTCATAGTTCTTTGGGCCTAAAAGACACTTGTGCATTGGTAGATAACAAATTTCTGGATCACTGGGAATGGAAAGGAATTGATCCACAGCTTGCTGGAATTACTGACTTTTCTGGGTTTTGGGTAAGATGGTAGAGTTTGTCAGAATTCTTCTAAACCCAGAAGCTTAAGTAAGTGCATCGATTCTGAACTGAAGTGTGTGAGTTTGAGGTAGATGAAAATATTTACAGCAATGCTTAATGACAGCAAATAAAAAAAATTGAGTATTTTCATGTTTAGTCTAAATTCTGTTCTTTATGGATGCACATTGCAAGTATTGTTAGACAAAATCTAGTGTCTCTGTGAAATGCAGTAGAACTCAACTGTGGTTCATACTGTAACACCTTCTCCATGTTTACTTAAAATATTAATTATGAGAGTTGTAACTACTAACCTAACACATTACTGAGGTTTTTAGTTTGTTAATATAATGTAGAGTTTGTTGGTGTAGACTGAGCTTTATGATGGCTGCTGCACCTCCATTGCAGAAATACTGGGATTTCTTCTTTTTTTAAAAATTGGGTACTAATTTTTACTCAAAACCTCTGTGTGTGTGTGTGTTGGGCCCCCTTTTTTGGCCCTTGTTTTTACAGTCTTGTGTGGTCTTGATGGCCTTCATGCTATTAAATTCTGTTCAAGGCTGTGTGCAAGGGGAAGGTGTGGTGCTCTCCAGGTCTTGCAGCTGCCTACTGAGATAAACCAGTTGATATATTGGATGCTAATCTGAGTTCTGTTCTACGTTTGGCAGGATGAACAGGCAGAGTACTACTTTGGGGCTACGTTTGAAGAGCATCCTGGTTGGTCAGGATACTATGCCACGGCTTCTTTCTTTCCAAATTGCTCTGAGCTCTTCAGACCTCAGGTATGGGTAGAAAGTTCTGTTTGCTCTGTTCTCTCATCCATTATACAGAGAAGGTGGTAGTTCCTGTTATGTGTATTAGCATCCTATGTAAGTATCGCTGTAGATAAGGAGGTGCTTGTTATTATCTGTTTGACAACCAAACTGCAATGATCCTTTTTTAATTTTGCTTTACTTCTGGCTTGCTATTCAACATATGGCCCACCATGGGGGAAAAAAGTCCCAAACCACAGTAAAGTTCAGTGCTTTTTGTTTGTGGTTCTGTGTTCTGAATTTGTTTCACTTGCACAAGGCTGCTGCTAGTTAAGTAGTAGTATGAATCTCTGGCAGCAGAGTGAAGCTCCCACTAAATTTGGTTTGATAAAGGAGTTGTATTTTTTGCTCAGATAATGTTCATTTACAGTAATGGAAATGACAGTATGTTTAAAATGGGTTACTTAAACACTGATAGCAGGTTAGAAATGAAAAATAAGTAGTGTTAAAACATGTTTGAAACAAATCAAATGGAGAAGACAATGCAAAATGTCACAGGGAAGTAATGTGCAAACATAGGCTCTGTACCAGCTGTGTATCCTCAGCCAATGTTGTGTGGTCATGCTAATGACTATCAGTATTGCTATCTTTAATTGTGTACTTAAGAATTTGAGGTAAATTATGCAGTGTTGTGTCTCTGTTATAGGATTTTTCTTTGCTGTTTTTTTTGTTATGAAAAAAGATGTGCCTAAAGGTGACTTAAAAAAGGTTTTTAATAATGTTTGCATGCCTCTAATTCCTTTGATATGCAGATGGATTGAAAGGTGCTTTTTTTAAAAAAATCTATGTGCTGCTTGCTTTTTATGTTTAATAATTGAGAAGTGTCAGTTCTGCTTGTTTTTATAGAAGAGATTTTGTGGATTTAGATGTGTAATGTGAACTTGGGCATCTTAACTGCCTGTTCAAGTTGGTGAAATGGATTTTAAAAGTCTTTAAGTGACTTTTCCTCCAGTTCCTTTGAAAAGTCTGTTGAAATTTTAACAAAAGGTATTTCTCTCATACTAATTTCTGAAGTTTCACAGAAATTTCTCCTTTTGATTGTTCAGCTTATTTCTTGTGGTATAGCAGTTTCACTAGATTTCAAGTCACCATAGTTTGAGTGTTTGCAAAATCTGGATCTCTAATAGGGGGACTATTACTACATCTAGGGACTTCTTTTGCACAGACTAAAGCAGAAGGCTCCAAATTGTGTATCTGTCTGTGTAGACTTCATCTAGTAATGGAGATACCAAACAGATTAATATTTGAAAAATAAAATTAGCTTAAATACTGTCAGGTCTGTGAGTCTAGTTCTAAAAATAGACACCTGTTGTCTGAGGGGAGGAAAGTAACTCTGAAATGACACAATATTACTTTAAGTATTCAAGACTCCATCTGCAAATTGACAGTTGTTTGATTTAGAAAAAATGAAAGTTCTCTAATACAGCTGTTTCGAGACTCCTTCCTTTGTAAGCAAGTTTACTGGAAGCTGTTCTGGCAATGTCGTGTTAATACTAAGTGCCTATAAATACTGTACATTTCTTATCTTGCAGATTTTCTATAAAGAATTTGTTCATCCAGAGCCTCTCTCACCTGAGAAACAAGAGGTGATTTTGCCCCCCACCCCTGCTTCTAATGAGTGAGTGTGGGCATGGACAAGATAGTTTTGGCGTATTGATTTATCCATTTTTCTGTTTTTCTTCAAGAGCTTAAAAGATAAGAAGGAGAGTGGAGGAAATCACACAATGGTGGCAGATAAAACTGTATGTATATTGAGTTTAAGCATGACTTGGAATCCAGCATTCTTAATTTGTTTGTTTCTGGTTTATTTGTTTTTTTTCTAATTTATATTTCCTTGTATAAGAAATTATTGGTAGCATTTACAGGGAAGATGAAATTATCTGGTTTTTTTTGACACCTGGATTGTTTATATCTTGAAACTAGGTAGCAATGTGTGAAAGAACAGAGCAACTGCTGCTTCTATATGTGAAATATAATACTCATACCATTCAAACTAATGGTATAAATGTTTAAAAAAAAATTAATAGTAATTTTAAGTGTGATCTGTTTAAAATGGTGACTAATACTTAGAGGTTACGTTTGATTTAATCTTCAGCTGGTCAGTCTTTTAAAACATTGTACCTAACAAGTTGAGCAACTAATTTTCAAACTTGTGTGTAGTTTTATTGTATACGATGTTCAAGCCTTAATCAGGAATGATTGTCAAAATAACTTCAAATTGATTGTCCTGGATGCCAGCAAAGAAAGTGTATTTAATTTCCTGTGTACTTACAGGGCCATTTACCTTAAAGCTAAAACATAAATAGCTGTGTGTGCAGTTGTGAAATAAGGAATCAGTGCAGCAGGAGATGGAGATCATAGAAAGGCAAAATTGGTGTATAAAAAAAATACCCATTTTCTTTTAAGTTTACTGTGGCTTTTAACTAAGTCTTTTAATTTCAGTCAATATCAGCATAAACTTTTTTTTTTATACTTAAAATTCTGTTGACTTTAGGTCTTGTAATCAGGAGGTTTCTTAAATGCATGCTTTTAATACTGAAGTTCTCTTGGAGAGGCCATTATAGAAAATATCTTTGTGGTAGTTCTGCAGTAGTCATGTGAGTGGCATACATGTGGATAGTCCTAATTTTAACCTTAAAGCTCTTGGTAAATAGTGCTGTTTCTGAGATGGCTAGAACTTCCTCAGTTGTGTAATTAACAGTTTTGTATGCTGAAACTCAAGTCTCTGATTTGTTCTGTGGTGCATATGTTTATCTGGGCAAGCTTCCTCTGTTTGTTGGCATGGTTTGAGTCTTGTAGGTACGAGAGCTGTCGCAGGGGCAGTAGTAGTTTTCAGGGGAAACAACTACTATAGAAATTTTTTATTTCCCAACTACTTCTTGTATCTTACACTGTAAGATACATCCTTCACCAGGGAACTGAGTTATATGCAGCTGTACTGTTGCCAAACAATTGATTTCAGGAGCAATGAAGTATGTGTGGTGATCCTTGTGTTTCTAGACTGAAAGCAAGGAACAGGATGCTGTGCTGAATTCTTTGTAGCTTTGAGATGGCTGCTCTTTGAGATTTTTTGTAGCTGCCTTTGAGATGGCTCTTCAATATTAAATTTGCAAATAAGCCCTGATTACCTCCCAGGTCTTTGAGGATTTATGTGGATTCAAACAACTAAATTTTAAATATTATGTCTAATAAATAGATTTAAAATTTACATATCAAATATTTGTTAACAAGTTTTAGGCTTGGGAAGAGATGAACTTTATTTTTGCATGGAAGATATCACCCTTGTATGGTAAGTCTAATTCTGTCATCTTTGTGTCATCTTGACTATGCACTGTCTACATGTAGACATTTTATTTTCAGGCAATGAATGCTGTTATCAAAACTTGGCGAGATGGGCCATACATATTTATTGTGCAAATTGGAATTACAGCTGCAAAGGATTCTACTACCAGAGTTAAAAGAATGGAGAAAACAACACCTTCCTCATATCAAAATAAGCCCTTTACAAGTAAGATAGCTGTTTATACATTAGGCTAAAAATATAGTGCCTTTTTTAGGTATACCAGTCTGAGTGTATTCTGAGGTGCTTTTAATATGTTAATTAATATTTTAATACTGTATGTTTGATAAGACACTATTTTTCACTTCAAACACATGTAAGTATTGTGTACTACAATACTTACCATAAGAAAATAAGTGATTGTTAGTGTCTGGAAGATCCTACGGCTGTTGGTCTGTCAGATTAATGATGGAAGTAAAGAAGAATCCCAAGCAGTTTGATTTTGAGGCTTAGTAGTGTGTTTCAGAAATTTGCAGACCAACATGGTGATTCCTATTAATAGGCTCAAATCATGTAGAATACAAAGATCATAATTGTCACCTTGAAATTATAGTATATCTAACTGTGCATTGATAACCTATCCAAGCGTTAGAGAAGTTTGAAAATCCCCTTTAAATAAAGTGAGCTTATGTGTGTCCCTGAACTTCACTGTTACACATGAATCTCCAGCACAAGTTACTTTTAAGTTACTTGGTAATAGTGTGTAATTTTAATTGCATGCTTTTAGCTGAGTGTGTTAGGAGTCTTGTCTGTCTTTGATTAAAGTGCAAGTTAGATTTAACAGCTATGTGAAGATTTGGAATTTCATTAGACTTGAGTAAAAATCAGTTAAGTACTTTATCCTGGCTTCCTCCTTTTGGTTCTTGTTCAATTTGGTTATTGGATTGTCTTTTGACAGTGACAGTAGAATTGAAGGGCCCGTATGAGTACCTCTCTCTTGCAGACTATCCTCTGATGATTGTAAGTAAAACAGCTTTTCTTTGTCTTCTAAATTTATCAGTTGATTGGAATCTCAAATAAATACTCTTCTTCCATGCTTCAGGAAACAGAAGGGGGGTGTCTCAGAAAAAATAATTTAGCAGAGGGTGTTTTTTGGTCTGTGTGATGGTTGGTGGGGGCATTTTTGTGCTAAATAAAGGGTAGGGAAAACAGACAGATTTTAGATGTTTGCATATGCCACTAATGTCCTTTTCTGGATTGTTTGACTTGGTGCCTGTAGTTACCAGTATCATTAGCTCTAAACTGACTAGTTTTACTGATGCTGTTTTTCTCCTTGGTTCATATCTTGGAAAATGTGCTAATCTATGCATTTGATTATAGCTATCCTTTCATTTGTTGCTGCTTTCTTTGTTCTTTTACAGCTTAATCTTCCTTCCTCCACCAGCTCCCTTGCAGCCTGTGAGGAGGTCCTTAATACTGCCTAACAGTGAAAGTGTAATTGAACTACAAAGAGCTAATCCCCTTTTTATTCAAAGGAGTTGTTGATTTCATTGCTCATTCCTTCTGTTGAGGGAAAATAAATTCAATATTTATGTGGTGTAAACCGACTTTAGCTGGGGATTGATAACAAGTAAGGTTTCTAGGTTGACTATATTGGCAAGAGTGGCCTGTAAATAGGAGAGCCTGAGGGCATTTCTGAAACATAGGTTTTACTTCCTGCAGAAGTAAAAAGCCTCCAGCAGCTCTGTTCACATACAATCCACTAGTATGAATATTCCCATGTGGCAGGTCCAGAAAAAGATCCCTGTTTAAATGTTTCTGTAATGGAGCATCTAAATGTGAGCCACATGTCTGGGTGTCTACCATTTGAACTGCATGGCTTAGTCAGATGTGAACATCTGTAAGTATTAGTAAGATAATGAAGGTGTTAGTTTGTGAAAGATTCAACAGATTTTGCAGCTGACTTCAACGCTTGCTTGGTTTATAAAAAAGATAATCTACCGCTGCAAGAGGAGACTGCTTGATTATTACTGTCCTGTACTTTGGCTAAGTAATTCCTGCTATTCATTTAATGTCTTAGATTCTCCTTCTTATCCCTCTTCTTAACCTAGTGTCCTTTTTGAAAACTTAACTTGCTCTGGTATGGTGCTGTTAATTAGAAAATTCACCACGCAGCATTGTCAAGCTTATTGTTTGCTGTAGGAGACGTACCCTGAAAGTTCTTCTGAAGCAAGTGACATTAGATGGGGGGAAAAAAAATTAAAAATAACAAAATTATGCTATTTAAATGAATATCTAGGTTTCTTTTTCAGTTCCACATTTAGCTGACCTAAAGCTTGGTCAAAAACTGAATTTGCTGGAAATTAACTTCCGAGAGAAATCATCAAATTATATGAACTGAGGGATTAAAACCATCAGTTGCTTATCTTGGTTCTGTGGAATGGTGTGTAAAGGTGACTTGTAAATTTATTTGGAGAGTACTGTAAATGTACAATTAAGTAATAGAAGAATATGTGAGAAGGAACAGGGTGTCTAGTACTCAGTGATTTGCTTGAGCTCTTATCTGAGTTTTTGAAAGGTAGTAGCACTTGATATCTTCCTTAGAAAAATTGCCTGTGAAATAAATTGGCAGACCACTTGAGAGAAATTGTTCAGAAATTCAGTTACTGTGATTCCTTTTACTGGCAGTGGGAAATTATGCTGTCACTGTGAAAGAATCCAGAGAAGACAAATGAAGCAATGCTTGTTTCTAGTCACTTTTGTATATAAGACTTCAAAAGTTGCTATGTTCAAGGAGAAAACAGATCTGTCTTACAGTTATGGAATGGAAACAAGGATATGATTTTTCTGGGTCTAAGGTTTGTATTTCTTGCTTCTTTTTGTGTAATAGTTTTTCATGGTGATGTGCATTGTGTACGTATTCTTCGGGGTTCTGTGGCTCGCATGGTCAGCGTGTTACTGGCGGGATCTCCTGAGGATCCAGTTCTGGATTGGTGCTGTTATCTTCCTGGGAATGCTCGAGAAAGCAGTTTTCTATGCAGAGTTCCAAAATATCCGCTACACAGGGGAATCTGGTAGGTAGCAATTGCAGCTTGCAGTTTAATTGATGGGGCATAGCACTAATGGCTTATGCTAAACTGGGCTGACACATATGTTAAGTATATGATTACTTGGGGATTGTTTCAGGACAGAATAGGGAACTAGAGTTTCTGCATTTTTTTAATATGTTGTAAATATGGTGATCTATGTTCTTCTAAGGCTAAAATGCTGTTGCCTTCTCTGACTCCTGAGTGTAGTGTCTTGGGGATGTAAAATGCTAGATTCTGGAAAGTATTCACTGTAGTGCTAGTTTGAAGTTTAAAAAAGGACTTCTTAAGTGTAGATTTAATTTCTGACATTTGCTGTTGGCCTTGGAAAGAGACTTTGAAACTCTTTTTTCAACATGACAGCATTGCAGATGACTTGATACTCAGCCCATAGCCTGATAATCCATCTTAAGTGATTCTCTCCACATAAAGCTTTAGGACTTTGGCTTTGAGTTTTTAGGATGGATACATATAAATCAAACTCTGCAAGTAAAACTTCATTATGACTTTGTTAATCGGCCACACCCGTGGCATAGAAGGTTTTGTTGGTTGACTTCTTTGGAAGATCATCCAGGCTGATCTTACAGATAAATGTTTTATGGATAGTTTACTCTTTACTTTCTAAGGATGTGAAATTTTTCTGTACCTCTTTTTATGCTATGTGACCTATCTTTTCTGAAAGCTTACTCCACATATAGGTAATAAAAAGATTATACTGTTTAATAGTCTACTTTCTGGAAAAAAAATGGTCTGCTCTCATGCTACAATTGCATGCAGTAGCTAATAAAGCAGAAATTGTATTTTAATAACCTAGCTTCCTCCTCTTTGTTTTTGGTAGTTCAAGGAGCAGTAATACTGGCAGAACTGCTTTCTGCTGTGAAGCGCTCATTAGCTCGAACTCTGGTCATCATAGTCAGCCTGGGATATGGGATAGTCAAGTGAGTAATTCTGTAACAGATTTGTTGTGTTCTATTAACAGGCTTTTCACTGTTTGTTTTTAATAACCCATCCCCTTCCGTGTACCACTGTTGGGTAGGTTTCTGAGTCACTGTTGAAACACCGCAAGGACTGGAATGGGAGCTTTATATGCCTTCCTTCTGGGCAAGGAGGAGCTTCTAGAAATGGGGGAATTATTGATAAGGGAAGGGATCTGCTTTAGGAGGCTTATGCTGCCAAGATTGCTGCTGATCTGTCTGTCCCCACCTGTATTCATTGGTAAAAGAACATGCTGTGTGGTAGTAGAAGCTTCCAGCAGGTGTGGGTGTGCTGGGGGAACTGATGAAGCAGAGGTGGGCTGAGACTTCTTGAAATGGTTGTAAAAAGCTAAACAGGTTAACTAGGAAACAGGACTGTTACCCATCTCTTCCTTAGTCACATGAGTTTTGAGCACCATAATAAAATTATTTCTGGATCTTGAAGTGGCTTGTCACAAGGACCTTTTTTTGATATACTTCATGCCTTATGTTAAACTCTAATTGACATGAGTTCACTCTTCCCCCTCGCCCCCCTTAATTAAATTTCACTTTGTTTTCCTACAGGCCTCGCCTTGGAGTTACTCTTCACAAAGTAGTTATGGCTGGAGCCCTTTATCTGTTATTTTCTGGCATGGAAGGTGTTCTTAGAGTCACAGGGGTCAGTAACTGCTTGAATTTTCCCCTATGTCACAGATGCTACTGGCTTTATTTACTTACATGCTAAGGGAGAATCCCAGGGCTATCCTGAAAGAAGGGAATAGAGACAGTGTGGATATGGATTATTGACAATTATTTTAAGTTTGTTGCCTTCTCTATTTATTGGGATGTAATTCTGTGTATTTTAAAATAATGCTAATAATTTTCTGATTAGTGAGGTTTCAGACACTATATTCTGCCTGGACCCTTGTGTCTAATACTTCAGATTAGGTAGGGCTAGCCGCAGACACAGATGTACAGCTTTAATCATCTGGCCACGAGTGCGCATCTCAGGAAGTAGATTGCTGCTGTTCTGTGTTTGGTATTTTGGAATAAGGTACTTAACATATATTTGGTACTTTTTCAGTTTTTCTATGACACTGTGGCTCTGATAGCAAACTTGGCCCTGTCCATGATTGATGCCTGTATTATTTTGTGGATATCCTTTCATAAACTGCTGAATGTTACAAGCTTATTCACAGATTATTATTTCTGTCTTTATCTTAAAAGGAATAAAAGGTGATTTGTTTGTTTCAATTGGGACTTAGGTAGTTCTTGATGTACACACAAAGGCAGTTCTTGCCAGTTTCAGTCAAACTCTTGGTTGCCAGTGGAGCATTCAGTTCATCCATGGATAGTGTAAAAGATTTAATTACTACAGTTCTTAAGAAGCTGATTGCTAGTTTTCTGTAAAGGAACTGGCCAGAGCACATTGTTGCAGCAATTGCCTCAGCAGAGGCTCCTTTTAACAGTGCTAGGTTTACTTCATCTGGAAGTCTACTTCTTGCCTTGCTGGTCAAGAACTGAGAACTGACAATGTGGTGTTGTCAGTTCCCCTCAGTGCATTGAGCTAACTTGTGGTTCAAACCCTCTGCTTCTGTAGTAAAGCTTAAACATTGTGGTGAAGTATTTGTGGTTTCTCATAAAACAGCCTGACCCTCTTCACTTCTTCTGTACCTTGTTTCCTTTTCAGTTTGTTCTTACTGGCTTTCTCTTTGTCTCCAGGCCCAGAATGATCTTGCCTCCTTGGCTTTTATTCCCCTGGCTTTCCTAGATACTGCCCTGTGCTGGTGGATATCCTTCGCTATTTTACTTGGTGGGGTGTGTTTTCTTTCAAATTTGGGTTTTTTTGGGAGTCATTTTGGCTGAATTTTTTTTTTTTAAGAGCAGCTTCAAGTATATTTTCTTTCTACTTCAGGTAGAGTTGTTAGAACCTCTGTAATTGAGTGTTCAGGTAAGCTTCTGCTACAGCCAGATTAAGGAAAATTAGGTAACCAGTAGACATCTGTGTTAGAGCAGCTCCCAAACATAGACTAGGTAAGTCTGTCCATTAGCAGTCTCTGATTGTTGAAGTATGAAATTAATTTGTTGTCATGTAGCACTGTAACGGTACCATAGCAGTAGCCTTTGGAGAACAGACTCAGTTGATGTTTTGGGGAGAAGGTTGCTTAGCAACATCAAACCTAAAATTACTTGTGTAAAATTTGAACTTGTCTTGAAGTAGGTGACAAAACGGGGCAGTGTTAACTTTTTGGTGTCTTGACATATTACATCTGAACTGCCATAATCTTGTGTGACTGTATCAACTGCTGTTGAATGCTGAACTCAAAGCCATTTATATAAAAATCCCTGTAAAGCATTTTTAGCGAAAGTCAATCACAAAACTATTTAAAATGTGAACAGCTTGCTGCCCAGCCATGACAGCCCCAATTCTCTCCTACCGTGATGTCTCTCCTAAGCACTTGTTCTCTTGCTATGGAAATAAATTTGTAGGCAAAAGGGAAAAAGACACTTGTATGCTCTAATTGGATTTTAACTCACTTCTAGTTCAGACTTGATTTTTCATCTATCAGAAGTACATCTGACACTTTTCTGGAGGAATGAGCCATAGTCTAAAATAGATGCTTGGATGCCATCTTAGTGTGATGAGTTCTAAGTGTAGATGATTAAATAATGTGAAAGGGATGGATCCTGCTGTTTGCTGCCTTTGCCATAGAATGAACTTTTCTTCTACTGAGTCTGGTCTACCTTTCTGAAGGGCTAAGTGTGTGGGTGGGAGAGCTGTTGACTGTAAGATCTGTGTCTTTCTAAGTCTGTGACCAGCTTGTCCCTTCAGAGGCTTTCCTTGACTCTCCTTACATATTCATCAGCTTAACTCAAACAATGAAACTGCTAAAACTTCGAAGGAATGTTGTGAAACTCTCCTTGTATCGGCACTTCACCAACACGCTCATCTTGGCAGTAGCAGGTAAGCAGGAAATAACTGAGAGCATTTGCCATTTCCATATATGGCTTGATTTGATCACTAAAGCAGATTTTTATTTTTTTTTTTTTTTAGTTTGGTGGCCTTTCTGTAAATGCAATCAAAGTACTTGGGATTTATAACACTTAACCCGTTTCTAATAGTGGGTGTATGCCAAAAGTTACATCAGTAATTCAGAGGTAATGGATTATTGGTCCTGATGTTATAAACTCAGTAGTTTTTTATGCAGTGCCTCTTAACAGAGCACTTTTGTCCCTATAAAAGCTGCTGAGGGCAAAAGATTATTATCCTATGCTGTTAACTTCATAACTACAGAGGTAGTTTTTGCTACAGTCACAGTATATGTACTACAGGATTTTTAAGATGGCTGAAGACTATAGTGATTCTTGGAAAAAGAGTACCCTTAGTATTGTAACATAATGCCTTCTGTATTCTGGAAGAATACAGATCCAAATTCTCTTTCCATTTGTAGTAGTGATGAACTGAACTTCAAGAATAAACCTGTTGGTGCTTCTAGGTGCTCAGCTGCTCTTCTATTTGCAAGTACTATCCAAATGAGCAGAAAACTTCTAAGGACTGTGATTTTTTTTTTTTATTATTTAAACAAAAAAAAAAGCATTCCTTTTAATCATTAAAGCTCTGATTAAATTCCTTTCATCTGGTTCTTAGTCATCATAAAACACCTTAGTGGAGGACAGTCTCATATTCTAAAACTGTGGTGATAGTATTGTTTGAGCATTGGAACTCCTGTGGGTCAAGATCTGAATGCTTAGGCCTTCAGGCAGGTCGGGTGGTTCAGTTACTTCAAGGTAGTCTTTCTTTGTCAACTGATAATGAAACCGTGGTTTGGTGGCTAGATGAAAGTAATGTCAGAATGGTGAGTAGGGATGAGGAGTTGGCAAAATACTTCATACTTGATATATGCCTTGTGTCTCTGAAGAACAAGGATGAAAATATACTAGTCCTTGCCTAAATTACCATATAAGGTTAGTGTGATAAATCAATCTCTTGTTTTCCAGGAGTAATAATTTGGATTCCAAGAATTCACTGTTCAAGTCTTTGCCCTTTGTTTGGGAAGCACAGTCCTGTTAGTAGTATTTTTGGACTGGCATCTTTTGTAGTCATAAGCAGCTTGTTTGTTTTTAATATTGCAGCATCTATTGTATTTATCATCTGGACCACCATGAAGTTCAGGCTGGTGGACTGTCAGTCGGTAAGTGACTATTGAATACTTTCTGCAATTTCTGCCTCTTGATAACTTTACATTTGGCAGTGTAAGAGGTGAGATTGGAGGAACAGAATTTTATATGGATTATGTCTAGAGTAATATACCACATGCTAAAATTCTCACTGTTGTGGGTAATGAGCCTTTGTCAGGTGCTTTTGGTTCACCTTTGGAAGTTGCTGAGGACATGGAGTCTCTTCCTCCACAGCCTTTTCAATTTGTGCTGCTGTTTGCCTTGACAGGACTGGCAGGAGCTATGGGTGGATGATGCCATCTGGCGTTTATTGTTTTCAATGATCCTTTTTGTCATCATGATTCTGTGGAGACCATCTGCTAACAACCAAAGGTTCGACTTTTCTTAGCTCTTTCTAAAAATACTGGGTTTGGGGAATGCTTGTTGATCTAAAGAAGTACTGGTGGGTGATCTTTAGTTGTTGATCTGCAGTATATTGATCCATAAGGATTCTAAGCAGAATGTGTAGGGGCTTGAGGAAAAGTAAGCGTAGGAAGTCACGTAAATAAAATCCAATCTGTTCCTGGTGGTAAACTTACTTAAAAAGAAGTGACTTAAACCTGATTATGTAGTTTAGCATAGGTCTTAAAAACAGTGAACTACACAGAATAGTGGTGTCATGTGAATGTTGAGGTAATGAGTCTCTTGGGTGGCGAAAGGTATTATTCTAAGATAGCTTTTGTTCTTTCCCTCCTAAAGGTTTGCTTTCTCACCACTATCTGAAGAGGAGGATGATGATGAGCAGAAAGAGCCAATGTTAAAGGAAAGCTTTGGTAAGAGAAAAGATCTTGTCCATCTAGCTTAAATGTGGAAGAGATGCTTCTGTGGAGTGAGGTCTCTTGTTCTCTGGCAAAAGTTCATTACTGCTGTAAGAGCAGAGTACGTGCCTCCTTGTTGCCATTGATTTATGTAGTTGTAGAGAAAACATTGGCTTTGTTTAGTGTTTTACCTTGTCTGTTTAGTTCTGGGGGGTTTAGGTAGCCCTGAACACACTGCTGCTGTTGTGGTTGCTTTAGCATGTCCACTGGACTTTGTTTTATCAAATGTGTCAAGTCATAGATTTGGATCCAGTGATGACAAGGGTCTCTAGGATATTGTTGCTAGGCAGTGGTTTAGTTTGCAGTGCTCTTAAAATCCAGTTTAAGGATTTTCATTTATTGTCTGTTCTTTGAACTCTGCAATCTTCTTAATTTTCCATATCAGGGCTGAGAATGTCCAGTATAAACCTATGGATGAATATGTTTACATACTTATTAATTTACATATGAATGAAAGAATCCTGCTCTGTAACACTAGATTGCGTCTTTCTTTCCACTTACCCTCCTCCTGCTATAAAATCCTCTTCTCTGCCTTCCATCTCCCTTCTATGTCTATTGTAACATTGCTCTTCATAAATTGTGCAAAAGGTAGGGTGACGTCCCTACTGATGCTGTCTGTCCACAAATCAGTTCTGCTGGGATACATCAGTGCTGTTGGATTACACACTGCTCTGCAGCTCCTAAACAAGTCCCTTAGGTGCATTTGCCAAATCAACTCTCTCTGGCTGTCTGCTGGGTTGGGAGATGCATGTTGCCTCTCAGCTTTTAAGTCAACCTTGTGGCTGGTCAGCAGTCAGTACATAAAAGAAATTTTGGGAGTTGCATATGTCTCAGAATGGTTGAGGTTGGAAGGGACCTCTGGAGGTCATCCTATCCAAACTCCCTGCTCAAGCAGGGCCACCTAGAGCAAGTTGCCCAGGTTGTGTCCAGATGGCTTTTGAGTATCTCCAAGGATGCAGATTTCACAGCTTCTCTAGGCAACTATGTCTGAGTTCTGTGCTGCTGGTGCCTGGCTTAAAAGGACTAGAAATTGGCATTTCCTAGGTAAAATGGCAAAAATCAGGAAAAACAAGGTATTCCACCTGTCAGGAAAAAATACTAACGAGCCTTTCAAAGGGAAAGCATTGTCTTAATCATTAACTTTTCTGTCTTACTCTGTCTCTTTGGATTTGATTAAATATTCTGAATGAACATTCAACACTTTCACTTGCGGTCTATGAAAAATTACAGTTCAGTTACCCCAATCTTTTTTTCCTTTTCTTCAGAGGGAATGAAAATGAGAAGTACAAAGCAAGAACCAAATGGGAATGTAAAAGCAAACAAAGCTGTGAGTATGCCCTCCCTACCTTGAAGGTTATAGATCCACCTTTCTTGTTTTGTGAGCTGCTGCTGGGGGGCAACCAATATGCAAAGCTTTCAGCCTATAAATGTGAGTGTCCTAGTTTGCTTCAGAGTGGGAGTGAGTCTGTTTCATATGTTTACAGTACTTCTGAAAAGAAAGTAAGCATGTTTCTCATCTAGTTTTCTGTAAGTGCAATAGAAGCTTTAGAATTCAGTCAGTTCTTTAGGAATGTTTGCACAGTCCAGTATAGAAAGAACTGTATAATACCGTGTTCTGGTAATGAACAATACATTATTTTTAACCAGTTTGTCAGGCTGAGGAGGAGGCTGAGCTGTCTTTTAAGTAAATAAGTTGCCTTCAAAGTTTGAGACTTGTGATTCATTACTCAAGTGAGTTCATGTGTATATTATTATGTAACTACCAAAGTAGTTTGGATGTAACATTTTTAATATATCTGCATTTTTTCCATGTGATTTACAAGCAGAGGTGGTTTCACATTGAGCTAGGAGGTAGAAAGTATGTCTCAGTCTTTTAATGGAATTCATGCATAAATTTAAAAGTTGAAGGAACCTGTAGGAATTCACAACAGTAGCATGAATATTTGTTGTTAATGTTTTTCTCAAAGGTTGGTTGCAACTCTATTTTACTTAACTGAGGGTAACATGAAAATCAAGGTTTTTTACTTTGGGGATGGGGTGATCAGAAAGGGTCAGTTCTCCAACTTCAAAGCAAGCGTGCTTGAGTTGTGAATTAGTGTTCAGCAGCTAGAAATGAGAAATACTGGCAATACCTTTGCAAAATCTAGGTTATGCTTTTTATAACCTTTTTTCATCTGTAACATCTTCTAAAGATAATGTTCTTTTGTGGGAGACTAAACTAGATTATCTAAGTAACCAAAGTGTCCTGAGGGCCTGCTTTTGCTAGTCACCATTAGACTATTACAGAGTTGTCAGTAAGTTATAGGTGGGGTTTTGTTTCTTTTTTTGGAATTTTTTCTTGGAATGTGTTTTCTATAATCCAGAAAGCATGTTAAAGGTGGATTTTTTTTTTGTTTGTTTTTGGTGCTGTTTTGAACTGACATTATAAGTACATTGGTTTTTTTGTCAAGTAAGCTGAGAAGAAAAAGGCTTGTGTGTGACAGCATTTTGGGAGAACTGACTTTTGTTTTCCATTTAATTTCTGTACTTATAGCAAGAGGATGATCTGAAGTGGGTAGAGGAGAATGTTCCTTCATCAGTGACAGATGTGTGAGTATTTTTATAGTCACAACAAAAGCAGGTTCTTTGCACACAGGAAAAAAAATATATTAAAATGCCTTAAAACTTGTATGCTACACTTACATGAGCTGATACAGAGTTTAGTCTGGAACTGGCCCTCTGACTACTTAGTATAGTTCTGTTTGTGCCTGTGCAGTCTGTCAGTCTTACAGTTTGTGCCACTTGAACACATGCTGACTTAAGACTGTCTCAGACTCTGAAATCATAGACTGATTTGTTTGTACTTCATTGAAGTTAAAACTAAATAAAAAAATCCAGAAAACAAGGAACAAACAAACCCTCTCTTTCTGTTTAGTGCTCTGAGAAGTCCTTTGAATATCTTGCTGAATGTAAACCACTGAATGTCATTTAGATATCAATGTTATTTGGAATGTCTGTTGAGTCATTTTTATGCCTCTGGCAATATAGTCAGCTATGTAGGCAGTCCATATCTGTTCTGTTTTTGGTAACTTCTACGTCCTAAAAATTTCAGTGTCTGTGTCTATAAATTTTGTGTAGCAAAACAGAAGCTCACATTAATTACATTCACAACTCTGAACTGCTGATTTTGGCAGAGGCTCTGGATTTAAGTACAAAACTCTGCTTGAAGTTAAAGACAAGAAATCAAGTGAAGCTTCAAGAGGATGAAAAAGTGTATTTTTTCAATTTTTTCTCCATTCTAGTGCATGTTTCTTGAAGAATGGTAGGATTCCTTAAGAAAACAAGGACTACACTTGTATAAGCTGGGAAAGGGCGCCTAGAGGTAGTCTGCTGCAGGGTATTCTGTTCTTGAAAGTATGATCAGGGTTGTGAAGAGATGAGGTCCCACTGGGTGGGAGATCTATTGTAGCTGATAAGGCTATATGATACTAGTGTAGCTGGTTTGATTTCTGTGATGTGTTTTTGCAATATGAAACCGTATTGTAAGTGTCTTCAGTGTATTTCATTAGTGTTCCTGTATGAATGATGCAGCTATTTCGTGGCAATGTGGAAATCATTTAGTTGGTAATGAGAAGCTTAAAAAAAAAAGGATTTTAAAAATGTAAAGGTCATTGAGGATCTTTCTTGGGCTCTTCATCTTTTGTGTGTCATTCTCTAATTTCTGTTTAGTTGAAAGGTCTGGCTTTATTATTGGCCTCTTGTGCCCAAAAAGGCTTAAAGTGCAACACGGGACTGAAAGTGGTTGTCAATAATGTGCTCTCAGTAGGTGCTCTAATCCACTTCACTGTTGGTTTTTTTTTTTTTTTTCCTTCCCTGCAGTGCTCTTCCAGCTCTTCTGGATTCAGATGAGGTCAGTAAACCTTCAGTTCAAAATTAGTCTTCTGACATGCCAAAGGAGTCATGAGTCAGCTGTGAACGGCTTGGCTTACTAGAACTGCACTCTCAGATCTTGCCAGTGCAGCAGTAAAATACTACAAGGAGGGGAAGGATAGTGGGGACAACCATAATACAACTGCTTAGAATAGAAATGCATATTCTAAATGTATATTCTAGAACTGGTGTATCTGCTGTGTCAGTTGTACTCCTGACTTAAAAGGCATATATGAGTGTGCATTTGTTGTGAATGTGCAAAGCATACCACCTTATTTTTTAGTAATGTAAACTTACTGGGGGAAGTGACAACATTGGGTATTTTATTTTCCAGGAAAGAATGATTACACACTTTGAAAGATCCAAAATGGAATGAAGGAGTAGCTTTTTGCTATTGGAAGTGGAGACGCCTCTTTTAAAGTTGTTTGGTGAAGCAAGTTCATCCTGCTGATTTATTTCTTGATCTCAGCCTTGGAAGTCTGATGCTTTATTGCCATGAGGGCGTCTTGCTGTGGAAGAAGTTCACAAGGACATTATAAACCTTTTGGAAATTTGAATTTACGAAGTTGCTGCAAGTTTGGATTTTTAAGCAATTTAGATGTGTACTATTCCAGCACCTTCTGTAACTTTTCAAATATTTAATCTGTGAAACTAAAATTCCTAATGTCTGCTTGAGGAGTTTATATTTCAGTGTTACAATTGACACTTAGAGGTGTGAACTGCCTGTACCTTTTTTGGCGGGAGGGTGATGACAGAGAGAAATAAGCACTGAAGAAACAACAGACCCATTTTCTGGTAGATAATGGCTTAATGCTGTTGTATGTCATGTGCCCAGTATGAATGAGAGGTTTTTAGAGAGAAGCTCCTGTTAATGAAGAAAATTAAGATGCCAGAAAGGAAATATTTGGAAAAGTTACAGTGATAAGAGTTTTTAACAAAATCAAGTGCAATTTTATTCATAACACTGTGTAAGAAAGATTTTTCTATTTTAAATGCCATTGACCTATAGGTAACAGCTGCATAGAGCTAACGCTGTTGTGGCACATCTCATTGCCGGCAATGTGGTGGATGCCTAGAAAAATGATTTGCCCCTACCTTCTATGTGTGTTGCATGATTTAATTAAAAAAAACAACACAACAAAACCAAACATCACCAAACCCACTCGTGCAGTGCTCCACAAGTGCTTGACTACTCATGTTAAGCAGATATTAACTAGACGTTTCAACAGAACTTTTCTCCCTGCACACGTAATGTCTCCCAGCAAGAAGCTGTCATTCTTCTATGAGAAGATGGCATTGCTTTCTAGAGGGTGCAGGCACTGCTTACCTTACTTGAAAGAGGCTTTAATGGAAGCCCACAGTGCTGGGACCATTCTGTTCCCAGTGTCTGTGCAGAATTGCCTCCATGTAAGTGATTTGATGACGGGCTTTCCTGTTCCAGTTGGTCCCTGTGGCCAAGAGGTACTCTGAGATCACTGTGTTTAAGTCAAAGTTGTAGATTTCTATTCTATTTACTTGCTTTTTGTTTCTCCTTTTCAAATGAGAAAGCGCTTGTGGACAGTGTTCTGTTTTTATTCTATGCTTGGCTGTAGAAGCTTCACTTGCAATAACTTACACATGGAAACCCGTTGTGGACTGTGTGACAAAAGCTCTAATTTGGGTTCATAACCTTTACAGCTGATAATTACCAGGCAAGCAGCAGCACAGCTGGGCTTCTACAGAGCTGCTGTGGAATGGCACAGGGAGTCAGCTTTTCTGGTTCTTCACTCATAGCTATGTCAGCAGAAGTGAACATGTGCCCGTACTTCACTCATTCCACTGTAAGGTCTGTAAGCTCATCCTCATCAGCAATTTATGCTGAAACGTGGCACTTTACAGTAGAGTAGCCAAGGCACAAGTGCATAGTATCTTCTGCTAGCTGTGCTGTGGGGGCAGCAAATCCTCAGTGGATGGGCAGAGAGAAAAAAGCTGTGGCTGTTACACCTCAGTCTGCCTCAGCAAGAGTTGCTGGAGCTCTTCTGCCATCCCCTTTAGGCCACAGGTAGAATCTTTGAGTAGAGAATACTTCTAATTTGCTATGCTTGATTGATATAGGTGGAAAAAACATTACCTCCATGTCCTTTTGGGGAGAGGAAATTTTGTGAAATAAAGCTACATGAAACTCGCTATTTAATTTTTTGTTGTTTTTTTTTAAGTCCTGTTGTTTTTTGGTTTTTTTTCTGAGACAAATAGGGAAGAATGTTCTCTACTGGAAGCACAAAAAGGAGTTTGTATGTGCTATTTAATAAAAGCTAGGCAAAGAGTAGAAAGGCTTACATTGTGTCCTTCCACTTTCTTACTATCTGTTCTCTCACAGACAGCATTAACATCTTCACAAAACTGCCTCGTTTTTCTTTAACTCTTTATTGCATGGTATTTATAATGCAGTTATTTCCAATAGCTCTTTTTTTTTTTATTGTGAAGTTTGACAATAGAGTGGAAGTCTGTCACTTGAAAAGCTAATACAGATAGGGCAAAGAAGACATTTCTGAACAAAAGGGAAAGACTAGACAGTTTTCCCAATTGCCTTCATAGTTTAGTAATTTAAAGACCAAAATAAATTTAGTAGCAGCGTGGTGCTTTCAGCCTACAGCTAACAGTTATCTTGGGCATCCTCTCTGCCTTCTACCCTTCCATCCTTGTAGTAACTTCCATCAGTATTTGAAGTTGTCCTGAATTCCACAGGGAGCTTGTTGCTCAAGTTACCTCAGTTACCTGTTCTTGGGTTTCTGCTTGTTTGGCAGAGTTCGTGTCCTTGGAAGGTAGCATCTGCTTCCTAGCACGTAGGAGGCGTGTGCTGTGACTTCCCTGTTCTCAGGCTTACAGAGAACTTTTATCAAAACCCAGTTCCCACAGTATCATGCAGGTATGGGCTCATGCAGAGCTACTGCCACAATTGCGATTGTGGAAGAGGTGGCTAAAAGCAGTAGAGGAGATGTGGGTGAGGAGTGAAGGGTATGTGTGCATGGCAGTTGCAGTAACGTGGCCTCTCCCCTGACAGCATGTTTGGTCTACTAAGGAGATCTTTGCCTCTCTTGATTCCTGGTTTTGTTCCTAAAAATGTGGGAGCTCTGTGACTTGTCAGGAAGGCTCCATCAGCAAGCTAGTTTGCTAGGATGCACAAAATCAGAAATCCTGCAGGATTGTTACCTTGAATTATGTAGACAGGGGAAGACTTAATTCAAATTCATACCCATTCTTTCAAAACGGGTACTGTAATTTTAAAACAAACTGTACGGACTACTCTGAAGACCTGGTGAGTGGGAGGGAGAAAACACATCTACTCTTTAGGTCTAAGATCTGCAGAAGTTTTTGGTGACTAGAATAGTGTGTAGAACCTGAATTTTCTTTAGGAAATTGGGTTGCTGACCAAATATTTTCAACAAGCTGTTCTTAACTGAGATAATGCTTTACTAAATGTCTTCCAGGAATTCAAATTTAGAGGGAGTTTTTTAGAGTTCCTTTGCCTGATGAGTTTTCTGTGTGTGGATTTATTTGTGTAGAAGTAGCTGTGATATTACTTATGCGATCGTACCACATGCATGTAATGCAGAAAACTGAAAACAAATTAACAGTGAAGCAGATGATGTTGACTGGCTTTTCATTAGGGTGACAAGATGTTCCTGCTAGGAGTGCCAGAGGAGGGACTGAGTAGTAGGAGAGATCACATGGCATGGTGAAGAAATGCAACAGGCTTGATAGCACAGGGTGAGTCAGGATCATAAGACCTGGGGTAGGGAAGGGTATGTTTGTCTTTTTCTGCAGGTGCAGGGGTGTGTGTTTGTGGGCTTTTTAAAACCTTCCTGTACACTTTATATGGTATTTTGTTTGTGAAAGGAAAAGTATGCTACTTTTTAAAACCTGAAGAGTGCCTGGCATGTAATTTGCATTCTGGTAAAAATGGGTTACAGCCATTTGCACGTGAAGTCCTGATTACTCGGTCTTAGCAAAACTTAGATTTTCTTTCACTAGATTTGTGCTATCTCCGTACTCCTTTTGCAGGAATCCTAGGTCAAGAAGACCAGATACGTGCCCGAGCCATAACTGTCAATTTGCAGTTCTGGTACCTGTGAAGGGGATGTGACTTTGCATGGTTTTGTGCTCTAGCAAGGTTTCATTCCTGCGCAGGAAAGAAGCTGGATGCAAGAATACCACACTTGTTCTCCTGTTCCTGTGCTTCGGTCTCCCAGCACAGAGATCCTCAGTCTCCGTTTCCTGTAACAGACAGAGGTCTCTGTCGGTGAAGATGCTCATTGATGAGCACGATGTGCTTTTTCAGTTTGGTTCAATTAGTTTAGATTCTAGGCCAGTGGTGGTGAACGTTGCACCTCTCTGTGACCAAAATGCCACCATGGCCTGTTCTGGAAGGGACAAGGTAGCAAGTGATGATTCCTTCCCAGAGGTTGAGCTTCACCAGCCAAGTTCGTTGGAGAAGTTAATTACAGTAAAATGCAGGCCCTCCAAACCAGGTATTTACTTGCAAGAGATGTTTTGCTGTTCTCACCCGGTTTCCTCAGGTTAGGCAGGCCAGTATACGCGGTGGCTGTCCTGCCTGCTGCGGTTTGTGTTAGCGAGTGCCCTGACGTTCCCTATACTGACGCTGCAGTGAGCAGACAGACGAGGCCCGGGCTGGCTCGCCCGCTCTGGGGCCGCACGAAGGCGCAGCGGGGCGCTGTCCGGGCGAGGCCAGGCCCCTCCGGGCCGGGGAACGCGCCCCCCGCCGCC
>JAVJGJ010000060.1:49478018-49492932 GCA_035590215.1 Microhierax caerulescens | reverse complement strand
GTTGCTTGTGTTGGGAGTAGATAGATATTAAGGATTTTAACATTAAGCACTGTTGCTTTTTGTATTCCAGGCACAGAGAACTTGCACTTGGTGTTTTCCTACTCTGTCTGGGTGCTAAGAGATTTTCCTGAAGATGGATTGAAGGTAAGTGTGGTTGAAACAGATACCTTGCCTTTGAGATTCTTAGTGTAGTGTGTGGAAGTGGGCGAGCTCAAGTAAGAAGCCATGTATTAATTGTAAATCAAATTAAACATATACATTATATTTTCTATGTTCAGTACTATGGTAAGATTAGCAGTAGATACAACAGGACAGTCTTTCGGTTTTTCTTATGCTTTTTATTCTTGGAATACCTTATCTTGCAACAAGTAGGTAGAAACATTTGATACAACATTTATTGTTGTTGATGTCACTGTTTTTGACAAGAGCCTGAGTATTTCAATGTGACATGTTAATTTGCCTTTCTTATTTTTCCTTTCCTCATTGATACAGAATTGACTCCCTGTATTTGGGAGGTGTTGGGCACTGTAAAAGAGTGTTAACTAAGGCAGAAGTGGGAAAGTTTGTTAATTCTTTCAAATGTGAGATAGCTTCTCAGTGCCTGAATAAGCTGTTCAGATTTTTTTGTACTTACTCTGTGGACATACATGATAATATGCTGGGTATTGGTCTCTCAGGGAAAATACACTGTGGTGCTTTTTTTTTTTTTTTAAATCACCATTTTGTGGATAAAATTTTGTGTAACAGATATTTACAGAAGACCTCCCTGAAGTAGAAGCTTTGCCTCGAGATAAAGTGCTCAACTTCTTGATAGAAAATTTTAAAAGCTTGACTATTCCTTATCTGGTAAGAACTCAGTCTCTACTAGTGCATTATATTTGGTACTACATGTTACATGTAAGGCTTTAGTTCTCCAGGCGTTTGAGCTTGATGCTGTCTCACAGCATGCTAGCTTTGCCATAAATTGTGCAAAGAAAAAATAATTAAAATACATGAAATCCTGAAGTCAAGGTTGGTAAAGGCAAGCATAGGACTATAGCTTATAACAAATGACGTTCCAGTGGAAGTGTCTGTAACTGAACCTGACCATGTATTTACAGGAACACATCATTCATGTCTGGGAAGAAACTGGTGCAGAGTTTCACAACTGTCTGATCCAGCTGTACTGTGAGAAGGTGCAAGGCTTAATGAAAGAATATCTCAGTTCTTTCCCTGCAGGTATGTTTAGCCTTTTCTGGTGGGAAGACCAGGGGCATGGGACTGCCCAGGGGAGCCTTCACAGTGTATTGCTGTAAACCTTCCCTGTTAACATTCAGAAGATGTCCCAAGTGATGAAGGAACTAGAACAATAGAAGTTGTGCGTTTGTAGAGAAGTCTGCCTCTCTAGAGATCTTAAAGGACCAAGAGACACTTTATTCATGATTAAGTGGAATGGCAGCTACTGCTCCCTGAATTCTGCATGTTGAGGGTGGAGAAGGGTCTTGGAATAGCTGAGTCTATTGTTTAACCACCCACTTAATGCGTTTTAAGGAGCTGACATAATTTGGCAGGTGCACTAGAGTCCCAGTCCCAGCTGTAACAGTTTCATCAGCACTTGGTTCCTCCTCATGATGATTTGTTTTATTTTTTTTCTGTGTACTAGTGTGGTGAAATAGTTGTAATACCATGGCCTGTGTCATTTTCTTCCACACAGATAAAACTCCAGTGCCTGCTGGAGAGGAAGGAGGCGAATTGGGGGATTACCGGAAAAAGCTTCTGCTTTTTCTGGAGAAGTCTAGCTGGTATGAACCTAGTCGACTAATTAGTGACTTCCCCTTTGATGGTGAGTTCAGTTTTCCTAGGTTATTTAATTCCTAGCTTATTGCATTGTACAGCAAAACCTCCTCGCTTATTGTAGAGTTATGGTAACTAGTGACGGAAGATGGTTGTATCTGTAGACCACTGGTGTTTATACTAGTGTATGCTAACTGTCTTTGCTGGCATAATTAGGTTTACCAATCCCTGCAGGATTCCTGTAACTGTTGGCCCAAGACATTGTGGCATCTCCCATCACTTAAATATTTAGCCTAACTTTGTGATGAGCCTGAAATGCTCTACAGATCTGAAGTTTGTTTTTTCTTAAGTTGTTTAAGAATTCATAAAATGTCACTGAGACCAGTGTGAAGTAGGCTCACAGTCTCAGTGTAACTTTAACTTGTGCTTAAACTTTGGTTTATAGTTCCTTCTGTTAGTCTAGTCACTAACGGAGCTTATGTTGTCACTTCTCTGTGTAGTTATTGACTAATCCTTCATGCTGTCACTAGGTCTCCTAGAAGAACGTGCTCTGCTCTTGGGTCGTATGGGGAAGCATGAGCAAGCTCTGTTTATTTATGTTCATATTTTGAAGGACACCAACATGGCTGAAAAGTAAGGTTTTTTTGTTTGTTTTTTGCAAGACTCGGTTTGCTCGCTGCCCTGTGGATAGGATGTGTAATGAAATGTTGCTTTATGTGGAGCATAAATGCTGTAAGCCTTCAGGATCTTCTGGGTTTCCATGCTTTCTTGACTTTTAGGCTCTTCCAGGTATCTGTTCATTACAGATGATCATGCTGTCCCCTTGAGGTTTACCTTCTCATGCTCTTCTGTCATTGCACTTCAGACCAATATGACAGTCGTCAGTGAGTTCCTTGTTTCCACCTGTCCTTAGCTTGTGAACTTCTGTACATTGTTTTGCTTCCTTTCTCTTTGAAGAGACATTCATTAGCCCACATGCAAAGTTAAGCTCCTTCAGTTAGCAGAATCCTCTCTAGTAAAGATACAGCATTTTGCTGGATGTATCATGTCAGGGAACCTTCTGAATGAATCTGAAGTACTTAAGTGAAAATGGAATTAACCAATAATAGCAGATATATCTGAACACTGGGGCCTGTGCAACATAGCTTCTTTTGAAGCTAATGTCAGCAAATGCCTGTCAGAGGACATTCAACACTGGCATGCAGTGTACGCTAATGAACACCTTCTCTTCATGATTCAGGTACAGTAATTGGATACATCTACACGTATTTTTATACTATGCTGTGCTGGCTGGAGAAATCTCCCCCCTTTTTTTTTTACATAGCTGAATTGAGTTATGTTTCTGCATTAAAGCTTTTTAAGTTGATTGGAAGTGGGAGACTTGCATGAAATCTCCCTTTTCTCAGCATTGTTGTGCAAAGTAAATGACGTAATTTTATCGTGCAAATTTGATTAATTCATCAAAATCAGATGTGCGGTCACCTAGTTCAGTATTTAAAGTGTTTAAATGTTAATTTCTGTGGACTGATTCTCTGGGTTCTGAAACTGTCCCTGTGTTTCACTTGATTCTTTTCTGTTCCAGCTACTGCCATAAACATTATGACAGGAACAAAGATGGGAACAAAGATGTAAGTAGCTTTGCAGCCTTCCTTTTCAGTAAGGATGTATTAGACTATTCATACCATGTTAGGGACTTTAAATAGACTTCAGGGTTTGTGTAGGTGGATGGGAACCTATGTATAAGCTCTTGGAATTTAGGCATTACTAGATGATTGGGGGTTTGAAATTGGAGTTGAGTGCATATTCTGTAGCTGAAGTTCTGACAGAATTCAGAAGAGAGAATACATATGTGTGTATTCCACATCTACAGAAAAGTTAACGGTAAAAAGCAATGAAGTGTTGGCTTCTAAAGGCTAGGAGCGAGTTATGTAAGCTCAGTGAAGGAGGCATGAGTAAAACTGCTTTTATAGAAAAACCTGAGTATAGAATGCATGCCTAAAAGGCCTTGAGCATTACTGGTACTTCTAAATTTCTGTTTTAAGAATAGAGCTGTTTAAATGGGCACCTGGGAATTTTTGAATGGCACAGGTACAATGTTCTGGTACCATTGCTGTGTTCTACCAGCTCTTTCAATTGTGGATGCATGTAACGGGTTCAGAACTTTCCTTTTGTATGTCACAGGTCTATCTGTCACTGCTCCGGATGTATCTCTCCCCACCTAGTGTTCATTGCCTGGGACCAATTAAGATGGAAGTGCTGGAGCCTCAAGCCAATCTGCAGGCTGCTCTGCAGGTTTTGGAACTACATCACAGCAAACTGGATACCACCAAGGTAAGAAAGACCTGCAAGTACTCTGTACTGTTGACAGAAGGTGGTAGAAGGCACTGGAGTAGGCAAGTGAACAGATCATATCTGTGTCAAGCTAAACGTGTTGATTTCTATTCTGTTTTGCTCTCTGTTCCTTCTTAATTTTTCCTAAGCAAGTGTATTTTGCTCTAGGCAATAAACCTACTCCCAGCAAACACACAGATTAGTGAGATTCGAATCTTCTTAGAGAAAGTCCTTGAAGAAAATGCTCAGAAGAAAAGATCTAATCAAGTACTCAAGAATCTTCTCCATGCAGAGTTTCTGAGGGTAAGTACCCACCACCTGTCATTTATTGGAATGGTGGTGTAAAACAGATGTTCAATATTTAAATTAACTGTTCCTTATGCAAAATGTGTGTCGTCTAGATGATGCTCTAGTGCACTTGAAATTAGTAGATGGGCATCAAGTAGATTGAATGTCCCTTTTTCTGGGATGGCGAGTACATTCATTTTAGTTTGGATGAAGTGTGTGTCTCTGGACTCACTGTGCTCTGGTGTGCGTTGTAGGATGATTTCAGAGAGCATGGACTGGATTTCTTTCAAATAAGCTAAACCAGATGATGCTGTTCAGTAGTTCACCTGCACACCCCTCAGTGGTTAGAATGATTTAGTCTGTGGACCAGACTAGTTGAAAATAACATCCTGTAATTCATATAGTGTGGGTGTTGGGTATCCAGTGTACCTGCTCTGCTCTACAGACCTGTTGCTTCTCTGCTGTACAACTTGCTATATAGTAGATATAGCCACTGAAAATTAAAACACTCTTGAGTTTTCGGTTTCACCAGACTAGAAAGGAGCTGTGGTGTGGCATTACCTGTTCAAAAAGGTTTTTATTTTTCTTCTTCTTCAGGTCCAGGAGGAGCGAATCTTGCATCAGCAAGTGAAGTGCGTTATTACAGAGGAGAAAGTGTGCACTGTATGTAAAAAGAAGATAGGTAACAGGTGAGAGAGCATATCTTAAAACTTGTGGAATTACATCAAATATGAATCTGGTACACTTTAAGAATATTGCAAAACGTGGAATGTTTATGTGCACAGAATAGCAATATGAGGGAGACATTTGAAGGGTGTTTCAGTTTATAAATTACATCACTCAACTGGGTGGCTGAAAAATCATCAAAGCTTTAGTCAGGGAAGTTTACTGCAAGCATTTAATCCTGCTTTCAACAAAGGAGAATAAAATCCCTTCAGAAACTCTTAAGGCTTCTTACTTCACAACTCTAGAAGGCAGAAAATAGTTTCTCATACTGAATTTGGAAAATTTTCTAAGAACACTGCCTAATACCCACTCTAACTAGAATTAAGAAGGATGATATAAAGAATGTTAAACTAAGTACATGTGTAATACTTTTCTGTATCTGATGGCTTTGTGGTTCACTGGTTTATGTTTTGTAGCCTAATTATCTTGGGACTTGTAAAAGTCGAACTAATTCACTTGATAACCAGATGCCAATAACTTTCCTTCTACTATTCCTAGTAGGTAATTGTCAATTAGTATAGAATATAAATTTTATTTGCTTTTTTTCCCCCCTCTGAACTCCAGTGAAATGCTACATGACTAGCTTATTCACTGTTTCTTTTGTTGATGTGAACTCTTCTGAGGTATCAGTAGCATTCACAATGATAGGGGAAAGTTTTTTTTCAAGGCATTTTAATGAACATAGGTCTAAATATACTTATTCCTGTGTATATATGACTTTTTGCTGTTAGTGTGGCCTGTAGCATCAGAATTTAAATTTGCATATGCAGTATTGTTTTGGTTGTCTAGGATTTTTCTAATGCTGTGAAGTTCAACAAGATTTTAGAGGGCAAGCATGTTAGCATGTCACCCAGCCTTTTTTTTTACCGGTGACTTCAAAGTAAAGTGTATTTATAGAAACAAAAACATAGACTTTTTTTTCTTTTTTTAGATGAAGTTTACAAAATCCATAGAATTCTTTTGTCTGTTTTTCCGAGAATAAATCAGGCTGTAATTTACAGTGTCACTTTCATGTAAGCATGGTTCTGCACAACTTGGATGTTTTTGTTTGAATTGGGGATAACTGTTTGTCTCTACTGACAGTTGGGTTTTGTGTTCTGTCTCTTCACAGTGCATTTGCTCGATACCCTAATGCAATCGTTGTGCATTATTTCTGCTCCAAAGAAGTCAACACATTGGACACCTGACCTTGTCATGGTCAATAATCCCAACATTCATATGAAATTCAGAACTGACGGCTTAAGAAGTTGATGCCTCTGAGATTTTTGAGGCTTGTTGTTAGGTTCTCTTATACTGGGTAGAAGTCATTTGTATCTTTGGGCTGACTGTACCTACCTGGTAATATTGATTTATTAGAAAATTACTTTAACCATGTTGTTACAGTGTGGGCAACTACACTGAACTTCTCAGTACTCAGACGAAGAATAGAAACTGATTTTTGTAGTGAGTTTTGTATTACACTCCAACCTTGCGAATGAATTGTTAGACAACTGTTGGGCGTTCACCACAAATCAAGTTTTACTGTAAAACGTACTTCCCTAGCGTGACAATATTGTGATTTGGCCTTGTATGTAAATAGTTCTTAAGAAAAAAGAAAATTCTTTTAAAGTCTTTGCAGCTGTATCAGTGTTGCATGAAGATCACCAGGGGTTTGGCATGGAGAAGGATTCTGTTCCCATTTCTAGACCTAGAAAATATAACTTTACTTTCATCTCAGTAATGGGAATTTTTAAGTGCTGGCAAAAGGAATCTTTTTATTGGTACTCAGTGTTATCACCTGACCTTCTGATTAGAAGTTCAACAGGAGATAGTCAGACAAACAGTAGTAAAGATTTTTATTTTTTTTTTACTTTAGTTTGAGAGGTGTAAATTGAATCAACTTGTATGTTTGCACTGAATATGTTCACTCTTAGCATGAGTGGAAGCTCAGAGACTATTCTAAGAAGTTCACATCTGCACTCATAGCAAAAAGCAAAGAACACTTTGGGAAGCAAGTTCTGAAGGGAGTGAGCTATAGTTACTGCTTGAGCTTCTAGACTACACTTGAGATTTGTGTATGTAAGTTCTTTGGTCTCTAGTTCACTTTCCAGCATTGAAGTAAAATCCAGACTATTTCAACATCTCTATTTTAAATGCTGTAGAACTGTGTTCTGCTCAGGCTGGTACTGTTCTTAAGTTACTGTTGGGCTGGAAATCTTAACTACAAGAACTAGATTGTACCGTATTCCTTGTAGGCTGTAATATTTTTGTCTAACTTATTTTTCTACAAACTTTAATCTATTAACAGCAGATTGGTATGAGGCTATTAAAATGTTTGATTGGTGCAGAAAGAATCTGTGCAGTGGTAATGAAAAAGCATCGGTAGCAAATAAACCAGTAGAGTGGCTCTTTGACTCCCAGCATCCTGGTCTAGCAATACTTATAAATATGTAATTATTAAATAGTACAGAGCATGGCATGTAACTATGAGGTATCACCTCTTACAAACTTGTAGATGAATAAAGCTTGTCTGCCTAAGATGTAATTGGATCTCAGTTAACATTGTAGGTTTACTTAAGCCATTGTTATGTGTTTTTTAGGAACAGGTCTGCTGCAGGCTGACAGGAGTCCTAATTCACTTTCATTTGCCAGTGTTAATAGTTTTGCTTTAACTTTATTTTTTTTTGTTGTTGTTTCTGCATGTGTTTGTATTTATTGTTCATATGCCATGCATTCTTATGGATCTCTTGGTCCGGTGTTTTGCTTCTTCTGTACTTGGATGTCTTGAGCAGTATTGCTGCTGATGTCTTTCTGCCAGAGGCTGGGTAGGGGGAGTCTGTGGTGTTAATGTTTTTAATCTTGTATTTCTTCTATTTGAAGAAGAGAGCCTAAAAATACTTATATTGCATTTGCACATTCTGTATAGATCTTTATATACTAGTTCAGGTACAGAGGGAAGATGGTTTGGGAGAGTTGTGTTTACAGGTCACTGAGAATGAAAAAGGGTATTTAAAAAGTCCCTGTATTCTTTGTATACAGATATAACAATATTGCTCTGATTTTTACATATCTTATATTTAGTAATGTTAGTCTGATTTTTATTCACCTTCATTATCTGCTTCCAGGAGAGCTTTATTCACATGATGATCTTCATTGTGCTCTTACTTACTATGGTTAAGGTTGTGCCTCTTTTCACCTCCACTGCATACCTTTTACAGAGGTGTAGTTTGTGCTGTATTTTTTTTTTTGTTGGTTCTTATAATGTGATTTGGGTTTACTAGCCATACAGCAGGTTTATCTAAAGCAATAGATTGTAATAAATATTGTGAACCAGTGTGTGTTTCAGTCATTGTGCAGTTAAGCTTTTCTGGGGCTGCTGTAGATTAGGGTTGTTTTTTTAATATTAGTTCTCACTTTCTCCTCGAAGTCAGACCCAGTACAGAGACTCCCAATATCGCTTCCGCTTTAGTGTGTGTAACTCAGATGAGACCATGTCATATGAGAGCTGTCATCACTTCTCACCTTTGGTTTTTTAATCTACAAGTTTTTAGTATGCTTGTGAATGTTCTCAGAATCCTACTACCCCACTTTTGTATTCTGAGTAATGTTTTTGAAAGTTTTATACCATTAAATATGTACTTACTAGAGAACACTAAAATTACTGAATTTTTTTTTTTTTTTTGAGTGGTGGTATGCTATTTTGGGGTGGGAGAGATGTTGAGCTCTGTGTGACTTAGGTCAGGAAATATCTAGATTCACAACTTTGCAGCTGTTTGAATTGTAGGTCATAGGCTAGTCTAATATTTGAAGTAGAATATAGATCTCCAGTTCTGCCATTCTGTAGAAATGGGAGTAATCAGCACTGAAGAATAGTCTTTTGTTTCCATGTTGCACAATTAAGCATATGGCTATTTCTGGAGAAGTCCAACCCACAAAAAAAACCAACCAACCAAAACAAAAAAAAAAACCCAAACAAACCCCAAACCTCCAAAAAACCACACCACAAATCAAACCTTGCTGGCATCCTTTGGAATCTTGATTTCTTCTAATTATGCACTGCATCTCAGCTCTCCTCTTAGTGCTGCTAATGGGAGCAAAAGGGGTCCCTTGTGATATCTTTGCATATTTTAAGTACTGTATAGTATAGTTGGTGTCATTTATTCATGCTGACAAAAAAATAACTGAATGAAATGTAGATATACATCTGCCTTTACCACTATGGGGATGCTAATCCAAGCAGAAGTAAAGTTACCAGGTGTGAGGCTGTTGCCTCATCTTTTTTTTTTTTTTTTTTTCTTAGTCTGCTGGGAAATGACAAAAGCAAGTAGCTTCTCTTTGGATATTAAGCTGGCTGTGAACAGTGTCTGTAGATAGCTAAAACTGCACACAAACACTGTTTGCTAATGGAACAATTCTTAAACATATGTTCTGAAGAGCTTTTGGTTTTTCATGAGAGAGAAATTCAAGAGAGATTCTATAAACATGAGATCCCTGTGCTGAGATTTCACTGGAAGAGGAGAGAGAACTTTAGGAGAAGGCAGGTAAGCCAGATTTTAAATGCAACTGGGCACTCACAAGATAAAGTACAGGCTTTATTTACTGCCTGTAATAAGCTGTTTATAGTAAATCTGATTTCTCCATGTTCTTAGTTTTACTGTAATTTATAGTCAAGCTTAGATTAGATTAAATATAAATAAATCACACTTATGGATTTGCTATTTTTTGAAGGTAAATAAAACCTAATATGACAACCCTTGACTTTCAATGCAGTGGTATGTAGAAATGCAAAGAAACTGCTTTTTCAGTCCAATGTCTTATCTTTACCATACCATTTAGTACCACGTGAGAGCTTTACAGCAGTTGCTGATCATTTTGCAATGGTGTTATGTTTGCTTTTTGCCTGTGTGTTGACTCTTAAGTCTGTAAATTTGCTAACTAGGACTGACTTGTTTGTGTTCAGTGCCTGTGCTTTTATTAATTTTCTTAAATTCTGATCTAGTGACTGACACTAATGACAGGAAATGATTAACAAATGGGATCTTGCTGAGAATGTGTCACATTCTCGTGTTTGTGTGGAGCTGGTGACGTGCTGCATTACTGGCTTTTGTACATTCTCTGCCACTTTCTAATGTTGAAACACTTAAGTTTCTATTGCTTCACTTCAAGCTCTTTAATAAAAGCTCCAGACTAGCCCACTGTCAGCAGCTGTTAATAAACTAATCACTTCCAGGTAATCTCCTTTGCTACTTAAATGTTTTTTAAGGCACATTAGACTCATTAAAAAAAAAAAAAAATCTGCTCTATCAGTTGTACCATTTTTCAGGAATCTTTGGTGGAAGAATCAGGACTGCTACGTGGAAAATGAGAATAAAGGGGGGGACCCGTGGAGGCTGCTCACAAAGCAAGGAGAGGTGGTGAGTCAGTGTCCTTTGGGGCATCCTAATGCAGACCAAGCTGCCGTGTCTCCACTCGCCTCCTTGCAGCTTCTCTGAATGGCTGCAGTCAATGGCAAATCTGGATTTGCTTCAGATGGGTAGTTGCTTATAAGATTTGCCTATAAGATTTGCTTATAAGATGGGTATTTCTATTTAAAAATATTCTTTTAGGGTATGCTGAAATTTTGAAAGGGTTTAAAATGGTCAAAGTTCTAGATGAGGTTGCTGGAACTCTCAACTTAAGTCTGGGCTAGGGGTTTTGAGGTTGTGGCAGAATCACTGAGCGGTGCTTCCGCCTACCCAGGGCTTCCATGTCCAGTGCTGCCCTTATCTTCTTACCAGTACTTGAAAAACCTGCCAGCAAGGTTTTGAGCTGGGTTGTTTGGCAAGCGCAGGCCACACCTCTGCTTGCAGCTGGAAGGCAGCCCAGTCCTGCGCAAAGCAGAGCTTTAGACACCGGTGGCCTGCAGCCTCCCACAGCCAAGGGTCCGGGGACTCTATTTCCTGCGTTTCCCTGTCAGGTTTTCTGTGGAGACAACAGGACGTTTTTCCTATGTTCCATGAGGTGCTGCGGGGCCCGCTTCCACCCAGAGTGCTGCCTTTTCTGGCAGCCGTGCTTTTCCAGAGGAAGGAGAGGAAGGAGACGGGGTTTTATCACTGGCGGGTAAGACGAACGGTAGCAGTTTTGAGACAGCATTCCTTAGCCGGTGTGTTCAGCAGGGACTTCACCTGACTGCACGTGTGGAAAACCAGGCCTGCACTTGTGCAGGAATTAATCAAAAAGTTTATTGTCAGGGGAAGATTCTGGATAACAATAGTGCTAATGGATGTTCCAGGTTTTTACTAAATTCAGTCTGTGTGATGCAATGTAGAGCAGGTCTCTGGTTCCTTAGGTTTTGGGAACAGTTAAGCTATGTCAGGTACTTTTGGTGGGGCAGGGGGAGAGTTCAGGAGACTGTGCTTCTCATCAGTAGAGGCAAAATACTGCTTATGTGTTTTCTTGCAAAATGTCCTTGATGACCATTTACTTCTTTTCTGTTCTCTACCTTAGCCTATGGGGCTTAATGGTCTAAAGTAGGCAAAGATTAATGATTTAATCTTTATGATTTTAATCTTTAAACTTTACCCCCTTCATAACGCAGTACAACTACATTAAAGTGGTTTTAATGTGTTCGTCCTTTAACTGGTATAAGATCGTTCCATTGTGTAAGACAGTCTGGCCAGTAACCTTGATTTTGAATTACACTAAATGTTTGTGAAGGAGCCTTTGCTGTGGAGGTCTGATCTGTCGTCTCATTACCTGTGTGTGTGTGTTTCCCAAAATCTGCAACTTAAAATTGAGGTGACTGTTAAATGTCACAAGATGGCATGGCTTGCTGCCTGTATGCCTCTTCACACTTCCACTTGCTCTGTGATAAAAATTATCTTGATTGGTGGTGTTTTGTTTTTTTTAATGTTGTAGTTTAGTACTTGGAAAATCAGGGTAAAGAGACTAGTGTTAGCTGCTGTGATTTCCATTAACCCATAAACCACTGGATGTCATCTTTCCCCTCAGGTGCTCACTACATAAATAAATTTCAGCACTACTTGGCAAACTTACGCTGGCTGGGGCGGAGAGATTTTGTATTGACTAGTTAATAGCTACTGAGCAAGAGATGGAACAGAAGATCACTCTTTTGGCTTTCTAGGTGAATTCAGCATGATCAGATCTCTAATTTTCCAAAGCTTAGCCTTGGTTTCTCGTATCTAAAGACAACAGTAAACTGGGAACAAGTCCACTGTTTGCTGCTATCGTGATACCAAGCTGATAGCACTACCTGTATTGCCTGACTGATTATAAAACTTGCCTTCCAGAAGACCATGGTTCTTGGGACTGGGTCTGAAGTCTCCTCTTATGACTCATGGGTGTACGCTTCTGGGGGTGGAAGGGAAGTGGGGGGTGCTTAGGGCATCCGATTTTGCTTTTTGGTTTAAAAGCAAACTTCCGGCACTCTGGCCATGAGGAAGGGAATTACAGGCAGCAGTGTTTTCCTTGGGAGCAGGAACAGGGGAGAGAGTGCTTCCTTGGTAAACCAGACACTTCTCTGCACCACCTGATTTGCCTAGTAGCTGTGAACACAAAAGAAGACATGACTTAGAAGTTACATTTTTATTTGCTATTGACAACATTTTTGTAATGAGATTGTCATGCTTATAGTGAGTCCTCTGCATCCACTGAGAGATGTGGAGTGGATCCCAGCACTTACATCCCGCTGTATAAAGGCAGGTATTCTGGGCCATATGAGAATAAAGGCTGCTGGGTCCTGCAGCTGGGGTAATCTGTTTTGCAGTAACTTGCTGCTGAATCAGCACCTTCAGCTTACAGGAAAGATACAGACAGTTGTTAGCAGGGCTGAGTGTGTGAAAATTCAGGTTTGTACCCTCATTTAAGGCTTTCAAGGTCTTTTTGCTACAAATGAACTCTCAAGCTCTGAAAAAGAGGTGATTCTGAAAAATCATTAAGCTGCAAAGTAGAAATTGTTTGGTTGCATCAGTCGCATACATTGGTATGCTGTCATTTACACTGGTGTAGGCAAAATTGTCATTATTTTTGTTCATTTCCCAAACGGATTTCTTGCCTGCCTTTTCCCTGACGCATTCAAATGGAGCATTATCTGATACTCCCAAGCTTCATTACTCTGTAAGCTCACCTTGCACCATGCTATGACCTTGCTGTGCCTTGGCTAAAAGATAAATAGGAAAAGCAGATGGGAAGGTTTTGGTATAGTACAGACTTGTGAGCCCAGTGAAATGTCTGTTGTGTTACATGCCCTTAAACTATAATCTGGGTGTGGAAAATGTATCCTCAGCTGTTTGATGACTGACTGCAAATCAAAGTTTGTTAGAGACCTTCAGTAGGACTTTCTTTTGAACATGTAATACGTTGACACATAGTGTGGGTTAAAAGAAGGCTATGCTATCTATCTTCAGGGTGTTCTGTGCTTCCTCTGCTGATAGTGTCTTGAATTTCAGGCAGTAGCCAGGCTACGTGAGTAAATATTGCTTTGACAGTAGTGGGGGTGTGATTACATAGCTTCATTTCTCAACAACCTTTAGGAAACTGGTGAGAATAACATGCAATCTTCAATTTCTCTCTGTAGTCCATTCTGCAACTTGATGAGGTAGCAAGGAGGTTAGGTATTGCCTCATAAACTAGCATCAATGGTTGAGCAAAATAGAGGTGATTAGGAAAAGTTTTAAAAGAAAAACTAGCATCTGAAGGGTAGAGTTCATGGTGAAGTTCAATGTGAAGGTACATCTTGCTCCTAGAAACAGATCAGGGAAAGAGTATATTCAACATGTTAATGCTACAAATAAGAACGCTTTAAGAGCAATAACAATGTAATTGGAGTTTATTTGCACAACTTTAATTTGGCACCAGTGTAAGAGATCTTAGACAATGCATGTAACTTTCACGCTTCACTCGTTCATCAGGGTGGATGGTAGTTACTTAATACAAAGATATTCAGTATACTATGTGTGTCTTGGTTTCGTGTTGTTCAGCAGGTAAGCTGAGAAGTACCTTAAAGTGATAAGAAGTAAGTAAAACACCACAAGTGTGTGACTGCCTAACAAATGTAGTACAGTTCCAGTTATCAGCTAAGGAATATTCAAGAGAAGTTTGACAGTTCAAGGTTCATTGGTTTCCTTGAGATCCTAGTTAGTGAAATGTAGGGCCTACTTTTTTATATAGTATTTGGCACTCTGCAGCATTTTGTTCTAAGTGAAGATCCTGTTGAATTCAGTTGTAGATGAATACATAGCCTATTTGAAACAAAGTTTGGTCTCAAGTCAGCTATGTAGAAAATTACGAATGTGAAATGGTGACCACTTGTGAAAAGCTTGAAATGAGATTTAAGAATAGGAAAAGTTCTTAGCTGGCCAGGATTGTGTCATAACTGATGGAAATGAGGCAGAATCCCTTTCTTTTCACCGTATACAATTGTTGCTGGGCAGTCTCAGCACTAAATCCCTCCAAGGTATTTTCCCTTGTCTTCTGCCCTCCCCCCCACTAGTTCATGATCTTCTAGGATTCACTCAGGCTTTTTTTTCCCCTCTTCACATCCAGGCATTTAAATACTAATATTACTTCCCAAAAATAGTGTCCCAGAAGCTTTCAATAGCAAGGATTACATTTTGATCTGTGCTTGTGAAGTGGCACACACATGTTTAGAGTGCTGATACTAGTAACTAATGCAGAATGAAAAGGAATTTAAGGTTTGTCTTGTCTTGCTCAAACTGCCATGAAGTATGTGTTCCTACAGGAAAGTGGTTTGGTGGTTGTTGGGGGGGGGGGGGGGGGGGGGGGGGGGGGGGGGGGGGGGGGGGGGGGGGGGGGGGGG
>JAVJGJ010000060.1:49466866-49477917 GCA_035590215.1 Microhierax caerulescens | reverse complement strand
TATTTGTTTATCCTCCAGCAGGAATGGACTAATGAAGGAATTCAAAACTGATCTATAATTAGAGGAAGCCCTAAATAAGGAGCTTATTTTCTGAAGTCTGTGAGGAGTTACCCTAAGACATCACTCATTGCCATGCTGAAATGGAATTTAGTTTCCTTCTAGACTCCTTTAGTCTTCTTGCAGGGCACTGAGAGCGCTGCGTATGTTCCCAGACTGACTCAATAGTTTATTTTGGGTTGGCTGGTCTGATCCATTTCTCTGGACTGATACTAGTGTGGTTATAGAACAGGCATTGCAATTGAGACAGGTGCTGAGCTTGTTCCTCTCTTTTCAGCGGGAGAAACACCCTTACTACAACCTAACAGTAAAAGTCCTCCAAGCCAGAAACATCAAGGGTACAGATCTGCGTAAGTATTTAGTCAAGGTATAATGAAAACAGATAGTGTGTTTGGTGCATATCTGTAACACAGGTGACGTTGTTATGAGAACTACTTACTGACACATAGTGTAATGTCTTCAGTCTGAACAAAGGCTTCTCTTGTAAAGCTTGATCTGAAGCCAAGCTGCAAATTAACCCTTCTACTTTGCAGAATTAGATTGGGTAAGTCCTGGTAATATTCTGCTTCCCTGCTCCTTTACATGTTCTATTGTGGCCTGTTTTGTGTTCCTTGGTCTGGATTCAGCGCACTGGCCATGGCAAATTTCATGTTCGCTTCTGCTGAACAGTCTTCTTACACCTGGAAGCAGCAATTGTCAATTCTAGATTTCAGATGTTTCTCAGTTGTAGCAGTGCTTTCTTTCATGTGCCTTTTGTTTATGTCCATTGAAGCTTTTCAAGGAGGTAGGTGGTTGACTGATTCCAGGACAAACTGCTTTTTACCTGTTCCTGTTTTTGATAGCATGGTGTATATTCCCTTCTTGTTGTGCATCTGTGTTGAGTAAAGCTCTTGGGGCTGTTTGGGTCATTTGGATCTTTAAAAGTAATTTGAGATTTAATTACTTCAGATATAATACAGTAAGGTAGTCTGCCTGCTTTAAGTTTATATCTGACATCCAACACTTAACTGCTGGAATGCTAAATGACTCTCCAGGGAATGAAAAACCCTTCTGAAAGGCTGAGGGCTAGAGTCACACTGTGAAGAGAGGTTCATTTTATGGCCTTTCTGTTCAATTGGAGTGATGAATGGTCCCCATACTTATGCTGTTAAAGGGGACTTCCTAAGAAGGAAGGAATCTGGGACAACTGGTTATTTTCAGAGAACAGAAACAGAAAGGCTACCTCCTGGCCGCACTGGATGTGGGTATAGCAGTGGTGGATATTGTCTACTTCGACTTCAGTAAGGCTTTTGACACTGTCCCCCATAAGATTCTCATAGAGAAGCCGATGAAGTACAGGCTGGATAAGCAGACGGGGTTGGATTGAAAACTGGCTGAATGGCACAGCTCAGAGGGTGATGATCAGTGGTACCAAGTCTAGTTAGAAGCTAGGAACTAGTGGTGTAACCTAGGGGTCAATTCTGGGCCCCGTCTTTTTCAATGTCTTCATTAATGATCTGGATGATGGGGCTAAGTATATCCTCAGCCAGTTTGTTGATGTTAAAAAAACTGGGAGTAGTGGCTGGTACACCAGAGGGTCACACTGCTATCCAGAGGGACCTCAACGGGCTGAAAAAGTGGACTGACAGGAACCTCATGCAAGTGAACAAAAAGAAGTGGAAGTCCTGCACCCTGTGCAGCAGTGTATGCTGCGGGCTGATGAAGTGGAAAACAGCTTTGCAGAAACAGACCCGAGGGTCTTGGTGAACAGCAAGCTGGCCAAAGCTAGCAATGTGCTCTTGCTGCAAGGAAGGCTCACCGTGTCCTGGGCTGCATTAGGAGAAGTGTCGGCAATGACAAGCAAAGTGATCCTTCCCTTCCACTCAGCAGTGGTGAGGCTGCGTCTGGAGTGCTGCGTCTAGTTCTGGGCTGTCCTCTGAGAGAGATTTGGGCTACTGGAGAGTCTGTTGAAGGGCCACTAAGAATGTAAACAGACTGGAGTGTCTCTCATATGAGGAAAGGCTGAGATCTGAGATTGCTTAGTCTGCAGAATAGAAGGCTCAGGGGGGACCTTATTAATGTGGACAAGTATCTGAAAGGAGGGTGTTAAGGAGATGGAGCCACACTATTTCAGTGATGCCCAGTGACAGAACAAGAGGCAATGGGCCTGATATCAGCAGTAGTCTTTTTTGAAAAGTTGACATTCCTCATTTTGAATAGTAGTCTCTTTTATGAAGGGCTTTATGGTTTGAATGAACCAGAAAAAAGAAAAGTAAGTACCTAATGTTCACTTTGATACTGTTTAAAAATGTGTATTTCATTAAAGGCTTTTGCTTTACAAGTCCAGCCTTGATTTTGCAAGTTTCTGTGATTCAATGAGATCTAGAAAATGAGCTCATGGGGAAGAGTATGTTTGATTAAAATTGTTCTGATATCTGTCTCTACACTCTCCTCTAGTGTCCAAGGCAGACTGCTATGTGGAACTAAAGTTGCCTACTGCATCTCCCAACGTGTTCCGAACTCAGGTTGTTGACAACTCTGATAACCCAGAATGGAATGAAACTTTCCAATATCGAATCCATAGTGCTGTCAAGGTAAGGAGTGCACTTTGTGGAGCTGATTGGGCTGTCTGCATTTGTGTACTGGCTGACTTTTGATCATTTAAAACCAAGAGATTTTTATTACCCTCAAACCCAGTGTTGCTTGTAAGGTGGTACAAAAAGCTGTACCATGCATGTCCAGTGAAAACCACAGCAATTCGTAACTGCACTCATGCAAGGTGCAGCTAGAATTTTCCATAAATATCCTTGTGATGCAATTCAGGAAAGGGGAGTTATGGCGGTACCTGGTAGAGTTCAAGGAAGTTCCTTGGTAAAGCAAGTTTCTGTTTGAAGATTGCTTTTTACTTTGACAGAGTAGCTGTTGCCTTCTTGTAGCTCTGCTTGCCTTTCACAGCTAAGTGGCTGAGCGAAGATAATGGGAACTAAATTTTAAGTCATGTTGCCACTTAGTTCGTTCAGTCAGGTTTTGCCATCAATTCCTGTGATCAAGAAGAGCAAAATGCAAACTCTTAGAGACAGTACCTCTGTCTGAGCAGGACCAATAGAGTATTGAACAAAGTCTTCAGATTGTCAGCATTCATTCTCAAAGTAGACACTAATGGTAGATGGGAGGAAACTATACTTCAAAAGGTTAGTTTTAGTATGACACTATTGCTTTCAATAGCATCCTAGGCTTTGGAATAAGGTGCTTATTAGCAAGAAACTGTCTCCCTCACTGGAGTACCTTTCCATAATGGTTGGTGACAAAGGCAGAATAGTAATTGACCTAAACTGTAAGGAAATTGCAAACTGAGCTTTAAAGCGTGTGACCTTTTTCTTCCCTTGCATGGGGGACAGCCCCCTGCATGAGGCCTTGGTCTGGTTACTGCTGTGAGGCTATGCCAGCACAATTCTAACTTCAGTCTTGTCTCCTTCAAGAGACAAGTTGTTGCAAGGCCACTTTTTAGGTGCCGTATATACTGACTGTGTCTATTTCAGTTAGTTTCTGCTGGATTACCTGCTCTGAGACTGCTGAGCAGGAAGTGATAGTTCCCTATAACATCCTGGACTAAATCATGCTGAGAGAGTGGAAATTGCTATTGCTTCCTCAGGCAAATCTGTACGTGAAGCTGGTGGAGAATACTGGCACATGCGCTGATCTGGGGCCTCTCTTTATTTGGGAAGCTCAGAAAATCTTAGCTAAAAACTGTCATTTAGGAGCTTTTTGCTTAACTATGCTGTAAGCCCTGCTGGAAATAGTGAATTCTCTTCAGGAGTGGGAAGTGGGAAGGGTATTGATTAATGCTTGAAGTGTCCATTGTATACAGCTACCCAGGTTTATGGAAGTGTTTCTGTCTTGTCATCTGAGGCTGTTTCTGTTTGGTTTTAGAACATTCTGGAATTGACACTCTATGATAAGGATGTCCTCGTCAGCGATGAGCTCACATCTGTTGTCTTTGATGTAGGGGGCATGAAGCTGGATCAGCCCCTGCTGCGTACTTTCAGGTTGAACCCTGAGGTTAGTCTTTGGCTTCTTCCCAGGTCAACTGTGAATAGCTGCAGCTCATTGTTACAGAAATCTGGCAGTACATGCTGGTTGACTTACCTGTTGTAGAAACCAGAAGGGGAAAATGTGTCAGCAGGTAATGACAGCTTATATGGTTTTACTGTCAGATGTTTCTAAAATCCCTAGTGATTTTTTTTGTGTATGTGTTCCACAGCTTTTGAGATGCCCACCTAAATAAAACTTGGAATGACTGCTGTCTTTCAGAAGATGTTAAAACACCTTTAAAGGGAATTGATTTTTCAGAAGACTAGAGGGGCATAAAGTGGGCTCAAAATGAAAAGCATTTACAGACAGCAGGTCTGCAGAGTCTTTAGCTGATCATCATCAGCTTGCAGTGAAGAAGTTTACTGCTGTAAAAGTTAGCTATATATTTAATAAGTCAAAAGCCTAAGGAAAGCTTATGTCCCTGAGATATGTTCAGTTACATTTAGCCTCTGCTTCAGGTGGGTGACATTGGTGCATATCAGCTGCTCTCAGTCCCCATGGACCTGTTTGTGGGCTTGCAACAAGACAGCTTGTTTTATGTATCTAAAGCCACATTGCCACTCTGATCTTTTTTGTAACTGCATCAAACGCATTGCTACAGTAGATTTGGATTAAAGGGAAGCTAGTGATGTGGTTTCTTGAGAAATTGGACTTTAGTGCTGTTGGCGTGGTCAGAAGCAGACTAATTGGTATGAAGTTAGCAGGAAGGTTTTGGTCAGTATTACAGGCACTCTAAATGATTTGTAATCATAGAAAAAGACTTAGTAACTCCCTTTTTTTCCACTAGCTATCCTGTTTGCTGAATGCTTAACTCATCTTGATCAGTAATTATGCAACTAGAAACTTCAGTAAATAGAATTAAATTGGCTTCTATTTGGTTATTTTAAAAGCTGCATTAGGTCTGCTATCGAGCATTTACTGAGTGCTATGGTAGGGGAAAAAGATGTCTGGATCAAAGTCTGTACAATACAAAGACAGCAATGAGTTAAGAGTGCAATCTGTTGAAATAATAAATGGGAGGAAGCACAAGGCCTCATGTAGAATCTGTTTGAGGAGGTGGCACTGCAGTGATACTTGAGCCAGAAGAGGTTTTTTTCTTATTAGCAGAGTAGTGGATCTGAGACCCAGCTCTTGCTTTTGTGTACTTGTGTCTTGTCATATATGTCCAGGGGGAGAGGAATGTTTAAAGAACAACAACAAAAAGCATGAGTTTCAACCTTCCAAAACTTAACTGGAGCTTCTGTAAAAGCAACAGAAGTAGTTACTATAATTTGTAACAGGAAGAAAGCTTAATCTCTTGGAAAAAGCCTTATATTCAAGATCAAGGGTAACCTGTGTCCAACTTTTATTTTCAAAGGCTAATGAAGAGCTGGATGTAGAGTTTTACTTGGAGAAATGGTGAGTCTTACCTGAAAAGCTGAATGAACTTGTGCTCTGCCAATACATTTTCTTAGTTGCTTTTTCTGGGCAGGGACAATCTTGACCATAAAAAGGCTAATGTTTAACAGTTCTCTGTGATGTTCGAGTTGATTCAGCAATGGCTAATCACAAATATCCTTAAAACTCCAGTCACCAAAACTTCTTGGATACTAAAAAAAAATAATAAAATTTGCTGATTTCTTGGGAATGGCAGTGCTGCAAAGGAAATGAACATTTTGTGGATGAATTACTTAGGAGTAGAAAGCTTTCACAATTAACCTTGCAATATAAAGAAATAAAAGCTTTATCTATCTGATAGTCAATCTAAGCCCAGCTTTTCTCTAGGTTGTCAAAATAACTGAGATGGGGAGACCTTATAGCACATGCTTATAGTTGTGCACAAATTTTTTCTTCAGTATTTCCCCCCATATTGTTCCATGAAGAGAAATATACATGTGTCAATCTAGTTTGCATAGATCTCTTACACTTTCTCCCCCAGTGGAGCTCCCAGAGGACCTTTCTCCCCCAGTGTTTATCCAGGCAGATAGTTTGTAAAGTAGGATGAAGTAAATTAGTAACAAAACTAATTTGCGTTAAATCTCTTCCTTTCACAGCTCAGATGCCCCTACAGAGGTATTGACTAATGGAGTCCTTGTGGTGAGTACATGTAAGCCAATTACATACATGTTGGCATTTACTCCTGAAGGTAGGTAATAGCAAGAAGACAAGAGTTTTTGAGAATGGCTTCCAAATAGCTCCTGTTCTCTTCAGCATCTGCTTCTCTTTTAATGCTGGTTTAAAAAGCTTCTTCCATTTTTAAAACTTGATACCAACTCACAGAAAGGGTTGGTTTTGGTAGTTTGATTTTTTGGTTGGGTTTTTGTTGTGGTTTTTTGGGTTGTTTTTTTTTTCTTCCAGTGGGGTTGTTTTAAAAGATGTAAACAAAAAATGTCTTTAGGAGACTAGTGAATCTTGCACATTTTACTGAGTTTTCTAGAGTAGATGCTGGCCAGGTATAGTCCGCCTCCTTAACACCTATTATTTGTAAGCTTTTAATGGTACCATTAGTAAGTAAGTGATGCTTCCCACTCTCCAGACTCTAGGACTTTTCATCCTAATGGATTTGTCTGTTCTGTTAGGGTAATCAAAGAAAATCAGTGCATTATATCTTAAAAATACAGGTGTTTTCACCTCTTTTGTCCCCTCAAAGGAAAGGGACTGAAATGAAGTTTTTTAATAAGGAAAAGAGGATGGGAAGGAGTTCATCGTTGTTGAAATGTAGAGTTTTAACATTTTTTCAGGAAAAATTGGTGGCATTTTACAGCACAGTTCTGCAAACTCTTTCACAGGAGAGAGTCTTTTGCGTTCCTAACTCCCTTAGCAAATAGTCTTACATTCAAGCAGTGGAGGAGTTTCTTATCTTTTAGAGCAGTTATGGCTAATTAAGTATCTTATCTGCTGCCCTAGAAGGGAAGCTGATGATTGAATGGTGTGAGAGACTAAACTTAATGAGCATGTGGACAATCCAGGACAGAAAGTCATGGCAGAATTTATCAAATGCTTGCTTGGATCTGCACAGGCTCAGAATAGGGACTCACACATACATTAAACCAAGGTAAAGAGAAAAAACCCAGGCATTGAGAACTTGTAACTATGAAGTACTGGTTGCAAACAAAAAAAACCCAGTAAGTGGAATCGGAAGGGTGGTTTTGATTTTGAAATGAGCAGATATCCCATCCTGCTGAAACAACTTGCTCTTTATTTGAAAGATCAATATAATACTTAATGTTTTTTTTGACAACTTGCAGCTGTAAATCTACACCTTCTGTAGTAGGTGGATTAAGCTTCAACACAGTAGTAAACTAAAATCTCATAACCAGAAGTGGTTTCTTCTATTCATAGGTTCATCCTTGCTTGTCTTTGCAAGGCACTATCAATAAAGAGGAAAAAGAAAAAGAGAAACAGCAAGGTAGGGCTGCCTGAAGAGTTTGTCAGATCTACTTTTCTGCATGTTTACCCTTTGGGAGAGAGGGGAGACTTGATTCTCTGTCCATCCAGCACATTTTTATTTACTGACTAGCAAATTGACTTTTAAAGTTAATTTTGCTTTTATTTTTAATGCTAAATAATATCAGGTTGCTTTCACTAGGTACCACAGAAGAGTTTTTGCTTCTGTTTTCATCATCTTAGCTATACTTAACAAGTACCTGATTTTCAGCATCTATTTAAATGGTTCCTGTAGTCTAAACTTCTTATTCTAATGCACAGGGAGCTGTGAGGTCAAAGTGTCTGTTCCAGGGGCGTATCAGAAGCAGTTGTGCATTCCTTGGAGACCACACAATGAGAAGGATTATGGAACCTCATTTGTCTTTCATATGGATAAAGAAATGTGTCCAGAACTACAAGTGGAGCTGGAGCAAACCATATCTGTCTTACAGGTAAGCATCTGTGCTGACTGCTATGAAGTTTACAGCCTACTTTTGAATAAATCCATTCTGAAACCAGTGCCTTTTGGACTATGAAAATGCACTTGAATGGCCTTAATTTGGTTGTAAGACAACCAGGGACAACTTCAGATGTTTAGGGATGTCAGTTTTGGGTATGTTATTTGGGTACCTGTGGATATCAAAAGCTGGCATTGGGAGCAAGTTTCTTGTGGACTACTATATGTATGTGGTGCTGGGGACCATCTATTATGAAGGTTACTTAATCACTTATAGTTACACCTTTTTGAACTGAACTCTGTAATGTTGTAACTGCTCAGATCAAAATTTTCTAGGCTAGAAGCCTGTCTTGAATGGATCTATTATTTTTCTGGTTATATATTAGAAATTCATGGGCAGAGAGATAAGTGTTTCTGTAGTGTTGCTTTTTACACTACTGTTTTTTATTTTAAAAATTGATTAAAAATGTCAGACTTCACATTGAGTCTTTGACTTTGGGTACGGAGGTGAACTTGTCTTAAAAGTATACCCTCCCCAACTTTTTAAAATCTGTTCAAACTTGGGGATTAAAAAAATCTGATTCTGCACACACTTGCTACCAAAAGGCATCTTTCCTTTTGCCTGTTGAGATACTCTGTTGCAAGTCTTTTCTATTAGAAGCTTGTGGAGCACTTGCCACTTGCAAAGGTTTATTTAGCTTTGTCTATCACTTCACAGTTTCTACAGATACCCACACTCTGTCCCATAGGAATGGCTGAATATTCATTGTGATGACTGCTGCCAGTATGGCCTGACACCAAAAATGAGAGCAAGGAAACTATTTATTCTGTGATGTTTTTCATCCCCCCAAGCAGTTGGGCAGCATGAATGCGGATGGTGATCTTGACTACTCTAGAGGGCAGCTATGGAGAAGAGAACACAAAAAATAATATGGGAGAATAGCTTTGCAGTGGAGTTGATTTGGCAGCAAATATGAGCTGAAGATAGAGAGCTGGACTTAAGTAGTTAAAAAGTCAAAGCCAGGCAAGCAAAAATACAGTAGAAGTTGACTGTGGAGATTGTTCCAGATGGTAAACCTCAACCAAACCACCCCTGGTAGCTAACAGAACTCCTTCAAGCGCTGGCACAGCGCACAAAGCTATCAAGTCTGACCTTTCCTGTCTTATCAGAGACAGGAGAGTGACAGGAACATAGTCGTGTTGCTTGCCCTGTACCTAAATGCATGTTGTTTGTCCCTGTTAGGACAGTGGGCTTAGAGGAACATTTGACTTAGGACGCCTGGTTTTGGTCAGAAGATGTCCGTGGAATCTATGGGTAGCTCCTTGTCTGTCCAATTCTTGTTGTGAGAAGGGTGACCACCTGTTGTTTCTTTAAGGTGCTGTCTCCTGCCAGGGGTTGAGGCCTGTGGTGGGTGTAAAGGCTCCAGCCCACCTGGTAGGCTGTGTAGGTTTTGAGTGTGGCCCTGTGATACGAGGGGTTTTTTTATATGCCCCTTTTAGGAAACAGCACACAGCTCTGTATTGAGTGAGCTTGCTCTTGATAATACAACCTGGCAAACTTCATTTTGCTGTACTTGTATAAGAGGATTATATTTTTTAATTACATACTACCATTTGTCCCAAAGGCTGTATTTTATTTCCCTTTTTGGGGTATTTGTTCTGTATGTCTAATGCTATTGCCTTGCTGGTATCTTTTCCAAATCTTGCTTTCAAGACAGAATGCCAGTTTGCTTGTGAGCTTTCTGATATGTGTCAGACCACAATTATTTTTTAGGGAATTTTTTTATTTGGAGATGGAGAATTTTTGCTTGTGGCAGACAGCTGTATTAAACAACAACAAAAAGCTATTTGAGTGACACAAATAATCCAAGCAAAGATCTGTCAAGCAGAGAGCAGGATGATTTTGAAAAGCCTTAAACTTCTGGGAGAGATTTAGTTATAATGATCTTGAGGGTTGTTTGCTGGTTTGACACGTGAAAGTTGTATATTTAACTTTTTTCTGGATTTTTCATTTATTATTCATTAAACCAAATATAAAAATAACATTTTGGTTTTTATTAGGATGGTATGAACCCTGATATTGAAAAGCATACTACAGTTCTGGGACTGGGAACTGTGCCAGTTAATTCCCTTCCTATTGGACAAAAAGTTGAAAGAATCATTTCTCTGGGAGAGGTAACGTCATCATTTTGCATTTGTTTTAACATGCTTGGAATAACTTTTTCCCCTATTGCCTGTAGGGATTTGGAAAGTTAATCTGCACATGATTCTTAGGGGTGCTGTTTTCTTGGATATCTGGAATGAAATACTGAGATTCAAAAAATGTTGTCATGGATGTGTCTTGCAGAATAAGTACGAAGTTCATCACTTTCCAAAGCAAAAAGTCTGTTAGGGTGTGAAAGAAAATATCAGAGGAGGAGAAAAGCAAGAAGCTTTGTAGAAAAAATAATTTTTTTCACCCTGCTCTCAGAGTAATTGTTTCTACTTTCCGTGGAGACTACTGAAAATGTCTGAAATAAGTGCAAGGGAAAGGTATTCCAGAGAGAGAGTTTTGTGGGTGAGATTGCTGTTCTGGTTAGTATCTAGTGACCCCGCTTATGTTATAACCTCTAGTTAATACTTTTGCCTACATAGTTGCTATTAATTGCAAGATGTGTTCTCTCTTTTCACAGGGACAAAGTTTGGATATGAGTTTGAAAACTGAAGAGAGGTGAGTGGGAACCTCATAAACCTCTAAAAATCAGGAAAGACCTTTATTCTCATAGTGAAGGAGCTGAGTGATTCTCCCTGATGTTCTGGGGAGGTCTGTTGTCTCCATTGATCTTTTGGTGTAGATTAAAGAAAAATATCACTGGTTATTTTTCTTCTGAAGGCTGTGACTCTTCGCTTTGCAGGTACTGTATTGGAATGCTGTCAGTCTTGCTGAAATCTGAACAAATTTTTTGTTCCTAGTATTTAAGCGTAAAATAGCTGACAGTGTAAATATTAAGTAGTTTTGTTAGGGACAGATAGTTCCCAGTATATGTGCGGTGCTGTACTGACAAATAGGAAGGGATGTCTC
>JAVJGJ010000060.1:49446667-49466766 GCA_035590215.1 Microhierax caerulescens | reverse complement strand
TTCTATGGTTCTATGAAAACCCTTTTTTAGTATTCCTAGAACTGAATATACCTCAAATGGGATGTCTCTGTGTGTGAAGGGCTTGAACTGTAAAGTAGAGGAAGGGTGCAAGAAAGGAGTGATAGGGGAAGAACACACAAAACTGAGCGGTTGGCTAGCAAGTTGGTAGGGTTATTTGGTATATAGTCATTAACTGAAGATCCTGCTCCACTTTTACAAACTCATAGCAAGTTTATTGGCATTCATGTGTCCACTTCTGCCTCATAAGCTGAGAAATTTCTGTTCTAAAATCACTCTTTCCCTTCACTTCTTTCCATGTCAGTACAGTGATCTCAGCTGCACCTCATACAATCTTCACCTACTGAGAATCTTTACTTTGTGAAATTCCTGAAGCTTAATCTGAGAGCTGTTTGACACAAGCTTTGTATTTAGACATCAAGGGAGAAATTTCATTTTAAATTCCAAAAGCTGTTGTTAAAAAATAGCTGGTGTATAGATACACACACTAAAAGTTCATTTAAGAGTGGGATCCAGTGATTCAGATCAGAACCAAGACTGTGTGTTCACAGAAACTGTTTTCCACTGGTAATTACAAATCCTCAAAATTTGGGTTTTTTTTTGTCTTAATTTCTATTTCAGCACTTGGGATCTTGATATACGTCTGGGTTTTGACCTCTGTAAAGAGGAGAGAGAATTTTTGGACAAAAGGAAGAAAATAGTTTCTGAGGCACTGAGGAAAACTCTTCACTTAAAAGAATCCCCTCCAAAAGATGAGGTATTGAGCTTAGTGCTGTAGTGAGATTCATCAAATCCTTTGTGCTTGGTTGATAATCAGGTATTGTAGGATTCTTTGTCTGTAACCAACAGGAAACATGGTTTGCATTCGCCATGGTGTGAAATACATCCCTGGGACATTTTGGTTCTGAAGTCTCAAATGTTGTATTTCTGAAATTTTGAAGGATGGATGTGTGTTTTGGAACACAAAACATTGAAATTTCAGAATGTGTGTACTTTCTTTAGTTGAACTCTTGTATCTTGGGCTTTGAACTCTGAATTGTGATGGGGAAATCTGTTTCAGAATGGTTAAATCGAAGCTCAGACCACAGGAACAGCTTCCAAATTTGAGGACACTTTTATATCTAGATAGCCTGATACCTTGCTCTGTGATCTTTGTGTGCTGTTATAAGAATGGTTACTTTTTTTTGTCCTTAAGTGTATATTGTATGGCATGCAAATAAGTGTGTGGTAATATACAAAATAATTTCAGTGATTGTCCCTAAGATGACATGCTGTGTCTTATAGTAAACAGTATATTTCAATTACAAAATAGAGAAAGGAATTATGGTTGAAATCTAACTGAAATTACTTGAAATGTGAGTAGACATACAGATTTTATCTCTTATTTTTATAAGAATGAGACTTAAATAGGATGACTTCTGTAATTTGGTGGCAATTCAAAAGTCTGTCATTGTGACTCCTGATCTGTAGGTCCCAGTTGTAGCCATACTGGGGTCTGGAGGTGGGATGAGAGCCCTGACATCGTTCTACGGCAGTCTTGCTGGGCTTCAGCAGCTGGGCCTTTTGGATGCTGCAATGTATGTGTGTGGGATTTCTGGCTCTACCTGGTAAGTGAATGTGGTAGTGTTGACGTAAATCAAGGCCAAAACTGCATTTGTGTCATCTGTAGAGAGACAATGAAGTCAAATATTTTATCAGTTCGCATCTGTGAGTTCTGATGGGGGTCCTAAATAAGAGATTCAGTATCACTTCTGATACAGCTACTGACTAAATTTATCAGTCTGCTGCTTTTGCGACAGCTTGGCAGTTGAATATTAGAATGTATTACATTAATAAAACTGCTGTGTGTTCCCTCAGAACCCTGATTTCAAACACTCCCCGTTTCCTTGCACTTTCCAAGAAAATAACTGAGGTGGTGCAAGTCACTGGAAACACGTCCTCCCAGACCACTTAGGTTACCACCTTCCAAAGTGGCATATGCGGCTGAATAGAGGAATAGCACCGGCTTACCCCTTGGTGGACTGGAGCAATGTGCTGAAATGTTAGATGTGGCTAGAATGTTTCAGTAGCTCAGTTCTTGGAGTTTGTGGTGAAATCATCCCTCATAAATACACATTGTTTTTGTGAAATGATTTCACCAAGTTGTGCAACTTTACAGTATAATCTTGCCTTCCAGAGCTTTGTATGTTAAATTAACTCCTATGTATGTAGTATTCTTCCACTAACCTCATGATCTGGTCTGCGCCTTTTGATTCAGAGGCAAACTTTCAAGTGTAGGCATCTGTTCATGTGGATAGCCAGTAGTCCAAACTAGTTTCTCATTTAATCAGACCTGTGTTCTGATAAAGGCTGTGGCCTCTGTTGTTGTATGTAGTATAACGCCCTTACTGTCAGCCAGTCTGTCAAAGTTGTTACGGCCTGGAGTTCGCTCATATTTATGAACTGGTTCATGTGCGCTAGCATACGATGCTTGGAACATCCTTGAAAAGTAGGTTAGCAATCAGGATGAAGCTGTCCTGTAGGTGTCAGGGTTTTCAGTGTTTTCTAGAGTTCAGAAGTTCCATCGGTTTTATGGTCTCTTTTCATGGTTTTATCTTTTAGCTAGACTTCTCAAGCTTTTAATTTAGTGCTGCAGCACTAATTATAACTAGCTGAAATTATTGTTTACACAAGAGTTTTTACTGCTGATGACATTAATATAAGCATTTTCAGGTGTTTATCAACATTGTATCAAGACCCTAACTGGTCACAGAAAGACCTTCAAGGTGCAATCAGAAGAGCTCAGGGTACTGTGTCCAGCAGTAAAGCAGGGGCATTTTCCCCAGAACGACTGAAGTACTATTTCCAGGAGCTGAATGCAATGGAGATCAGTGGACGGAAGGTTTCCTTTACAGATTTGTGGGGCCTTATTGTGGAATATTTCCTACAACAGAAGGTAAAAGAGTTCATGTTTTAGGTGTGTACTGCTGTTTGTCTTCCAGGTGGGAGTTCTGAACACCCCATATGTTGTGTGTCAAGAAACCAACTTCTTTCTAAACTACCCAGAGCTGTCCTGGGATAGAAGTTGTGGAATAAACATAGGGAATTATTATCTCTTTCTGCCCTGGTTTTCCCAGCACCCTTGTTTAGTAAAGAATTTTGAAGTTGTGTAGATCAGTACTGTAGGAAAAGGTAGTGTTTATTTGGAATGACTATTATTAAATTAATAGCTGTTGTATTGGGCAGGTAAAGAGTATGATGCTGGTTTTGCAAACCAGTATTTAACCAGTATTTTCTATGCTAATGGCAATCAGAAGTCAGAGAGATAACTAGTTTATTAATAAACACCAAACATTCTAAACATGCAACTGCAGAAATATTCTGGCAAAATCTAACCATATGCATGGGTTATGCAGAGGGAGGAAAAGGGACTTTGAATTAATAGTATTGTTAGTCTAAAATGCTAAGCAAGAGCTTCAAATTATTGAAATAAGGGTATAGAACTTATGTGATTAAAGTGTGTTTCTTCTTCCTTGCTTGTGACCAGGAAGATCCGTCAAAGCTGTCTGATCAGCAAGAAGCAGTGAAATGGGCCCAGAACCCTTATCCTATCTATGCAGCTGTCAACGTGAGACCCAATATTAGCAGTGGCGACTTTGCTGGTATGAACATCACAAATTTATTTTTATTTGCTAAAATTCATAAATCCTGTTCACCTAAAGAGTTCCTTGGGTAGTGAGTAGCTAACAGGAAACATGGCTCAAGCAGCAGCTCGTAGTGCAAGAGGCCATAGGATTGGCCGAGAGTTATCGTCCTGATTGTAAATATCTTCACGGCTATAATGGAGAAAACAGATTCAACTCTGCTGGCCACTGCCCATGTTTTGCTAGGAAATGCCTGAAATTTTCAGGAGCTGAGAGGGAAGATTCTTATAGTACACAAGTCTGTGTCCAAATCGGAGAATTTAAGTCCTTGGTTATTAGGTGACTGACTTCCTTTTATAGTCTCAGATAATCAATTTGTATAGGATTTATCTAAAATGATGGATTGGTAACCTTAGAATCGCTGAACCATTTAGGCTGGAAAAGACCTTTGCTATTATCAAGTCCAACCATTAACCCAGGACTGCCAAGTCCATCACTAAACCATGTCTCTAAGCGCTGCATCTACACATTTTGTAAGCACTTCCAGGGATGGTGATTCCACCACCTCCCAGGGCAGCCTGGTCCAATGCTTGGCCAACCTTTCAGGGAAGAAATGTTTTCCTAATATCCAATCTAAACCTCCCCTGGTGCAATGTGAGGCCATTTCCTCTTGTCCCATCATTTGTTATCTGGGAGAAAAGACCTACACCCACCTGCCTGCAGCCTCCTTTCAGGTAACTGTAGAGGACAGTAAGGTCCCCCTTGAGTCTTCTCCAGACTAACAACCCCAGTTCCCTCAGCCACTCCTTGTAAGACTTGAGCCACAGACCCTTCACCAGCTCCGTTGCCCTTCTCTGGACATGCTCCAGCACCTCTACATCCCTCTTGCAGTGAAAGGCCCAAAACTCAACACAGTATTGTAGCATGTATCATGAAAATTGTGGTATTTAGCAGCCTGGGTTCTGCTGGTTATACAATTACAGTAAAAAATGAAGGCCAGTCCTATTCCAGGTCACTTGAAACTTTAAATATAGTGCAACAAGTGAGGATAGATACAGAGGGACTGGAACATGAATGCTTTTCTCCATCTGTGTACCACTATGGGACTTCCTTGTTCTGGAGGAGAGTGTGTGTATGCCAGTGAATTTGATCTGTAAATATTTGTGGAAAGCTTTCAAGCATGAGAGAACTCTTTGATAAGCAGTCAGTGAAGCCTGACACAGTGGGTCAATTGAGTTTTCAAGTCAGTATGATAACAGTTTATGAGATGGTAAGTAGGTGAAGGCTGAGAAAAGTGAATTAGGTTCCATTTGTCATGGAAAAGGGAGCCACCAGAGTGGTTTAAAGTGAAAGTAAAATAGGCAGGTTATTTCTGCAGAAAAACAGTCAAGATGGAGCAAGATGGATTCCCTGCCCCTTCACACCCCCCCCGCCCCCCCCCACAAAAAAAAAAAAAAAAAATAAAAAAAAAAAAGCCAGGAAGGAAGGATGTTGTATTTAGTCAATAAAAGCTTGTACAAGTTTTTATTAATCATGTGTAAGATGATTTACTGAGGAGTGACAGGGAAATCCATAGTCGTGGTGAAAAGTGGAGGGAGACTCTGTTCTGTCTCCCTTGTGTGAACACAAGTGAGCATTTTCACCGGTGTTTACTCTAGGATGAGTAAATATCCTCTTGGCTTGTTCTTAGAATGGTGTGAGTTCACTCCCTATGAAGTTGGATTTCGCAAATACGGAGCTTTTGTCCAAACAGAGGACTTCGACAGTGAGTTCTTCATGGGACGGCTCATCCAGAAACGTCCAGAGCCTAGGATTTGTTTTCTACAAGGTATGGTCTTACAGTAATGAATAAAATGGGCAGATGGAAGGGAGCTATGCTGCTTTTGGGATTCATCAACTTAAACCCATGCATTTTTGTCTCTTCCTAAAGAATTTGAAGAAGGGAAAAATGTCAAATCTTTCTTCAAAGGTTTAGGTGTACGTTCATAGTATTACAGTGTAATATCCTGAGTTGCAAGACAACTGTAATATGAGCAGCCTGTCAAAAACTTTGGTTCTAGATCTTCCCATTCTCTTGCTATCTTTCCCTTGCTGATAGAAGAGCTTTTCTGTTGAAGAAATTATTGCATAATATTATTATGTCAGAATTTGTCATGTGGTTAACTCAAAGGTTTAAACTCAGTCATCATCTTTTAGAATAGTAGGGGTCATGTAACACCTTTCCTCATGACAAATGGCAGCTGAATTATAGGCCTTCTGGTTAGACTGTGGAAAGCCTTTTGAGTATTAAATTCTTCCGAATTTCTCCTGCAGGAATGTGGGGCAGTGCCTTTGCTGCAAGTTTGGATGATATCTGCCTGAAGGTGATTGGTATAGGGCTGGACTTTCTAGATTCTTTCAAAGATGTTATCAGAGTTGTAGGTAAGAACATACATTAAACTAGTACAATTTTTTTGAAAGATTCCTGGGTTTGGAATACAAATCATACAAATAATATGACTCACTGTGCTGTTAATAGTTTTCAAGATTAGCATAAAGGATGGATTTGGACAGATCTCTCATACCGTTTATCAGTACGCTTTCTTTTCCTCCTTTTTAAAAAAATTTTGTGTCTCAACTATAAATCAGCTAGTTCTAGGACCTGTCTTAAACACGTACTGCAGTGCAGGATAATCATGACAAGAGGAAGAATAGAAGCCGTACTGCTAAGCAGGAGATGAAAAATAGGTTTTCAGTTCCCTTCTTGGCCCTATTTTTTATATTCTTGGATAAGCTGGTTGTATGTTTATGCTTTGTTCTCCATTTGTGCAATGCCTCCCTAGCAGTAAAAAGGAAGTGTATTGAAGTTGCTCAGGTATATAATTATAGCCTTAGAGTAAGTAGTGGGAGGAGATATTTTTTGTCGTCTTTGCTTTCACAGCCCTAGTTTTTTCTAGTTTTTTATAGTTTTTTATAGTTCTGTTGTAACTATAAATGCTACTGTGCGTGGATGTCTTGTTGTCTTATGAAACAGAAGCAGTCATTGCGTGGTAACAAGAGTTTCTTTGGGTTTGGAATCAATGTGGATAATGATTTATGAGTAATTCTATTTCCTTTGAACAGGGCAGGTAAATTATCCAACTATAGAATATGCAGCTGATTTAAATTTCATTACAATACTCTTTTTTTTTTTTTTTTAATTAGAGGAAAAATTCAGCCTTAGAACAGTTGGTTAAATATTGTAGAAAAAAGTCTGATCAAAATGTTGCAGCTGGACAAGCACTTGCTATGTGTTCTGCATCCTTCTGTGGCTTCTGCAGATGACTGCCGAAGATTCCATTTCCGAGATCCAACACGACTGAAGACTCGCTTGGTTATACCTGGGGGCCCCTTGTTACAAATTTTTCAGGATTTCTTCAAGTCCCGGGTCACGTGTGGAGAAACCTTCAATTTCATGCAGGGATTGTATCTTCATAAAGATTATGTTAACATCAAGAAATTTGTGGCTTGGAGAGGTAAATGAATCTGTCTGTATCTGGGACATAAAATAGTGTGCTAATATTTGTAACAGTCGATGTTACAGAACATAAGTGAGCTTGACTTGATTCTGCTGAAGTCAGGGAATTTACCCCTCCTTATACTATAGCAAAAAATGTGAACCACTATATATGTTCTGTCATATAAGGCAAGCTCATCATCAGACTTTACAGGTCAGTTTCAGATGAACATGCATGTTGGAATGTCCGTTTTTCTTCTTATAGCCCCAGCAGAAGCTTTATTGCATGTACTGAGAAGTGTGTAACGAATCATTATAGTTACTTGTGTTACTTGGAGTCTCTTCCAGGCACTCATCTGGATGCATTTCCCAACCATCTGACCCCCATGGAAGAGAGCTTGTATTTAGTGGATGGTGGCTTTTCTATCAACTCTCCCTTTCCTTTGGTACTTCAGCCAGAGAGGGATGTGGATGTTATCTTGTCATTCAATTTTTCCTGGGAAGCTCCGTTTGAGGTGAGAGATGTAGCTGAGCATTATTACATGAAGATAAAGCACAGAATCATATTCACAGTGGCAGCAGGTCGGTTGATGTTGAACAGTGCACTACTGAAAGAATGCATTGAAACAAATCCTTACCTCTTTCAAATGTTATTGTACTATGCTTTTTACTGTGAATATCATGAGGAGACAGTGTGACAAATGTAATAAGATTCCAAACTTTTCAGAGGCCTAAATAGATTGTTACCTAAAATAAAAGTATTTATGTAGCTTGTATGATCCATGTTACTTAAATGTGTGGTTCTAATGGGAAAGTGGCTATCGGTGATTTTCTTCATGCAAACAAATCATTTCCTGTATATATGAGTGTTTATTTTTAAGGGCAGAAAATTAAAGGTGAATATATTTAGAGCAATAAAACATACAAAGTTTCAGCTGCAAACTGTTGATATTTGGTAGCAGTTCTCAGTTCTGCTCTTTGTTCTTCTGTATCACCAGCCAGAGAAACTTTCTGCCAATTTGAAGTTGGATTTCTGTCACTTTTTTGGTGAAAGTATCTCTCCCTTTGTGTATTATAGTTAGATGATCTTAGACATGTTTCTGGTATCCTACCAAAATTATTTTTGTTCTCTGAAAACAGGTTTTAGAACTGACTCAGAAATACTGTGAGGAGCGGGAAATTCCTTTTCCAAGAATCAAATTGAGTGAGGAAGATGAAAAGAAGCCAAAAGAGTGTTACATGTTTGTAGATGATGATAATCCAAAGGCTCCAATTGTGCTCCATTTCCCACTGGTGAATGACACCTTCCAGAAATACAAAGCTCCAGGTAAGGGAGCTGTATCTTATAGAGCTATTTTTACAATCCTTTGGGTGTGTTGATAGGTAAATTTCAGTGGGCTCAATATCCCTCCTTTCCTTCTTCTTGGTGTTACCATGTTGTTAATAAATTGTTACTTTAAGAAGAATCAGCTTCCACTAGCTTTTTGAAGAGGGAGTTGAAGAAGCAGCTGACAATTAAAAAAATAAAAATCTGAAGGCTGAAAGAATCAAAATTAGGGAGCCTTTTTGCTTCTTTCTGAACATTTCTTCCCTGATACCTGATTTTGTTACTTGTAGTTACTCTGAATATACAGGAAAGCACTATAAATCAGATTAAATTGTAAGTTCATTTGTGTATTGGATATGAATAAACCACTAATCAGCAAAGTGTTGGGGACCAATCTGTATGTCAGATTATGTGATCTGTGATGCTAAGTGACCTGTGCCCTTGTAGTGTAAGGTCAAGTGATAAACGATGCTTGCTTCGTTTAATGTGATAAATACGAACTATAAGGCCCACCTCAGTCTATCAAGCGAGAGCACTGGGATGAAACAGAGCTATACATTTAAGAAGGGATAGACAAAATTCAGCGTCCTTTGGAATACGTAGGAAGGAATGTGCAGAACTGACACAGGCAAGAAGATGTAAGGGACTCTGTTGATGCTATCTGTGTTAATACTATAAAGATTGGCAGGCCCTGGCTGCATTTCCAAATCAACAATAAAGAGTTTCAAAGTGCTGGGCTTCAATATGCTTTAAGACTACTATTTCTATAATAGCAACAAGCAGAAGTGGTTTTAGCAAATTTAACATTTGTCTTTCAAGATTGGTATTTAAATGTAAGTGGCAGCGTGCTAAAAACACATGTTACTATATTTTGAAGAGTATATGCCAACCTCCTAAGGTCAGTTGAAAGCAGGGTGCTAGTGTCTTTTAGTATAGAACAGCATTTTCAGGAAGGATTGAGCTTTGTATTTCCCATTTTGAGCAAGATAATCATGGATGCACTGAACTATTTATCAATCTAGTGGAAGGATAATAATACTTTACCTTCAGCTTCCGAACATTTTGGATCCTGAGTGAGCTGAAATCTCTGAGGAAGAGCTTTGAGGAAAAAGTTTGGGTTCAACAGAGTTAGCTGTGATAGACTCCTTGCAGAATCCCAACTAAAATGAGTCTCCCACAGCTGCATTTTTTTGGTGGTGATTTGGGTTGTGTTTTCCTCCCCCTGCCCCCCCTCCCCTTCCTTGCTGCAGGAGTTAAACGTGAGTCAGAAGAAGAGAAATCCTTTGGTGACTTTGTCATTGAGTCAAAAGATTCTCCTTACCGTACACTAAATTTCACGTTTGAGCCATATGATTTCAGTAGGTTAGTGGAAGTGAATCGCTACAATGTTCTGAACAGCAAGGACACTCTCTTCAAAACCCTAAACTTCGCTCTGCAAAGGAGAAAGTTGAAGAAAGTCATCAATACATCCAATACGTGAGCAGCTTCCATAGCTGAGGGTACAGACAGGCTGCAGTGTACGAAAGTCATGTGGTGCAAGACACAATATTGGAAACTCATAGCTGGAAGCTGTCCTTTTGGGAAGCGAGTAGCCCATGTGACACTGAAAATTCATTCCGGATAACAGATGTTCTTAAGAAAACTTAAGGGATGTACGGTACAACATGGATGTTGCTTTGTTTTGTGGGGAAGAGTAGGGAATTATCTAGCATGGTATCTCATCTGATAGCGGCTGATACCAGATGACTAGGGACATTTTTCAAACAGTTCAAGCATCAGGAGAATAATCTTCAAGACTATACTGAGTGAAGCACCTCTTTTTGTCAAAGGTGCAGCAATGTTTGAGGAAACACTAATATCTTCTATACCTTTATCTCTCTTGCTTTTTAAACCTCCCTCCATGAACTTTTACAATTTACATCGTCTGTCAAGGAACTCCACAGATTGTACCTATGCACTGAGAGAGGGAATGCGTCCTTTTTGCTTTCAACTTGCTACTGGCTGATGCCCATGTACTTTCAAGACTGAACAGTCATTATCTGCTTTCCGTTTTTGCCATTCGTGGTTTCAAAGATCTCTGTGATATTCCCGTCCTACTCTTCTGAAGGATTATAATGGCTTTGTCTCCCAGAAGTTCAATGTAGAGTACCTTACTTAGGTAACTATTTGTTTTTGAGGAAATAATAGATCCTTTTTTATATATTTAACAATTAAAGACACATCATGGGATTGTGTTGCTGCTTCCTACAGACTGATCATCACAAACTGATGAAACTGTCAAAATGCTGTAAGTTTAATCTTTCTCTGTAAGAGGAAGAAAGGCTCCTTTGAAGAATCTGAATTAGATATTTTTACCTTACACTTGGGCTTGCAATTCAGCCAGACCTCTGTTCAAGGAATTTCTGCGTGTCTATATATTTTAGAAACATCAATATTCAAAGTAGGCACACCTTATGAATGTGAATGGATAAAATGTCAAATGCTGCTATGGTGTGGGATGGAATTCACCTCACTTTGTAGAAAGCTCAGGGAGAAGTACTGAATTATGCACTTGGAAAGTATCTAATAGAAAAGGGTGGCAAACAAATACCATGTACTTTTCTGGCTTTTACATTGAACTGAATATATTGATTCTGTATTTGAAAACTGGAGACAGGAAATTTGTCTTTTCTGAAATTATGTAACGGCTTATGAACAGGTATAATTCTTGATTTTTTTATATGTTTCTCTTAATAAATATAGTTTTGCTAATGCATTTTTCATGATTTTTCTTATAAACAGTTAATATATTTTTCCTTATTCTAATAAAAAGTAAGCAAAAAAGTCAATGTAATACTATATTGCATAGTTTCATTTATTACATCAGGATACCTGACAGTGGGAAAAATGACAAGTCTATCTCAGACTGGTATCCACAGCAGTGGGAAGTAATCTCTTCATTGTGAGACTCCTCTTTGAGGAAGCATGGCTCGTAACTGAATTTTTTAGATGTATTTCAAACAGTGACTTCATCTGGGTAATCAGACTTACTTGATAAGTGGAAAGATGTATTCTTTAAGTTCTTAGTATGTGTGTACTTGAGCTGAAATAAGAGAAACAGCAACTTAACATTATTATTCTTCTGTGTAATTGTTGCCATGCAGCTACCTGCTTTGTAGGATTTGGATATCTCCCATATTCACTGAGCAACGTTTGTATTTTTTCCACATAAGATTCGCAACTATTCTTGTCTCGCCTGCCTTTCAGCATGCCACCATGCCATGCCTTTGAATGCTTGTTTGTAGCCGGTTGGTAGTTTCTTTTTTTTCTCCTGAGTTGTTCTTTTTTTTTTTTTTTTTTTTTCTGATATGAAACTGAGTTGAACTGCCTGGTTTGATTTACTTTTACTTTCTTGGTTTTGAGGTCCTTTCCTAATGGGAGGTGCTTGGGCACTGTGGAGATAAAGGTATTTAGATATTAGCAGATGGATGGGAAGATGGAACATTTTTCTCCAAAACCTGTATCTACTCAAATTTATTAGGCATATACAACGGAGTTTTTTTAGACGCAGCTTCTCCGTAAGTTCTTCCACAGTGACAGGGCTTCTTTGTTGGAACAACGTATGGGGCCCTAATAGTGAATTTTAATTTTCTAAACTGGTGTGTAAGTAGCCACCTCATTTAAAACAATGGCAGGAGCGTTGTCCATAAGTCTGTACACTCACTGTGTGGCATATGTTCTTCGGTCTTGCTCTAAAAAGCTTTTGTCTTTTAGAAGGAATGTGTCTTTTGTCCTGGCATGTCAATTCTGTCCTAGTTACTAAGGTGAAATCAGCCTTGCATCCCAAGTCAAAGGAACATTCAGGAGAAATGGGAAGCAGGTAACTTTGGGGTTGTTTTGTTTTGGGTTTTTTTTTGGTGGTTGGTTGGTTGGTTGTTCTGGTTTTTTTTGCAGAGCCCAGGGTTAAAGCTCTCTCACAAAGGAGTGCCAATGGGGAAAGGGGCCTGAAAGCTGCGGGTGGCTCCAAGCTCCCGTTAGCTCTTCACAAACCAGCACTACAGCAGCTTTGCTCCTGCTCTGCCACCTAACACTGCTCGTCAGCATTCCACTCGCCCTGGCTACAGACCAGTTCTGAAACTAACTCCTGTCAGCTGATGAGCCCCAGCAGGAATGTCCCGGACCGAGAGGCGCCGGCAGCCTCCGCCTCCCCTCGGCGGCTCGCTCGGTCCCACGGGCAGCACCGCCCGCGCCGGCCACTGCAGCCGTAACCCCCTCGCCAGCGCGTGGGCGCCGCGGCGGCGGGAAGGGAGGCGGGCACCGATTGGCGGGGAGGGGCGGACTGGGCCGTGTGATTGGCGGGCAGGGATCTGCGGCGGGCTGGCTGCCAGTCACCGCGAAAACGCGGGCTCCGTGGCCTTGCAGCCGTCGCCGGGAGGGAAGCTCCAGGCACTGCCGGGAGACACCCCGAAGGTGTGAACGTGTGGGGGAAAAGGTGCACCGTGGGGGGAAGCACTGAGCGTGGGGGACCCGTTTGGTGGCGCTGTGAGGGGACTGCAAAGGGAACCAGGTGTACCAACGGCTTTCAGCCCCTAGCCCCTTCCGTGGGGGAGCCCCGGGCAGTGGCTTTGCCTTAGGTTCCTGGCTTTTGGCAAGGGGTCAGGTGTTAGCACAGGGGCAGGGCACCGTTGGCGGGGCTGTGGAGGGGCTTCCAAGGGAAGGTGGGAGCCTGAAACAGCTGTTAGCCCCTGCCAGTTCCCTGTGGGAGCCTTGCCTGGAAGCTTTCTTCGTTGTTTATTAGGTCTGGCTAGAGACAGGCAGTAGATGACAGAAACCATGAGGTGTCAGAACAAGTGCAGATCCCCTCAGCTGGTGGGACTGTGAGGGGGGTGGGTGAGGACCAGCAACAGTTCTCACTCCTGGCCACTTCTATCTGGGAGCCCTAGCTGACGGCTGTCCCTTTTCTTGTAGGCTATGGCAAAGGTGATGATTAGTTTCTACAGTAAAGATAGAGTACCAGTGGTGCTGGCGGTATGATGGGGCTGCTATTGGAAAAGTAAAGTCCAGCAAGATCTTTCAGTCCTGGCCCATCTGTCTGGGAGCCCTTGCTGGAGGTTTTTGCCTTTTGGATCTGGGCTCTATCTGGAGTGAAGAAAGAAGAGGGAGATCATCAAGTGTTAGAACAAGCACCGAGTAGCACTGCTGGTGGTGCTGTGGCTGAGCTGCAGAGGGCAGCTGAGGCCTGGCAACAGCTTTCAGTCCTGGCCACTTCTGTGTGGGAGCCCTACCTGCCCTGGCTGTTTTCTTGCTGGGCTATGAGGTGTTAAGAGCAAAGACAAGAGACCCAGTTTGGATGAAGCTGTAAACTGCCAAGAAAAGGTGAGTGCCGGTAACACTAGCCCTTGCTGGTGCTGTGGGGGAGCCTTACCTGGAAGTTTTCTCTGTTAATTATTAGACCTGCCATAAGGGAGGCAGTAGATGATGGAAATCATTAGGTGTCAGAACAAGCACAGATCCCCCATGTAGATGGGGTTGTAAATAGGCTGGCAAGGGAAGGTTAGTGCCAGCAACATAGTACTTCTACCTTCTGTGTAGGAAGATGGGAGATTTTCTTTTTTGAACTTGGGTTCTGGCTAGGTTGAAGGTTAGGGTGGGTGTTAGAGGTGTGGATTAGGGATAGGGCCCTAGCGATTTTTGGTTTATTTTTAGAGACTGTTTGGTTTAGGATTAAGGTTAGGTTTAGGGTTAGGGCCTATAAGGTTTAGTGTTAGGGTGACATTAGGCTTATGGTAAAGGTGAAAACCATTAGTGTAATTTTTATGACCGTTAGGGTGCATTAGCGTTTGGGTTAAGGTATGTTAATATTTGGTTAGTATTAGGGCCTATTAGGTCTAGGGTTTCAGTAACGTTAGGGTTAGGGCTTATTAGGATTAGGGGAGTGTAAAGATCTGTTGTTAGGGTTATTCCTTTTCCTCCAAGATAGCACTGATGGGCCAGATTTATTCAATGCATCTGGATGCAAAAGTATTTATTGTAGTAGGAAACAGCTATATTCTTTATAAACATAATCTTTCCACTTTTAAAAAGGGAGCCTAGAGAAAGTCCTGTTAGAGCAAAGCAGTAGGTGGCAGAGTCTTCTAATTGTTAATTGACTACTTTAAAATGGTTTGATTTTAAAAGCGTCAAAAAAGCTCATGGATTTTTTGTGTTATTTTGAATTGGCTTGTTGAGCTCTTAAGTGTGGGTCAAATGACCTGATTTTAATCTCTCTTCTGTGAAATTTATTTCCACATCTATATAGAAATATCAAAAGGGATAATGAATGGGTACATTATAGTACCCGTAGTGCTTGAGAACAGAAACCTCAGGTTATTTTTTAAATTAACTCCTGTTTGTTCAAGAATTAACTATTATTAAAGATCAACAGTAGAGGCTTCACATAACAGTGTTTAAGTGATTAAAATTAAAGGGTAAACAAAAAAATGTTATATTGATACTCATAACGTTTTTAAACATACAAAATACCAAGAATTGTCTTAGCCTTAGAATTGTTGTTTTTCATCAGTGATGTTGTTGGACCTATATAAATATGGAGATACAAGTAATTGCGGACTTGGACCTGCTTGTGACAGCCATTGCAGTGTCTTGTCTTGTGCTTGTACTGTTACTGTTTAAGCATCACTTGCCTATAAATTATCTTTTCAGAAGTGGTGTGGAGAGAGCATTCTTGTGCTATGGGCAAAAAAGTGTAACTGCTGGGGAAAAAAAAATCCAGCCAGTGTTACAGCCTTTCACTCAACTACTTAAAGGTTGAGCTCCTGCACTTTACAGTTCTTCAGAGGAACCTTGCTGGAGTAAAAGTTAAATATGCTAAATGGCATGTGAGGATTTACATCTTAGAAAAAAAATGTTTTGAGAAATTGCATATGAAAATGTTTTTCTATCTATAAAACCTAATAAGGATTATATAAATTTTATCTTTTTTTTATAGAGTTTCAGTCATAGCATGTAAAGATCTTGCAAGTTGAAAGAAGAGATATTTGCAAGTTAAATAGTAGAGGCATATCTGAAAATGTTATGAGCCTGCAAGATTCTGGGGTTTTGGTAAAGAACCGAGCTTTGCCCAGCACACAGCTGTTCTAGCTCAACTGCAGCCTCTGCTGGGCTACCGCAGTGTTGCAGATCAGCTGATTTTGAAATACCTGTCAAGAATGTGAAAAAGATGAACTGCGCTTCTGTGCACAAGTGTTCCCACTGGAATGCCAGAGTAAATTGAGGATAAAATTCTCTGCATCTTTTTAATATAAGAAATATCCAGTAAAATGCAAAACAACCCCAAATATGATTATTCTTCATACCTGATGTCTTGCTGTCTATCACACTCTGCCTTGCTCACACATATAGCCCAGGAGCTGTACTTTCTGTGTTGAAGAATGTAGTAGAAGTAAAAAACTTGGTGGGTTTTTTGTGGATGTGGATGGAAATATCTTCTTCACAATTCTGGAGATGCAGAGGAATCTGTAGATGCTCAGTGTTAGAAGGCATGATGTGGAAGCTGGCATGTACTACTTAGACTTTCAGTGCTCTTGGTTTGTGTTTCTGCTTTTGTATGAATAAGAGAATAATTGATTGCATCAGGACGCTGTGTAAGCATCTTCTGACAAAAAACACATTGGCTGAGGAGTGTGGAAGCTGTAATTCCTATTGAGTTTCAAGAGCAAGCAGAGGTTATTTATACTTTGTGGGTGGTAGGGAATGTTGGTTGAGTTTAGTCCTGAAGACATTCAGTGGCACCAATACGGGACCACTGGAAGTAAAATTACTCTGCTGAGAAACAGTATAGGCAATCTTCATTTTCTCCTTCTTCCTTCCATGCAAATACTTGTGCAGATGTCAAATTAATTTGCTAAAAATCAAGACACAGATGAGCATGATGCTTGTCACTCCTCTCCTTATTGGATATCTCATACAGCATGAGGGGTTTGTTAGTAGGTGAGGAGCACTGAGACAGGTGTTTCTGTGGAGTGGTGGTGGTGACAAGGAGCACCTGGTCTGCACTAGCCCTGAGCTACTGCTGCTCAGCTGGATTGTGCAGGGAAAAAAATTAATATGGGGGATTAAATTTTGTCCCAGTGAAAACTGTTCTGCGTGGCATACCTGTCACAGAGAAGTCTTCTGTACTTTTGTTCTTGGCACGAAGGATCAGCCAATTATAATATGGCTTTTCTCCCTGTTGGTGCAGTGGGACAGGCCATGTCTGCCAGGCCCTGGGGAGCCACTGGAGCCCTTAGTCCTGCAGTGCCCTAGCAGCAACATTGGCATTGGTGCAGTCTTACATCCTCCTCCTTGTACATCTTACAGCACTGCTAACCCAGAGGTACCCACTAATCCCAGGATTCTGCATGAGGAGGCTGTTGCATACACATGCTTCAGAGCTCGCATGGCTTGTGAATAACGTGATCCTTTAGTGCAGCTTTTCTCTTTAGATCAAGCCATTATACACAAAAGAAAAATGCCAGAAGATGGGCTGTTGAAACATTTCTATGTTTGGGTCATAGATACCTGTTCATGAAAGTGCAGAGGTGTCTGGGGTGCCTCTGGTACAGGTTAGAAAAATATACGTAGAAAAAAAAGCCATGTGTCTTGCATATTAAATTTTTCATTCATGTTGTTAACAAATTGCAGTTAACAGGAAACTATACAAGTCCAGAAGTAGGTATTTTAGTCATTCACATTTTTAAAACATATTTACAGTAAATCTGCATAGCTGCATTAGGGCCTTGTGGTTGATGGATTGTCATGGTGGAAGATGGGTTGAAAGGAGTGCCAGCTGGGTGGGTTTTGTCCATGATGATGATGGCTGTGCAGCATCAGGCTAGGACACACAAGGTAATTCCTCCAAATTTTCAAGATTTTGAAAGTACCACTTTAATTAGCAGTCTGAACAGAATGTGTTTGTACCACAACTGCGCATTTTAGGTAGTAAAATTCATTTTGAAAGTGCTCATTGCTCAATTCTATTTCTTGCCATAGACTGAGAAATATTTTTCTGTGGTGTTCAGTACCCTTGCTTTGGCTGTGCCTATTGTTTCATTATGAAATAGGCAGCTGCAATAAAATTAGAGCATTTTTCACAGGACACCTTTTATACTGTATTCATATCCTCAGGGGGGTTACCTCTCAGGAAAAATGTGTGTAGCTGTTATGCAGATAAAAACAATTGGTTGGAAAAATGAGTAAGAGGAGGATATCCAAGCAGATACGCATAATTTTTGGAAGAAACATCAGTGATAGTCATCACTGATCTGAATTTTGCAACATTTGGTTGGTAGAGATGAAGCTGGGACATGATCTAGGTTGTAAAGTCAGTAACAGCCCTCCTGTATCCCAGCCATTGCCCATTAACCCTCTGTGGTGTGGTACCAACCTAAAATAGTATTGCTGCAGCAGCACTTGATTTTATAATCCCAGTTTTTAAACCAAATGCTTTCTTTAAAACAAATTGGTATTGCAGACACTGCCACAGTTTTCTGATTTACAAGAATGAGACTTTTAAGGCTAAGGAGCAAAGGAACTTGACAATTGAACTGAGGCTGCGTGCAATAACATGGTGCAGAGCAATGTGTTGGAAAGCGAGACCAGAGCTCGATCAACACTCTCTGAATGCTAGTTGTAGTAGGCATAAAATGGTTGGTTTATAATTGTTGCTTACATTCATTACATGGAAAAACCAATGCTCATAAGAACTACCAAACAGCTATGATACTTTCGAAGACCACAACTGAACTTTCATATACCACCTTTCATTCTAACCAATCTACTGTAAGTTGATGTATGGAGCAGCTGAGAGCAGTTAGTGCACATTCATTTTTATTGGTATAGGTGCAACTGTATGTATAGGCTGCTTTGAAGAATTAAACCTATGTTTGTACAGATGTGGACAAAAGCCCTATAGAAACCTCTCCACAAATAGCCATTTGCAATTCAAAAGTAATTACTTCAGCAAATGCTTGTAATCTTTCCAGAATGGCTTCTTCCAAATGCAAAAGTGAGTTGAATACACCTTTGTGAAGGTTAATAGAAAGAAAATTCAAACTTTCATAGATGAGAATTTGTATAAAGTGAACTTGGATTTCACAGAAGTGACTATTTTTCCCTCAAAATTCTTTATAATAAAAGTTATATTAATTCTGCTAAATACCAGAATTAATATTGTGTGATGAATTGTAACTCAGCAATATTACAGAAGGAACAGTGATAAATAATTGCAGTGAACTCTTTTTAGGTTCAAAAATCCAAATACACCAAGTATATATGGAATAATATATTTGCATAGATGGAGTTAGTAGGCAAAGGAGGTAGCTGCTTGATAAATAATTCAGAATAGAGTTTTATTTCTTAATAATTTCTTTAGAGTTTCTTTTGTTAACTATGTTGATGGGACATTAAATGCAGACAAATAGGACTGAGCTATTAATTTTGGACAACATACTGATTTCTAGCATATCTGAGAAATGCAATGGCTGAGGGTACAATGGATGAGAAAAGTGATTTCCTTATGAAATGAAAAAAAACCTCTTCTTTGTTCTTCTGAAGTATGGGCACCTAACTGGGAAATGTCCCTAAACAATCTCTTTTTAATGGCAGTGAAATGGGCAGGAATTTAATGGTTCTCAGTGGACATACTGGTTGAGACAGAGATGCAGGGAACTTTTAAGTATTAAAATTATCCTAGTATCTTGAGCAGCAGTAAGGATATTCCTAAAAGTGTACTAGGAGATAGTGCTTGGCAGACAGCACAAAGGGGAAGATGACTCCAAAATTCAAGTGCTGTTTTTATTACTCTAGTCTGTCTCTTGAAACAGACTACAATGAATTCATGCAGACTGGCAGAGAGGAGAGAGGAAGCAGAAAAACGTTCCCTCAAATGTCCATTGCAGCTGGATAATTCAGGCTGTGGCATGTTTTGTGCTGAGAAGGAAGGGTGGAGTGGTTCGTATCTTGGGCTTCTACCATCTGTGGGCATTCTTTCCAAACTTGTACACCAGCCTTCTGTCCACTCTTTCAAAAATGCCAGTTTTAGAATTGTAACAGGGTGAAAAAAAAAAAAAAAGAAACCATGTAGAAAGTAGTAGTACAAGTCATGGTAGCAGTTCTTCAGGTGTTCTTCATGGCAGCAGCAGAGCACATAAGTCAGTGTCCTTTACAGTCAGAAAGCTCCTCTTTTTCTGTTAAAGTTCTTTAAAGTCACAAGAGCAATTTAAACTCTCCTGGGTGCTTTGGATTATGCCTTCCACTGTTTGAAAGATAAAAGAATAGAAATAAATGTCGTCTTTGGTTAGTTGCATTTTTTCCTTAAGATTACCACAGTTCAGAAGAGATCAGCAGTATTACTGCTAAAAGGGCCATTTTGTGTGTGTGTGTGTCATTTGGCAAACATAGTCTAAAATTCTCAGCTGAGGTAGTGTGACAGCTTTGTTGTCATCAGTAAAGTTATAACTGTACCACTTTACATTTAGTCCCATGCTGTTGCTTAGAAGCAAAGGAGACTGGGTGCTATCTCATGACTATAAGAAAAAAGATGAAGATAATAACCAGTCACCCTCCCCCGGGGGGGGGGGGGGGGGGGGGGGGGGGGGGGGGGGGGGGGGGGGGGGGGGGGGGGGGGGGGGGGGGGGGG
>JAVJGJ010000060.1:49435095-49446567 GCA_035590215.1 Microhierax caerulescens | reverse complement strand
GGGATGCTGAAGTAGAAGTCAGCTGAAATTAGGTGTCCTGCTTACTGTTAACTCACCAGAGAGCACTGCTCAATTTTTCATATTTTATTCTGTCATTTTTCTTCCTCTGTTCCCACATCTTTGCTAGAGCTTCTGATTTAACAACCCCCAAAAATGCCTTGTCCCCTGTCTTCCCATTCCAGGATGGCACTGTTTTCTTCAGGAGAAAGGAGCAGAGTTCTTAACAAATTTCCACAAATGAGAATTCTGTGGATCTTGAACAGGAAGAAAACAGCTATTTAGAGCATGTTTTCTTACTCATGCCAAAGTACTAAGGCATAACTATATTTACAATATAATCTTGTTAATGGGTTGTCAAGCTCACAAATCAATTGTACTTATCTTAGTTCAACTTCCAGAATTTTAGTGCATTGCCTTGCTGTAACTGGCTTCAAATTACTTGCTCCAGAAAAAAATAAATCAGGGTGATGCAAAACAGGTATGATGCTAGAATCTGGTTTTTACTCCAGGAAATAGTGAATTTTACTGTCTTGCAACATTTATGTCATTTATAGCTTCTGTTCCACTGATCATCAATGACTTCAACACATTTAACTTCATGTCTTTAAAACAACTTTCAAGTTCATTTAAAGTGTTTTAAGTGAAAGATTTTAACAAGCATTGGCTTGCCTGAAAATGAGACAATACTATGAGTTGCAAACCCTATTTCCCAGCATTGCTACTCTTTGTTGTTTCAACTCAGTTGAAAAATTTCTTTGAACATCAGATGTGCTATGAATAATGGGACTCTACTAAAAAAGCCAGTAGAGGTGTTATATGCAGCTATTGCCTTAACTCCAGATTAGTTACTAGCTAATAAAGGTGCTGGGGGTTAAATACATTCCCAATCTCAACACTGACAGCAGCGTTTAAAAAAAATCATGAGTCAAACCCCCAGAGTCCTGAGAGCAACATAAGAATAATGACAATTATAAAAATATCTTATATTTTTTTTCTGCATTTAGAGCCTTTAGGTTATTTTCAACTTATGTTTTTTCCCCTGTAACTATACCACTAAATTAGCTAAAAGCACTTTAAAAAGGCAAACAGAAAAGGAAATGTGGCTTTAAGAATAGTGCCAAGAACCTCAAGTCGCATGATGAACTTGTGAGAGCTGGCAGTACTTAAAAGCCAAACCTCAGTGAAATTTTATTTGTTTGTGGTGTCATTAAATTTTGTTTTGATAAGCACATGGAGCTGGAGAATTAGAGCAACATAGCCTATGTAATCTTCACTCCAGTTTTGAGTTTCTGCTATGTACTTGTTCTACCATGACTGTGACGTTCTCGGCTGTTGATGCTACCTGCCCTCATGCATGCCTTATCGTGGGCTGGGACTGAACTGCAGAATAACGTGAGAAGTGAAGAAGGAACTCCTAAGTCTGGTGGCAACTTGATCAAAAGGTCACCTATTCAAATATCATGCAACATTAAGTCAAAGTGGGACTGTGACCTACTAACTTTATCTCTTTAATAAAGCTCTAGCACAAAGGTAAACCCAAGTGAATAATTAACATGCAACTGTATGGACTGCAGCATAACAGAACATGAAATTTTTGTCAGTGTTCAAAATTCTTGGATTCTGTAGAAATGTTGAATTTGGTGCATGGTGTGCATAGATGAAATTTACTCCTCTGTGATGTGCAGCCTGATGATTTCTCAGTGCTGTGCAGTGCTTCTAAAACATCCAAACTGCCTCATGCTTGCTCAAGTGACCAACACTTCAACCAACAGTATCTGTCAATATTGTAGGGGTGCAGAGAGCAATTAGAAGAGGATAATGAATGACTTCTACTGAAAGGATTATCAAAGTCTGCTAGCAACGCTTGTGTGCAATCATAGAATAGTTTGAGTTGGAAGAGACATTTAATGGTCATCTAGCCCAATCACCCTGCAATGAGCACTGACATCTTCAACTAGATCAGGTTGCTCAGAGCCCCGTCCAACCAGACCTTGAATGTTTCCAGAGATGGGGCATCTACCACCTCTCTGGACCTGGACAGTGTGTTCCAGCATTCGGCTTCCCTAGCAGATACAAAAGAATTTTATCTGCTTGGTACACACCTAGTGAGAGGGCTGATCAGTGAAATGCTGTGAGAATCATTACAAAGTGAGGACGCATAAATCCATTTTATGGGCTAAATAGTAGTGGGCTAAAAATAACAAAGTAGGGGGAATTTTGTGAAGATGGGCTGCAGTTTTATATTCTTATATACAATTGTGTTTGCATTTCTAAAAGCTGAGCTCCCACACTTTATTTTGCTGCATGTGAAACCATAATATTTACATGCAGGGCTAGCTGAGGGCCTTATGCTTTCAGTTATGAAGGTTTCACGGCATATTCGGAGTCTGCTGCTGGCCCAATAGAGCATGAGCTAGAATTGGTAAGACAGTACTCTGGAATATATATTTTTATGACTGCTTATTTTCACTGGTGTCTTTCCTGTCAATGAATTTGTTCAGTATTCTTTTATTGGCTGAAGGGTTTGACCAAGGGAGTGTCTCACATTGCCTAAATCCTAATGTGGAATGCAGGTAAATCCAGCCAGAAGCGCTAATACCCCAGAGCTCATTGAGAGTTACTAGATTATTAGAGCTAGTTGATAGCCAAAGCTGAGTGATTACATAATATTCTGTTTGGGCTTAGGCAGTCAGACACCTGATATTTTGCTAGATTTACCCATTTGCCTCTGCAGTGGATAAATAGCAAGCTCAGCTGTGTTTAGGATGAAATAGGATCTGTATTGCTGACTGCATGTTAGTCCAACTGTACCACCTCCTGCAAAAATTTAAAGTATTCTCATGGAAATGAACCTGTACTTCTGCCCTTTTGAAATCTGTGGCCAAAAGAATAGCTTTGCTCTGCTCGGTGGCTGGTTTGCAGCCTCAGTGAATGTACAAAGGCTTCCCTTCAAAATACCAATTCAGAAATGTTGGGATCTCTGCTAATCTTTACTTCTCTGCATACTGCAGGTATTTCAGGAAAAGCATTAGACAAAAAATGCCTGGATTTTTTTAATTTTTAGAAATGGCTTGAACTGCTCTATACTGCTAATCTTTGAAAAGTATTTTCAAATTTCCTATTGAATGGAGCTCATTATGTACAAACAAGTTTACTTACAGTTCTTGTTGGCTGGCTTAGTTTCTTCTGCATGAGTAAAAAAGGAAATGCCTAAAAGGGAAAAACATAACTCAGTGTTCAGTACTTTTCTTCAGAAGAATAATTTCTGAACTGAAATTGAGAGCCAAGTCCTGGCCTTTTGCATCATTGCTAGTGAATATAGCTCAGCATAGACATTGTAGAACATGCAGACTATACAAACATGAATTGATTTTTCAACTCATCTGCTGCTAAAATGATTTGTCTCTCCCATTACTTGGACTATGTCTGTGGGGCTTTTTTTAAGTCTTAGGGTTTTTTTTTCTTTCCTTTTGCATTGTGTCTCTATGTCTCTATTCATGTGGTTCATATGTACTGTTTCCTTTCTTTCTGGTCCCTTTGCACTTGGTTTCTGCTGTCATCTGTATCGTAGCTTCTTACAATTTCTTTACGCTTGTATTAGTCCTTTCTCATTCAGCCCCTTATCCCTTTAAAACTACTCCTGCAGTTTTCCCTCCTTCCTCCTCTTAACTAAAAATAATCTCTGTTGGAAATCAAATTTTCACAGGGATGGACCTTGTCTGTATTAGTAGGACAGTATCATCTTTTAAAGGAGTCATTACATTTACAACTGATAAATAAATGCATCACACATACAAATCTGCATTCAAGGAACTTAATTCATGTTATAAGTCCAGCATGCAAAATTGGAAAAAGCTAGAATTAAGCCTGCTTGTGTGTCCATAGTTTGGTCCATCACTTAAGTATGTTGTGGCAAGCTCTTACATTTTTGGACCATATACTGCCTTTCCTCACAGGCCTTAAGCGATTTGTTAAGGTGAATATGCATGATCTGCTGTATTTCAGTTACTGTCAAGTGTTCAATCTGTGGACTGACTAGAAAAAGTTAATTTTCTTAATGAATTTTTCTTCCCATCTCTGTATTCTTTAATTCCCTTAATAAAATCTTTGTCTTCTGCATTTAATAATTTTCTTCTGAATGGCCAGTCTGACATGATACATGAACACTGGGTGGAAGGCAGAGATGGTTGTCAGTCCCACAGGAGGAGAGCAGTGCCTTCCTGAAACACAGAGTTGTTTTGTTCTTCTGGCAGCCTCTAAGTCTTGCTGATCTCTGCCAGTCTTACACATCTATTGACAACAGTCTCAATCACTGCATAACCCTACAACATTTTGAAAAGGCATATACGTATTTTCTTACACACCGCCTTGTTGCTGGTCTTCCCAGTCTCTCAGTGCTCCTGTTCCTTTCAGCTTCAGCCTGCCCCACCATGTTTGCCATGCACCTAGGTCACCCTGCTATGCTGCCTTCTCCCTTTCTGGTCCCTGTGTGTCACTGGCCACTCTGCCCACTGGGCAGCTGAGAGGTGGGTAATGGACCAGTGAGGATTGGTTAAACTGTAGCATGTTGTGACACAGCAGCTGCTCCCCATCAGGAGCCACTGGCAGTGTCAGCTCCCATGGGATCCTCAGGATTTGTGTGCCTAAGCCCTTCATCATTTTCCAGCAGCCCTATGGCTCCAGTTTGGTAAAATACTCCCCTAAGCCAGGGAAGGGTTAAGCTATTGAGGGCTTCAAGCAACTAAAATGATCCTCAGTTTCTCATTTCTAGGGCATAGGGAAATTAACTTCTGAATTTCCCTGCTTAGTGGAAACACTTTTGTTCATACCATAACAAAGGATACTGGTAGAATTACCCTATCTTGGTGTAGACACTGTTTAATCTTTGGGAACTAGTGAATATAGAAAAAGGGTATCTGCAACACAGATTTCACTTCTATTTCACTTAAACCTGTCAATAACTTAGTTTTCAAACCTAGATTAATGTAAGCAGTAATAAATCTTCCAAGACAAGGTGAAAGTAGTAAATTACAAGTGTTTCCATTGAAGAGCATCATGAAACATGCTACTAATAAGGTGGATTATCAGTGCATACTACATTGGTAATAACCCCATAAAAAAAAAAATTGCCTACTTTTTAAGAAGCAGAGCAACCTTCACCATTTTGAATTACAAGAATTACGATATATATATATGGCTTTCTATATCGAGGATGTAAACCTCCCTCAAATTTTATGTTGGCTGACTAGTTTCAGTAGAAAGGCCAAGGACAGACCAGTGCTGGGGTCCCTTTGGAGATCTAACTGGCTTATAGAGACAAGCCTGGTCTGTGTGTAATTGTGAGGTCCAAAGTTGCATTGAGCTTTTCTTTTGCCTGACATATTTCTGTGTACTCTTCATATTTAAATGGCCTCTGTAGTTTGCCTTTCTTCAGTACTTGAGGTATGTATCCTATATTTTCTGTTATCGTGAAACTCACACAAAAATGCAATGCCTTTTGTTTTGTGTTTGATATCTGGAACACTAACTGTGCATCCTGATGTTCTGTGAGATGAAATGTAAGTATCTGCCACAAACGCCTGCAGTATCTAGGAGCTCTTCCTGAGTCATGTTGCACAGCTGTAAGCTGTTGATATTAAAGTAGGGAAAGAAAATGCAGTTGGTATCTAGTTTGTACTACTCATGGCAAAACTGCAACCATTCACAGATATTGTGCTACTTCAGTATTCTGGGTGGATGGTTGTCCAAAAAGAATAAGAATCTGCCAACATATTTGACAAGGAAGAGGAACATGGCAATGTAAAAGTCATAGTGTGCTTCATTTTAACAAGTGTATTTCAAACAAAACTAATCCCTCTTCCTTCTTCTGTTACAGCTGCAGTCTTCCTTATTCCTCTAGAACACATCAAGCCCTGCCTTTTGCATTTTTGTCTCCTATTGTCACAGCCTTTTGTATTTCAAATAGTCATACTAATTGTGTGAGACATTTAAAGAGAAAGTGCTTACATGTGAAAAAAAAAAAGAAGAAAGAAAATGCCCCTTTTAAAATGGCAATTCAAAGCAATTAAAAAAGGTCAGAGTACAGAATTTGTGAGAACTGTGCAATAAAAAGGAGTGATGCATTCCTAGACTAAAATAACTTTGGGTCTTAGATGTAAAAGTACTCTCATTCAAAGACACCAAGCTACACTCTGTGCCAGATGGGTAAATACCATCTATTTATTATTATTTTCCTTACAATTCCAGCAAGTTCTTTCATCTACAATAATCTTGTTAATGTTGTAGAGAATATAGGGTTTTTTTAGATCAGAAACTGAAAAATATGTTACTGTTGACACACCACTGGAGAAGCATTTAACAGATAAAAGTAAGAGTGAAAGAGCTTCCAAGTAAACCTGGCAGGCTATTGTAACCTAAAACTACTTTGCCAATTAAATGCCCAATTTTTTAACAGGCTTCTTATCTCAGCAATGCAGTTACCAGCAGAATCTGTAGAAATATATATCTGTATTTGCAATAAACATTTTTTCCCCTAGAACAGCATATTTTAACTATTACTAATGTGAAATGTAGTCCTGGTATGATAAACCTGTATGTTGCAGCTAACGAGCATAATTTGTGAATCACACACTTTTTCTCTAGAATTGAACACAGTCTTCTATTACTGAAGCTGGTTGGGTTTATATTGATGGGTGCACTCTTCAAAAAGCTCTGCTTTTTCTTTCTCTGACTCAGACTGCTACATGCATGGGAAGGTCTAATCATGCAGTCTTCTGTTGGATGTCTGTGCATAATGCAGGTAGCTTTTCTGGGTGATTGGAAGAACTCTTAAGTAATGGCAAGGATATGTCCTTTCTGTATCCATTCAGATAACGCTTAGGGAAAATAGAATTCAGATCTACAACTTGGAATCATTATTTCATTCATTACTCCATTTACTTCTATTATGTTAAATTTTTTAAGGTTAACTAGTAATTTCTCTCAGGTGCAATTCTTAAGCAGTCACAGGTATCCCAGCCTTGACACATTATTGCTTTAGGAGCTCTAAAGATTTTAAACTGGAATATATTATCTGTAATACTTATTATATCACTGGAGTGGCACAGTTACAGAACAGTAAATAGCAACAGAAAGGCAATTAAACATATGAATGAGAGCAGTGTAAAGAAATCATAAAAAGTTTAGTTCATTTTCATGGTTTACAACGTCTTGCACTTGACTTATATTTCACAGTTTCTTAGTCCAGTCATCCATTATCCATTATTTCATTTTCAAATGAATCCTGAACATTTGATTTTAGACATTGCTTATGTAAAACTGTAATTCAAAATGGGTTATACTAACACTGCAAACCAAGTGAATTGTGTCTATTATTTGTCTAGACAGCCAGTTCAGGGTGCAAAATGACGCAAATAGGCTGCATGAGTTTCCATAGTAAAATTAACCCAAAGGGTTCAAAATTTGTGACAGGATCACTGAAACATGGACCTTGCATCCTACATGTCTTTGTGTAAATTAGTTAATACTTCTAATTATAAGTCATAAAAGTTTACAGAGGAATTTTTGGTTGCTTTCATGAATCTTTCCCATGCTATAAATATCTTCATATGTATGCACATACAAAATTAATGTCATACTGAATACTGTGTTTTAAACTCTGAGATGTTACTGTGAGATCCTAGCAAAGCCAAGAGGTGGGCAGAAGTACTGGGTCTGACTTTTGGGACCCATAGCTTGAGGATATTTCAATCGCAGATTTTATTTACTTCCTTATTTAAAAGGAAAATCAGATGAGTTTGACATTGGATCAGCTTTCTGAGCCCTGCAGACTGCACACACCTGGCTATTTCAGAGTCTGAAGGCTTCCTTGGGGAGGAATGGGAGTGCTGGGAGCACCAGGCTTACAGGGCTTCTGCCAGGGAAAAAAAATATCTTTAAAATTAGGCTTGAGCTCTACAGGAATCCCAACTTCAGAGGCTGCTCAAGAAAAGCAGAAGGCTGAACCGATCCCTTTGTGAACCAGGCTTTTTCTTGTTTTTTAATCCTCTGCCAACAGCCTTCAGCCACCCTTTGGAAAACTGGAGCATCACCATCCTCAGCTAGACTGGCAGAGGGGCCTCCCTGTGGGGCTGGGTGTGATTTAGCCCTGCGTTACTGCAGCAAGCCAGCCCAGACCCTTTCATGTATCTGTGTGCAATACATAGCTGAGTGCAAAGGTCATAGCTTTGTTTTTCTATCTACAACTGTTGGATTGCTCTTCATTTTTATTTCTATCTTAAGGCAACATGAAAGAAGAGCAGTACTATTTATTACATCATTTCATATGTACAGTGAATAATCTTGAAATATTTTGGCCATTGGGCTTGAAACTTTGACTTGATTGTGATAAATATCAGCTTTGCTGATGATTCTTTGTAGTGTCATATAAATGGCACAGCATGTTTCTTTCATGGAACAGCACTCATCTGGTCCAGCTTCCTTGTTTGCTTTGGCTTTGGAAAGACCAATTTTTTTGCGGGTTTTGGTTTCTTTTTAAAGAGTATTTCAAGTCCCCCTGAAGCACTGCTGTGTATGGCGAGCATCTAAAAGGTGCTGACACCAAAATTTTGCCTTTGTGTGTATTCAAAATTTTTATTTCTCATATCAGAGTTAAGCATTTAGGGAGCTTTTCCATCTTATAAGTGATGGACGTGCCCAAGGTATTATGCCACTGTGGAAGAAAAGATCTGCCAAAGGACAAAGGCTTTATGAAAGATTCAGGTTTTCTTTTAGAGAAAAAGAAAGGGGCAGGTAGAATTTCATATCACCATACAAAAATATAAGGGTAAAAGATATGCAGTAAGATAAGGTGCGGGCAGGTAGATACCCTAGTGGCAGGAACATGCCAGAATTGTGCCTAAAACTACAGCCTGAAGGTGGAGGAGGAGGAGGAGGACAGCTGGAAGGATGATGGTGGGTAGCTGAGAGTGGAGAAGAAAGCACAAAAATCAGACCTTGCCCCTTCCACCATTTTAAGGTGATTTCCACCGCTTGTTCAACTACATAGACCACCTTATTGTTCTTCCCCTTGAGCCTGGGTGTTTAAACCCTTTTGTGCTGGGCAGTGTCCAGCCCTCAGGGAATGGCATTTGTTGACGTTATCTTCCCAGACTGCACAGGTTGTTTCGATCAGTAGATTTGATTCATGTCCCCTGGCTAAGGTGACACTGCTGAAATAAGTCTCCTGCCTTGTGGGGGATGTGGTTTTTATCAGTGGTGACAAGCAAAGCTATGGAAGGCAGTAGGTATCAAGTAGATTCAGGAATGCAGGTCAAATAAAAGACAGCTGTCCAGAATTTCCTGGGATGCACCGATTTCTGCATGGCATGTGCAGGCAAGCTAATATGGTATGTGTGCTTACAATGGGGGAATACTGCTATCAGCCATAACAAAACTGGATGGTCTGTTTATGTGTAGCCCAGGTGTAATATAGGGAAGGCAGATCATTCCTGTATAATTAGGCCCACATTTTTGTCAGTTGGAAAATATATATTTCATTTAGGGATAATTTTTTAATTTTTGGAGCTAGAATTTTTGTATATTTTCTGTACTGTTTTCCCTTTTTCACCCACTGCTGGAAAACAAAGAGAAGAAATTAAACTGACACAATATTTTTGGTGTCACTGATTTTAATTTCCTCCACTTTGTATTAAAAAAAAAAAAAGATGCCCCCAAATATAAATCCTGATATATTCTGATTGCCAGAAAATAAAAACATTAAAATGAGCAATGTGGGAACTGTAAAGGGAAACCCCATAGGAACATAGGCATGGTGCACTGTCCCAGACTGAAGTCTGATTGGGTTTGCTGGAACAGTTGCACATTTTTGGAGAAAATATTGTAGAAAATTACTTTGGCCTCTTTGTGCTCTTTCTAGCACAAGAGCTGGGCTCAGTGATAGCCTGTAAAGCAGTGGTCTTAATCTTTCTCTCTAGGCAGGCTTGCCATCCCTTTTTCATTTGTTGAACCTTGAGCTTCTACTTTGTTTCTAGGAAGTACAAAACTGTTTTTACAAAAGCTGTAGCCATCATAACCCTTGAGCCTATTACTGTCACCAGGAGAAAGTGTAGGTTGAATGTTACTATGTTGACCTACGCAGAGTGAAGTACTTTTCTGTTCAAGGGTTGCTTGTGCAATGCCGGTGGCACTGCAGCAGTGGGTTTATTTGTGTGTGCTAGAAATATTAAATGTACTCCTTGGCTACTGTGGAAAAGATGGTAAGACAACTCACTGACTGGTTTAAATTTGATTCAGGAGAGAAATTATTATAATAGTGAAGGATTCCTGGAATACCTAAAATAATCGAAAATTGAGTAATAGAAAACATGTGGAGGACCATGTTTGGTCCTCCAATGGAAAATATATTGAGCTATTACCCTGGTCAGAAAAGGCTAATTATTTCCTCAGCTCAGCTTTGCTTTGCAAGAGGCAGTATGACCTGATTGTGGCCCAAAGATGTGTGTCTTAAGAGCTGAGGGGGCTTTGCACTTAGCTACAACTGGTGTTCGATAACACAGTTGCTGGGGTATAGATGCTGGACCACTGGTCACCTAGATGAATTTAGGGCTATACTGTTAACAAGTAACAGACTGCAGTAAAACTAGAAACTGTCAGAATGTCTCGAACAGGCTGCTTTGACTTTGGCAAATGCTGATCTGGTGATATCAGAAGTTATTCTGTGATTATTTCAATTTCAGTATTGTGGTTTTTGTGCTTGTGGGTTGTTGGTTCTTTTTGTTTAAAAAAGTGGAAGAAAATTGAATAAATGGAAAATGTATAACAAAAATGAAGGCAAAAGAAGAAGAATTATCCAACTGATCTAAGATTAAGTTTAAATTGAATGACATCAGATATTTAAAAATGCGTATTTAAATTCTAAAACAGAATACTTCTGTGATTTCACATGAAATTTAGAATTGTGTTCTAAGTTGGAATGAAAACTAATACTGAAACAATATGATTTTTTTAGCAATAAAAATTGAGTTCCTGCAGAGCTTTAAATACAGCCATTTAGTTGAAAGATTTGTATTCTGCCTTTTATGTCAGACTTGGCAATACAGCAACAAAACAGTACATCCTCAGTGATCATGGGTTAGTACCATCAGAAGCCACGCAGAAATTTCTGTTTCTTATTACTCAAACTGTGCCTTGGCAGGAATGATCTTTTCTGTAAGATCAACAGTGTTCGCATGTAAAAGGACAAAAATAGCTTTGGAAGAGAAAAAATGTTGCAGAAACCCATAATTTTTTCCTACTTCTCACCAAAAATTTTGCTCAGTAACATGTTGGGTGTTGTCTACCTGGACCTTAGTAAAGCCTTTGGCACCATCTCCCACAGCTTCCTCCTGGAGACACGGGCTGCTCACGGCTTGGACGGGGGCACTCTGCGCTGGGGAAAAAGCTGCTGGACGGCCGGGCCCAAGGAGTGGTGGT
>JAVJGJ010000060.1:49394462-49423063 GCA_035590215.1 Microhierax caerulescens | reverse complement strand
CTGATTGCACCTCTGAAAAATCTATTTGCCAGTGTTTCTCAGGAGCAATTCTACTCTTCACGTTTCCTGCCAGTGGTTTCTTTTGGATTTTAGGATTGTTCATACAGTACATCTGGCACTTCTTCATAGTGATATCTGCAAAGATCTGCGTTTCTGGTCCTACTACGTATCTTTTGATACTATCTACTAAGGCTTCTGTTCCCTGTTTCTGCATGAGTTTTTCCGTCGTTCTTACAGATATTAATATTTGATGATTATGTGTCACCCACCATCCTTCAGAATTTTTGGAACATTTTAATATTCCAGCCAATTTATCTTCCTTTTCTGTATATTTTGGTAACTCCAAACACATTCTTTTTTTGGGTATCAGTGCTTCTAGTATTGACCCGTTTATTGCCATCCTTCTTGCTGCTGCATCTGCTCATTGATTTCCCAAGATTAGGTTCTTGTGCTGACAGAGGCAACAGGGTGGCAGGGTTCAGGGAGGGTTCTGTTTTAAGATTGGTGTCATCTTGTTCTAACTACATTGGCTTGGTATCTTGCTAGTTGACTAGGAGAGATCCAGTGATGTTCTTTCTGTTCTAGAATGGCTGTTACTGCATGGGGCACTAGGAAAGTTATTGGCTGGGGGGGTATTTATCTTGCCATGCCTCCAGTTCCTTTGCCAATATGTTGCCAGAGTGGGGCTGTTCTTGAAACCTTATGGGAGCACAGTCCAGCGTAACTGTGATTTTTCTTCTGGTGGTTGGGTTCTCCTGTTCAAAGGTGAAGAGGGTTTGACTCTGCTCAGCAACAGGTGTTTTTTCTTTTTTAAAGTAAATAAATCTTATATCAATATGGTCTGGAAAGTGTGGTGGTGATAATACCATAAACACTAATCTATTTTCTTTCAGCTACAACAGCAGAAAACATGATTAACTCTGTTTCCTCCATTTCAAACTGACCAACATCAAACAACTCAAGGTGAATTCTCCTATGACGGGAGAGGATGCGATGAACACACCATATCACATCTTTATCCCTGCGTGTGTAGACCCTCTAACAAGAGTCATGCCACTTTCCCCAGAGTAGCAGAAGTTTCTGGGAGATCTGTCTGGAAAAAGATATTCTACTTAATGAAATGATAGACTGACTGAATAAATTAACTTTTTTCTCTTCTACAGTAGTGTCCCCTACAAATACAGACATATTTCTGAAGAACTGTATGAAAAACAAAAATCTGAAGGTTTAGTTACATGCATGATATATGTTAAATATTCTGTCTCTCCCTCATTTAACATTGTGTCACCCCATGTCTCACCCTGACATTTGCAGTGAGGTTAAGTAAAAATGCTCCAAGAATCTAGGTGGTTAAATAGACTGAAATATTACTGTGATGTAATTTTTGTTTTGGATTTCTCAGGCTCCTGGACTGGCACAAATGTTCACAGACGTGACTTTGTGAGCTTTTTCCATGGTAGACGGTGGGGAGGGCAGTTCAGAGAATGAACCTGAGCCTCTTCCAGGCTCTTTTCTGGCAAGTGGGAGGCTGGACCAGGATGACATGAACCTTGGGGCTACAGATGAAACTGTCATGTACAAAAGAGTGTAACTTGCACAGATTCCTGGCACAGCTCCATAAGGAGCTAAACCCCATGGATCTGACTAATGGAGAAACCAGAATTTCAGATGTTTCTCACATTCCAGCATGTCTAAAAACCCCCAGTGTTTTCCTGCAATGATATGCCAATCAGTAATTCCCTATGCCTACCTTCTGCCACACTGCAACCTGAATGTGATCAGCCCATGCATAGACATGCCTAAACTATCACACTTCTGATAGAACCCTGGTGTTCAGCGTTTACCAGTGGCATGAATAGTCAGTTATCCAGGGTTTTGCTGGGTTTTGTAGCCTTTACTCCCACAGATTTTCTCAGTTTCCTGAAAAGGTACAGATTTTCCATGGGATTTTTTTCCTGTGTAATCCCACATAGAGATAGTGCTACTGATTAGGGACAGAGGAGTCCCTAAGTGATAACACAATTAGTAACACGTTTAAACAAGGCTGCAGAATACCACAGATTCCCAGCATCTCTTCTGACATATCATTCCCTTGTATCTATAGATCCTCTATACCAGATAGAGTGGGGCTGGGGAATGGTGGAAGCACTGACAATCTTGGCATTATGTGGGATGGTCATTGTCTGCTAAAGGTTCATGTATTGCACATTTACTGCTCTACAATTTTTTTGTGAGAAGCCATTGTTGAATGTTCTCGATATTAACATATATTAGAATATACTGGTGGCAGAAAGAAATATGGAGAAAAACCAAAGCCTGATTAGAGCCTTGGTGGTGAATAACAGGCAGCTCATGAGCTTTTTGAATTTATCTGGCTGCAGCTGCTTGCATTTATAGCTGGAGATGAGTTGGAAAGGAAATGTCGGCTCTCCAGCCAGCCCAGCATCATGGCTTTGACTTCTGTATAGAAAAGCCTGCTTTATTGGATTAATTTTGATGCAGAAAATCAAAGGTATGTCTTTGACCTTTGAAGTATGATTGGAATTCCCCTGCAGACTAAGCTTGGAGGGGTTAGGAAACAACAGTAGTGATCAATCTGAGACAGTGTAAGGGTTAGAAAACAGCAGGAGAGATCAATTTAGTGCTGCAAAAACTATCACCCTTTAAAAATACCTTGTGTATTAAGGTAGATTCACCTTTATTTAAGTTCAATGCCCTAACCATAGAGCTGTAAAAGCAATCCTCCTCATGCTTTGGCTCAGAGTTATTGCAGCTTAATGAATTAGTCCATGCAATGTGAAATCCCCTTAATTAGACTAAAAAAATACCATACTACAACATGGCTGTCTCATAAGCAGTAAAGAATGTGGGGTCTTTAGGCAGAGGGGGAGTCTGAATTTGAAATCCTGCATCCAAAGCCCTGGACTGAAAGGCAGTTTGCCCTGTGGAAGACTTGGCTGAAGCCCTCTGTGCTAGGCAAGTTTTGGAGACATTAGTGGGCTTGGATGCCTCCAGTATGGTGGGTGAGGAAGGGTGACTCTGTGGGTTCTAGACAGTGTGCTCGAAACCTGACATTTTGGTAGCTGGAAAATATAACCAGCAGAAATGAGGAATTTTTTTATATATTTTGAGTAAAATCTGTGAGTCTGATTCTTCAGTTTTAGGCAGCATGACAACTATATGAGCTTATGGTGGTCAGTCTGTGAAATTTGAGTGGAAGGTGCTACGTAATCTTATTAGGTTTTACAGGGAAGTACAGGGAAACATGTTGTATATTATCTACCCTGGCACAAAGCAGAGCCTGGTTCAGATCACATCTCTTATCCTGACTCTACCAAGCCAGAACAAAGCAGAGGGAAGGGCAGTAAATATATCCTGGGAAGGGGAAGCCTCGCAGAAAGTGTGCAACCAGTTGTGAAAGTTGGGGGAAAAAAATTCCCCTCTTGACTCTTAAGTCGTCAGCTGATGCCATGAGCCATAAGGTTCAAAAGCATTTATTGCTGTCTGTCTGCATAACTGAAGTGGATAATCATGCTGCTGCAGTTGTTGAAACCCAGCTGCCCCATTTGCCTCAGTGATAACCACCTTCAGCAGCAAATTCTACAGGCAGTGCTGCTGTAGAAAACGTTTCCTCTTAGGGATCACTGTTGATCACCCTCATTCTTAAGACACATCTTCAAGAATGCAATGTCTTGTTAACACAGCAGCAAGGAAATGGAACGTTTTTTCCTTCTGGTATATTTTCAGACTAGTTTTGTATGACTCTTTGCTGAAGTCAACTCTAAGAGACCTTGTGTGGAACAAGCCCTAACCTGCCACTATTGCTTCCAAGCACAGCAATTCAATCAAGAGCTGAGAGGAACCGGAGCTTCCTCTTTTTGCTGTAGATGAACACCCTCCTTTCCCAGCAAAAAATTGCAAAGGAAGGGGAGGAAGGATGAAGGAAGAAAAGGCAGGTCAAAAAGAAGTTAGAGATTCCAGCTGCAGCATCATAAGCTGGGTGAAAGGAAGGAAATAGGACCTGGGACAAATATTTGTGCTACTGTATTTGGAAGTCAGACAAAGCAACTGGAGCGCTTGCTCAGCAGGGTTTGCACAGCATATTGCAGTGTGGAGCTACCTGGTTTCCTGTCTCTTACTGCTTCCTGATGACCAGTCCAGAGCCAGGCCTGAGCACAGACTGACGCAGCCTTGCTGAGGGCGCACCATGGCAGTGAGGTCCCATTGCAGCCAGAGGACTGCCAGGGCATGTTGTGCCCCTCATATAGCCTCTGGGTGCAGGGCTGCAGCTGGGGCATCACAGCCACTGGTGGGATGGGTGTAGGTTTTTCTGTCATCCCCAGCAAATGCACAGCGGGACACATAAGCAGCACCCAATTGTGGTACTTGGTGGGAGTAGAGGACAGGGTGATATGAGAGGGCAGCTTTGCAGCTCCCCTAGAAGATGAGTGAAGCAAGGTCCCAGTAACTCACAGCTCATGCTGGCATGAGAGGACCATTTGCCTGTTGCTCACTGATGAGCTCTCTCTCTTCCCCACAGTCGCTGTTTGTGCAAGACAGTTTCCTTCCTCATGGTACTACAGTGTACCAAAAAGCCAAGCTTTTAGTGTTATGTGTGAAACATGAGATCTGACTCTTTGCTAGCACACCTTTGTTAACAATTCTAATTAGTATCTGTTTAAAATGTAAGGGTCATCTAACCCCCAGGGACTGATGACATTTATTCATTCTTCAGCATCAGATCCTTTGCTTTCTATGACTGCTTTGACTTAGCTTATCAGCATTCAGGCCCAGTGACAAAACTTGCAAAGCTAAAATCAGCTGCGATGGATGTGATCAACTTCACGCAGTGTTCATGTGCATCCTCCCTGCCCGCCCGCCTGCCCCCCCCCACCTTCTCCTGCCCCAGGCGTGAGAAGTAGCTAGAAATCTGTAACAAAACTCCCAGCTGCACCATCACTCATAGCCTTGGGTTTAAACAAAAGGGCAATGTAGTTCTCAAGTGAGAAACTCTAGATAAAAATATAAACAAATGAGTGAGAAATGGTGCCAAGTTTGGAGGGATTAAGGGATTCAATGAAAGATGAAACTTCAAAAAGTGTTTGAGCCTGTTTCTTAATCCTTGAAACTGAAAGGCACAGAAAAGTAACCTCTTAGTTGCTACACACCTGTGCATGACTGTCTCTGCCTGCAAAAGCAGCTGATATGTTTTAGTGACCAGAAAGGTGGACATCTCTCAAACGTAGAGCTGCACACAGTTCCAGTTAAATAAACTCTTTTCTCTCTGTCCATGTATGAGAAACAAGTTCTCTCTTACAAGCACAAAGACCCTCTTATGCTTTTCTGTCGATACTAATCTAACCTCGTGGAGATGCTCATGACTTGTGGCACAAGAATCAGAGAGTGGAAATATTCATGACAGCCTTAGTTGGAAAGAATGGGTTTATGAGGATCATCAAATCCTGCAAGACCACCTACTATCCTGGAGACTTGCAAATGAATGGGACTATCCAAGTAACTAGTTGGATTTCAACAAAATTTTTGTCATCTTCAGTGTACAACATAGAAGGACAAAATGTTCACTAATACTGATTCAAATGCATCTGGAGGATATAGACAGGAAAAGAGCAATGGCTCTTCTGCCCAAATTAGACTTTCTAGATGGTAGGTCAAATAGGTAGGCATCTTTTCATTGGAAGACTTTCTTCTTTCTCAAGCAGTATACCATTAATACTGCACACTAGTTTCTTGGCAGGAAATGTTGCTTCAAAAGTCCTCTCAAACCATGGCTGGGAAGCTCAGTGTCCTATGCAGGTCCTTTGGGACACAGTGAAGAGCAGCTCAAAGTACAGCCCAGGGACCACAGAAAGAGCTAGCAACAAGGACAGCTGTGGTTGACTTCTTGCCTTACTATGCGTTTCTTTGGAGAAATGCACCCATTTGACTTTTCCTTCAGTTTAATCCTGAAAATAGGCGTAGCAGTAATTCGTACTATATGGAAGCACAGCCAGTGTCTGTCGATCACTATTTGGAAAGGTCACTTAAGCCTGTTTTAGTGTTTCATTACGTTGAATTTCTCCTTCAAATGACCTTGTAAACTATTGGCACAGCAGCCAGCTGAAACTAAGCCTTAACTAGATGGATTTGAGAAAGAAATGAAAATTTTTGTGTCTGCTGTTTCTCAGGAACATTAGGCAGATCAGAAAGCTTAATGCTGCCGATGCTGTTGGCTCAAACAATGCTTTTGATGTTTCAGGAATTAAGCATGAAGGATTAGCAGATAAATGCACATTGTGCATGAAGAACAATCCTTAACCCTTCACACATCCCAAAAGAATATGTGCATGATCTGGGTGGACAGTGACAGGCCACTGGGGAGAGGGCATTTGGCTTACCCTTTGTCATTACGAAGGATTCACATTTGAACTAAGAATCCCAGGGAGCTTGGTGGAAAACCTGTAAATGTTAGGGCAGATGAGTGATGGAGGAAGGGCAGCAGGGGTGGGCATGCTGCAAAGTTTTGTGTGCATGACAAGAAATGTATCAGAGGAAGTGTTAACTTGTGCTGAGTTTACATGCTCCAGTTTACAAAGGGGAGGTGGGAAGGTGGCTTTCAGGCCACTACTGCAAACACGGAAGCATCCTGGAAAGATTGTCACTGTGGTGCTGCTCAGGATTTTGCAAAAGCAGTGATGGAGTCAGTCCTTGCCTTGGCTGAGGAGTTCCTCATTAATTCATTAGTAAGGCATTTCAGCATTGCAAGTGGAACCTGGTAACTAGGTGTCTGCTCAAAGAGGAGAATAAGAGGACAAGCAAAGGAGCAGGATGTGTGGATGATAGGTGTGAAAGCATACCAGTGCAGAAATGAGGAGACAGAGGAAAAAAACAGTAACACATACAGCAAGACTTAACTAGAAATCTTGGGAATCACTGACCCAGTCAATTCTTCTGTTTTGAGGCATAATCAGCATCTAGATAACACCTGAGAATTTTTCATCCAACTTCTTACTAAAAAGCATCAGTGGAGAAAATGCCTCACCTTCCCTGAATGGTCCATTACCATACTGTTTCAGACAGCTTGGATCCAGGCTTGAAGGTGGCCAGAATACTGGGAATATTTTCACTCCTGTAAAAAGTGTTTTTCAAACTCTATTACAATCAATATAAGCTTTTCATTCACATGAGAAACGAGAGCATTGCAGCATCCAATGTTGTCATGCTCTGGTACTGGGACAGAGCTGTTCCACTTGCTGGGTCAATGCCTGCCAACAGCAATCACACTTTTGGCCATCTCATGTCCAACTAGTCGTCGTATTTGACCTGGCCTTGTTTAAGATCTCTTAAAGGATCAGAATGCAAGACTATATGACTACAACTCTGAAAAAAGTTGATGGAAGATAGATTGAAAGCTAGGCTAGGATAAATTATCATTGTTAAAAGGAAAGTTAAATATCATCATCTTAGAATCATAGAATCATAGAATTGTTTAGGTTGGAAAAGACCTTTAAAATTATTGAGTCCAACTGTTAACCTAGCACATCTTACTCTCAGGGATTAAGCTACAGTGATTTAAGGCTACATGAGAGCACTGAAGTAGAGGTTTAGCATATACATATCAACTTCATGTGCTTGACTAATTCCTGTCCATTTTCCTGAATAGATAGTCAAAGGTTGTCCAGGAAGCCAGGGAGCTGAACTGGGAGCTAACAACTGTAATGTTAGTTTCTGCAACCATTCCTATGTTTTTCTTTTTATGTGGATTTCAGCTAGGATTATGACATCTTATACACCTCCTATTGCCACTCATTAATTTTCCATTATGCTGGATACATATCTCTCCCAAACAAAGTTTTAGTGAGGAAGTTTAGAAGGCACATCCTTACTGCATGGCCTCTTACAACACTGAAATACTGTCAGGTCTTAACATGCTCAGGCTGTACCAAGGCCAAGTCAGATAGTAATCAGTTGTCATGCTTTGAGAACATTTGCTTGTAATATGTCTCTGTACATTTCTGTGGGGGAAGAGCTGCAAGTGAGGTGCCCTGTGAGGGCAGAGGCAGGGAGTAAGGGGGAACTGCTGTCCTGCATATGTGCCAAACACCTAGAAAATGAGGAAGGTGTCCTTGTTCACTTTTGCTGTTGGGGTCTGCAGTGGTGTTTTTTAAAATTTCAATTTTTCCTTTGGGATATCTCAGAGATTGCGTTAGCACAGAATTAGCTGTTCTGTAGACTAGACCCAGAGTGGCATACAATTGTTAACAGATGGCACTTCTGCAGAGACCAGCAATGTAAATTTTACAGCCACTTCTTGCTTCATTTTTTTAGTCAGTAGTTAATATTATTCTCTGTGCTATCTCTCTCTCGCTCTCTTTTTTTTTTTTTGTGTAAATCTGTGAACATTATCTTTTTGGAAGGAATCTCTAGCATCTTAGGGATTTTTAATAGGCGTTTCAGTTTTCAAATGGGAACAGTCCCTTTATTTGTGTATTGTACCTGGAAGAAGTCTTTAGTGCTTAAGCTGATGGCTGTCCTCATTCGCCTAGGCACCTGATGAGGTAAATTTTAGAGTGTCATTCCCATTAATATAACTAAAATCCTTTAAGATACATGAACAATTATGTAAAGGAAGGTAGGTAGCATCAAAGTGTTTCATCTGTCATTGCAATGTTATTCTTGAAATGAATACAATAACCATACATAACCTATATTTTTTAGAGGAGAATCTGCTGAAAAACCTCAGCAGAAAGCAGGTTTGGATAGTACAATTGGCTCAGAAGTCCTGCTTGTAATTACCTATAGAACAAGGATAAAATACAGAGGAGACATCAACAGCAACAGCCCCTTGCTGCTCATTCAGGATGTTGTTAATTGTTGTAGAGCTCCAGGAGTTTGAATGTGCTTCCATTAAAATTCTGTCCATAATTTATGTATAAGCCAGTCCTTGTAAGTACTTCACAAAATGGAACTCTGATCTGAAACTTGTTATGCATCTTAATTAATCAGCTACAAATAGCATCAATTGACTGTCAGCAGTAGCCTTACATGAGATGTATAGACTCATTTTGCAACCGTCTCTTTTACTAGCTCATTAGGGGAAAAAACCCCAAACAACAAACAAACAGAAGAATAACAGAATAATTAAGGAAGAAATTATATATCCTGTGACCCTGAGAAACCTCAAAATCACTTCAGGCAGAGAATTTTCAATAAAGTGTATCATTAGAAAGTAGTCTTAAGAACTGCAACAGACTGCATATACATAATTTGGATTTTTAGAATTAAAGTAAACCCTGATTATTTTATTTTTTTTTTTAAATTAAAGACATATAACAGCTGGGTCTAATTCTGCTCAGGAATTTAAATCAAAACCATGCTCAAACTCCAAGTTTCCCTAGACTCACAGACCCATTTTATTTTATGTGATGAGTTTCACAGATTACATACGTCAAGTGGGACAGAGCTGATCTGCGAAGAGTAAGTTAGGGGTTCCCAGAGTTCTGCAAAGTGGGTTAGAGGCTATAGCAACTCCTTTGTTCTTTGCAAGGTGATGAAAACTAGATCAGGACAATCACTGCTTTTAATTTTGCCTTGTTCTCCACCAGATGGTGCTCTTTCCCCTGGCCTGAGGTGGTGGTCGGGTTGTTCAATCCGAATCAACTACTACTTGGCCATAGTAGCCCCTCTGCATCTCTTTATCTGTCTCTATCCACACTGTGCACCTGGATGCATTGCCACTGGGTGACTTTGGCCAGCTCTGCTCTCACAGGTCAGACCTGCAGTTGTACATTTACAAGATGTTTGGTGCCTGTTTTGTTCTTCAAAACCTTATGATTCATTGCAAGACTGTGATATTGCAGCTGAGCCCAATCACATTGCATGAATACATCCCAATGCTTTGTTACCACCATACATATTCATCTTTATGGCACTGAGACAAGCAAACCAAGAAATGAGGTATCCTCTGTGCAATGCCACACACCAGCATGACTGTTAGAGGTCATGATACATTAATCAAGCATGGAATTATGACCTGTGATGGAATGTGTTAGCTCTTTGGAAATTATGTATTGGTTTCTCCAGACTAGGTCCGTATCACTGTAAACAAGTAGGTGACATGCCAAATTAAAAGCAAAGGCTGAGTCAACCAGGAAACAAATCTGATTTTACGGCGTCTGCATCCTGTGATTTCCAGAGCACTTGCCTGGTTACCAGGCTGTCTGCTCCCTGCTGAGGGCAAGCTCTGATCTTCCACCAGGCAGAGCAAAAGCACTTTGGCTCACCCAGAGAAGCTTGCCAAAGAGCTCTTGTAACTTTCACATGTATCTAGTACCAGGAAGACAGCCAACAAAAGATGTTGAAAAGGCTTCATTGTCTCTACTAAAAGCTCTGAAAAGTATAAAATGTTATGTCCCATAACACGTTCCCTGTCATTTTAGATGTATGTAGTGACACCACTCAGAATAGTAAAGGCACTGGTCCACAAATAATGTTCATGGGACCTGAGAAGCCCCCAGCCACTGGCTGCTTAGTGGTAGGGGGGTGGGCTACAGAGCCAGCTGCAGCCCTGTCCTTCAGCTATCAGCATCCTCAGCCTGCTCACAGCTCTCCATAAGCCTCACCTCTGCCTTTTTCATGTATCTCCTTTTAAAAAAAAACTCCTAAAATAACTAAGCATATATTTTGCTGTAAAGTTTTTCCTTTGTTCCTTTCTCCCTCTCCATATATTTAGCCTGCTGTGAGTCCCCACCCTATCACCCCCCAGGGATAGTGTATTATTGATGGTGTTGAGGGGATACACCTGCCAGATGATCAATGATTAACTCAGTGTCAGGAATGGGTGGGGGTTCCAACATCTGATATAAATAGATGGTGGGCAGGAGGATTTACTTTTTTTTGTAGGACTTTTGAGTTTTGTCCTGGTGTTGTTACTTGGCTAGGAAGGAGGGAGGTAAGAGATTTTAGTTATGGAGTTAAGCCTTTTCATAGGAAGTGCTTAAAGTATTTTATGAGACTCAGAATTATCACTCCTTTGTTCACCTCTTCATGAAATAAGACAGACACTTGCCCAGGGTGCGTGGTGAGTCAGTGTTGAATAGGTATGCCTGGGCTTAGTTTGCAACTTCATAATACATTCTGGGGACTCTGTAACAGTGGCAGATTTAAAAAGGGAAAAAATTATTAAAGAAAAACTTGGTGAGAACACACGACTGTAATAAACCTAAGGCTTGTAACTATTGAATCCTATTCCCTCTTCTTGGAGGCTGCTAGTTCGCATAGGTCCTTTCAACTGTAGATGAAGTGCCATTTTAAAAACAGTTAGGACTTTTGCTAGAAAGCTGAACTAAAATTCTAGTCTACTTTTTTTCCCCCTTTTAGTGAGAAAAAAGTTTGTAACTGTGAATAATTTGTTTCAATTTTCATTTTCCTCTCAGATTTCATTTTTTTCATGGTCTTATATGCCATTGTGGATATTTAATTTAGTTAAACTGCAAAAAACATTATATTTTCCTCACCAACAATCAGCTGATTACTACAAATAGCTTCTTCTCAGTCTGCATGGTGCCCAGTTGCATGGACCTTGAGACCTGTCTTGAGCTTAATTTTCCTTGATGTTTTAGTGATGTATTGGGTCACGTTATCTGTTGTGAGGTTTGTGCTTCCTGCTTTTTCAAATGGCTAGATGCTATCACCTTCATGGACAGATTCACTCTTAAGCAAAAAGGGGCAAAAACATACTCCCACAGTTGTGATTATAGTGATAGAACCATCACGTGTTTGTGCCAAATACTTGAAGGCAGCAAATGACAGCAAATCCTATGGCTCAAGACCTACTTGCTAGTATGAATTGGAAAGTCTATTATAGTTTGGTCTTTTCCTACCTTTAGAACAAATCATAGGAGTGGGCTTCTCCTCTTCACTCTCCAGCTACCTTAAAGGTAGGTTGCATTTACAGGAGAAGGAAAATTATTGGAAGAATTTAAGCTCTCATCTGATCCACTACCTAAGTGAAAAAAAAAAAATAGAGTATTTGTGGCTAAATGAATTCTTTCTTTCCCATTCAGAACTGCTTGATTCATCTGTCTCTGTGAATGATTTTTTGCCAGGTGACCCAACATTAGACTGACGCGTGAAAATTGATTTGGAAACAGTCACAAGTCTTCATCAGATGGGACAATAGGGCTGCAGGAAATACTCACTTCGTTGAAGTGCAAATTGTATAGTATGCGTGCAGTAGAGTTAATCCAATAAAAAGTGTTTTTGTCTCAAGACAGTCACACAGTTTGAAACTGTGCTGGCCTTCCTTAAACATCTTAATGACAGGTGGATAGAGATAAGCTAGCACTCAAAACGACAACAAGCTGATACACTTTGTATTGAGACCAAAGGAGTGGATAGCTTGATTTTACCAGTCTCAGGCATGGGCAGGCACGAGAAAAGGTAATGTTAAGATTTGGAAAGGGTCTGGAGATCCTTCCTCCCTAACCAGCCAGCCGAGGGCAGTGGAAGAATAGCTCTGTTGCTGGGCCTGGTGCAGTCTGTTGGGGCTCTTGGTGTTTAGCGTAGCACTAGTGATAGTTAATAGGCCAGAAGTTACTAAGAGAAACTGCTTTTGTTGAGTCATAGACTCACATAATACAATGAAGATAGTCTTGCACTGACAAAGAGTGGTAGGTTGATCTAATATCTTAGTTCTATCTCAACTCTGAAATTAACAGACTACAAATCTATGCTCAGGTGAGCTGAAGCAGGACTCTCTGAGGAAGCAGTGGACTTTGCCTCTTAAAGGTTACTAAGGAACTGCTGTGATTCAGAGCTTATCAGAGCTGAAGTGACAAGAGTGTGCCTTCCAGAAAGCCTCCAGCTATGCAGCTCAGATGGACACTGTTCCTGGCATAGAGCTGTGGTATTGATTGCAGGGCGAGCACTATCTGGTGTCCTTGAAGTTGATGGCACATGTCTTCTGACTTTGCCCTCTGCATTTAGATTTGTGTGCTGGGTGTTAGAGGGCTCTGTTTTTTTCCTCTTTTTTTTTTTTTTTTTCCTTTTTTCCTCCATAGACACTATGGTAAACACCCTATTTCATTACCAAAAAGAATTCAATGTCCAGGTCAAGTTCTCATCCCCTACTAAAGTCCCCAGGAAAGATTTTCAAGGGCGGAGTGAGGAGTACAAGGCACTCTGCAGCACTGACAATGCCAATGCCCCTTTGCACCCACTGAGACGAAGCTCCTGTGCCTGATATACCCTTTTCAGAGACTGTGAGCATTTCTTGGGGAAATGCATTGTTGAAGGTCTCTCAGTCATACCCCTTTTTCTCTTTAGGGCACAAGAAAAGCCAACAAAACTGTACTGTATAGGGCCTGCATATTAACAAAGCAGTGATGAGTTTCTCTCTGTCTTTCTCAAGGGAACCTGGAAGAGTCATTCAAAGAGCTTTGGGAATATATTTTTTAATAACAACCCTGGACTCTACTTGCTGGTCTTTGCATTTGGCTTGACATTTTGTTTACTATAGTGTTTGTGAAATAGAAACAAGCCATAAACATCCATCTAGCTGCACCTCTGCGATGGCATGCTCTGACACGCACGAGTATTTTCAGTGGAAGTGTTCCTGCAGCCATCTTAGATCTTTGTGGGTTCTCAAGTCATCCAGTTAGAGAGAAAAACAACCATAACATGCTACTGAGGTCAAGGATGAATAAGACATTATGAATAGTCATGCTGGAAACCAAAGCTCTGGTGAATACTCAGTGAGAACTGTGGGGGTTGACAGAAGTTTGTAGAGCAGTTCAGAATGATGGAACACAGAAAAATGTTAGCTTGTGAACAATTTCTAAGCAACAAGAGTTTATGAATAAACTGTTCAATGTGGGGATTTCACTCGCCTGTATTTGCATCTGAGCTGTGAATCATCTGGTCATAAATAGTTAAGTACAATATTTAGGGGGGCAGGGAGGAGGAGTGGAAATCAATATGTCAGGTTTACCCTATGTCCCAGAGCAGTGAATATTTCTTTGTGTTGCTGTAGCAACTGATGGTTTAATCCCCTAAGCTTAAACTTCTCACCAGCAGTGTCAGATCTTCTGCGTGGGTCACAAATAAATGAGAACATATCTTCTTTCCATCAGAAATTTTGCCAACAGACACAGTACCTTTCTTTCCTATTCCCTTTAAAAGAGGGCATGTACTAACATGTCCACATAATTACTTGTCCGTTTGTGACAAAGCTTTTCTCTTTATCACATCTTACTGTTGATTCACAACTTCCTTCATGAACTGCTGGTATTTTATCTGGAAGTTTCAATCAGATATGTATTTATAAGCTGTTCTCAAATATAGATTGTGAACATATACATGTTTTTTCTTCCAGCATGTGTATAAATTGATACAATGTTTTACATGTCTGGACCCGAAAGACAGGTATAATACAACCTGCCTATGGTCTTGGAGAAAGACTATGGTAGAAAGATACATACACTCCAGTTTTCCTAAGATCAACCCCATACCTTTAAATACGCAATCATCCAAGCTAAACATCAACTCTGTAATCATGGGTCCAGTCATAAGTGTCCTCAGTGTGATAAATGGCAGAAATATACTGGCACAAAATGATGGGGTGAGCTTGAGTGTCAGAATATTTACTTTTCCTAGTCTTATGAAGTCCTAGCATGTTGATCTGTTTTACCTCCGTCTGAGATAGATTTTCAGATTTTTCTTAAGTCTCACTTCAAGTTCACTTTAGTCTTTCAGTCACTTATTTCCCCTTTCTTCCACAAAATACAAAGAGGTTTGCCACCTGTCGGGAAACTTCCAAGGGAAGAACAGAGTTGGTAGCAGCAATCAGCTGAAAGGATGAATGTGCTTATTAGAGAAAAGTGCATGCTTAGCAATTAAAATATTCTAAAATAACATTGTAGTTGTTTTTTTCCTTTATGTACAGTATTAAAAATAAAATAGTCTACCACAGGTAATTTATGAAAGCAGCTAATAATGAGTTCATTATTACATAGCAAGCCAATGTTGCAGTCGTGGTTTTAGGCCTGGCCAAGGTCTTTGATCTTCTAGTTCATTAATGTATAAATGAAAAGACTTTAGCTTTCATCTCACGTTCATCGGCTAATTATCTCAGTAACTGGTCTCACTCAGGTCTCAGTCACTTCTTATTCAAGGACTTACCCTTTCATTTTCCATCCTCTATACAGGGGGTGAGTCACCAGAGTCATGATTTATTGTCCTTTCGTATAAGAGATTTGTTATTTTCACAGCTCTGTCCAATGGACTCACCTGTCTATAAAATTTGCAGCTGAAACAATTTGAAAAATACCAGGTGAGGTAGCTATTTGCAGTGACACCATTGGATATTAGTTAGGAGGAGCTGATTTTAAATAGGAAAATGCAGCACACAGCCAAATGCAGGGCTAAACTGAGTATCATCAGAGCATTACTGTACTCTTTGGACTTCGGCTCCCAGTTGATCAGGACACGAAATCCATGGCTGTGAATAACATCAATGTTAAGAGGGCATTTAAAAAAAAAACAGTTAAGTTGATTTGTTGGATCTGCTAGGCAGGGTATTAGTGTGCACTCTGTCAGGAGTGAACAGCAAGAATTTCCTCTTGGAAAACTTTGTATCAGTTTAAAGCTTCCTGTCAGCTCTATGATTTCTGTGCAAGTACATTGTGTAGTTTAAAGCTTTCATTGACTTTTGAGTATTGCAAATGGCCACTTCTGTTCAGATCAATTTCAGTCAAAATTATATATATATATATATATATATATATAAATTCTCAATTCTAAATGAATGACATCTGATCTGGATGGTGGTTTTAAAATGTAATTTTTGTTTTATACACAGATTGTGGTTTTCACCTTGCCTCTCAAAAATATTAATAGTTACCGAATGGTGCTCAATAGATGCTTGCTAATCTTTCTCTCCCTCTCCATCTTTTCCATTATTCTAATAATAATAAATCAGTGTTAGTAAATAGGAAGATTAAGTTCCTCACTTAGAACTTGCATACCAAATATTTTATGCTAGGATGCTAAGGTGTACATCCTGTATTTCTTATTATTGTAAGAAAAAAAGAAAAGCATGTTTCTTGAAGAATTGTGTCATTAGAAAGTCACAATAAATTCATATGTTATGGTGTTAAGATGATTAGAATGGTAAGACTACTGATATGTCTGCAAGTTCTAGCATAATTTCTTTTTTGTTATATCTTTCATTGCTTGATGAATCTACGTATGAACATATCATGGCTTACCTGCCTTGTCTACCATTGATTTTTCCAGGGATGAGAGCTGGTGCTGGGAATGGAGCTTGTTCTATGCAACTATGCTATATGGAGAGAAATGCTGAAGGTGATATTTAGCAATGGTTGAACTCATGTATAATTAGCCATCATTTTCAGGGGAATTTTCTTCTGTTATTTTTTTACTATACACAATTGCACATGAACAGGTGGCTGCTTTCTTTTAACTTGTACCCTTATGGACACTCTAAAGCCTATAGGAACCTGGCCTGGTCACTTATCTGACTGTGGATTGAGCAGGAGATGAAATTAGAGACCTTCAGAGATCCCTTCCAATGTGAACTATCCTATGAAATAAATACATCCAAGTGTATGGTGAAGAAAAGAAATACAAAAAGTGACTGCACCATTTCCTATACAATCTATAAATTGAAGCTTCCCCTTCCCTCTGCTTCCCCCCCTTTTTTTTCCTCTTTCCTTTTCTACTCTCCTTTTCTTTTGTAAGTCCTGGGCATATTAACACACTTTCCTGTGTAGCTGTGTCGTGATCCAAGAAGGTGCTTTTTTGTGCACCCATTTTTGGTGCTTAGACATAAGCATGTTGTGTCAGTCACCATTTAGATTAGATCATCAAGAGCAATAACTAAATTATGTAACTGCCAGTAATGACAGAATAGCTAATTCATTTTAGTAGCAATGGCACGATCTACTAGTACAGAAATTGTTTTAAAGACGGTGACCATTCTTTCCTCCAGATGTGGATGCTCCATAGGTGCTCCTTTCAGGTATGCTCTTGAGAGTCATTTCTGCAATGTGTGTGTGTGGAGGTGCATGGTAAAGCCACCTGTTTGCTTAATCAGCAGGTCACTTCACTCATTTGGGGAGATTGACTCCCACTACTAGGGTGATTGCAGCAGGCATTGCTACCTGTTAATATGTCCTGACACTTACATAGAATTACTTGCACACAAAATAAGCTTGTGGAGTTCTTCTGTAGAAACTTCTTATAAGTAGAATGATTGCCTGCAGGGCATGAGACCAGCAATGGAGTTGCCTGAAGATCACAGTTCTAGCTCTAAGGCTTTCGCTGGCTTACTAGAAGAATAGGGAGCAGCTCAAGGAGACACTCACTCCTTTGAAATTCAGGGCTGTGTTGCTGTGGGTCACTGAGTCTAGTTTGCAAGCCACAGAATGAGTCCTAGTAAAGTTACTACAATTTTTCTCATTCTTTCCTCCCACAGATGCACCATGCCAGTTGCTAAAAGCCATTCCAGAAAGGGCATGGGAGAAACCTGGGAGAAGGCATTTCTTTCTAAATAAATCAAGTAATTAATTCTGAGTAATGCAATGTTGCATAGTAACCCTGTACAGGGGTGATGAGGTGCCAGCTTCACGCCAGCGTGGCTCGCTGCAGTACCTGTGATACTGTTCACATGGTCATTTTCCACGATTTAACAGCCTGGTTGATAAAACACAAATACAGCTCTTCAGTGCTCACTGAATCAAACGACCACGTAGCTGAATAAAATTGGCCCCTTCTCTTGGCAAAAACGGTGTACGTGTACTTTCAGCTGGGAACAATGTGCCAAATGTAAGGATTAGAAAAAGGAAATCTTTGCAGAGTAAAAGGCATGTGTAGAATATCGCTGCCAGACATGGACAGCCCATCTCAAAGACTAATGCAGCAGAATACTAAGGACAAAGCCTGAACTTCTTTGCCCCTCAAGTTTAATTGGCATGAGAAGTGCTAGTAGGATAGTCTGGCATACACAAGCGTTCTGTTTATGGGGTACCTGCTTAACTCTGTAGAATCTTCATATCTAGGCATTTTCACTGAGCCTTGGAATGGCTCACGAACAGGATTACATTCATCTTTATAGTGTTACGTTGTTACAAGAAGAGTTATCTCATTTGCATCATAGACTAGATAGACCTAGCGAGGCCAATTGCTGAAAGGCTGTGGCAGAATCCAGAGGAACAACTCAGGACTCTGAAGTCCTGTCCATGTCCTGCTTAGCAAAAATATCTGCTCCACAGTGCAAGTTTTGTAGTGGGAACCAGCTGACTTTCTCTGAGGTCAGTGTAAAATATTTACTTAGTCTATCCTCCATCTCCAGTAGAACAGTGTTTGCCCCAGTCATGCATGCAGTGAATGTGCATATTCCCTGGCAGAGAGTGTACTGGCATGTTGAACTAAGGGATGTCAAGGAAACTCTTGGGACATGTAAGGATATGGCATATATATCTACTGAAAGATTTCCTTTTAACTGCTAGCAAAGTGAAAGCATAGTAAGGAAAGGGTGCATTGTTTTAATTTCATTATACAAACAAATAAAAGTTCCATGGAATTTTAACACAGTTAATCATAAACCTGATATTTGCATATCACAGGCACTGAACATTTTGTAGATATTGGAGTTGGGATAAACTGGTTTGGAAAGGTTTGACTGCTTCAGCTATGTTTAAGGGTTAACCCTCACTGCCCTGCTCAAGTGCTGGCAAAGGAAATCCTCTCATAATCAAAAAGATTGAAAGGTAGCCTATGAATTGTTCACACCTAATGCAGTCTTGGAGGTAGCTGCTTGCTTTGTGATGTCCCCAAAAGATCTCTTCCGGTATGTTTAATGACAAAGGGTTGGGTTTTTAATGTCCTTTGTACCATGCAGTTCTTAGCCCCCCTCCATTCATTTCTGTGATGCTATTCCAACTTTGCCTTATGGCAGATGCATCCACTCCCTGACTCTAAATACTGAAATCTTGGAGGCTTCTTTAATAGTCTTGCCCAAATACATGAATGCACCATTTGAATGCACTCAGCTCACATTTATGCACCAAGACAGACATATGCATAATGAGTTTCTTACTTAATCCCCTCCTCAGTCATTCAGTCATGCAACGCTCACCCACATGCACACAGACATGCATGAAAATGCACTCATATAGAATCTTATTACTCTTCAATGTCATGAAGAGTGAGAAGTTTACATTGAAGAACTTGGTCACCCACATATTCATGCTGCCATGGGACTCTGTTGGGTGTGTCCCTACTTCAGCAATCCAGGGGAGCAGCACTGGTGACATTGATTCCTCATAACAAATCAAATCTGTAATCTCCCAGTCAGGTGCTCTGCACCCCAGCCTGTCGGTCTCTGTATTCTCCGTTAGGGCCTATGTTGTGCCGTCCTGTCCTTGAATTGCTTTTGACCTATATGTGGATGCGGGTATTTGTGTCCAGGCATGCCCTTGAGTCCTCATCTCTATTTCATTTTGCCATACCATATGGATTACAAGGGTGACTGCCTTGAAAAGTAGCTGATTATAGTGTGAACAATGCCCATTTTCACATAACTGGCCCTGCCATCCCTTTTCACTCCTATTTTATTGGCTCCTTGATTGTCCTTATGACATGTAACTGGTCTTTTGTCAGACTGTTGTCCTTACTTGTTAATTTCCTGCTTTCCCAGCGCATAAAAGAAACCACACGTGCTCCTTGTAAGCCTCTGCTGCAGATTATCTCTAAACAGCTTTTAATTTTGTGAGGCTTCAAACCATTTAGATTTACGAAGACCCCAGCCAGTTCTTAGGGAGCCCAACACCCTTGAAGTGGCAGAATTTTAATTTGGTAAGACACAGTTAGAATCAGCATTCTGCTGCTGGGAACCTCTTACCCATTTGTAGGTTTCTTAAAAGGGTTGCCATTACATGCTGTATGTAAAATGCCATAGCAAAATACAGGTACAGAGTCGATGATGAGCATCTAAATGCAGGAATTAACTTGAACTTTGTTCAGACAACCCACAGTGCTTATCTCCACTTATTCTTATATTTGCAGCTCAATGCTAAGGTATCCACATGACAGAAGGCCTCTTCTAAGCTCTATATTTGTGCTCCAGTTCCTGTATCTGTGAATAAGTGGCAACTGGGGGATTACACAGTGGTTTGTAGTTACAAATGGTAATCGCACAAGCACTTCTATATTCACCAGATTTTGGGAGGGAGAGGTGGTACAGTCATAGGAATGGTTGTGCCTCTCCTCGCCCCTGTGGTTTTATCATGTCTTGGTATACGAATGTAACAGGAAAAGTATTTGAGCCCTGCTAAAAGTCTGTCTCATGGTATTTGTGCTCCCTTGTTTATCTTTGTGCGTTACTTTGTGTTTCCATTCAGTGAAAGACAGTTTTATGTTCTGAAAAATTAAAGGTTTTGTTTTGCTTTGGTATGGCAGCATCAAGGTGTTTGCTAAGAGATTCAAACCACAACAGATAGAGAAGACCTATTAGGTCATTTTGCCCTGCCTGTTGTTTAACACCTACTATTGCATAGTTATGAAGTTCTTTCTCTGAGAGATCATTTACAGTCAGTATAGCGTCCTAATTTTTTGACTCCTGAAAAGGCAATATACACAACTATATTAAAAAATGCTGTTAGATGTATGTTGCCAAAACCTCACAGAAATCCATGGAACTGCATCAGTTCATATAGGCAAAAAATAGTCTTATAAATAGTTTCTTACAAATTGGTCCTGTGGACTCCTCAGAAATTTTTCACATTTTTCCTTCAAATGAGAAACATAACTGATGCAGCACTGGGTTTAATGTTCTCCTTGGCGCTACATATCTTTTTATTTGTCACAGACATTATTGATTAATATTAATCTCTCTCTCCATTTCTCACACAAGTTTACTCCTGACAGTTTGAGCAACAATGGAAGGTCTTGCACAAAGGAGTGGCTGGATTCCACTGCACTGTTATATTGAGCTGGTTTGACCTGCACACTGAGGAGACTAAAACAAATACATAATTAATAATAAGCCTACATTTTCTCTAGGATTTGCATTTTTTTCTTTCAGTGTTTGTGTAAGCAATTCATGTTTGCCCTGCTGGTTCATTCTGGCCCTTTGTTACCCTTATCTTTTCCATGGAAAACTTAACTTGTCATTTGTAATTTTGTTTGGTTTCTACCCTATCCCCATTCTGTTTCTCAGTCCAGGTGTCTTATGTTTTTTTCCATGAATATCTCTCAGAGCATGGACAGTTTTACAGTGATCCTTGCAAAGTTCCTGCATATGTTTTCTTGCAAGTCTGTAAATCAACAGATGCACACTGGATTTTGCCTTCTCTTTACCTTTAGACTGTCATGGTAAGAGAAACCACTGTGATGTTTCCAAGAAAATGTCCATCCCTTGAGCTGCGATGTGTAGGAAGGAGACCAATGGGTCAAGATGGGGGGGCTCCTCCCCAGAACCGGAGAAGTGGTGCTTAAGTGGTACCTTCTGGCTGGCAACTGGCTTTGCTGGGGAAGGAATTTGAGGGGGCTTGTTTCTATCCCTTTGTTCATCAGGTTGTCCAGTATTCCTTTTGAGGCATGTCTGGATTTGCAGGGCATCTTCTTTTCATCAGGAGAGTATAAAGTACCAAAAGGATTTGTTACTCAGTTACTTCCAGTTCATTGGTTCCATTCACAGCAAGTTAGGGTCTGCCTGATGATTGGGATGTGTGTGAAGAAGCTGAAGAAATATTAATATACATAGCTGTATTGGTTTAGAAATTGAACCTTCATAGAATTGTATGCAAAGCTGATAGTGTCTTGTGCCCTAGCTCCACAGTGTTACGACCTTTACTTACAATTTATCCAAATGGTCACCAGCTATATTGGGCTTTTGCTTGAGGTTGAATATGTTTGGAAAAATCCAGACAAAGTGGTTATGCTATCTCCTAGACTAATGCCACTATTTGTTCATGTTTTTTAAAAAGTAATCAATTTCTTCCTCCTTTTCTGGGAGAAAAAGAGTCTGATTTACAGAACTGCTATGTGCTAAGTTCTGAAATAGAAGTGTATGAGAGCTCTGCTTTCAGTACATACATAACTATACTAAGCTCTCTAAATACCTGGTGCTTAAGCATCTCAGAATGGATACCTTGAATTATGACACACCCTTATCTAGTCTTTTTAGGATTCCCAATTAAGATAGGGATAATAAATTATTAACTTCTCACCTCACTAGAGAATCATAAAAACAAATATATGTTTTGGTGCTAAAACTGTAGTATTAGTGCTAATGTGTTAGTGTAATGTAATGCACTAATATACATTATAAATAAATGTGTTAATATAATACTTCAAATGCCATGAGGATGAATGCTGTAAGAAAACTCATGAGGAAATTAATAGAAGTTTTCAGAGCAAGTTTGATTCATGTGCAGCAAATACAGCTCAGGGCCACTCCCTGAATGCATAGTATTGGCTAGCTTGTCTTCAAACAAGGACCATGTTGGCTATGTCTTAAGTACAGTAATTTCTAACTTGTCACAATGTTAATAATTTTCTTTTAGTTCTGTTTCTTATGAGTGGTTTCTAGGTTTTAAATAAGTGATGTGCAAAGGCAGGTATTTCAGTATTGGGGATCCTGTGGGTTAAGCCCATGAATAAAACCTTTAGCTCCCCTGTACAGATCTCTGCCAGTTGTACTAAGAGCAGCTGCTGGGCCAAGTGGGGAACTCGCTGCAAAATTTGCCTTTTCAGGGGGTTAGATGCACAAGAGTAGGCTTGGTTAGCTGGGAAAGCCCTGTGAAGCCAGGAAGTGGAGAACACTCAGTGCAAAAGGAAGCTGCAAGGAATGCGTCTCTTCATCATGGAATCCATTATGTGGAGTATGATTTGTCATTGAGCTTTAAACTGGCTAACTTGAGTTGGATTTTATTGGGAATCATAAATAGCACACCTTTAACTTGACAACCAGTTGTAATCAGTCCATGCTTCAAATATGTACGTTCCTGAGCTTTCCAAAGAAAAGGTAGGAATGTTTTTTGCTGTGAATAAAAAAAACAGTATTTTTTATCCTGTCTTTTTTAATTTGTCAGAAAAACATACACTATTATGGATGACAATTATTCAAAATTTTGTTGCAGAGCAAATGTCTGTGATGAAAACTACAATTTAACCAAACAGCTAAGGGCTAGAATTTGTCAAAATATAAAGAAAATTACAAGGTCTTGCAAGCCTAAGTAATGGGCAACCTTAGTAATAGGTGGTGCTTGCATATAACATTGAACACAGCTTGGAAATAGCATCTGTCTTGCTCCTTCTGGCTTCTCTAGTGATGTTTTTATAGGAAGTGTACTATTTTACAGCAAACTTCATGAATCAGTTCTGATTTTGCTGAAGAATGGAGGCAGGAAAATCATACCTTGAATTTTCTGATTGCTTGGCATGTCTAACCTACGTATCAACTTCTTACAATCTCCTTTTGATACTCCTCAGAAATTTAACAAATTAAGCAGAGATTAATATTAATGGAAAAGTAGAAATTACCATACATTTGTTCTCTGTTTTCATTAGATGTCAGACACTACAGTAACAGACGCCAATTTAAGAATCTAGACAGATTTAGATAATTTCCTCGATGCTTGATGGCTATAATTAAATTAATTCTGGGAATCTGCACTGACACTTCTGCCATACTGTGAATGTGGCCTCCTAGCTCCTAATTATAGAGGTTTTCATGTTTACTCTGCCAGCTAGAATTGTGTGGGGACCAAAATCATGTTAATTTTGTGGCTGCAGTGCTGGAGAAGGATATGCAGAGGGAAAGGTCTGCCTGTCTCTGAAAGCCACCTGTAAGCCTCTCTGTGCTGAACCACATGTAAGTGTCAATAAGCATACTTGGGAGCATGGGGGCAGCATAGCTGGCCAGGCAGGGCAGTAAATTTAAGGAGCCACCACCCCTGTGTGGCACCCTGCCTTTGAAAATAGCACACTAGTAAATAATGCATGCTGGTATGCCGACTAAGTTAGCCTCACCTTGCCCAGACCTGTTGGTACAATGTGCTTTTTTTGTCTGTCTGGAAGTATTCTGGGTCTTAGCAACCAGAGCTGTCTCTGCCCTTGGGAGCAGAGACAGAAAAAGATTACAGCCACACAAAAAGAAAGTGACACACCAGTTGAAGAACCGTATTTGAACCAAATTTCTGCAGCTTTTGCTGGTACCCTTTCTAGCAATTGGAAAACTCTGATTTCCCTAGCTATGTTGAGATCCAGTGGTCACATCCTCCTGTGATGCTTCTGCAGCATATGGATGAGATGTATTACGATGTGACTCTAATGTCCTACGTTTAGCTCAGTGAGATGATGTAAAAGGTGGGTTCCTTGTTAAAGATGTCCTTCCTGGGAAGGGAAGTGCTCTTTATTGTTTTCCCATTTCTTTCTTTGCTTACTTGTAAGCTTTTTCCTGTATTCCTGCTCTGGATTGATCATCCATGCTGATATGATGATAAGACATGATTTTGATGATGAAAGCTTTAGTATAAATACTCACCAAGACATGAACTGGTATGCAAATACTTAGACTCGGTGACATGAATGCTTAGAGAAATCTGACAGGTAGTAGACCTACTTAGGAATCTCCAAATAGTTACGTAGCTGTTTTCAGTGACGTCCTTAACTGTCTGTGTTAAAACTATGAGACAATACTGCTTTCCAAGACAGACATTTACAGCCTTCCTTCATCCTCAAGGGCAACTTTCTTTGACAGGTGAGAATCAAGGTGAGCAGCCATGGAACTTGACTGTAATCTGGGTGAAAAACAATGGGATCTTTTCAAGCAACAGTTGTGCACAGGTACATCATGTTTTTGTGAACAAAAGCAACTCAGGTTTTAATGTAATTGGTGTTGGTGTGGATGATAGGAGCAAAGGTGACATTCCTTGAATGTGAGATCCACTATTTATCTTGAAATCAGGTTCAGCATAAGTAACGTATGAAATATTTCCCTTACACTGACAATGAGCCTTGATTAATAATTAATAGTATCTTTGGATGTTGAAGAATAATTCATTCCCTGTGCTTAGTAAATCCAACACTGAGAATGCTTGTCAGCATCTGTTGGGAGGGGAATTTATGATGAGACCTGGAACGAAAAGTGAACGAAGACTGGAAAATTCACTTCATACAGACCACTGAACAGTCACTGTATAATAATATTTTTGTGTTTTATGCACATAAATTAACCTCAGAACCTTCTACATGTTACAATACTACATTTTTAGCTGTTTTCATGTTAGATGCCTTTTCTGACAAGTGAAATAATGAGAGACAGATGAAGGTTCATATTTTTGTTTAGGCAACTAATTTCCTGTTCAGGGTCATGGTTGCAAGTTGGAAGGGTAACTTACACATAATCAAGGAAAACTTTGGACTCACAACTCAGAACGGTCCTGCAAGCACCGATCTTCCATGAGGAAACAGCCTTTCTTTGCTCTTCACCCCAGCTGAGGGCTGAACTGATGACTGAATTAGTGAAAGGCCTCTAATGTGATGCTCAGGCTGTGACTTGCAAGAGTAAGCAAAAAATATTTTGCCTGACTTCCATGTACTGTGGAGCAGGTGCCTTACAAAAAAGTTTTAGCTTTCCCTTGCTGATCTTAACCTTCAGAATTAGAAAGATTAAAAGCAGGGAAATTAAAACTGAGCATTCATCTGCTCACTGCTAACCTGCATGTAGTTAAGCTTTCGTACTCAACCCCATAGACATGTACAGTGATGATTTTTTTTCCTCATTTTATTTTTACTTTCTCTTAAGTACCCAGAGAAGCTGGAAGACCAAGAGACTCCCCTTTCTGCAGAGCCATGCATTTCACAGGATGCTCAAGGTCTGAAAAGCAAGAATTGAGCCCATGATATTGGCTCACCCAGTCCACCTCCCTGCCAGCACAGGGTTATTCCATACCATGCATCTTTAATGTTATTTCCAGACTAATCTTAATTTAGGACATTCCTGCTTTTCAGTTCTCCTCATTCTAATTATAATCTCCCTATCTACCTGAAATAACCTCCATTAAAAAAATAGGGATGGTCTTAAAAAAACAACTCCAAAGAAATCAATCCCTCATCCATTACCAGGTTTTTCTTTTGTTCTGGAGCCACGCGTGTAACCCGGTTAGACCTGTTCTCTTTGAATACTGAGGACTGAGCTGGCCTTATGCAAATGCTCCCAACCTCATCTTGGTTGTTGTCATTGCAGACCCAATCAAACGAACAGGAAGTGACCTAAGAAATTTCCCTATTGGCTGCCCGAGTGTTCAGCAAAATGTTTTAAAATTAATATCACATTCATTTATCTTCACTCCTGGGAGTCTTTAGGAGACATAACCTAGTACCTGTGTTTACCCAACCTACTGTTCTGTAGACAGTTTTCCCATTGCCTCAGTTAAGGATTTCCACTCCAGAATCTACAGCTAAATGAGGTAAGGTGTTTGGGGTACTTTCTTTTAATATACTTCCTTTAATTTAACATCAGTGAGAAGGAAAAAAAAAAAAAAAAGGAGAGGTGTCTACTGGATTCATGGCCACCCTACCAAGCCCCTCCCTTCCCACTTTGGAACAGCAGCTAAGCTCATTTCATCAAAAGGCTTTTTTAACATTACAGTAAAGACTTCTGTTTTCCTATTTTGAATTTGTATCTTACTTCTGTTTAAATATTTCTGTTGTGTTTATGTATGTTTGACTGCGGCCAGATCTGCTGCCTTTACTTACCCTGAATGTCATTGACGTTGAATTGAGCCAGTGGCTTCATCAGGATTACTTACAAGTTTCCTGAGGATTCTTTTCATTACGATGTGTCTAATAATATTCTGGGTCCTAGGTCTGCTGCTTTTGTCCACAGAGTGGTCATCTGTTCAGTAAAGCAGGGGGTGAGAAAGTAGACCTTCCTAATGCCATTGAGAGCGCTGGTGTCGCAGAACTGGGAGACACTGTCCAATGATGGTGTTTCTGTTGCTTTTAGTGATGAGGATGTTGGTGATGATCGTACTGATAAGAAAAAATCCTGAAGTACGTTTATAATTTGGTTTGGTTTTATCCTAAAGGCAATTTCTTGGCAGTTCCTGTGGTAAGGGGGCTTGTGCCAATCACAGTCCCTTTTAAGCTAAAGCACCACACAGAACCCGGCTCATGCACTGGGTAGGTAAATGCAGTGTGAGTTGGGAGGCCTGCAGTGTCTTTGCCTGTTTAATTTGTTTCTCTTTCAATGGTAATTTTATTTTAATAGAACCAGAATTGGCCCCTTAAGGTATAGACACAGCTGTTAAAGTAATGGTAGAAGTGAATGTAAAGAAAAAGTTGTGCAAAATCTGTGTTGATTTTGTAAAATCTGTGTAATGGGCTTTGCATTTAAATATTTGCATTTCACCACGAGTCACTTTAGGCACATACTCCTGTGTCTATGGTTATAAAGTTATTGAATTTTATCAGTAATGCGCTTTTGGATTGCTTCATCTAAAAATATTGTGTCACCTTTGCTTCTAAAGTACATCTAACTATCCTTTTTTTTCCTATTCTTTAGACAATGAAACCAGTTTATAATGACATAAATTAACCTTGAGGTAAAAGTTTCATTTAGTGATTTCATTTGTACTTGTGTCACATGGGACTGAGTTAAATATACCTATCTCACACAAGTGTTTCCTGTAATTTGTGAAAACTGTAGTGGAATAAGAAAATACGCTCCTTTAAGTTTTGTTTTGGTAGCAGATTTGAGGGTGGCAATTTAATTCAGTTTTCTGACACCTATTTTTCACTGTAGCAAATAACAGAGCTGGAAACTATAGGAGTTTTATATTAATGCAAATGCAGAAACTAAAAAAACACAGTTGCAAATGAAACTACAACAACAACAGGATTAAGGTGTTTCACCAACAAGTATCACAATGACAGATTAATTCCTGGTCCTTACAGTTTTCAAAACCAGAAGTGATTGCTGCAGTAACAACACTGGACTTCCCAGAGTTTTTCAGAGTTTAACTACATGACTTGAAATAGAGCTTATCTTCGAGAAAACTTACAATCTGCCAATAAAAAAAAAAAAAAAATCCTTAAGTCCAATGATGGGAAATTCACCAGAACTTTCAGTGTCCCAGCAATTAAATACCATTCCTGTAAAAATATTTTATCTTGTTTTCAGTCTGATGTAGTCTAGCTTCAACGTTCAGCCATCTGTTTTTGTTGTCTTTTGATGATTGGTGTGAAGTTCTCCTGAGTGGCAAATTTCTTTTCCTTATGTAGGTAGCTCGGGACAAGTTCTTTTTTAGCTGTCTTTGATCACTGTGGTAGACCGAGCTCCATAAGCTCTTCCCTCTCATAAGAAAACTTACACTACAATGAAAACCTCTAGGACCTCAACCTGTTCCACTGTAAGCTTTTCCATTCTTTAATCACTTCAACTGTCCCCTCTAATTTTTCAACATCTGCTGTGAAATTTGGATGTCAGAACTGGACACAGGCTATAGGAACTGCAGCGCCAAACGCAAAGGTAATGTGAGTCAATATACTGGGAGGTCATGGTCAGGGGTTTA
>JAVJGJ010000060.1:49367707-49394362 GCA_035590215.1 Microhierax caerulescens | reverse complement strand
TCATGGTCAGGGGTTTATAAAGCATGCCCAAGGCTTTCTTAGTCATTGTCCTCCAGACCCCCTTCTCACCTTTGAGCATTGGTCCTCCATGAAGAGACAAGGTTATTGTCATTAGTAGGGTTTATGTTATTTGGTTGCTTTTTTCTTTGTTTTGTTTTTTTTTTTTCCTAGTCCTAGTGTCATTTGTAAAGCCTGTAAGGATGGTATAAAAGTATATTTTTCCCCAGTCATAGTAGTAAAAGCTTTCTTATCAGGCCAGAATAATGCTTTGTTTTTCCTGGAACAAATTAAGTAGCCCTTCACAGCAATTTATAGGGTGACAACAGTACATATTACCCCAGTCATGCTAAGAACAGGTAATAGAATGTGGACTGTTTAACATGAAATATTATTACCCTCTTGTCACCTGAGAGAATACGCTGTGATATTGCCATAGTAATTTCATATTACTTCAGATATTCTCAGGGTGTTGTGAGTTTCCAGCAGTGATGGGAACAGAAAATAGGACAGTTGGACAAAGGTAAAATTAAATCTTTTGGCTCCCACTGAACTTTTTTTTTTTGTCATTCTCAATGAATTTTATTGTTAACATCAGTACTTGTTCTGTCTGGGAGGTGCAAGGTAACAAATTGCAATGGAGAGAGATCAAACTAAAGGAAAAATCATCCAGAGACACAGATGAAGAGAGATTAGAGAGGAAAAGGAGGATTTCTGTAGGCGCGTCTTTCTCCAGACAGGACTGATATATTAGCCTGTTGACTGTCCCATAGCAATTTGCACCAAAAAAACCTCCTGTGAGGATGAAATTCTACACCTGCTAAAGAAGTGAATATTTATGTACAATTCTCACAGAAGAGGATTAATGATTTTATTGCCTCAGTGAACTCAGAGTTCTGCCCATGAGCCAAGACACCTTTCCAGAATCAGAGCTTACCTTCCCTCCCTTGTTCACCCCCTACATGCTCTTTATAAAGCTGTCTAACTTGGTCTCAGGACCAAACCATTCAGTCTTCTCCCAGGCAAACTTCCTACAGGCTGCAGTGTAGCCTGGATCTATCCTGTGGGGTCTACATGTTTTCTATTGCTGTTCACTTGCTTACATTCAATTCCCGCACAAGTGTCTTGAGATCTTTCTGCAATACAATGAATACTATTTCTGTGGACTGGAGCAACGACCTACTGATTGGAGAGACAGGTTGGAAAGTGAGTGCTACAGGACAGGCCTGGCTGGCTTAAAAATTGGTCAGTGTGCTGTGATCAAGCTATGGATATAGACGAATGACCTCTTCTTATTCTGATGGTGATGTGACCATTTTATAGAATGTCACCTATAATGTGACCACCCTTTATAGGATTTTCTGTGGTGTTCTTGCAGTGCTCTCTTTCTCATCAGCCTTCCTACAGCTGTAAAGTAGGTATTCTTGTTGAGGACTAGGTGTTCCTGTGGCAAGCAACACATAAAAAGAAAAGGGTCACAAACTTAATTGTCAGTTGTCATTGCTAATGACACACGATGTTAGGATGTGGTAGAACCAAATATAAAGGCTTTGCTGTACATGAGGAAAAGAACAGAAATGCTAACGATTTTTGTAGCTTGCATAGTTTGTGATGTTTAGTGTAGTAAAGTCTCTGCCCAGTCTAACAGCTTGGTTGCTATTGGAACTTTCAAGCATAAAGTCATGGAGTTTTCTTCCTAGTAAGTGCCTTGTGAGCACTGGTGAAGTCCAACACCATCTTTAGCAAAGCGTGCTGGCTTTAACCCTTCAGCCAGCCTAATGCTCAAGTGCGCTTCAAGATGTCTTACCACAAACTTCTGCTTCCCTTTCTCCCTGTCCCTGGGTTCAGCACATTCTGCAGTTTACATGTGTTTTGGTCCCTGGTGAACCAAAGGTTTATTTTAGTAAGTTTCCAAGAGAAGGGTACATTGCAAATTTGGTAGGGGTGAAATTCATAAGTAACATTACTGATAGAAAGGGTAAAGAAGGGTTTGTTCACAGAGCTGGTATATGGAAAAGTAAGGATTAGTTTGGTTTCTGTGGAAGTCGCTTGGAGTCTTTCTTAGCTCCTTTGAGCTTTACTGTGGATGCATCTTGCACCAAATCCCTCACTGAATGCCTAAAATGCTTGGGACATTTGTTGGTCATTGGTCTATAGACAGGTGAGAATGAGTAAACATGAAGTCATGTAGGCAGTGGAGCAATCAACTGGCGTTTGGCATTTTGCGTCTCTCTCTAAGGTAGAGCCCTCAAAGGCTTCCTTTCTAAAAGCTGACATTGCACGTGGTTATCGTTACCTATTCCTCTGCTGATCTTGTGAAATGTGCTCCACAGGACAGGGTATGAGAACTAGTAGACAAAACAGCTAGCTGGGGCTGGATAATCACTGGTTATAGACCAATAAGATGGGGCAATAAAAAAGAATTGCTTTGTACCGATGAAAAGAAAGTAATACTATTTAAAGGATCTGCAAACACATAGAGTAAAATAAAAGTTCCTGCCTATGATGGAGAAAAGCTGCAGGCATAAACTTGAGCTATTTCCTCAGCTCACAATCAGATGTAGCCAGAATAGTCTCCTGAGCCCCTACAAGTCTGTAAGGATTAAGCAACTATGTGTAAAAATATGCTCTATTGTCCAAATTGCTAGTGCCATCAGCAGGAGAATTGTTTTTGTTTTTTAAAACTGCTCTAGGTTTTCTTTCATCTAACAATGAGCAGGTAACTAATTTATATTGCTATATGATTTGCGAGCTCATGAAAACTCCCCAAGATGCTATGGTCAGGAATCAGACTAAATCCATGATATAATGATTACCCCCCCAACTTTCTTAATGATTTTTACCGAAACATGTAATTATTATTATGCAATAGTTCAGAAGCTTGCATCTTGATGATGCACTTTCAAAGTATGCTTGGTTAAGCAATTGTCTCATAGATTGGCATGGCTATGGAAGAGTTTTATCAAATTCTGACACATTCAAGGGTGCTGTTCTCATCTTTTTTTTGCAATGGGGTCTAAAACTACTCACATAAAACTGATTTTACTTGAAATATGTCCAGGCAGCTGCCCTGACAGAGGAAGATTAAAAAGTTATAGAAGACTGAATTAATAGGTGATTAGATGAGGAAGATATAATTACAGACTTAGCAAAAACGGGATGTACAAAATGAAATAGAGTTTTTCCTTCGTTTGGTGACTTGGTGATATCTTTACCCTCTCTAAGTCTCTTCTGGCTGGAGCTGTAATACTTTGTAAGAACAGGTAGAAACTTCTCTTCCTTCTTTAAAATCTCAAATGATTAAATGTTGTTGGATGATAGTCAAATTGTAGTCAATCCAGTAAATTTTTCCTAGTCTGCCTGTAGCTACTCCTGATATGCATACACTCACACAAACATACTGCATGAAGTACATGCACATGCACATCCCTTATCTCCTGTGCAGGCTTTCTTGCTTTACTTTTTAAAATAGGAATTCAGATATTTGCCCCAATTTCAACCAATTTAATTTGCTAATCTGAGTAACTCTTTAATACTTTAAAATGCAAAGCTATTGGCTTTTGTTATTTGATATATATGTGTATTTTGGTAGGTGTAAGTGACTGACTAGCAAGGTCCTGCACCAAGTGAGGGGCTGCTCATGCCCAGATCCTTAGGCCCAGCTGTCTGCGACTTCCACGCCTGCTGGTTTTGCCCTGTGCCACGGTAGTTTTTCTTGCAGGAACATGTGCACGGACTGACAGCTGGTATGCCCAGGGCTGCCCTTCCCCAAACCCCGGACCGTGGCTGGCCGGCCTGCAGCTCTGGCACCAGCCAGGCTCTTGTACACTGGCACCGATAAAATGGAGAAGGCACAGACTCAAAGGTGTTAATGTAATCAGTGCTGCTGTACATGTGAAAAGCTAATGGCTTGGGGTCATTTAGGACCAAGTTATCAGCCTGCCTTGTGTTATGACACATGTTCAATATTAAAAATCTTACAAAGATTTAATCATTGAAGATAAAAAGAAAACAAAAGCAGTCCCCAGCACCTGAAAATAGCTGTTATAAGGATCTCTGCTAACACTTAATTTCCTAGAACAATGTAAAAGTTAGTATAATTCACATGGTAATAAATCTCCTTTTGAAGAAAACAGTTGTTTGAAATAGTCCGGAAATATTTTTATTGGTTTTGTTGGTGAAACCTGTTCCAGTTACCTTGAGGACAAAGTGAGATATATACCTGTACAGGGCAGCAAAAAGAACTGAGGGAAGCAGTTTTTTTCCCTGTTTCTGACTCCTCCAGCCTCCATCCTAGAGACTAGCCACAAACTGCAGTTACTGTAAGACCTGGCACTCTTGTGCCACAGGTAGGTAATTGAAGGATATGTTTTTGTCTGGTTTACTGGTTACAGGCTTACAGTGGTGGTTGAAAGAAGCTTCCTTGGCCAGGTCAGCCAGTCTGACTAAGTAGAAGGCAAAAAATGAGAGAGGGAAAAAATGAAACAAAAATTTTAAAAAAAGCAAAATAAAAGAAATAAGGATGAAGAGAACGAATAGCAGCAATCAGCGAAAGAGGAGGAACAGGACTGCAAACTTCATATCCTAGGTAGTGTCTGAGACAGTCCAATCTGGTAGTCTGCAAAGTCTGCATTTCAGGATTACCATGGTGAGGCTCTGCAGAGGGTTCCCTGGTGACCATGTGCACAACAGCCATGTTAGGCAAGTTTATTGCTTCTAGCGCAGCTGCTCTATGGTGACATTACTGCCTGTTTGCAGTAATATCTTAGTTTGGTATTTGACATTTTCTGTCCTTTATAAACAGTTCTACATAGCAGTCTGAGTTGCACTTTCATTACTTGGACAACTTGAATATAGGTTTTTACATGTAAGTTGATTTGGGATGGGGATCCTCCCCCTGTGTTGCCAGCGAACTTCCTTTTTAAAATTCCTTTATTTCACGGTGATAAAAAAAAAAAAAAACAAAAAAAAAAAAAAGAAAGAAAGAAAAAAAAAAGCCTTGAAATAGCCACAGTTCCACAGAACAGAAATTTTGAATTTCAGCCAGCTCTACTTAGGAATTTCTACCTCAGGATCATACATAGGTCGAGGGCAGCTTTTTTGATTTAATACTTTGTGTGTAGATTTAATTGTTTGGCTAACATAACATTCAAATCACTACTAGGCACATAATAGCCATGATGTCTCTTGGTTTCAGTCTAAACTGGTTTCTTTTTTTATAGAAAATTCTTTCCCTTATTTAATACCTTCTCTTCACCCTCAAAACCCCCATGATCATACTAATTCATCTGCATGTTGAAATTTTTGCTGGAGACATGATGCAATGGGTAGCAATGGTTCTTGAACTGGAAGGTATGAGTTGGACTGACTTGTTATATGACTTAAGCAAATCATTTCAGCTCTGTGTCTCAATTTACCTATTTGTGATAAAGAGGTAATGTAGGGAGGGAATGCTAGGTCCTTCATTTCTGTGCTTTGTGCTGTTTACTGCCTTTGTTGTCTGTGTGGACTCTCCCTTTTCTGGTTTGTGGATGTCAATGCTTTAGGAGTTCTTCCATGACCGTAGATGCTTTTACAGTAGATGAGCCCTGAAGGCTTAATTTTCAGAAATTAAAATTAGCCCATTTCCTACCTGAGTACCTTACTTCTCATGGACTTATTTTTTTACTTTCTTTTATTTTAAAATAGTGGATTAAGTGTTGGAGTGTATGTAGGTTCATAAGGGAAAGCAAACCCTCCCAGTGCTTTCTTTATCTCTCAACAACGTTCTTTTACTGCTTACACTTAATTTGTTGCTTTTTCCTGCTAATTTTTGATCCACTGTGTCTCAGCTGATTTTTCTTCATGTATAATTTATGATACCTCTTCTGACTTAAGTCTTAGAACAGCGTGTTACTTTGACCTGTTGAGGTTTTCAGTTGATGGAAAAGTACAGTATTGAGCTGTCCTCCCACACCAAGCTGTTCTGTAGCAAAGGACTATTCATGAAGCAGGAGAGAGTTCACGTAAAAACTGAAAGAGTACATTTGCACAAAACCCAATGAGAAAAGCTCTATTGTCAAACCGGCCCAGGCTGTCGAGGCAGATGCCTGACTTTGCTTTTTTGTTTATATTCCAACAAATCAAAGCTGACCTGTGTAGTTATCGGACTACAGCAGCAGGTGCAAAAAAATAACTCTGCTGCCAACTCAAACGAAAGGGTAAGACTAATACCCTCTGGGAGGTATTGAGAAGATAACAGAGTGCCATGCCAGCAACTGAATTAACGTCTCTATTTATGGTGTGTTTTACTTAATAAACTGCTCATAACACTGACACATAAATACTCCATTGTATTGTTTAACACAGCCACTAGAGAAATCAATGGAAACAGGATGGGCAGTTCTTGCTGTGCCAGGTGAGAATGAACGACTCCATGGAGGTGTTGCTTCTCTAACCACAGGCAGGAGAGTGAGGAGGAAGGTGTTCTCAGCTTTTACAAAAGTGGAGAGACATTGTTTCCCATAGCTTCTTGCCTTACCTATAGAAGGTGGCTGCAGAGCAAGGCAACTTCTTTCTAGCCCCCCCCCCCCCCCCATTTTTTGGTTGCTTTTAATGAAGACAGGGAGCATAAATGAGCTCCAGCATATATGTCAGCTACTGTCCCAGTGCCATGTGTCTCCAGGAGGCTCAGGGCTTCCTTGAAGTCCTGGTACATGGGCCAAATAAGCCTGCTGCTACCCCCAGGGCTGAAGCAGAAAGCTCTTGTACAGCCAGTGGATTGGGATGCCAGGGCAGTGGTATTGCAAACTCTTGGTTTTTACACAACAAATACAATATGAAGAAACTGCATGGATATAGCTGGTCTCCAAATAAACGTTTAGTAAACACACACAAATGTGAAAGCCTTAATGACAGTCAAGTAATGGTCTAACATCAGTTTTCTGGAACAGGCACAGTGAGCTCCATTAAAGTATTTCAGTGATAGCTGCCCACTTGGAGACACTTTACTTTGCAAACAGCTGCCCACCTTGGGATACTTGGTAGTCTAGAGAGGAATGAAGGGGAAGCAGGCATTCTGGTTGGAGCTGCCACACAGGTGGGACCAGTGAATCCCAGCTTGGCACTAGGAAATGTGTCTGACCTGGGCACAGGAGTTAATAGTCAGCCATATAAACCCTCCCTGTTGGCTGCACAGAATGATCCTTCCCACCATGAGCTCTTCAGTGCCTCTGCTGTGTCTCCTCCTTGAAATAGCCTTTCCCCGTCATGCCAGCAAGAGTGTGATCAGATTGTGGTTAGTCAGGCAGTGGGTTATAATAAGGTATAAACACTGCTATTGACTAGGTTAGTCCTCCGGCAAGCTACTTAGCTTACAATAAAATGCTTTACACTCAACTTCCCCATCCTAGCTAATTTGTGCTGTGCCCCTCACATATTTAATGAAGAAACACAATTAGTTTATTGATCGAATGAGTCAATTAATGTAAAGAAATAGTAGTCCCAATGGGAAAATTTGCATGTTCCCCAAGACACTTTCCTGTTTTTGGTCTCTATCCCACATTCCTTAGTCTGTTTAGTTCCCGCTTGAAAACCAGCCTCAAAGAGGAAACTTGCAGTTTCCAAGCAGATGCCCTTTGAAAAAACAAAATGAATGAAACAGAGTTTAAAAAAAGAAAAAGAGAAAAAAAATGATCTTTTTACTTTGGAAGTAGTAAATTAGTGGTTGTTACTCTTAAAAACCAGACTAGTCCCATAACTAAAGAGAAGTGCTGGTGGTGGTAGTGGTTTACATAAAATTCTCCATGAAATATTGGCTGCTGCAGCTGCGTGTATCTGAGTGGCTGTTATGTCAGAAACACTTCAGCAGCTAATGAGAGCCAAACATGAATACAAACATAACTATTATTGTTATTATTGTCATTATTCACTAATAACTGAACAGTCACACAGACTACCTTAGCAGTATGGAAAGCAGTTCCCTCGATATGCTGTTAGTATTTAACACAATACAAAGAGAAGTTGTCATGGAAGGTAGAGGGAAGTGGTTGGGGAACCAGAGCCAAGGGAAAAGCAGAAGGTGTTAAAACACGATGGTATTATTTTGTTAGCTGATGAGGTTCCTGCCTAATTATAGACATGTGGCTCGTCAAGCTTCAGGGCCATCTAGAGAGCTTTTTGGCCATTTGTATATTTAGTGTATTGTAAGCAAAAGAAAAATGTTTAGCAAAAGGAGATTAGGGAGATGAGCTGGCTCCTGGTTAGAGGAAGGATGTACCAGAGAGATAGGAAGGACATGAAAGGAGGTGTGGAGTTGTTCCATGAGGTGTGGTATTAAGTGCTGAAAGAAGAATAAAGAGCAAAGGCAGTTTTTCCCATTATTGTGTTTCCAAGACTCTGTATCCCTGAGGCTAGACTGATGAATCTATGGCAAATGACTTCTAAATATTCAGGAAAAATGGCTGACCCAAATTATCATGAACTTGCTGAGGTGGTGCAGACAGTAATGAAAGGAGTGCCATATGCTGGTCAAAGCCATGTTTTGCAGCACCAACTCTGAAAAAATAAAAAAAACCCACATGCTTTTTTGCGTTTTTAGCAGATGTATCTACTTGTTCCAAACATTCTAAGGATATGTTAATGCAAAAATGTCATGAATATTTATGACAAGAAATAAAACCTTTTCTTGACTCTCTTTTGTCTTAGCTCTATGACTAGCAATTCCGCTAATAATACACAGATCTGTGCACAGATCTTCTGCAAGAGGAGAATGAGCTTTTTGACTGTAAAATAAGTGTTGATATTCTTTTTTTTATATTCAAATACTAGTGACATGGCAAGAAAAGGCACATCTAGCCTGTGATGTGGCTAGGAAGCACCGATCCCGAACACTGGTTCCTTGTTAAGAGGCAGGTTCTGGTTGACTTTTTCCTCTGTTTAGGTAAAATTTGCAGAAGTACCAACCTTTGTCAATTAGCACTGTCAGACACATCTATGCCTTGAGGACTCTGTTCATGGTTGGCCTTCTGTTTGCTTCTGATTTAGAAAAACAAACAAACAAAACCTCTTTTAAAATTCTCCCTTTTATTTTCCTTATACTAATGAGTACCTTGAAAATTGAAGTCAGTTCATATGAAGATTGTTGATTGTGAAAAAAAGGGGTCAGAGGAAAAACAACCTATGAGACTTTGCATATCATCAAGTAAATTTTCTTTTTTTTGCATTCATAAAATGAACTTTGTTCTCTCTCAAAAAGGAAACTGTACTATGGTTTTGTCTTTAAATTACATCGTTAAAAGAGAGATAAGAACCAAACCCAAACCCTGGAGCAGAGGGATAGCTCAGATACAGATCTAGATCCTAACTTTTCTACCCAAGCTTCTTGTTAGTTAAAATATATATGCAAGATTTTGAAGCATCCATATGAACATGTTAAAACAACCACCACATATACAAAAGTTGCCTTGTAGTGCATCATGAAAATCAGATCTTTAGTAATAAAAGATTCCAATCAAGCTTTATTTGATTTTGTTTATCATGATCCTATCTGTAATGTAGGTAAATGGTAAATGCTCCTTTTCTATTAATCTTTCTTTTTCTGGTCTTTCAGTTTACCTTCATGTATACATTTAATATACAAGGTTCAAAGAAAACAAAAGGATAAACCCAACTCTTCCTTTCCAAAAGCCCACAACAGTAAATGATCAAGGTCTTAATGTAGTCTCTGAAAGCTCACCAAGAGTCAGTTTTGCACATGCAAAGGTAGGTTTATGCATATGAACCGCAGCTGTATACACCAAAAATATAGTAGCATAGGTATGTGCTATTCAGAGAGGTGTAGAAGGGAAGAAGATTGGCTCCAAAGGCCCAAACCAGATCCTAAATGCAAAGAGTTTTGGAGACTTTTTAGAAAATTTTCTTATAAAAATGATTCCTTGAACTTCCCACAGTGTGATTCAGTAAACACAGTTTGTTGCTGTGGCCCAAAGGTACATATGATGGAATAAAAAAGAAGTGCATCAAGCACTTGGTATGTTATACAACAAATAATTAGTGTGATCATAGTGCTTCTTCATACGAATTTTCTTCAAAGCTTTCAAAGAGATTGGAAACAAATTTTTACATGGTATGTTTGCAGTGATATTAGTGGTGAGTCTTGAGATTATCATCAGGCCAAGCTGCATATGCTGTCATCTGAATGGTACCTTGCAGGTCATAGCAAAGTGGTCCAAAGTTGAGCTTTTTGTTGTGAGGTAGACTCCTTCTGGGAACCAGCTGGCAGATGAGTTGTTTCTTTTGAGGCTTGTCTCAGCTTTTGAGGCACTAAAACACAGAGATGGAAACAAGAAGTGTGCGATGGCTACACGTGAATCTACACAGCCAGGAGAGATTCTAACACACTGCAGAATAGGTCATATCTGAAAGTGAGCTGTGCCAGGGATGGTATCTTATTTGGGAGTTTGGCACAGACACCAGGGATTAACCTGAGAACTTTGTAAAACAGAGAGAGAGATCATAGGGCAATCTTAGAGTCAGCCATAACTGTATGTATAGGCATACTGGCTCAGAATAAGACCCTGGAGCCCTGGTAGTAATAAACATTAAATAAGAGGAAAAAAAAACCACCAGAAGACCCAAAGCTCACAGTAACACACAAACAGACTCTCAACATACATGTATTCAGTTTGTGCTTGCCCTTACTGCCACTGGAGATGTAAACTAGGTGGTTGGAATGCAAAACAGCTAATTGATCATATACAAGTACAATGCATTTATGTTCCTGAAGTAACCATATATGTAAAGCAGGTCCACCTGCTTTGTTGTACATGTCCTTTGTTTCTGGTGTCTTGAAAAGTCGGCCCACTTGGTTGTCTTTTGCTATTTCAAGAAAAAGATTAGAATCCAGATTCTGTTCCTCTGCAGCTGCAGTTATTACTGGGTATCATTTATTTTAGATTGCTATTTAAGGGCTTGACTGTAATCCAAGGTGCAGCAATGATCTAAAATACTTAACATACTCTGTAGATACTTGTTCCATAAACTCCAAGCCCTGGAAAGCAGGGATTGTATCTTCAATGTGTACATAACATACTTCAAAGAAAATAGGCCCAGGTGAAATCTGCATTTGAAGTTCAGCCATGATGGTAAAAGGGGAAAAATGGGGAAGGATCCCATAGGTAAATACACCAAAAGAGATCCACCCTTTTGGACACGCCAGGAGGAGCTGCACTGAGCTTGTCTCAGCTAGAAGTCACTTTTAGACTTTGCATAGCTTACGGGTGGAGTCATAGTTTAATAGTTTCAGTCAGTTTTGCCTTAGACATCTTTTTTTTTGTGTTTTGCATAGAGTACAATAGCTTTGCAAACCAGAAGGCTGGTAGGCTCCCTTCCCCTATGGGCCCCACACCCCCTCATATTTGTAATTAAGAGACCCTTATTTATCAATGTCAGAACAATAATTCTGGTTGTAGTATTTTAGGATTTGCTCATTTTCTCTATACTGCTTCCTTGCCTTTCGTACTGTGTTCAGCATTTTTCCTGTCATGTAATATGAGCACTTTTTGAAAGATTCTGGTTCAAAGAAAGGAGAAACTCATTATCTGGATGTTAAGACTCATTGGGTTGAATGTGGAAATGAGGATCAGAGTAATTTATTTTCAGAGCACACCTGTAGTGCAATAAAATAATTTGCATAGAGTGCACTATACAGTGTTCAAGGTTCAAGGATTTGTAAATATGTTTTTCTGCAATGCTGGATTTGCTCCATGGGCTGGCCATGGCTCCTTGCTCTTTCCATTACTGCTGTTTACTCAAAGTGTTCAGGCGGTCAAGGAAGACAAGACAAACAGAGCAAATGACCTCCTGTTACTGCCAAGTTGCTGGGTTGTGGCTCGGTCAAAGCTCTTCCTGACTCCAAGTGAGAGCTTTCAGTAAGAGAGGCCTTAAGGGTTTGGTCTTTGAATACCACATGATATACTTACTAAATGTAGGGGAAAGATCTCTTTTTTCTTTTTTTTTTTTTTTTTTAATGCATTCATGCCTTCTCAAAGGACTCTCTCTAGAAAGAATGTTGCTGAACACCAGTGGACAACTATTTTTAACCTTGCTGATTGAGTGAAGTGTTATTTGCTTCCTCTCATAACTGTGCAGTGTTCTTACTAGTGTTAGATTATATTCCAGAGATGGCCCTTCTTCAGCAGAAGAGTGGAAATGTGTGTACAGATATTGTAGAGATACCTGCAATACACACACAGAGAGGTATTTATGTATTTATATACACATGTACATACATACACATATATTTCATGTGTGCTTTCATGTACAGTGTACCATCTTAGTAGAGAGACAGATCCCAAGATCTTTATATTGTTTTCCAAAACCTCAGCTCAGCTAGAATCCCTTTTTAACACAGTTTCCTAAGGAAATGAGGCTTTTGTAGTTATTCTGTCTGTGTGTTGGCTTTTGCATTAGGCCTGTAACAATCTTTGAGTTCCATCGCTAATTTTAATTAAATTTGATATGGGGTAGAAGTCTCAAAGATATGAAGTTCTTGCAGGATTAATGAAAACTGGCTGCCAAGTACAGGAGGAAAATCTATTAATACTTTGTCTGAAAGAAAGAGTGAAGCTTGAGCTCACTTCTTTGAGACAATGAGATATTATGAATGCCCCAACCGTGGGAAAAACTTCAATCAGCGCTCACATCTCACTAGACACTAGAGAATCCAACCACAAGATACGCATTCATAGGAAACCAGGCTTCATTAGTTCCACTGTTCGCTTTGATACATGGCATATGATTAAAAGAGAACTGAACATATTATGTGTCCTTCCCCTTGAGGCTTCACACCCTTTAACCAGGTTTGTCTGTACACAAGGGAGATTTGAGTATTTGGCCTTAAACTAATGAAGAGCACACCCCTTCCAATATCCTGACTCAAAATCTTTCCAAGTATGGGATGAGGTGCTGCTATAAGCATAAATCTGCCATGAACTTGTGTCAAAGAAAGGCACATGGAGGATGAAATGGAGAAAATCACATTTTGGTTTTCATAGGGAAAATATTCTTGAGCATGATGTTGTACGCTTCTAAGTAAAGGTGTGGAAGTTACATTATTATGACTTTATACTCAACCTGAGCAGGGTGCTAAAATAACTTCCAAATAAGGAACACCCTTGCATTAAGATAAAGGAGGTGACTTGACAATTTTCAGGTCACCAAAAAACCCGCATCTTGAATAATACAGGGAACTCTGGGAAAGTTTGGATTAAAGCTAAATCCAGTCCTGTTCCTGTAATTGATGTCATATTGAAATTCTTCCTCTTATGCACAATAACTCTCTCAGATGGTAATGGAAATTAATTATTCTGTTGAGATTACTTATATAACTTTCAAAAATGGGATGTATTCATTGATTAATTTATAAAGCAAGTTCCATGGACATTATCTGAAAATACTATGAATGTTTAGGGATACTGTGGAGAGCAGTTGTCTGCTAGTCAGTGAAGGAGGAAAAAGATTTTTGAGGAAAATAACTGAAATGCACATCTAGGGAAGAGGCTGTCAGAGTGCTTCTTCAGAAGTCTCTAACATGCATTGGTTTTGGGTACTGCTGGGGTGCAAAAACTATGCAAGACACATGATTTGGTTTATTTAATTATCCATAGCTTCAGTTGCTAAATCAAAGTGTCATAGGATCTTTTGGTTTGGAAATTCTCCTGGTTAGTTATGAAGAACGAAAAATGAGAGTTTACCTGAACTGAATTTTCAGAGCAAAATTACACAGGAGCTTGAACACAGAAATAATTTCAGTTCATATGCCCACATTTTCCCAGACGCATTTTTATTTGCATGAGTATCAGGCATGAAACTTGCATAGAATTCCAGAAACTGCGTAAGTTGCAGAAGACAAAACCACGTAACACAGCACCTGAAATTCTGAGGTGGCTTCTGAAAATGTGACTTCAGATCAACAAGTTGAAATTGGATATTAAGTGCATGTTGTAATTTTTAAAAAAGAAGTGAATTTACCAAGCGAAGTGCCTAAGAGTGTTTTGCTAATCCTCAAGTTTATAGTTGTTCCAGAATAGCCGGTATTCTACCTCACCTCTATTTGATACTGTATTAAGATCTTCATCATTAATGCTTCATTCATTCATACCTAATTGTCTTAAATGATTAAACCCCAATGTAAATAAGTAACTTGATATATCATCAACCTGTACAGTCTCAGAAGTGTATGTATTGACTGTCAAACATGCATTATAGCTTAAAAGGTCTTATATATCAGGTATACGAGATAAATTACATACATGTTACATGCTGAACAACTTTATAATCAGTATAATAAATTTAAATGCTTCCTTATACTTTCTCACTCACAATACTAAATCAGTTTGCTTTAACATGGGACTGAAAAATGTCTTCTGACTTGCATAAATTCACTGATTGATATGACTTTCAGCCTTTATTTGGCCAGAGAGGGACAATAGGTACCTCTCTTAATATTTCATACCCCACATACCTGCTATGAGAAATTAAATTCTTCTTGCTGGTGGTCACTGAGTCACAGATTGGTGAGAATTATAGTGGAAAACAACAGTTAAAACATCCGTGGTTTGATTTGCCATTTTGTATAGCTACAAAAAAAGGTCCTGAACTAGGTTATACTGTGAAGCACCATTCCCTGTGATAAATTCCCTAACACTTTGGCTTTTTAAGCAATTCTTGGTAAATTCTCTCTCCTTCTCCCACTCTAAATACATTTTGAGGGGAAAGGGAAGAGAGAGAGACTTGTAACTTTAAAAAGTTGCATAATTTATTTTAAATGACAGAAGGGAACACCAACCTAGGTAATATTCAGGCTGTTCTTTAAAACCAAGGTGGTAAGTGTTTCTGTTGACTCTTTCTAACAAAAAGGTTGCAGGTATAAGCTTGTAGGGGGTCAGGCTGTGCTCTCAATGGAAGTTTTCTCATTGACCTCAGTGGGAAAACAACCAAGACCAGTGACCTTACTTTTCACAAGTCCACTTTGTATTTCATCATCTTTTTAATTCCAGGGTGACGTCTTGCTGCGTGCACATGCCATCCTGATGTTTAACATTTTGTTTCTACAGACCTTTGTGGTTTTCTGTTTTGAACATTTTTGAACAACTGTTTGTTTTTTTCCCTGTGTATTTGTATAAGAATAACAATCTGAAGCCTTTATAGTATTATAACAAATTACTTTTCCAAACTCTTGAAGAATGTCTGTGATTATAATGTGTGTTCTTAAAATTGTAACTTCAAACCACTGAAAGATAATGTAAAATAGCAAAAATACCTGCAGAATTGTGTATACCTTCACTGGAATGATTAAGCATGTGGTAAATATGTGATATTTTTCTAAAATTTCATAAAAGTAGGGTGTTTTTTTTTAAGTATAACTAAAATAAAGGACAGTTTTATTCATGATGCTAATTCTAAGGTAAGTAGAAAGTAAAGTTTGTGTTATTTAAAAGAGGGAATGCTGTCTTTGGGGTGGTGTCACTCGAAAATGCTGTTTCTGTTACAACAGTGGCTTTCTCATTTACGAGATCTATGACCATCTGATTTTTCAGTGGTTTGAAATGTGTGATCTGTGATATTTGTTACTGAGAAGTGTTATAGACACTGCTGACACAGATCAGATAAGAAAGTGGGTCACCTGACAAAACATTCCTTGTAACATCACCTCCCTATAGCATTGACATGTATGTCCTTCTGTGTGAGGGAGTTTCTGAACATGGGTTGTTGTCAACCGTATAGTTTCATTTGCAATTATTAAAAAGTCTTTTCTCTCAAAAAAAAAAAGAAAAGAAAAAAAGAAAAGCTTGTTTAAGTCATTTTTTTGTCTTCAAATTACATGTAAAATAATGAAAATATTTAGTATTTCATTTCTTAAAACTTGGCAGTTTTCCTGTATTGCTCTGTCAGGAGCTTTGTCTTTTCATTCAGCTTCATTTCTGATTACAGGTTATTCATTTATGGATGGGCAGCTGTAGAAACTTGCTTCTTGCATATGCAAATCAATCATGGTAATGTTTATCATAAAGAGATTTTGTGGCAGTGGAAAAGGGGTTGTGGCAACATGTTCTTGATTTCAATTGTATCTTCTACAAATGAAATTGGCTTCCTCACTTCACTTTCAGTGGATTGTTTTTGGATTTTTTTTTGCCATTTACTTCTTGGACTAGACACAGCTCACTAAGCAAGCTGTTCGATTCACTTACAGATCATGATTTTGGAAGGAGCTGGCAGAATGAGTATCAATTCCGGCAGCAATCTACTCCATCAGCAGCCTTCCTGGACAGATGGATATTCCACATGCAATGGTAGGAGGAATTCAGCGTTTCTGAGCCGTGTTTTTTGGGGGAAAGCAGAGGAGAAGGGGCTACTACACCTTTAAGCATGCACAGATATTATTTTTCAGTAATACTAGTTTACTGGAGTTTCACTTCTGGTAAGAAAAAAATCCATTTGCTACTTTATTTGTAAAAAGCTAAACTCACAACACTAAGTTTCTGAAAGTGACCAGTTTATGATTCATTTCCTTAGTGGTTCTTATTCTTAGAATTAATTTAGTGATGAATTGAAAGTGCGAAATATTCCCCCTCCTTGGTCCAGAATTCTTTCTCTCTTTACCCCTGATGCCTTCTCTGAACCAACATTACTTTTCATTGCTAATCACCCCCCAGCTTTCCAGGGGAATGGTCTTTTTGCTGCTTTACTATATTTGCTTTTTCATCTCAGATTACTCGATAACTTCTAATTAGACTGACATTAGAGCACTAGATAGCTTGTGATCTGAGAACTATTTTTTTCTTACTGTTTCCTGATTATATGGCTGTATATATAAAAATATGTTTATATATATTCCCCCTCAGTATAAAAATACAGATTTAGGTACATATCTATCTATAGTGTCTATATATATGTCTATATAGTGATATAATTTCAAAATAATTTTTATCACTCAATTGACAGGTAAACCTTAACATCTAAGCAGATGAACATATGCAGTTATCCTAATCCAAATAATGCTGCTACAAAACTTACAGTGCAAATTCCATCTCAACTAAACTCTTGGGGGTTTTTATGTGTAATTTCTAAATTACACTAATTCCAAATTTATAAATTTCTAAATACACAGGAATACGTAAGCATGCACTTAATAAATGTGCTGACCTGTCTGTAGCATGTTCGTGGGGAAAAATGTCCTAGCTGAGTTCCACTTTGCACAGGATTTTGTGGAGGGAAACGGTGGCGTCTATTTTCACGTTTCCAGTGTGGAGCTCCTCAGGATTCACTTGTGTTTTAGAGGGACAGGAAGCCGAAAGCTCTGACCAGCCTCTACAATCATTCACCAATTCACTTCCTTTTACCCAGCTAGTATTTCCTCTCACTAAAGGCTCTCCATTTACATTAATTGTCTAGTGGCCTCTGAAATTCCTATATGCTTCTGAAGTGATGGAAATACATATCAACCCCCTTTTCAGGGTATACATGACAGGTCCATCAAATTTTTATTTTCTGACATACCACACTTCATAATTTCCACTCTCATTCCCCAAATCCTTCAACAGGAGGATGAGAGACAGTCCTGAAAACTCCCTAGGTTACTGACACAGACCTTTTTGGCCAATATTTATGAAGAAACCTAAGTAACTGTGGGGCTTTTTTGTGTTTACCTGGAAACTAGTGCTGTGCACAGCCTATCTCAACTGAAGAGGCCTGAAGTCTAGTGGGAACTGAGGGGAGGTGATTTCCTGAAATATCCCAACTCTGTTGCTTGTGGTCCTCTAGCACTATCCGCTGTTGTCAGTATTTCTCACTGCTATGTGGGTAATTTTTTCTTGAGGACACTGAGAATGGACTGGCACCATATCCTGGAGTGAGGCTACCGTAGAGCAAGGCTGTGGCAGTCTTTGCTCCTCCTGTAATTCAGCCGCCTCTGCAATTTCTCATTCTGTCATCCTTAAACCCTTTATGCACTTGTGAGCATTTTATCATGCCACCGTCTGTGCCTGGCTTACTTCATTGTCCTCCTTTCCCAAGGAATAAATTGCACTGAACTCCTTTTGCAAGCCCTTCTGTGATGGCTGACTAAAGCAGTGCTGCCTTTACTCTTCAATAATTATTCTATCCCCACATACAATTTATTTCATTTGGTCACATAAATTATTTTCATACAATGATATACAACTGAGGGCAGCTTCAAAGATTGTCAAGAAAAGATTCAGACAACCTGACAAGAAAATTAGGCGGCTTCCATAACCAAAAATGAGTTTTACAACTGCATTCAGAAATCACCTTACCAGACTACAGAAATAACATGCATTCATCAGAAAGTGGGCTCTGTCATGAAGCTGAGTAGTGATAGGCTTTTACTGTGGAGCAATATGAGAGTGCCTTGGCTTTTATCATTCTTTGATTGAATCCCACACTTCATATTTAATTCTTATTAAGTCCTTATTCAAAGAAAATTTCCATGTCACATTATGAGACTTTTGCAAGGCTTCTCCATCATTTTCTGTTGCACAAAATTATTTTCCCACTTGAGGATCAACATACCTTTTCAACAGTACTTCTGTAAGGTATCTTCTATCAAAGAATTTTTGTGTATTTAGCAAACACCAATAAATTAATTCCTACATACTCAATCTGCCAAGAGAGGTGTAATGTAATAATTCCCAGGTTTTAATTGGAAAACTGAGGCAAAACCCCATAACAATACCTTCTCCAGAAATAGCTACTAAGCTAGTGTTAAGGACTGAGAAAAGAGTCTAGATCTGTGTACTTCCAGGGAGTGCAATTTAGCTATAGAGCTTTCTTGTTGTAGACATAATCCTGTGGTTCTAACAGAGACAGCAAACACCTATTTTCTTTTCCAGTGTCCAGCAGCTTCTATGGAACCCAGTGGCACGAAATACACCCGCAGTACTGGACTAAATTTCAAGTCTGGGAGTGGCTGCAGCATCTTCTTGATACCAACCAACTGGATGCCAATTGCATACCTTTTCAGGAGTTTGATATCAATGGGGAACACCTGTGCAGCATGAGCCTGCAGGAATTCACACAGGCAGCTGGGACAGCAGGGCAACTGCTTTACAGCAACCTTCAACATCTAAAATGGAACGGTAAATAGATGTGAGGCAAAGACGCATGTACAGTGGTCAGAATTCTGGGGTTGCCAGAAGTCGCTTACGTTCCCCAGAAACCTACCTGACAGGTCTCATTTGCTATGTTTACTATACTGCTTATACCTCATTCATTCTATTACTAAATTGCTTAGATATGACATAACACAGAATTTTGAAGGACCAGGGCAAAGGGTATGTTTCCTGCTCCAGATTTAGCCCTCTGGCTCAGCTGTAGCAGTTGCTGCTTGGAGCTAATACCTTTGATTCTTCTGTACTTGTTGTCATACATCCTATCTGCCATGTTTTCTTGCAGGCCAGTGTGGAAGTGACATGTACCAATCTCATAATGTCATTGTGAAGACAGAGCAAACAGGTGAGTAACAGTTGGGTAAGTTGTCATTTAATGATGACAAAAGGGGGGAACTCTTCATTCCAAGAGAGCTATGTCAAAGTGGCATTAAATTAAATGGAAAGTGTATCACGCAGGATAAAAGAGTAACACAAATATCAGTCAGTGTCTACTTTTTGAAGTTTCAGATAGTACCACCGTATCTTAGTTTGCATGTGGCCACTTTTCCTGGGAGACCTCTGCAGCATCAGCAGTCTATACTCATGTTCAGAGTTGGAATAGTTTGCAGTGTTCAGTGAGTGTGGCTTTGTAGAGGACTTCATTCTATGCTTCATTCAGCAGATTTAAAACCCAACTATTTTCACAGTATCTATTAAAAAAAGAGAGAAAAAATATTTTGTTGTGAAGTGCTGTTAATGCTTGCAAGATGAGGAAATTTCCAAACAAAACAACTTGGAGAGAGAAAAAAACATTACATTTCCATTTCTTTACATTTTAATGAAACTGAAATTCAGGTAGCATTTTGGTTTGAATGAATCTGCATTTTTCCTGCTGCAGTCTCTTTTTCTACTGTGTTCATAGCTAGATCCCTTTTCTCCCAGATTTTGTTTCACTGAGAAAGAACACCAGCTAGGTTCAATCCCCCTCTTCAGACATGATTATTTTCCTGGTTCCTTTGCCAGAGTACCTCTGTACCTGAACTCTCTCTATCCCACTAGTCTCAGCCCCATTATATATGGGTGTGTTTGTGAGCCATGTTTTAGTATCTCGTGGCAGAATGAATGCAGATTCATAGCGTGCAATGTCTTTGACAAATACTGCCAGCCTGTTTATTCAGCTAATCCGGAGGAATCCAGCCTCTCCAGCCAGGGATGCTGTTTACCTTCTTCTTGCAGTGGGCAAGCATTACAGTCTGCCATCCACTCCTTGCCTGTGCCTGCACACTGTGGGTGATGTGCATGCAGCAGCCTTAATGCTTGCCATATAGGAAAATACAGTAATCCTTTAAATCCTGATTTATGAGATCTTGGTATAATATCAGTTCCTTCTCCCACCAGAGATACACAGGGCAATGCAAAATACCTCAGCTGGACATCCTAGAAAAGTCAAAGCCCCAGACTAAATGGTGGTTCTCCTAGCTGTGGTGAATCAGGAATGGCATAGTGGGGCTCTGGCAACGCTGACCATGGGCAGTGGGAGTAGGTTTAGTTTCTGCATGGGGAGGAGCAGGTGGTACGGATTAGGGCTGCCGAGGAAGGGACTCCTTGTGAGCCAGCAGGGCTGGGGCTGGCGGTTTAGAGGGGTGGCCTGCCTCATCCTGGTAGGCTGTTGCAGTTGGAAAGTGGGTACTGAAAAAGGCCAAAATAGGAAGACAAGCTGTCTCGCCGTGTTCTGGCTAGGTAAGGCCTGTTTTCAGAGGCAACATTAGGCAGATCAGGTGTCCAAGCAAGCAAAGGGTGTGTGCTATTGTAGGAACGCAAGCTCAGGGTGCCCAAACATGCAGCTATTACTTAGCATGCCTGCTAAATTCCTATGTCGTAAGTGGTAACTCAGCCAAACATGATGATTTAGCTATAACTAATTTTTGATTTTTGTTAAATTTTATTTATATAAACATGAAAAAAATTAAGTAAAACCTAGATGTAAACCTTACATCTTATCCTTTCTGACCCGGATTCAAATGAAAAAGAGATTTTTAAGGCTTCTGACCTCAAAAAATGACTGTGAAGAGAATATATTTCTGACCAACGTACAGGTCATAAAGGCAATACTTCTGTTCTGCTTATCTTGATCCATCTGACCAGAAGGTCACTAAAAATAATTCCTCTTTAATCATGGAGGTGCTTTTTAGGTTAAGGATGGGGACCTGACATGCCTGGAATAAAATGGTCCTTCATCTAGGATGAGGCTTTCACGTTTCTCACTATGGGCTTACACGTGAAGCTGTTTCAGAGGGGACTTTTGAGTTCTACTGTTATAGAAATAAATACTCATTGTAGGCATCCTCCTGTTTTACTAGATGTTTGAGAAGATTTTCATCTCTATGGCACCAAAGCACTGTCATAATTACCAGGGGCTAAGAATTCAGGACTGGATTGGATAGAATTAGAGTTGATCAGGCATAGGAAACCTCCTTCAAGAGCAGGCATAAATGATATATTAGCCAGGAAAAGGAAGAGCCTAATACATTATTTCTAAAAGCCAGTGCTTTGTGTAAATACATTTGCCTGGGCATGCAAAACCCCATCCATAATTTTGAGTGAAAGAAAATAATTTCATGCATAGCCCCTTCACTTCTTGGTTCCCTTCACAGCTCTTTTTTTTCACATTTCTTATTCCTTCAGTGCTCAATATTCACCTCTGTGCTAAAAAATGTTCTTTTAGTGAACTAATCTTCCTTTTGGTCCTTTACCTTCAGATCCGTCACTAATGGTGTCCTGGAAAGAGGAGAATTACCTATATGACAGTGGCTTTGGTAGCACAGTAGGTAACTAACATCACAATACTTCATGCATTTCTGAGATGGTTTTTATTGTCTGAAGCTATTGCTATAAATGTCTTCTTTTTAATTCCCAGAGCTATTAGACAGTAAAACATTCTGTCGTGCTCAGATTTCCATGACGACACCTAGTCACCAGCCTCCTGGTAAGGAACTTGTAATTATATTGTTAATTGTTTGTCACTTGTCCCAGAGCTACCGACGTGTAATAGTCTCTGTGGTGTTCTGTTGTAGGATTGAATCTGAGCCTCCAGTAATCTTAAAACAAGTAATACTGATTCTGACGCTCTTTTAGCTATCATTATTACAATAGCTTGCTTTAAAGAAATGCTTTTCTCTCTGTCAAGACAAAGAAGATCACATAATCTGCAATCTACACGTATCTTTTGGAATGGCTGAGTCAAAGGGAAGGTGTTGGTGTCAGAGAGACGAGATGTTTCAGATTCACCACACTTTTCTGTGGTGTAAGCTGGATCTGGCAAACGAGTGCCATGTTCCTCCCCAGAAGTGTCTGCATTTCCCTCGTGAGCCAGTGGCTCACACTGAGTAGGTGGCTGGGTTTGGGGCTGGCCCGGGGGAGCCACAGGGCTAACATCAAGCCCTCAGTCCATCTGCGCCAGCAGAAGGGCTTCCTCGTGGAGCCTGTCTCGGCTGACAGCAGGTCAGGCACTGCACGCCTCTTCACTGTGCTTCCATGAGGCAGAGCTACAGTCTGCCTGCTAAAGGGCAGGAGAAAGAGCAAACCCGTTTGCTGTAGTGCCTGGCGAAAGTGCAGTCCCGGCAGATGTGTAGGAGCCATGGCTCTGTGGGCCATATCCTGGGGGTGGAGGTGGGAGAGCGACGCAGCGGGAAAAGAGGAGAGCAGAGATGGCAGGGGAGTGAGAAAGGCGGGAAGGAAAGGCAGGTCCTTCTTAGGAGACTGTTAAGCAAACAGACCCGAGGGGGAAAGCAGTGAAGCTCGAGGGGGATGAGAAAGGAAAGCAGATGTAGCCTCGCAGGCACTGCCTCTGCGCTGAGGGCAGCCCGTGTTGCCACTGCTCATGGGAGGCAGTCACAGGCTCTGTATGCCTGTTCGCGGCATCCCCTGGCTTCCCAGCACAGCCGCATTTCCCAAGTGACATAGAGTTTAAACTCAGCAATAAATAAATAAATTTAAAAAAAAGAGAGAAAACCTGACCAGCAGAAGAAACCCACCAAATCTTAAAGAAAAATCCAGCCAAGCACTCTGTTTGCTTTCTGCGCTGCCTCCACCCACTCTCACAAGATGGCTACCAGGATTTCAGAGCTCTCTGACAGGAATGGGGACCAGTCAAGATCCTGGCACAGTGTGTTTACCTGCTGACTGCTTAAGCCTAGAGCTAGGGTGGCACGCCAAGGGCACAGCCTCCTGTAAAAACTAAATTTGTATATCCCGTAAAAAAATGGCTCATTCCTGAATCATATGCAAATAGTGTGCAACCTTTTGTCAAAAGTTTTGTAAGACAGCTTTGTTGAAACTGCATCATAACTCTTTTCATCTGTCAGGCTCCAGCCTCCTAACATGGCATGTTTGAAACCGGTCTCCACGTAGGAGTGGAGGCAGAGCAGGAGGCTATTTACACAGCTGAAATTCAGAATATATCACCAGCTAGGCAGAAGGCAGCTAAACTTCCAAGAATAAATCTCCAGCTAAGTGGAGCATAACAAACATTTGCAAGCGAATTGTGGGATTACAAAATGAGAAGGAATTATGTAAGGGCAAATAAAGGACTGGGTCCTGCTTTCCTTGCCTGGAGTTCCCACAGGCTTTTAATAACATCAGGGGAATCGTAATCTGGGGAAAGGCAGCGAAATAAACCTAATTTTACTTTTTCCCCCCAAGCTGAGTGAGGTTCAGGCTAGTTCCTGCTCTCTGAGAGTGGGAAGGCAAAATGACTCAGAGCACGTTTGCTGCTTGAGGGTCAAGGACAATAATTATGTCAGGCTCAGAACAGTGGAGGTTAGGCTTATCCTCACTGACCTGTTCAGTTTATATTTCCAGTTATGTATGAATAAAGCAGGTGTGTGAATAGCTTTGCATCTACCTTTTCACATGCAGTTATTGCAGTTGCTTGTGCAAATCTGACAAGTTTCTATGCAAATTAATATTTCCTGTGAGTCATTTTCCCATGCAAATGCCCGGGTTCCATGAAAAGTATGATAATCGTGCATTCATAGAAGCTGGGAAAACATGCGTGGGACCTTAAGCTTTGCTTTATGGAATTCAGGCATGAAGTATGCTGAAAAGCAAACACAGAAGGGGCTCCCTCTTATGACTATCCCACAGATTTTGCGAGACTTAGAGCAATCAGATGAAAGCTATTCATTAATGACAAAAGGAGAGCCAGGCTACGGTGGTTTGAGGGCAGGAGGGTTGAACGTGCAGACTGCAAGGTAGGTTACAGTTATGAACAAGCAGAACTTTTCTTTTTCTTCATTTCTGAAGAAACACTTGTGCCAGAAATCCTATTCTTGCTCTGGCTGGCTGCAGTTGATAAAGTACCATTGATGAGAAATGGCTTGTTTCTATGGCTCTGAGCCATGGAACAATATATGCACGTCCAGCTGCCAAAAACTCCTACCAGCGCAGCCCTGTTTCCCCCCACCCCCTGGCCCCCGCCTGCTCCCCCCTAAACAGCAACGCTTTGCCAGTTCATTATGTTTTAGTCAGGTAGGTGTTCTGTGCATTGGTACCAGTGCATACATTTCACATTAGATCATCTCTTCAGAAACAAATAAGCCCCCAAAGATACATGCTTCTGCAAAGACTAAGACATAATGGGACAATTCAGGATTCGTTTTGTAGAGGTGATCATCTTATTTTTCTCTCTCACACACAAAACATGAGGTGGAGTATTTGTTAACCAAATTTAGGTTTCAAAAGCCAAATGTTTACCTCTGCATTCATTCTTTATTCATCAATGATCTCTTTGTGAAGTGTGCTGATTAACATGTAGTACAGAAAACAAAACTGTCCCCCTTCCTCCTTACTTAGATTACCTTCTGAAAAGTGATTATCTTTAAAAGAGATATTCGTTCTTTTTTGTGGTTTTATTTCTTTCAACCTGCTAGTCAATGGAAAGCCTTTAATCAAATTTACAAATAGGCTTCATTTTCCTTCTCTGCAGATTCTTCAGATGTGAAAAAATCGCAAGATCATACCCCAAAGTCTCACACTAAGAAGCACAGTAAGTTGACATGCATGTTTAGGATGGTTGGTTGATCGAAGGAAGAGAAACCAAACCCATTAAAAGCAAATCCCCTTCGGGAGAGAAAAGGAAGCATTTTGAAAACAAAACTGGTTAGATCCTTATTGTGATTGAATCCTCCAAGGTTCTGAGTGCTTGTAGTACTGTTTCTTTATGCTATTTTTGACTCAGTGTTGTTATACTTTTCAAATTATTTTTATCAGTGAGAGCTTACGGGGAAGCAACCAGAAACCAGTTGCCTCTGCCCTATGTTGAGCTGAGCTGGTGGAAGGGAGGAAAGGAATGATGAAGGAGACCTAGGACTAAATCAGGAAGGTCCGTGGGCATGGCCACGCTTGTGCCTGCACCTGCTGGGTGCAGCATGCACCAGAGACCCTGCTCAGCATCTCCTTGCAGAACTTCTTACGTACGGCATTACAAGCAAGCACCTGCCCCTCAGTCCTGCCACCTTCTTCTCCCCTGATATGACAATCTTTGTACTCCCCTATTCTGCTTTTTCTGCTAGTTTTGATTGAACCTGGCCCTGTAGAGGTTACCATAGTTGTGATTTCTGGAAATAGTTCCACTAATGTACTTTACTGAGATTTTAATGCTGAAAATATCTTGTGTAAGTCTTTTGCATCCCGTGTCATTCTGTCATTCCCTATTTATAGTAGAAACCCCTAATATTTCTCCCTCACCGCATTTTGTAGTATCTGTCCTGTTTCAATATGGTATCCAGATTGACTGTCTCTTCCTGACTCCTCTTCTTAGCCTGCTCTGTGACTTCACCCAGCCATTACTCCTGAACTTTTTATCTGCACACAGATAGCTTTTTTCTTTTCTTGTGTGTATATCAAGGTTGCTAATGAAAGAGTTAGATGGGACTGGTCTGAAGAAACCTGTGAAGAACTGAGGTCACTTTGTTCATCTTAGAGAAGAAAAGGTTGAGGGGTGACCTCATCACAGTCTAGAACTTCCTCAAGGAGGGCAGAAAGAGGGAGGTGCTGATCTCCTCTCTCTGGTGACCAGCAACAGGGCATGAAGAAATGGAATGAAGCTGCATCAGGGGAAGTTCAGATTGGACATTAGGAAAAGGTTCTTCACTAGGGAGAGTGGTCAGTCACTGGAACAGGCTCCCCAGGGAAGTAGTCAGAACACCAAGCCTGTCAGAGTTAAAGGAGCATCTGGATGAAGCTCTTAGTCATATGGTTTAGTTTTAGATAGTCCTGTGAGGAGCAGGGAGTTGAACTTGATGATCCTTATAGCTCCCTTCCAACTTAAGATATTCTGTGGTTCTAAGAACTCAATCACAGCCTTGGCATATAGAAAAGGTCATCTTGCCATGTTGGGCTAATCCCCAACATTTTCAGTTTCTTCAGAACTGCTCTGTGTCATCACCTATTGGTATGTTACTTATGTCCAGATAGACTAGGTCCACCACATTTTGGTGGTTCTAGAAAA
>JAVJGJ010000060.1:49357104-49367607 GCA_035590215.1 Microhierax caerulescens | reverse complement strand
TAGGTCCACCACATTTTGGTGGTTCTAGAAAACAATTATAATAATAAAGAAAAATATTGGATTATATTATATATTATATATTATATAATTATATATATATATATATATAATTATATAAATATTGACTGAAATCTACTTCTACTCATGTTGCACTGTATACCACTTTCTATTTACCTTCACATCTTTGACTTGCTTGTTTCCTTCTTAATTTGGTCTAAACTCTTGCATACTTTTGAAGTCAGACCAAAGGACTCCTATTTTCTAGTCCACCTTGTCACTGTGTTTTTTGTTCTCCATTCATAAACTATGACATCTGACTTGTTTGATTTATTTAGTCTCTTTTTCTGGTGCCACCTCTACAGTAACTGTGAGATGGATTTGTGCTTAAAATGGGAGGTCTGCCTGTTGAACTTAGAGATGTGGTTTTGCCTTTTCTGATACCACAGTCAAACTTTTTTATACCCTTTTCACATACAATTTTGGCTAGCCAGCTTTTTCACTATCCCTCTATTCATTCTATGCCTTCTTACTTCTCCATGTATACCTAAAGAGACCTGGGACCAAATACTCATTAACGTGGAATGGCATTTCACCTCCTTTGCCTTCCGTCTGTCTTTTAAATGCACGGAGATTCAGTGCCTGCTTCACAATTATCTTGGCGGTTTCACGTACCACATGATAATATCAGGTTACATGCCGTGCTGTAGAAGAATATCAGGAAAATGGGCAAATGAGATGAGGGGAAGACTTAAACATGTTATCTTCAGGGCAGAAACAGTGCCAAAGGCAGAAGGAAGCAGTGAGTGGTTTGGACTCTGCTTCGCCTGGTTGCTGGGGCTTCTGCCTGCCTGCCACAGGGCTCAGACTGCCAAAGGCTGACGCTCACCTCCAGCCTCCACATAAAAGGCTGTCAGCACTTTTTGCCTATTTATCTCCGAGGTGGGGGTCCTGCACTCCAGGAACTGTAGCTTGTCCTGGCCGAGTGGTCACCGTCTTAGATGACATGCTGTAAGAACATGACATAAAAATGGCAAGCATAGCCTGGAGACCTCTTTAGACACTCCTTTCTCCTGCCCCCTTTCCTCTTTCAGACCCTCGAGGAACTCATCTTTGGGAATTTATTCGAGATATTCTTCTCAATCCTGAGAAGAATCCAGGATTAATCAAGTGGGAAGACCGGTCAGAAGGTGTCTTCAGATTCTTAAAATCCGAAGCTGTGGCTCAGCTCTGGGGAAAGAAGAAAAACAACAGCAGCATGACTTATGAGAAACTCAGCCGGGCTATGAGGTGAGCTGAGATGTTGCTGTAGAAGAGTGGGACGTGTAAAGAAACTGCCTGAATGGAGAATCTGGTTGGCTTTTAAAAATGAAATGTTCAGCAGCACCAGTTGCTTTCTTTGACATTTGGGTCTCTCCAACTAATTTTGGGATTGTAACACTGTGTTCTTCTTTGCCTTTTCTTTCCCCTGATGTTATATATATATAAAATACATTCTGTTGCTGTCCACCCAAACCACCAATGTCAGAAAGAAACATGGTTGTAGCAAGCTGAAAGTTCATGTGCTACTGATCTGGGAAGGCTTAAATGGCCCAGTAATGGCCAGATACCTTGTTATTTCCAGCAGTATTCAGAAACTAGACATATCCCCCACCCATTATCTTAAAATAGGTTTACAAATTGTATGTGGGAGTTTTCATTGCTCTTTGCTTTAACACTTTGAGCATTTGTCTGTCATCTATGAAAGTTCAAAGTGTAATTTTAAATGGAAGCTGAGATTCTTTCCTGGTCTGATTTCAGATCCTGGCTTATCTAGAAAAAAACCCATGAAATCTCATGAGTGTGTGATAAATATAGCAATATGCTATGACCTGAAATATGGTGAAATTCAAAATAAGAATATAATTAATATAAAGTAAAAAGAAGACTTCAATTTATTCTTCTCTATCTTTCAGTTATTAGGTATTCAGACTTTTCAGCTAGCTAAGGGATTGCTTAATTGGCAGTGGCCTTGTAGGACCGTAGGTGAATTTAATCTTCAATCTTTTTCTATGTTTTCATTTTAACAGATACTATTATAAAAGAGAAATCCTGGAGCGTGTGGATGGTCGGAGATTAGTATATAAATTTGGAAAGAATGCCCGTGGCTGGAGAGAAAATGAGAATTAAATATGTCAAGAAAAAACATTTAAAACACCTGGATGTAAATATTCAAAGACTATTTTCTTATATTTATGTACCAAACTGGGGTGAAAAGCCAATTCTACTTCTGTCGGGAAGAAGGAGCATTATCATTATTGGTGTTAAAATTATTTTATTTGAAGTATGTCCTGTATGGGGAAAAAATGTACACAGTTTTCTGTGATATAAGTTAACATTATAGAATTATGATTATTTTTCCCTTCTTGTGAAGTTTTTCTCTTTTTTTAAAATCATACAGGCATAATGTGATTTATGAGTCATGTAAAGAAAGGGAAGGAACAAAATACTAGGGCATTTAGGGAGTAAGATAATACACTTTGGAAGGCCACTATAAGTGGAGGAAAAGTAAAGCATCTCTGAGCCAAGTAGTCTTCTTCCATAGTCAGCTGGTTTATAGCTTTCATTGGCCAATATCACTTGTTCCTTCCCTCCTCTAATTTCTGAGTAACACTTCGCTGGCTTCCAGTTGCTTTTGTTGAGTCAGAGAGTGGGTTCCTCTTCAATTAGCTTATCCCAGCCACAGGGAGCAGTGGCTCTGCAAGGTGGCTGCCAGCATGTATTTGGAGAACCCATACTACCTCCACCACTGGGACCTTCTTTTGTAGGCAGAAGTTTCGGACCTGACCTTACCTGGTACTGTGTATCCTCCCTAATCTCCAAAGGGCATTCAGCTCATCCCAGGAAAAGGGCTATACATTTTTGAGGTGAACTGCAGAAAGAGAGTTAATCTTGGGGACCAAAAGCTATTGAAAGAAGATTGTTTTCTCACTGGGCAAACTTACTAAAAGGCACTGGTTTCCCAGTAGAAATACTAATACTCCTCCCACCCTCTTGTACTCCTAGTTAAAGCATTCAAATCCATGCCATATGAAGTAGTGAGGGCGTGGGGGAGCAGGACATATATTAATCCCATGGCATGAGGGAGCAGTCTCTCTTCAAGCCGTATGGTCCTCCTGGCAGATCAGGTCTCACCTGGACATATAATTTCAAAAAACCTTTGAGAAACGCAAAGCTCCATTGCCTGTAATACATGAGTCCTCTTTGCTTTTCTCAAGTCTAACTCTATATTGTATTTGTCAACTGTGCTTGGGATTCTTAGCTGGAAAAAAAACCACCAGCACAAAGACCTTGAGAGTCTGGTGACATTCAGATCTCAGTCAGTATTTTGGACTCATCTCTAGAAGTGCAATGCAGAGACTGAATGTTCATTGGCAGCTTTTTCTTTCTCCAAGAAACAAATGCTTCCTGCTGGCACCAAGCACACACAGAACATGGGGAAATAAAAACTAGAGGAGGCAGCACTTCACTAGGTCACTGAGTATGTGAGATATGGGAGTTGAGAAACAGGATTTTCTTGGTGATGTTAACAGAGGTGAAACCAAGATTGATTCCAACTCACTTTTTCAGGGATGGGGAATTTGGAAAACAATAACAGGGACTGAGAAGTCCAGGGGAAAAAAAAAAAGAAAAAAGAAAATTAAGAATATTAAATCCATCCAATAACCATTTCCTCAGGCATCCCCTGGATGTGAATCAAGATTAGCCTGAAATAGAGCAAGGTGCAGCTGGAGGTTGTAGGCTATTCCATTTTTTGTTTGTCTTAAAAGTTAACAGAGATGAAATCAAGAGACAACAGAAGTATCAATATAAAGGGTATCAAATGTGCTTAGCAACAATTTGTAAGCAAACATCAGAGCCTAGCTTGTTATCTACACATGTAGGGCATGTCAAACAATAACACCACCTCCTACACTGTATGCCAGAGCTGTCACCATCAATTACCCATACATGACAATTTTTACTTTTCATAACCTGGGTGGAGAGAGGTTCATCTTATTTACAAATCAAATAATAAGTCTCTGTACTTCAAAGCATTTTTTTCTCTCAGTCTCTTTCTCCTTTTTTTTTTTTTGACTGACTCTGCTAGCCTTGCTTGCTTTTGCGCAACTCAATAATTTCCTTTTTTTTAGCTTGATTAGCTACATTTCACTTCCTTTACCATAATTTTGTAGTTCATATAACAAGAACCAGGCCACCAGACAAGGAGAACATCTTCACTTTACTCCAAAGACCATTCCTTCCCCCCCATGGTTATTTGCAGCCCTTTGCTCCATGCTCTTCACCTCTACCCACCACTCCCAATCCACACCTTGGGTGAAAATCTGAAATGAGTGGTGCCATCACAAATCTGCGATACTGTTGTACCTTATCTCAGGTTACCGCGCATTGTACAGCAACTGATTGTAATACCTTCATAAAGCTGCTTTCTACCAGATCTCTCAACAAACTTCTTGGGAGATAAATGAACTTGTGATATACACGTGTCACCGCTTGGTTACTGAGCAGCAGCTAAACCTGCTTTTAAAGGTTGTGAAGGCTAAAGTTTTATTTAGAAGCATACTGTATAAATCTGGAGAGTGATTTATGTTGGGGTGCAGTATAAACGCCAATCTTCCACTGTCGTGTCTTTCAGCACGTGAAAATCATGCAGGTTTCTGTTCCCACTCTGCAGAACTTTTCAGACTAGGTACTTGTCATTCAGCATTACAATAGCACAAAGCTGGAATAGAAGACAGCCAACATTTACTCTCTTTTACAAATACATTAACCTTTGTGTAAGACAAACAAAAAGGACTGTTTAAAACTACAGTTCTTGCCAAGGACAGATGCAACCAAGCAAAGGGAGTCTTTTTACCAGACCTAAGCAAATGGAGAAAATGAAGAGATTAATGTTTATGTAAATTACTATTTAAACAAGAAGAAATTCTGATTGCTCTTTTATTTTATATTTCAGAGGCTGAGCAATCATATTTTTAGATGTATCCTTTAAATTAGCAGCTGCTGAACTGGTAGCACCGTGTGTATAGATTTTCATTGTACCATAATTTTTCATATGTATAAAGGTCTAGAAAGGAAAGTATATTATATTTATATAGTTACAAGCAAATCACAGTGTCAAAGGTGTTGGCATGAGCACTCTCGAACTATATTTTCTGCACAAAATTACAGCAATTTACTCTAAAAACATCCTGATAAACTGTATGTAAGCTGGTGAACTACACAGACGTTAAAATGTTTAGTTACATTTTCATCTTTCTGCAGCACATTGCATAATTCTTGCTTGCTTCTCACAGCATCATCTTCAATGTATACATGTGGAAACAAATCCAAGTTAGATATTTCACTATTATCATTGTAAATCTCAGCTTGGAGACGATGTATCACAAAATGGTTCTAAAGGCTGTTTCTATTTTTGTGGATATGATATAAATTCAAATAAAACACTCATGAAAGAAATTTTCTGATGAATGTTTATCTTCACTTTTTTGTGCCTTGAGATTGGAAGTGACTTCTTTCAATATTGGACAGTATTTCAAGATTGGCAAAAGTAATTACCACAAAATCGAATAGCATAAAGTCGCTGACATGCTGAATAGCCCATCTATTGTGAAGATACTGGATTTCCCAAACCTGTTTTATGTCTCACAGGCCTCGCTGGAATACTTGATTATGTCGACACAGCTAGATTGACTTTCTTGTTCGACTGCTAAAGTGTACAAAGGTCTTACTTCAGCACTGATTTAACTTCAAGCTATTTTGAAGTGTGTGCAAGGGCTAGGCTGATTAAGGATGCCATTACTCACACTGAGCATTTCCTTTACTGCATCAAAGCAGCTGAAACTATGAAATCCTGTCCTTCATGTTATTTTTCCATCTAAGTGGTGGCTACAAAAGTGCTCAATAAACAAAGAGAACATCTCTCCTGACTTGGTCTGCAGCTTGAGGGAAAAAGGCGAAAACCCTAAAATTAAGAGAAAGTCAAGGTGGGATCATCTGGCATTTGCACTCTGGCGGACTGTGGCTGTATCTGTACGGTGCCTGGACCAGCAGTGAGCCAGCCTGCGGCCCCTGCCACCACCTCGCGGGGTGTCCCTAGCTGATGGGCAGCACGGGGCACCACGGTAGTACGGTGCGGCACGTCTGCTGCGGCGACTTGTGCCTGTCACTGTGCCAGCACGTCTGGAGTCGGGCTTGAATCTCAAACTGGGAGCTTCACTGCAATGGGACACACCACACTGACATGCTCTATAATCTGCAAATGTGCTTAATTTTAAGCAAGCGAGTGATTGCACTGCATTTGAAATTATGTATATGGATGTTTGAGGATAGTGACTTTGAAAGTGTTCAGTGTATATTGAATCAGCCTAGATTCAAACCCAGAATTTCAAGGGGCCCCAGCATTATGTCCACCTAAGTAGGAGAATATGTTTGAATTTTAAATTGAGCTACAACCCTCATGTTTAACATGCAACACCGGGCCAGTGCCCTGAAAGGGTTATCATAGTTTGAGAACTTGGGAGTCCCAAGCCAGGTTTCAAAAGGAATTGGAACCGTATTTTAAGCAAGTTCAGACTGAATTTTAAATAAGTACACAGCTGGTTATTAAAGTAAATAGCCAGGCCTTTCGTTTCAAGCAAGCTGAGGCCAATATTTGAGACAAATACATACGAGAATACTGTTTGGAAATGTACAAATAATGCACACTTAAAAAAATACTAGCTCTTTTTTGAGACTTAAAGTCAAGCAAAACTTTAGCTTTCAGCTGCATTCTAAGGCCATATGAAATAAAAATTCAAGGCAAAATTCAGAGTTTGCAAATCCTATGTAAATCAAGAATAAGTAAGAGGAGTACTGTAAACAGAGCCTACCAAGCCACATCTAAACCCGATACAAATTTGTGGGCATGACTGCATCAAGGACGAGTGAGAACTGCTTCAGGTAAGTGAAATGTACTGCAGAAAGATGAGCAATTAAGGGTTACCAATACTAATAGCTACCAAGAAGTGTAAGTGGGATAATTATAATAATTTGAAAGATAGATTATCTATCTAGGTTTTCAGCATTTGCTCCCTTGCGAGTGGAGCTTTGCACAATGCAGTCTAAGTTCTGAGCTTTATATCAGCCAAGAATTTCCTCCAACAACCAGTCTTGCTGACTTTCCCTAGATATTTAGCTCCTTCAGTCACCTGACCGGTTTCAAAACATTAAAATGTTAGAGGAAATAATAGGGAAAGAAAAAAAAAATGCAGGAGAAAGAGACCGAGTAGATGGCCAGGTTTTACTGCACTGAACAGTTTTGTGTGGAAATACAAAGCCTGTATGCACAAAAAAGTTGATGACATCCAAGTCAGTATTTATAGTCTTTCCATCAGAGGTTGGTTGCAAAAATTAAACATCAATTAGTGTTTAGAAGTCTAATTATAACTGTAAGGAGAACAAGAAATTAGAGCAATAAGCCTATGTGCACTGCATAATCTTGTGACCCTAAAAAGATATTTAATTATGAAAGTAAAATGAGCGAAGCATTATTTCTGCTGAACAATTTCCCCCCTCTGTCTTCAGAATGGTATGACATTCTCCTTTGCTTTCATCTCATTTTGAATTTTCAACAATAAAATTTAGTCTCAGCACAAGGAATGAAGACGGAGATGGATGATCTGTGATGTTGTAGCAGGTACTGCAAAACAAATAGGCAAGGTAAAGCTGCTTCTTCCTAAGTTTTTTCGTTCCTCATTCAGCATTTATACTGTTCCTGGGAACAAGGTGCTTTGTGTGAGGGTGGGGATGAATTTAGTCTAAATATGTGATGTCGCTAAAATGAAAATGAAAAATAAAATTATTTTTTAAGATTGCAAATGTTTCTTTTTCTACAACTGAGGTTCTAATGTTTCTGCTCCAATCAGTTACTATACCATGTAGTACAGTTTTTCTTGAGATGGGACTGTTAACTTGAATAGCTAAATCTGGTTTCAAAGGGCTGATTATTGCTGTGAGAAATTTGGAACATGATCAATTATTTACATTTTGATTTAAGTAACTCTGTATTGTTTCTGCAGGAAAAGCCTAACACCAAGATGCATTTTACAAGAGTATTTTAATGTTCAAAAGCTCTCATTGGCAAATTTTGTTACTGAAAACCAGATTTCCAACATAGCACGAAACTAACACAAAATAGAACAGAATGACAAAAAGTTGTCATTTTATTTTTAACTTTTGAGATGAGGTTATGTAGTAACCTCATTTTTGTCATTTTGTTTCTGCCTTTTCCCTTATAGTCATTGTACCGGCAGTGAATCTGACTTAATGGACGGAGTCATCCTTTAAAAAATACTGTATATTTCTATATCCTATTAATCAGATGAAGATACAGAGAAATTCTAATTACTAACAGCACTTGTTGAAAACCTTTCTCTATAGACACATATTTGGGACATATGCATGCTGACATACCCTGGATGGGATGCTCCCACAGGAACTGGCTTGCCTAAATCTCTCAAAGAAATTGTTACATTAATACAATTCAACTGAAGATCTGTTAAGGAAACCATTCAGCAATGATAATGTAAGTTCAAGCCTGGTGAGAAGCCCCCCAGGCAGACAGACTGTCAAGGGAAGCTCCAGGAGGGGTGCTGGTGACACGTTTGTACTTCCCCAGTGACTCGCCTGTTTTAAGAAGTTCCAAAGATAAACACAGAGTTGTGAGCACCTTTAATCATGAAGCTCAAGACTCTTTGAAAATCCCATGCTCACTATGTTGGCATCACTAGCTCAGCATTCAGCTGCCCCTCACTGGAAAGTTTGTTCCAGGTTGAGGTTTTTCTAGGAGAACCCTGTTAATGAAAAATTCTAGCTAAAAATCAACCGCACCTGGCAGTTAGAATTATATTTTGCATAAAGTGTTACGGTTCACAAGCAGATCTGACATAAGCAATTACAGTTTTTCATTATAATTTAACTAATTGAGATCTGCCCCATGAATTTTACATCCTGATGGATCATTGCTGCTACCTTGCTTCCCGCCCTGTCATCACGTTTCACTGTCAGCCCCAGTGCGTGCCCCTGATGTCTGTTTGACACAGCGTTTGATCTGAAGCGTTCCTTTGAATGCCAGATGGGAAGTGGGGAAATCTGGGCTCAACCGACAAAAATCTCAACACTGCAAATTGTTTTGCCTCTCAAATCTTGTCAAGGGAAGACAGGCTGTGCCAGAAGCGCAGTTTCTATTCCTAGAGTTGGCCTGCGAGGCCCGCTCAAGAGCAACACAAAATGTGCTTTTGCCCCATGACTTTGCAAACAAGATTGCTGCATATGCAGTACTTCTTGGCCATGGGGAAGCAGGAACGCTTCGTAAATGTGGTGTTATATATTCTGTGTATGTCTTGTACTTGATTTTTCATTTGTATCCGAGCCTGCACTTTTATGGCACACAAGATGTTGAAAGAGATTCTGCTTCTAGTGATTTAGTTCAAGTGACTTATTAAGTCAATCAGATCACAAAATGAGATTAGCAGGTGGGCTATTTATTGCATATATCATTGATGGTGAAAATCACTTTATTTCCATTGGCAGATGCTTCTTGACTGATCCCAGATTTTTACATAAGTATGTGATACGTGCTAGGATTTCCCCATTTCAGGCTATGGGTATTTCAGTGAGGAGTGAATGACTTTTTAAGCAATGGTCTCATTATCGGTGACACATCTTGTGAATTTTGCAGAGGAGCAACCCCTCTCTAAGCATGGTGCAGAGACCCTCATAGCACAAAGATTCTCTGAAAGCCTTTCTTGGAACGGAGGGTGTTCAGGGGCTGACCATGACACCTTATAAGCTTTTCTGAATCTTGAAAATTTGGGGCAATAATCTGACCTGCAGCACAGTGTGGCAAGGAGATTTTTGTGCTTCACAACTTTCTAGGGAGGGCTGCAGGATGGCTCCATAGCAACCAAAAGATGAGAAAAAGTGCTGCAATTATCCAGGCTGCAGCCTCTGGAGACTGTAGGATTCACTGTGTACGGAGATTTAGTACCACCCTCATCTCCCAGGCTGTGGGTCTTGCACTTCTCAGATGCGCTGAGCAGGTGTAGGCTGAAGATTTCTAATATTTTTGAGGGAGCACCCCAAATGCCATGACTGTGAGCGCTTCAGAAAGATCAGGAGACTGATGGGACTGTTGAAGGTCCTGGAGTGATGCTGCCACGAGGACGCTGAGAACAGCCCTCCACTGCAGATCATGAAGTGTGGTTAAAGAGTGGATGGCACCTTCTCCTTCAAGTTTTGCCAATTTTGCTCATTGTCAGCTCCTGCCTCCAATCCTTTCTCTTATCCCCTTTTCCCAAGTGGGGCAGATACAACATTGCACATCAGCAGGAAGAGGATGACTAGGGAAAATGTGGGCCCACTGCTGAACAAGGTGGATGCTTTGGTGATGAAGGACACAGAGAAGGAGAAGTTTCTGAATGCCAC
>JAVJGJ010000060.1:49341930-49355635 GCA_035590215.1 Microhierax caerulescens | reverse complement strand
ACTTTGAGGGTGACAGAGCCCTGGAACAGGCTGCCCAGAGGGGCTGTGGAGTGTCCTTCTCTGGAGACATTCAAAACACACTTGGACTTGACTCTGCAACCTGCTGAGGGTGAACCTGCTCTAGCAGGGGGGTTGAGTAGATGATCTCCAGAGGTCCCTTCCAGCTCTGACCATTCTGTGATCCTGTGAATGTAGTCTTACGCTGTCTAAGATCCCCTTATTTTCAAAGAAAGCTTAAATAGACAGACAATTAATTAAAAAAAAAGAGGGGCAGGGGAAACGCCTTGATTTTCATCCTTCTCATGGCAGATACAATCATAATGTCTCAGGTAATTAACTTTGCCTAAGATGATGATCACTCATTTTAGGAGTATATAAAGTCTATGAGTTGCAATGTGAGGCAATCTGCAAGTCTCCATGCATCCTTCTAGCGTTCCCTCTGTACTCTCATATCTCTCTCTAAATCGTACCTCCTCTCCTGGGGGAAGGCTCACCAGAGCTTATCAGATTCAATTACTGCTGTTTCATATCAATGTTCTCATGTGAAACCAGAATACAAATAAGCCAAGACTGCCTCCATACCCCCAAAGAATTACAAATGCCAATGATTCACCAGTTATTCATGCCAAACCAATATTTTTCAGTATTTTATTGTTCATGAGTGAAACATTTCAGCATGTTCAGGCTGAAATCATTGGCATGCCAGGAGGCGTCTAATGGCAATGGGACTCTGCGCAGGGATGCACAGCACGTTCAGCAGCCATCACACAATCACATACAGCTTATGGACACTCTGCTTTTCCAGTAGGTTTGGGGGTGAGGGGATAATAAAAGGTATATTTGCATTCAAGGAAATTTAGAGTTAGATGATGAAGCTAATCCAATCTATTACCTTTCTGCCACTGGAAGAAGGACACGCTTTGCCCTCCCACTTCCCCACACTCGCCCTCGGCGCAGCTTGGCTCCTGCCCGCTGCTGTGACCCCTGCCCAGACACGCCAGTCCCCACGGCTCGGGGGCTGTGCGATGCCCCTGCGAGCTAGTGCGCTTCTGCGGAGCTCTGAGCCAGCCGGGCAGGTACAGGGAGCAAAGCACCCCACTGCGGCAGCCCCCTCACGCCCACCGCTGCCGGGGGCTGGCAGCGTGCCGGGCAGAACCGCTCTCTCGTTTTGCTATGAAAACAGAGATCAAGGATGGCAGTGCTGGAAACACAAAGGATCGGAGGATTGCAATAAGTTTTGAGGCTGAGAATCACCCTTTGGCTCCCTACTACTTCATTAAAGTAATGCCTATGCTGGGCTCTGTGCTTGTACCGGTGTGGAGCAGCCCAGTGCTGTCAAGTTTAAGGGGGCAGAACACAAAGACCCATTGTCAGTGTCCCAGGATCTGAGCAAGTGCCACCTCATCCCAAGTATGTTTTGTTGCCGTGTAGCTTGGTCTCCACGAACAGTTGTAACGAGACCTGCTCTTTATCTTTTGTTCTATCAAATGTAATTTTTCAATAAACATACAACAAAAAGTTATCTGCTGGAGTTTAAACTCCTTTTTTCTGGTGTGTAGAAAGCATTTGATTCACTATGCATGGATAACCCATTTGTTTATACTCAAGTTAAGAACAAAGTCAGCTAATAAGCTTTGCTGTCACCCTTAATAAATGGTTTCACAAGATAATAGCTCCATGCAGCTACGCCCAAGGGCCATCAGCAGTTTTAAAGCCTCTTTACGTTTCAAGGAAAAGTCACACTGTAACAGCCAGGACACTGTGGGAGAAACAGTACAGACTGACACTTTTTTTGGCCAGACATGAAGGTTATGAGGTACAGAGGAACCGTGGGCAGGGGACCTTTAGGCAGCTCCCCCAGCCCAGAAGGGCTGTGCACCAGCAAGCCTTTCTGCAGCCGGGGGGAAGGCAAGGCTGGAAGTGGGGCCTTATCAGATGTGTATCTCCCAGCTCAGCCACCATGTGAAGCACCTTGAGCTTGATTGCAGGTTAATTTAGTCACAGCTTGTTTAAGCTGACTGGAGATCCCTGCTGGAAGGGCTGCTCTGGCTGCCTGGTCCTGTTGCTCTGTGCTGGCTGCTGCTGGCCCCAGTGCTGCTGCGTGGGCTGGCCCCGCTCACTCACAGATCCCAAAATCAGTCTGAAGTGAAAAAGAGTAAGTCCTTTGGTTGGACCTGTGCATCCTGAGGTCACGGGGTCGTCGGTCACAGCCTAAGGGAGAAGGTAGGAACCTGCAGTCAAGGAGCAGGTGGAGGTGGTGTCCTACCCCTTTAGCAGCTGTTTCCAGTTAGATCGGGTAAGCCAGTTCATGAAACCTCAAGTGATCACCTGTTCCACGGAGAGGACTCGGCAGGTATATTATGCTCTGGCAGACAGAGCAACGCTTTTCCTTAGATTTTTCTGTAGTAATGAAATAATTCTGTGGTTTACTGTGTGTTTGCCATGATGTTTCTCTGGCCTTAAGAGTGCTTTTGTGCACCTGGTAAAGCATGGGTCTCCAGGGACCAGTGACACTGGGGTGTGAAACTGGGGAACTGCCCCCCACCCCCTCCACCCCCCATGTAACGCAGACTGTGGGACTCCAGGGCGATTGCAGGGCTCCCCTGCTAAGCGGCAGGGGAGAGTCTGTTGAGGAGCTCGTAACACAGGGCGTCAGTTTGGGAAAGATACCTCCCACCAGTGAATGTCCTCGTGGGATGGTAAGGAGGTCATATGAGTCACAGGGATCTGTGAGACTCCGGTGCCCATGCTGCCCGGGGAGTAAGGGGAGAAAAGGGATCAAACCTACTGATAAGGGGGTTAGGTGTCTGGGGTTTTGGGGGGGCTGGGAGTGTGCATCACCGAGATGAAGAGATGTGTTATAAGTGGTAGAATATAATTAAGGAAAGGAGAGACTGTGAAGATGAATTTTGGTAGTAACGTCTTGACTGTGCAGCTTGTCCTTCGGAAGGGCTGGTGGTGTGGCTGGAGGTGCCTGGGTTGCAAAGCTGCACTGTGCTCGCTGTGCTGCAGTGCACGATCGGAATTAAAAACCATTATGACTGTAATGACTGAAATTGCAGTGTGATGCATCTAGTCCTTTTGAACTCTGGATGCTGCATTTGCATATTAATATCGAAGAACAATTACCTCATGTCTCCTAAGGGAAGTGGTTGAGGCCCCACCACTGAGCACCAGTAGGGCCTGATTTTCAGAGGCAGTGAGCAATCACTTACCCCGCGAAGAACCAAAATGGAAAATAAACTGCAGATAACAATCTGGTACAGGCAAAGGGATAGCATAGGTGTGACCTATTATGGTCTTTCCATCTCACACTTTTATGATTTGGCTGTATGCATTCACCTGATATGCTTGTTAAAATAATACAGTTAAAGAAAAAATAAGATACTGTGTGATCAACCCACACAGCTCTGTTCCTCAGTCAGTTCCCACATCTCTGTTCCTCAGCCCACTCAAAGGACTTGGTTGAAAAAAAAAAAAACAAAAACCAAACAAACAAGAAAAAAACCCAACAAACCCAACCAAAGAAACCACAGGCAGAGTGGATCATTACAACACTGCAAAGGCTTGGTTACAGACAATTAATTTATTCTGCCTTGCACCTTTGGACAGAGGTAAACATAGGGAATATTCTAGCCCAGAGAAATTATCTCCCACCAAACGCTGAGCAGCAACTACATGCTGGGGTTCACTGCACACGCCTTCCCAAGAGTAAGGACACAGGGTCAGGTGGAGTCATCGTGGTGCTTCTCTGGCTCAGGCAGTGGGAAAGGGGAGATGGGAACTGCTCTATGAGGAGTAAAAGATGAAACTTGCTTCCAAGAAAAGTCGGGAAAGAAAATGTGACTCTCGCTGAGTAAATGTGAGGGTTTTTTTGGAGGCAAGATAGCTACAGGTATCCTTTCAATCTAACCCTATGTAAGGAGCTCAAGGTAGTAAGAAGTCTGTGGTCTAAATGTCTGGTTAGCAGAAATGGCACCCCTTTATATCTAGGGAGGCTGAGATATTGCAGTAGCAGCGTCCACCCTCCTATGCCTGCCAGGCTCTGGTGAAAAAGCAGGCAAATGCACTGAGGGTGCCTTGCAATGGAAAGGGTTAATGTTGAAAGTGTTAAAGTTTTACTATTTTAAGATGGTCTTGAGATGTTGTTTTCTATCTACCAAATGCAGTAAAGCTTAAATAATAAATATGACCTGGATCGTTACCTGTATATGAAACTGAACCCATGTGATCATCCATGAGCAGTTTCCCAGAAAAAGCCAATGATCTTCACTATGAAGTCCAAACTTGTTAATTGCTCCAGCACATGTCCTCTCATTTTCTCAGCAGTAATGTCAGATTTTATTTTCTCCAGCTGTTGTCTTAAGATAGCGGAGCTAGAGGCCTCATTCTTTTTTCCTTCAGTGTAATTGTAAATGTGTTTCTCCTGCTTTTGCTAACTGGGGTAGCGAGCTCGTACCTCTGTGGAGTGCTGGGTGGGTGATTAATAAGGGGCTTGTTATGTGTGCGGGAACACGAAATGTGCCATACTGGGCTTGGTCATTTGGGGAGACCTTGCAGTGGATGGTATCAGCCATCTCAGGTGGGGGCTGTGCCGTGTTGTGTTCCAGACTCAAACCTCTCTCAGTGCCTCAGCTGCAGTCACCTGAGGCACTGTGTGCAGAACGCCGACTTACACAAATGCGCGTGTGCGACAGTGAGAACCAAGCCACAGCGCCTCATCTCGCTACGCTATTTCTGCAGTGTGATGGGCGTGAAATTATTATTTCTGCGATGCCTTGAAAATAAAATAGGCTAATGCTTTTCTGTTTTATTATACACCTTTTTTTTCTGCGCTAATGTGGAGAAAGCAATAATTTGCCAGAGGGAACCAGTATAATCCACAGATGAGACAGCTCAGGTAGTGGTCTCTGGAGCTGTTTGCTGTCAGTTTTATTTCACCATGTAGAAATTGTAGCCCGGGTACTGAGTGCTGAAGGCATATAACACAGCTTTTAAATCTTGATATGTATAGAATGGTATGGCAAAGGAAAACTGCTGCTAGTAAGTTTTCCTTGATGTGTGTCCCAGGGAAAACCAGAAAAGAAATACTAATCTTCTTAAATTAATCACAAGTTTTTTCCTTTTTTTTTTTCTTTTATTCCCCCAAAGGCTTGTTACAAATAGGTAAAAGCATCCATAACTTATAACTTCTAAAGTTTTAACATGCTATGGTTTTAAATCTCTTGTAAGCTTTTTTTTTTTTAAAAAAATATATATTACAATGCAAAAAAAATTGTTGTTTTTCAGTTTAGAATAGATCTGTTTTCCTTTTTTCACTGTCTCCATCTGACTAATGAGAGCATTTCAAACTACTGAAACTTTCCCACTGGAAACTTTGCTGGACTTCTGATCAGTGTGCCCACACAAATTAACATCAGCAAAAAAAGAAATGAGACTTCAGACTGCAAAGGTAAAAGAATATGAATGAGATGTTTCACTTTAGCTGATCTTTTTGAAATCCATTCAAAACTGCTTAGGATGGTAGTTGAGGCAATCTTTGAGTTATTAACAATGACATTCAAAAAAGAAAAGCAGAGATCTGGTAAACAGAAAAATATAAATACAGAAACTATAACAGGGAGTGGTGAGAGAAGGACCAAGGCAAATGCAGGTCAGGACGTAAATCCTCAGCTTTTCCAGAACTGTTGCTACAAATTATCAATGCATTTGCAAAACACCTACAAAAACCACAATGGATTTCCAAGCACCGTTCCAACCAATTTTATTCTGTGATATCGTGACAGGCTGACATTTCTTTAGGAATAGGAGAGAGAATGAGCTAAGCTTTCAGCTTAGTACTGCTTCAGAGGAATCTTTCATTAACAAGGTATGGAAACATAGTCTTGATGAAATTACTTAAAACTGTGTTCAAGCTGGTTGCAAGCTTGTACTTCAAGAGTGATTATTAGTGATTCACTGTCAAACTAAGTTGGATTTAATGTAGCTCTGCTGTGATCTGTCATGGGCCAAGTACTACTCAATATTTTCATTGACATTGCTCATTAAAAAAAAGAGAGTCAACTCGCTAAGTTTGTAGGTCATGCCACCTGGGTGACGTAGTAAGCCCTTTGAAATAAAGGATGAAAACAATGATGACATGTTACAGAAATGATCTGAAATAAGTAAAAGGCCATTCCAGACAGGCAAAAGCAAAACCAATGGCTCAATATATTGCACAAACATGCAACAGTTGCACAGGTATGAGATAGTAAATGACTTATTGGGTGGCTGTTTTGTAGAAAAAAAAGATTGTAACATTACAGTGGATCACAGGTTAACCATGAGTTGGCAGTGCCATGCTGTTGTGAAAAATAGATGAGAAAATATAAATAGGTGTGACAACTGTGAGATAACAACACTGCCCTTCCAGCCTACTCAGCAGCAGTGAGACTAGCTTTAGCTACGGTACCATGTCTGGCTTCGGATGCCCTACTTCAAAAAGAAACCCCAAACAAAACAAAACCAAAACCAACCCAAAACCAAAGCAAACCCAGGAGCCTGGTAGCATAGCAAGAAGGGCTAGAGATGTAATAGACATGTTTTGTGAGGAAAGATTAGAAAATTGAGGTTATTTTACAAAAATATGGTAATAGTCTTCAAACATGTAAGAAGTTGTCGGAAAGAAGATGAGCCCTCCCCTATTTCCAGTGAGACAAAATGAGGACTAACAAGCCTAAACTATAGCAAATGAAATTCAGGTTAGATGTATGCAAGAGGTTTGTGATGGGGTGGATAGGAATCCCAACAATAGACATTTGTAAGAACAAGTTAGACCAGCATCTTCTGGGAATTATGTAAGTGCAGCTGATCTTTCCTTTGGGTGAGGGATGGACTGGCACGATCTTAGATCTATTCCAGTTTGGCTTTTTATGATTCTGCAATATGTCTTCGCAAGTCATGTAGGTTTTGATGAAACATGAATGTCTATATGGAAAAAAATATTTTTTTTTCAAAAATATTTTTTTCAAATATAGCTTTTTCAAAATCTTTTGGCCAAGCTGCATGCATTGACAGTTTGTAAAGTTACCTTTTGTGTTGTATCCGGACACTTACTTCTATATTCTGCAAGAAATTATAGGTGTTTCTGGGACAGAACAGTAGCATGTGGACATTCCAATTAAAGGAGAATATGTGCAAAACTCAGAGGGGCCACAGAGGCCAAGGGGGAGAACAGATCACAGTGACATACCCAGAGTTACATTTGAGCCTCACCTATCTGACCTGCTAGGTAATTGGTTACTGTGTACTGTTTCCCTGCAGGTGAGTGATAAAGCAAGTTCAAGTTTTAAAAGGAATTAAGAGAGGTGGTTGATTTCAGATTGTGGGGAGCATTAATCTAGATTGGCCTACACTTCTACACTGGCAGCATCATACACTGCAAGTAACTGCCCTTCAATCTATGGAAAGACAAGACAAAAATTTTCCTAAATGCATATAACACTTATAAAGCACATCCTGACGTACTATCCTAAAACACCTCTTAGTCCTGTCCTTGAAATATTGCTGTCGGAGACAGAAGTACAATTATCCTCTTTTTACACACTGTTTATACACAGAAAATAAAACCAAGATCTATTTGGTGTTTTTGGGATGCTTATGTACTTGTGTAGACTTGAGCTGAAGCAACTTCATCAGTCACGCAAACAGAGACATCCTGAATGCGAATGCATCTACCAGATGCCAGATACAGGCAGCTGCCCTGCGCTGGGATTATTCTTTCCTTTCATTTACCTGTCATGAGGCACTAAACTTCCTAGTGGAGGCACTCTCATTTCTAGTGAAATGCTTTTGGTTTTGCTGAAAGTGTTAAAACAATACAGCTTGATTATTTTTTGTCATCTTTCTTTTGGTTTAAGAAAAATCTTATGAAAGTTTGCTAGTCTGTGCAAAATGGATTGTGGTAAATTAATAGTGCAAGATCTTAGGGAAAAAAAAACCACCCCAAACCACCAAAACCAACCAAACAAACAAAAAACCCAACACCCCCGCATCCCCCCCCCCAAAAAAAACCAAACAAACAAACAAAAAAAAAACCCCACCAAAAAACAAAACCAAACAAACAAACCTGGAAAATGCAAAGTAACTTAAATATTTCTGGTTTAACAGAAAATCCTGTTGATCTTGTTAATCAGCCTGTCAAGTTGTTTGGTCTGGGGTTTTTTTCATGTAAAATTCAGACTTCCAGCAATTCTCATACTTCTTGTTGACCAGTAGGAGACAAAGGAAACCCAGTGGAAGGTGGATATGTGGAAGAAACAGTTTCAAAAAAACCAGAACAAGCTAAAGGAGTTTATGCTATTTTTTTTTTCCTTTCACATACCATGTAGATCATCTCTTCAGCAACTTTCATTCTCTGTATCATTCTCCCCCCCTAGTTTCAGTCTTCAGTTGAGTTCTCAATAAGTAGCTTAAAATAAGAGAAGCTGAGAAATCTCACCTGCCACTGAACTTCCATATGACTATCAACAAAGCAACAAGAAAAGGAGATCTAGCCATCCAGAATACAACTGGTACAAAGAAAATACATTAACATCAATCTTCTGAGTAATGCTTGGTATTTAGGGAGGTAGTAACAAAAGGCTGGCTGCAGCCTACCAAGACCTGAGGATCACCTGTAGTCAGTGAAAGCTTTTTGTGTTTGCATTTGGGTTTGAGACACGCAGATGTGATGTCTGTGTTGAGTCAGCAGACAGACTTGTTGCTGGTAAGCAGCCCACTCCAAACAGCACCCCAGGAGGAATAAAAAAAAAATATGCAAAACATATGCTGGTTCTGGTGTCAGACCAGGTTGGTTTGTAGCAACTATAGGTAAGTGCTAACAACTAATATACTTCGTACTACTAAGTTAGTCCTACTACTTACGACAAACCTTGGTGTTTGAAGAATTTCAGTGCAAAATCAAAAGAGGGAGGATGACCCAAGAGTTAACAAGATGGAAATGTCTTACTGAACTTGCCAGACCACAGCAAAAAGGATTTTGGAGATCTGGAATGACTTGGCACCTGGTACTATCATCCTCAGGCACATGAAATGATGTGGGATTTGGATGTGTCAGGGAGCAAGGGCTGAGCCTCACACTGCTATCTTCTAAGGATAACTTGCTCTCTTCCTGATGCCTAATAGGAACTGGGATATGCCTAATCAGACCAAACAAAAGATAGAGAGATTAAACTGCAGCATTAGTATGCACTAATGAGATGACTGGAGAAGATCTCTCACATGCAACAGCTTAATTTCCATGCTTACATGATTTAGTTCTTTATTAAGTCCACTTGAATCAGCATTTCATCTAGGGAAATTAAATAAATGTATGTGGAAGAACAGCTGGCATCTTGACCACAAGCTAAGCTATGGATGAGGATTTAAATACACAAGCCTGCAGAGTTAGACGTTACTAATGAACGAAACAGAGCAGAAAAATCATTTGCATATACTTACCTTTGCCAAAAATGATACAGAAATCCTGAAATGTAAATGAAGAGTTCTGAAAAGTTGTAAGAAAGCGGAGTAATCACCAAATACAATTTCTCACAGCACTGTTGTTTCACTTCATAAGTATACAGTTGCTTTCACCATTGTAGGAGAGGTGGCAGAATTTTCTGCTTATAATTATGTAAAAATTACATAGATTTAAGACTGTTACTTGTTATCTGACATTCTGGGGAAAGATTTGTAGTTTTTGAATACCCCTGTCCCCTGCTCCAGACCAGAAGCAGTCATGATACTTTGGCATGAAATGTTCTACCTCTAGAAAATGCTAAGGTGAAATTTTGCCTATGATTTTTTTTCAGATTTCATGATAATTTTAAAATCAACTCTTGCCTCGCCTCTCCTCAACCATCAGAGACAGAAGGAGGGATGGAGAGATGGTGCTGGGGACAGTGGTCCTGTTAGGCAGCACCTTTGTGCACCAGGGACGATGCCACCGCGCCGGCACCATCTGGCAATTTCAGTCATTCCTAACAGAGGCTGTGAATTGGAGCTGACTGCTGCAGATGAAAGACTCCGTATCCCAATTACTCACTGCTCAGCTATACAACACACCCAAAGTTTTCAATTTGTAGTAAAAACACATTCTGATCTTGATTCTCTGGAAACAGGGCAATTTGTTAACTGTGAACTGATAGGATTGCCTCTTGTCATACCAAATAGTTCAGATTTGTAGATTCACTGTGGCACAGAAGCTGGAGACTTCCTCTGGTTAGAGTTTTCCCTCGCATTTACAGGGAAGTCACCTGGAATCAAAGCTGCAATGTGACTTTTCACCATGGATTTCAGCTGAGTTGTCAGATAAAAATAACCATTTAGAGGCCTTCCAAGTTGGTTATGGGAGAAATCTTCACAAACAGCTATTTGCATTCATATGAAGTACTTCAGATTAATATGTATTTAATTATGAACTGATAACAGATTTACGTTGCTGTTGTAAAATGAAGTTGTAGAGGCACATGCAGAATCAATCATCACAACAGACTGAGAAACCTTGAACCCTTCCCAGAAGCTGACGAGAAGGGGCGCACAGAAATGCCAGGAGACGCGCTTTGATAGCTGAAGTTGAAGCAAACTCCCTGCTCCAAGCACCACGGGGCCATTGTCATGGCCCCTGTCACCCACGGAGCCTGGCCTGGCAGGGAACAACGGGCTTTACTGGAGGCAGATCTGCACATTTGCACGGGGAGGGCAGGGGCTGTCCGGGGCAGCGCCAGGGTGAGCATGGGCCTCTGGCTTGTTTCTATTAATCTGACCCATTTCTGTCCGTCACATGGAAGAATATAGTCTAAACAAAAAGCCAGGCAGATAGGTGAAATTAATGAGGTAGTTCAGACTAGCACTGGAAGAATTTTATAAATGAACACAATTGATCAAGCAACCATTTGACAGATTTTCACAAGAAAGCATCGACAAACTTATTTTTTAAATGTTGGGGGGAAAGATTTGGCGAAGTGAGCACAGGTCACTGAGGAGCTGCTCAGGGATAACACGTGTGTCTCTGTGGCCTTTTGGATGCCTCTGAGCAAAATCCCAGGAGTGAGAGCCTGGTGGATGAGGCTGGGAGCCTGGGCACTTGCTGGTGCCGCAGCATTTGCTGCAGAGTCCCTGCTGGTCACACAAGCTTGCTCCCCACCCCCTGTGCTAATTCGGCAATGCTGTGGTCGCTTTTGAATCAGGTATTAGCTGGAGTTTTTTCCTGGGGTGACTTTGTGTCTCTTGGTTTACGGGCTGTAGTCACGCGTGCTCTTGGCAATGATGGGGCGCAGCCTTGTGCGGAGGGTGTAGCTGACGGCTTCGTCGTCTCGGTTCCTCGGGTTCAGACCCTGCCTTTCCTTCCACGTGAGCTACGGAATGGCTGGCGGCATAACCCATTGCTTACCTTGATATCTGGGTGCTAAACCGAACACCTGGCAGGTAAACCTTTGTCCCCTAGTAACTGTCCCCTCTAGTTTCTGCATGTAAAAAGGTAATTTTCTTTTTGTCATTTTCTTGCCTATGCTACATGTGATGATGCTAAAGCAAAGTTAATGAGAAGATGGTGAAGTTGCAAAAGGAGTCAGTTTATCTGATCGTATTTGTTTTCCCTCACTGTTCTGTTAAAAATAATTGTACGTGATTTGTAATATTTGCTGTAGCCTGGCAAGAGGTATAGCAGCAACAGATCAGATTCAATCTGAGATGAAGCCATCATCCTCAGCTAATGTGTGTGGGAGAGGCACGCAGACAACTTTTTCAGCCCATTTATTCAGTTATGTAATGGCCTTTTAAACATTTTCCACTTATGGTCTCTATTTAATTTAAGCCACAATAGTTTATTGTAAATCCAAGCTATAACATATCAGACAGCTCAGCCATAAATCAGACCAACCTTTGGTCCTCATGTATTTCTCCTTTTAATGAAATAACTAAATGTCCATTACCTGCCCTTTAAAACGAGACTTGAGAAAATAAATCACTTAGGTTACTGCATAGAACAAACCAGTTCAGAAAGGCAAGGTCTTTGCCCATAGCAAATGCACTAACGATTTAGAAACTCTTCCTTTTAAAAATATTTCCACTCACCTTTTGTGTTATCTGGGTTTGTGACTGAGAGAGAAAACACGGTGGGGGAAATCAGTCCTGCAGTATAGCTCTCAAACTCCTGGCAGTCGGGAGCCCTGGAGGGCTCTCTTTGCAGCATCTCCATGTGTCTCGTTACATGGAGTTTGGCTTTGTGTCTAAATTAGGGTATTTACTGAACTAAGCAAAACTTTGGCTCCACTGTAAACCTGTCATAGTGGGAGTTTCAGCAGCGTGTGCTTCTTCATCTTCAGTTTAGCATTTCACTCTCTGCTCACCTTTCCCTGTCACCAAGTGCCTAACATAGCAATCAAGGATTTAACGTTTTTTGTTAGACCTGTCAAAGGTGAGTTACGTTATTCAGGCTCCAGCCTTAGGAGTCAATGCTTTTCCTTCCATCCCTCCTCCTCCCTCTAGGCCCCGCACCAGAGGCATGAACCAGAAAGCAAACCACAAAGATGGGGCTCTAAGGAACATAACCCAAACCCTGTGGTTTCCACTGAAGAGAAACACAGCCCGTCGTGGGCTGTGGTGGGTTACGGAGTGCAGTCAGGCCGCTCTGCAACGTGCACCCCATACATCTCCCTCCCAAAATGAGCAGAAAAAGTGAGCAAGGAACCTGGTGATGCCAGTAAGAGCTGTGTTTATAAGAAAAGCAGCCTGGTGTGCTGAGGCCCCCCCTGCATTGGAGCCAGCAGGTTCAGCAGGTGCAGCACAGGGGTGCCCTGTGTCACTGTGGGCAGCCAGGCTGGGTGCTGGAAGCAGGCTAGCTACAAAATTAGCGCAGACCCTCTACAGAACTGCCTGTGCACAGCACCTGGTGCAGCACAAAGGCATCCCAGGTGGTTTTACACTGGCTGCCCAGGGTTGTTGTAGCACCTTAATTCACAGTGTTAATCTCTCGTATCATCAGGTGGATCACTGCCCTAAGAGTAATGTTGCTTCTGGTGTTTGGACTGGCTTGTACACCTTCGCATGGTGCTGCCCTGCGCTCTGACAGACAAACCGATCCGTCTGATCAGATGTTCTGCCCCTGTAATGGAACCATGAAAGGCACACTCACCTGTCAATGTAGACAACCCACGCTGCAACAGCATATGTCAGCTGGGCACACGGGTGGACCTGAGGTAGCTTTCATTTAGCCTGCTCGGGTACTGGTGGCATGTGAACTGGGCGTGTGTGGCCAGCAGCCAAACCCGCCTGGGAAATGGGGTAAACCCCATGGCAATTAGCCCACGCGGTGCTCTGTGCAACCACAGCTAGACCTGCAAGCTCCGGGTGAAAGCAGCTGGGGTCAGTCTCCATCACGGTGCCTGCTTACACCATTAGGATGCACGCCTGGTGTCCTTGGTGCTCCTGGTGCTGACACCCATGGCAGGAAGGTGAGGGATGGCTGCAGCGCTGGTGAGCCACCTGGTTTCACACGGATGGCCAGAGCTCAGCCTGACCCTCTCCAGCTGCTCTCCAGCTTTTCCCTGAGGTGCACCCCACATTCTTCTTTAACATATTTCTTCCTCATTAAAAGGGGCACATTGTCCATAAACAATTGCATTCCTTATGCACAGCCCTCAGCAGCAGCTGAGCATAACACACAGCATTTACCCCCTGCTAT
>JAVJGJ010000060.1:49304381-49333345 GCA_035590215.1 Microhierax caerulescens | reverse complement strand
CAGGCCCTGCAAAACTGTCTGTCCCCATCTTTCTGATAGGCCCCCTTTAAATACTGAAAAGGCTGTATAAAGTCTCCCTGGAGCCTTCTCTTCTCCAGGCTGAACAACACAACTCTCTCAGCCTTACGATGAAACTGTGGGAGATTATTCCTGCCCTCAGTCTAACAAAGCTAATCATCTTCTCATGATCTATTCAGCATTTTTTCTTTCTAAATCGCCAGGGCAATTTGGAAAGGTCGCTATGTGAGTGCTTTTACAGATAATCCTATAAGACTGAGGGTATTAGGCAGAGGATGGACATTTTTGTTTAGTAGTGCCATTTTTAAAAGGTAGTTGAGGGGGACCTGCCATGCAGGGGTGGTTGCCAAGCAGATGATAGCTCTAACCAGGGGGTGAGTGGTCCAGGGTCCTCTGCTGTGAATGCTAGAGGGTGCTGAGAGCCAAGTATTCCTCCTGAATTCTCCTCTCTGCTGTGATCCAAGGTAGACCATTTTCAGGGTGCTCTGCAAGTCCTCCTCTGCTAGGGTGGTGGGAACAACTGGAAAGCGGACTCTTCAGAGCTCTGGGCAATCCTACAGGCAGCAGTGCAGGTGCACCCGTCCTGTTCCCTGGTGAACTTCAGGGTGTGGGCAGGGTATGAAGCTCTGACCTGGTCTGCAGGCAAGATTGAGTAGGTAATAATGCCCTCTAGTGACTTCCCAAAGAGAAAATAGGATGGTGCAACTACCAAGGCAATATGTTTGATCTAGTCTAAGAACTATGATGATAAAGAATTCAGGTTCTCGGTCTTTATTTTTTGTGTCTGACTGAATGTAATTTTTGCATTTATTCCCAGCAGCATGTTAAATTGTTCCAACATAACAAGAACTTTGTGAAATATTGGGCTTGGTACAGTTCAAGCTTCATCTCTCAAGCCTTTTTATAAAGAATTCTGCTCTGCTAGAGTGAGGTTTGCATAAGAAGAAAATGCACAGCTATACTAGTCCTCTTTAAATAAGCAAAGACTTTTTTATAACACAAAGGCTATGTTTTCATACAAACCTGCTTAGTCATACTGTGACTGTTTCCTTGCCATGGGAATACTTGAAATTCAGGTTAAAAAACAGAGTAACTGCACTCACTTAGTAGTCTTTGCTTAACTTTTGGGGATGTTATCACAATTTCTTTATTTTTTTCCAGATGACTTAGGTGGAATTTAGATCAGACATTTTATAAGAATGGCATTAGTTATGCAGGCAGTGTTTTCTGAATGGAGAAGGTGAGCCAGTTGTGAGAAGTGCAGGAATGGTGGACATAAAAGGTTGACAATCACCAGGTTTTCATTCAAAGGAGCCCTGATCCACTCACACCCTCCCTTTTCTATGCCCTTAGCTTGCCACGAAGCCATTCATTCTGCAGAGGCAATCTTGTTTGCTCCCACCCTCCCATGTCTGTGCAGCTTTTCTTGTTTCTCACATAAATGAACATTATGATTTTTAATGCACTGCTTCCATTCACTTACTACCTCTGAAAGAGCCTCTTCGATGAGGTCTATCACATCTACACACACTAGCTAACTATCATTCTTGGATTAAAATAGATATTTTGCTGTTTGGTATCTGTTCTTTTGGGAACAGAGCTCTTTGACAGAAGGACCTGATTTATTTTTATTTTGGTGTGTGCTTTTATTACCAAATACACATCAGTTTTATATAAAAATTTTCAGATCACCTGAAGTCCAAAAACTAGTAGTTTCCTGGGTTATTTTACCATGGTTGTTCTTGGTTTTGTTTAGCCTTAATCTGGGGTGAGTATGAGAACAAGGAGGGGAAAATATATCCCCTTTGTGCTTGGAAAAGGAACTACCACCCTACATCTCCAGTGCCTCTTACTTGTTTCCAGAATGCAAGAAAATGGCCAAACATAAACATAAATATTTCACCTTGTACCAAATCTGCATCCTCCTTGTTTGTTCCACTCCTGTCTTCACATACTTAGTCTGGAAGATCTCTAGCTGAGGACTGTTCCCCGGCTCCATGGCTTGGTCCTGCCCAGCATGGCCCTCAGCCCCAGCTGTGGCCTCTCCACCAACGCTGGGCAGCGATGGGTTTGTGGGAGCTGCATGGCCCCAGGCAAAGCGAGGAGCTGGGAGTATCGGAGGTGGGAGAGGTGAGGAGGGATGCAAAAGGGGAAGGGACACAGGAGAGAAAGAGGCAATAAACTGAAGAAACGTAGGAGAAAAAGAGAGATACATTGGGCTTCTAGTTCAGCCAGGTTCTTTGTATCTCAATACTTCCCCCAAAAGCTGGGAGGCAGAGGCACCATGTTTGCAAGTGGTGAACACTAAGGAGGGAGATAGAAGGAGAGAAACAGAGCAAAGGAAAGTGTGCTGGGAATGGGGCAGACGTTTGAGCATTTTATCTTTGCTGTCACTTCCCAAGTGACCATCTGAAATAATCAGAGGGTATTAATTGGATTAGCAACAAGAATTCAGTGGGTGGAAAAGTGGGACAATTTGCTTATATTATGTGTGTCATCTTTTATGACCTGTGCTAATTCAAGGCATCTGTTTTGCCAGTCGTGGGTGTTCCTTCAAGCTGACAGAAAAGTGCTCTGGGTAGAAGCAGGTGTACTTAATTAGGAGCAACAACAGACTGTATTTTACTACTTACAGATCTCAATTCAAAGAGGGTTAAAAATGTGCTTGTTCCTGTACTAATAGGTCCTGTATGAGCAGGGCATCATGCCTGCAGAAGCTCCCCTCTGGGACGATGAAATGAGGAGTGAAACACAGGGAGGTGCATTTCTTTATTTGCCATTTGGTGTCCTCAATTAAGACTGTCAATTATTAAAGTTAGTTTTGTGCTTTGATCGTTTGTTTGTTTGTTTGTTTAGTTAGGGGCTGTCTCTTTGTTATGTGCACAGATGCTTTGAAGAATGAAGGCTGTATGTTGTGGTGCTACTATAATTTTTTTTTTTTTTAGTAGTAGCTTTTTTGTGCACAGGTTATTTTTGTATATGGATAACGTTTCTGAAAGGCGGAGTGAGTTTATGCAGTACTGGAGGAGGATAAAGCAAACTTCTGCCGATGAGCTTGAATGAGCAGCTCTCTTAGGGATGTGTTGCACAAGCTTAGGACTGTTGTATGATGTAGTATACTGGCCTTTCTGTCTGCGCTTGTGGATAACGTTTCTGAAAGGCGGAGTGAGTTTATGCAGTACTGGAGGAGGATAAAGCAAACTTCTGCCGATGAGCTTGAATGAGCAGCTCTCTTAGGGATGTGTTGCACAAGCTTAGGACTGTTGTATGATGTAGTATACTGGCCTTTCTGTCTGCGCTTGTGGATATCTCTTCAGCAACTGCTGTGCCTGATTTCCCCCTGTGGCAGAGAAGGATGCGCCTCACCATCAATAACAGACTGGTTCAATACATTTGCTGGTTTTCCACATACACAGTTATTACACAGGGTACAGGTGCAGGACACGTGGGGTGAGGCAGAAGAAAGGCTTCCTCTGTCAGACAGGGTGATGCAGAAGCAGAAAGACTTGTCTAGATAGAAGCTAAATATTGGAGCAGGTTTTGGTAAGAGGATTGTGGAATGCCTCGCTGCTACAGCCGTTTTGCCCAGCATGGAAAAATACTATTGAATAAATTTGTAATGAGCTTCTATTAGGAATTATTGGGAGAGGTGTTATTTGCTTAACTTATCCCAGTGTAAGGGTTTACTGTGGACCTAGAAAAAATTGTTTTTGAGTGCTCACAGTCCTTGTGCATTGATTTGGTGAGGGTTTTTTGTTTGGAATTTTCTAGTGTGAAGTAGTCATCTCTGAAAACCTGGTTTTTACAGTGTCTCAGTGCATGTACTCAAATCACAGAGCTTCCAAGTTCCTGTTTTTCCTTAGTTTTCTTTGGTTCCTGAATATTGTGGTTTGACGGATCAAAATCAATCCTCAGGTTTTCTTAAAGGCCATCCTACACTGTCTTAGTTAAGTTTTAACCAAAAATGCAGTTCATTGCAGTTCTAGTAAACAGCTAAGGGCCACTCCCAGACCTCAGTTAGCTAAAATATCCAATAAATAACCTGTAAATTCACCAGATACTGCAAAACAAAACTATAACCTCTGCTGTTCTTGTCATTGGGCTTATCAGAAATTCAGTCCCTGAGTTGCCAGCACAGATATGGGTCAGTTTCTTTTAATAAGTAGCTTTTGGTTTTGTTTTATTTCTTCTTTTGGTCCTTTGTATGTCAGGAAAGTAACTCTTTTTTGCATTATAATGATTATTTATTTACCAGTTCTTCACAATTGCTTCTTTTCCCTTATTGTCTACATTGTGAGTATTTTGGTTTGCTTACTTTCTGGGTGTTTGCTACTTCCTACACAGTGTAGCATTGATATCAGTTTTAACCGTTAGCATTTTATGCTTTCAGATCTACAGTTATTTTTATTGCTTAAAGTTCCTTTGATTATTTCAGCCAAGTGCTGCACTCTGCCAAGGTAAAATAATTCAGGAAATAAACTCAGAATTTTGGAAGCTAAGAAAAATACATATGTCCATATTATTTATATAATACTCTACTTTTTCAGGATACAGTTCATGTACCAGCTAGTCTTTCAAATACTCTGTTAAACAATAGAAACCAAAAAAGTTATTCCTTACTGTTCTTGCTCTGGCTAAAATGATGGAGGAGTACAGACCGATATGAAAGTGCTTGCACTAGAGAGACTATATTCTAAGCCTGAGATGCCAGTGGGTCACAGAAGAAGAAAATCATAGGATGCCAGAAACATAAATATTATTTTCTTCAGCAGGCATTGCAACTAAGGAAGATAAATGAAACTCATTTGAATGAATGACTTATTTATGCCTTTTTCTTCATGCTGCATCTGAAAAAGCAGAATAGGTAAGAGGATCTTATCACCTTTGTAAGGGCATCAGCACTCGGGAAGGGATGGCTCCTGCATTTAAGCAAGTTGTTCTTTGCCTATTGTTGATATATCACAGAAAGATTGAAAGGAATAGGTCTGTGCAGGTAGAACTGGGAGCAGAGTTTGGCTGCAATGCCTTGATGACTGGTGGGGGTACACAGAAGGGTAAGGACCTGTGCTGTATTTGCATAACTGACAGTTGAAAAAAACAGCACTTTCAATTATAAACTAGAAAGTGCACAAGAAACACTGAGATAGAGATTCCTTTAATCCTACACTTTCAGTCACATGATGGGACAGGACCACACTTCAAGGCAATCTGATTTTCTTCCCATAGATTTAGAATTCTGCAATTCCCTAATTGCTGTGGAATGTTGGTAATAACAAGCAGGGCATTATCACTCCATCTGGATTGTACAGTACTAGAATAGTTTGCATTTCTTTAGTCTCATTTACCATGGGGAATTTAGATGTAACCTGACTGATGAACCTACATGACTAATATTTCCTTTTTAGGAGTGCAGAGATTGAGACGAACGGTGCTGGTATTTTTTTTCCTCCATGTTGTACAGACTAGGAGAGCCTGAGACTGGAACAGGGCCCTCAAATCCTTGAAGGGTTGATTGCTTTAACTCCTAAACTATAGGTACAGGTTGCACAAAAATCTTTGTTCTTGCCTTCAGTGTCTTGGGCGTACTCTGAAGTAATTCACAGTAGAAACGTCTTTAATGGTGTAACACAGGACAAGTTTTCTCATGCTTTCAAAATATATTACATTTTTAGGAAATATGTAAGAATTTGCGTGACTACTGAGAATATACATAATCTCTTACTCCTGAGACCCGCTTTGTGAATACTTATGGCTAGCATGGGTGTTTGAGTAGTTGGTTCATAGCTCTACCATTCCTTCTGTGGTCTGCTTCTGTAACACAGAATTCATGTGCTTCTGAGCTGGTTTTGACTTCTCTGTAAGACATCAAAAGATTTGAACCAAAGCTTATTTAAACCAAGTAAAACTTTTAATGCTATAAAATCCACATTCTAAATACCCCTTTCTTTGGAGAGAAATGTAGTGGGATCTTTACAACAAAAAGCAGTTCTGTTTCTGAGAAATAAGATTTGAGAAAGGCATTGGCTTTTCCACTCGTCTGACAGGTGGGATTTACAATTTAAGTGAAAGTGTGTCAAGCTGACTACTTTTACATGCTTTATTATTTGTATCTCCTTTTTTTTCCCACTCACAAAAGAGAAATATGCATAATACAACAGAGTGGTCTGGATGGTGATTACCAGACAGCAGCAGAAAAAAACATGAATATATTAAAGCCAAGAGGACCATGTGTGGGTGTGCTGGTTTTGGCTGGGGTAAAGTTAACTTTCTTCACAGCAGCTACTATGGGCTGTGTTTTGGATTTGTGCTGAAAACAGTGTTGGTAATTTAGGGATGTTTTAGTTATTGCTGAGCAGGGTGTACACAGAGCCAAGGGCTTCTCTGCTCCCCACCCCACCGGTGAGCTGGCTGGGGGTGCACAAGGAGCTGGGTTGGGACACAGCCGGGACAGCTGACCCCAGCTGACCAAAGGGATATTTTATACCGTATGGGGTCATGCCCAGCGTATAAAGCTGTGGGAAGAAGAAGGCAGGCAGGGGAACACATTCAGGGTTATGGAAATTGTCTTCCCAAGCAACTGTTACGTGTGATGGAGCCCAGCTTTCCTGGAGGTGGCTGAACACCTCCCTGCCCATGGGAAGTGGTGAATTAATTCCTTATTTTGCTTTGCTTGTGTGCACGGCCTTTGCTTTACCTATTAAACTGTCTTTATCTCAACCCACAAGTTTTCTCACTTTTACCCTTCCAGCTGAGTCCCCCAGCCCAGTGGCGGGAAGCGAGTGAGTGGCTACGTGGGCTTAGCTGCTGGCTGGGGTTAAACCACGACAGCCTGCTTGAACCCGCTCTGGGAAATGCTCTTAATGTGTTACGGTGCAAGGTATAAGAAGCAAAATGCATGGAAGTGTGCAAACCGCTACGTACCTTGTGTTTAGGAGGAGGAGAAAATTTCATAACCCTATGGGTTATGGGTGTGCATGGATATTCTGTTTCCCAGTAGCACGGTTAAAAGTACTTCCAACAGTACGTTATACATTAAGACCCTGAAAGTGTAAAATCAAACGCACGAAGAAGTAGCTTTTTGTCTGAATTAGCTGGGGAGAGCTCAGGACTCTGGAGGTGCCTGTATTTCGATTCCCACTCTCCCGTCCTGGTTCTGCAGGATGCATGTGGAAATGGCCATCTCCTTTCCCACAGCCTGTCAGCCATCTGATAACCGCTGCTGACCTTGACCAGACTGCAACAATTTTGTAGCCGTTTAGCTGTGGCAGATAACAACCCAAGTTCTTGGCCGTACTTAATCAGTTTCTAGGCTAGTGCATATAGGTGTGATGAACCGATCACAGCTGTGGTTTAATGAGTATAAACAATTAAGTAATTATAAATCAATGAGCTCTGAAGCTCTGGTATTATAATAATTACATTTAAAAAGGCACTACTTAGTTACAACTCAGGGACTATTTACAGGCAATAATTAAGGTCAAACTGACTTCCTCCTGTTACACGGAGTATTTATATGAGCAGCATGTCAAATAATAATTAAAGGAAAATCTAACTGCCTAGGGTACTGAATTGTGTCATTGTCCTAGGGAACATGCTCTTGAGTTTATCACTGGTTATATTTTGAAAGGAAAAATGTCTTTTTTTTAAAAAATAAAGATGCAAATTCTTCTAATATGTTACTTTTCACTTAGAATGGTATAATTTCCTTCAGGGTCTTTTTTTACTCAGCCCACAGGAAAGGGAATAAAGTATCAGGAAAAAGAGTATGGCACATTCCATGTATGAAGCAATCCTATGAAGAAAGAATACATGGGAAAAATTAGTGCAATCATTTTACAGGATTATTCCTCACAGGATATTTCCCAGTGCTTTGTCTGGTCTAGTTTGCAAAGATGCAAATGATGTCGTTTTTATTGCTTCCCTTAGGGGAGATTATTCCTGTCTAATAACAGTCACAGTTAGGAAATTTTACTGATGTACAAACTGTTTTTCTTTACCTGACTTTACCCCATTGCTCCTAGTTGTAAACTCCCACGGGCAATTTGGTATAGTTCCTCTCCTTCCTGGGTGTTCTGAGCCAAGCAATACACAAGTATTTCTTTTAATCTTTCATCGAAGTCTATCTAAATGATGGACGTTTGCGCCTTGGAGAGCCTCCAGGTTTGAACGCAGCCTCTGATGGCTGCCCTGTGTCCGCCTGTATGTCTGTGCACGGACACGCTTGTGCGCAGACACGTGCTGGTGGAATGTTTACCTGACAGTGCCCCCCCAGCACCCGCTGACCGACAAAGTGCTCTCTTGCAAAGGGACTTCTTTCCTGGTTGGTCACCTCCGAGGCTGGCGGCCTTGAGGAAAGGTGAATCCGTAGGGTCAGTGCAGAGTCATAAAGGTGGGAAGGAACACCAGGAGGTCTCCGGGCTGACTGTCATCATGGAGAAGGGGGAGAATTATGAATGTAGGCCACGTTAGACAGGGCTTTGCCCAGCTGGGTCTCAAAAGCCTTCAAGGACATGTTCCCCAACCTTTCTCGGTGACCTGTTTGAATACTCCATTTTCTCATTGAAATATTTTTTCCTTTATACTCAGTCAGAAACTACGGTGTACTTAGTAGTCTTCTGGGATTCATTCTATGTTTGATGTACACTTTTCAGCAAAAACAGCAGCTGTGAAAGGTGGCAGCATTAAAAGTGTCTTCACTTCTGCTGATCAGGCACTGAGCCTTCCCCTGCTCCATCTCGCTAGCACAAACCTTCTCTTTTTCATCTCCATTGGCACTGGATAATTCAGTTACCTAGTGGTGCCCCTCCCTGAAATATATCAATATATCTCACAGTTCTGGCAGACTTGATTATCACCTTGGAATTGTACTCCTCCCAGCTGGAGGTGTCACTGATAAAGAGATAATACCCATCCCTTTTGCAACAGCAAGTGTAGTGAACATTTATTTATTTCAGCTAACAAGCTGTAGTCTTGCAGTCTTTTGAAGACCCATGCCCCTTCCTGCTCTCCTCTGTGTCGCTTCCAGGTGCCATGCTTGTTGAAGTGGGGTTCCCAGTCCTTGGCTCAGTATTCCAGTTAAAGTCTTACACTGAAAACTGGTATTTTATGTGTCTGTCAGGCTGTGCTCTGCTTTACACATCCAAGGGTGATGTTAGCCTCTCTTTTTTTTTCTGTTGTGGCAGCATGTTCAAGTGCAGCCTGTGCTCAGCTAGATCCCCTGTCTCCATGTACTCAAAACTATTTTCTGGACAGTCATTCCCCTTTTGTACTGTTGAACACCTCTGTGTAAGTGTAGCATCTTCCACCTGAAGATGTTATTAAACTGATTCTATTTTTATTCTGGTTTCTTGAGTTTTCTTATTGACAGCTACAACAGTTGGTGCTGTTTTCTGTGGTGGTTCTCCATGCTTTATTCAGTAGTAGGGTTTAGTAAAATGTAGGTGCAGCACTCCAAAAACGAACAGAACAATTTCATTAACACATGTCGGATGTAATCTTGTTTTGTAAAAGTCACAGTATCTGTAGCTGGGAAAATAGGCATTAGTATAGGAAGAGATATATGTGTAAAGGGGACAAAATAAAATGCCTGCTTTATAAATAGATGCAAAGGAAAAATGACATGGTCTTATGATACAAAGTTTCCAAAACTAAGGATGAAGTATTTCATACAAAGGCTGCCTAGGAAGCCATTTCAAAAATAACAAAAGGGAAGAGTTATGTTCCAAAGCGACTCTGTGTGTTTTTCATTTAGCAAAAACCCAGGTTTACAGCAAGATTATTTTGTAGAGATCTACAGATACATATAGAACCCAAAATAATAACTGAGGGATACTGTAATATTCTTTAGCAGAAATATTTCAAAGAGGGCAGGCTTTTCAAAAAGCTTGGCTTCTTTTTAAGAATCAAAACAACTAGCAGCATTCTTAGAGGCTTTTAGCATGCATGGCTTTAAGCACTTCTGAAAATTTGCCTATAGAGGTGGATGCCGAGCACTTGAAAAAAATTATCCTTGAGCTCTTTGGAAAATCTGGCTACATTTTAGACAAATGTCGGTTCTATGATCTCTTGCCCTTTGATATACCAAAGATTCACGTTGCTATTTGATGAACTGCTTGTTGACAGATATTTATCAGTTTTTAGCTGGCTTAAAAAAAACCCAAACAATAAGGGCGAGAAGGGGAATCTTGGATTTTGTAGAGATGTAGCTAAACTTTATATTTAGAGGGAAAGTCAAACAGCCAGCCAAGTAATCAATCAAATTTCTCAGTCCCTTGAGAGGACTCAGAGCATGCAGTCCTGGAGAGTCTTTCTTGTACTCCAATCATTAGTTACATCAAGGCTTCATGCTTTTACTAATGTTACTAAGAAATATTTGCACATAGTTTTCCACCACCTATTGTGGACAAAATATTTAAGTACCATGACTAATCCCACTGCAGAATAAGTTGTTACTAATAAAAGAAATAATAAGAGAATGTATACTTGGATGTAACCCATATTTAACAAAGAGCTGATCTTTAAATATCACAGACAATTGCTATACTAATTTAAGTTTAATGTAGTACCTGTTTACTAAGGTTTCTGGATTGAATTAATGTTTTTTGGGTATGCATTTTGACACAGTATGTCACTCCCATTTTCAGTCCTGCTAGTGCTAATGTTAACCTGGGAGTTCTTTCCCAGCCTCTCACCCTCTGCAGAGCATCTAAAGTGAATATACAGAACATGAGTTCCTGGAAAACTTGTGTATTTAACTGACAATTACAATCTTGTCGTGGCTTTCCTGGATTTCTGAACCTACAATAGCCAAAATGCAATCTGATGCAAGTCCAGATTGGATCAGCAGAAATATCTTGGCTGACCTGAAATTGTCCTAAGTGAAATTGTATGGCTACCTGTTGAATTACACCCCGAACTGTTATGTGGGCAGTACCCAATGCCTGGCAGACTGCCTGGAAGAACACAGTTGCAACCTTTCTCATCCATATATATAAAAATTCCCCAGTTTTTTGAATGTATGCCTCTCTTGCTGTACTTACGGGTGTTAAATTTACAAGAGTAGTAATTATTTACAACAGTGGGCGGTTAACTTGCTCTTAAATCAACCACCAGTCCTATCTGGATTAATCAGTATTTAATTCTGCATTCCCCATCTCTATTGACCTTTAAAAATACTTTTTGCTACCTATCAGACAATTGTATATTGTAGAATTATTTTAGATCTTATTTGGATAATTAATTCCTTGGGTTTTGATTTGGTGGGAAGGGTAGACTTGTTCAATGAATTTCTCACCATTACATGAAAGCAGTTTCTGAGCAATAGAAGTGACAGAGCTGTGCCATAGGTGCAGTAACCTGGGCTTCATGATAGAAGATGACGTTAATGCTTCTTTTTAGAAGCTGTTTACTTATTCCCCATAGCCTCTTTCCAAAGATTGTACGAGGGATGCTTAGCTATCACAGCAAAATAAAGATATGATTGCATAATAGATATGGTTTAGGATGAGTTTTAATCTTTACTGAATCTTCTCACTAAATAGTGAATGATATGTAGCTGATGAAAGAGATAGAGGAGAGAAAGAGCAACTGGTGTTTTGACTGATTCTCTGATACTGTAATTACGTTTCTAAACCTGTGCCAGGTGCTTTAACAACTCTAGCTAGGTTTTATGTGGATGTAAATAGAGTTTGTGGTTTATTTTCCTGTTTCCTGAAATAAGACTTTATAGGTGTCAGTGAAAACAATGTAATTGAGGCCTAGAAAAAAAACAGAAGACTTAATTATTGGAACTGTGCAACTGAAGTAATGGGGTGCTTGAGAGGTTGACTTGGTAGCTAGGGAGGAAGTGATCTAGCAGGCTATTTATAGTCCGTCAAAGGGTCTGTGCTTGTCTTTTAATAAGGACATGAAAGCCAGGAAATGACCGAATGTAGCCTTCGAATACTTAACAGCATGAACACATGGCGCAGACAGTGATTGGAGCTAGCATGGGTGCACATGGTATGGATAAATCATTAATCAATTGAAAAATGTGTTGCAGATTGATGACAGAAGCTAAGCAATAGGAGATGCATGGCAAAATGTAAGAGGAACAGATCAGATGCAAATAAAGAGGGGAGTGGAGGTGTGGAGGAGAGATTTGCATACAAATTTTTTGATTCAGCTGCTTGAAAGTAGCTTGAACCAGCATCATGCTTCATTACTTACTGTGCTACATCAGTAAAGGGAACCTGAGCAACAAATCTGGTCTTGATTTAAATATGTGGTTAAAGGCAACTAGGTGAATGAGAGTTCCTGACTGGCGGGAGAGGGAAGCTCCTGCCAGGGATGCATGAACAGTCACAGCTGGAATAACACCCAGGGACCCTGGAGAGTCAGTGGGAGTAGGGAACAGAGTTGGAGAAAGGGTTTGCAGCTGACAATGGCACACATAATCAATTTTAGGAGAGTTTATTATATTCTCAAGAGTTTAACTTGAATTAAATTTAGATGTTTATTGTAGTGCAACATAAATTAGATACAGTATTATTATTAATGTTATCTATTATCAACTCCAAAATAACTGTATTTAGCACAGACTGCAACTGTCTCCACTGAAAGCATAAAAGTAAGTGTGAAAGAAACAATCTTGTTCAACCCACAATAGAACTTCAGATTTTTGTGAAATGCAGTCATATTTTCTATTTTGCAAAATACTTTTTGTATTTGTTGGTTTAAAATCTCCTGTAAGGCCATACAAGATTATAACAAATCTCATAATTTTCCCTTTAAGTCTCTGTGATGATGGTTATTGTGCAATTTGCATTTCAACATACAGTTATGCTTTCTGGACTCCAGCCCTACTGGAGCACGATCAACCTCAGGATAAACAACAGAGAGGATATAATTATATACACTCACAGGAGATGAAAATTAAAGCTGTTTTCCAGTTTATAGATATTAAATGGACTTGTGTCAATTAGCAAAATCATCTTTCACCATAGGTTATACAAATTAATTTATTAAAGTGAGGGGTGGTCACCTAGTGCAGCTTCTTAAGCAGCCGTGCTTCGTTCAGTGATAGGCAGATGTCCTAAATCTTTTCTCTGCTGCAGTACCCAGCAGTGGAAACCAGTCACTGCCAAAAGCCATAAAGCTGATACCTTATCCTCCTCCAAATCCCTAGTGATGCTTGCGAACCACTCCCATTGGTTAGGCAAGTAGGGAGCTGCAGTGAAGTCTGTTTGCTTTACAGTTATTCAGTCTTTCCAATCCACTCCCACCTTGTGGCTTATCTGTTCTATCCATTGCTTTTATCCCAGCCGGTAAGAACACTGTTAGATCTCCGATGCAGGAACTCTCTCTTATTGTTTGCAAAACACCTAATTAAATTAAATCCTTTCATTTGGGGTTTCTGGGTGCAACTATAATATGAATAGTAAATGATAACTTTGTTAGATTAGCATTATCTCTAACCCAAAAATCTGGAAATAAGACTTCAGTAGTAGGTGATTAGCAGTATACTGGGAGGAACTAAGCAGTGGGGTGCCACAACAGATTCTCGCCACCAGACAAGTCCTGCCTGGTAATATGGGATGATGCTAACAGATCTGGGGAACTATGCATGTGTAAGTCTACACAGTTTCCTTTCAAAACACCACCTGGACTAGGAAGTTAGAACAAAAAGTATTGCCGTCATAAGATTATTTTTTTTTAGTACATAGCAAATTTATTCCTCATACATAGGTCTGATTTATTGGTTGTTACTAACCTCTGGTTGACCACCTGCACACAAAAAGCTTCCCACATTAATGGAGTTGAGGAATAAAAAAGCTAACCTGGGAGTACTCATGTCTGAACCACAGTAACATATCCTGTCCTGCAGTGGAAAGTGTTTCATCACAGAGGTGAAGCCATCCTTAGCTAAACATTTCAGGAGAGGTTACCGGTGAAAGTCCTGGGTCATAACCTCAGTGTGACTTGGCTTTCAGCATGTCACCTTGGCTGTGATATTGATAATTGGGTCAAAACCAGCAATAAAAATGAGTACACTGTGCATCACTAAGCCGGGAGGAGAACACTATGTCTTTTGAGACCTCTGTGTAACTGGTCATACCTGTTCTAAAATGAGTATATTCTTTGAGAAGCATTAAAGGGAACTGACCTTACCTTAGTGTCTAATCATAATAAATGACAGGCTGGGTTAATTATTACTTGGTAATTCTTTATTTAAACTTTGTACCAAGATTCATTTACAGTATATTCTTTCATGCAGAACATAAAAGTTGTAATTGTGTGCAGGGTGGGTGTGGTGTTTCCCTAGGTCAAGTAAGGAATAATTTGTTTATGTACTTGCCCAGTATGAAAAATCCATGTATACTGTACACAAGTATCCCAGTTCATAGGACTGTTTCTATTAGTTGTTTGCACAAATTGAGGATAGTCACTTTCATCGTGCTTGGGGGTCACTTTCTTCCCAGCCAGATATAAGGGAGCAAGATATAGAGGTGTCTGCACAGTACAGTGGTAACTTACTAAAACCTTCCAGTCTAGATTTTCATCCTTACCCACTCCATACATCAGTAGTTCTAAATCAGCTGGCCTGATTACTCCACCTTGTAGTCTTGTAGGACTTGTTAAAAAGTCAGGGCCCAGGCTTTTCTTCCAGGCTGTTGATTAGCCATCCCCAGGGATGAAACAAAACCATTTGTACTGAGCCCCTTTATACTCAGCTGACTGAAGCTGGCATTCTGCCTTCAAGAAATCTGTTACAGACAGTACCTCATTGGATCGCTTTTTTGAACCAAAACATACATCTGGCTTTTGTATGTGCTCCACATGTTTAGTTGTTGCACCAAGGAATTTGTGTGAATTAACAGAGGCCCTGGACATGAGCAGATAAAAGTAGAAGTCACACTGGAAAACATCAATGCAATTTAAAAAAAATAATGCTGTATCCTGAGAGTGGGGGAGCGTTAGGTAATCCTCAAGGGTTTTGCTTATTCTTCTGCAAAATAGGATTCTTCTTTTTATTTTAATAACCCTGTGCCACCACCACCCGCCTTCCTGACACACACACTCAACAGCCCTCCAAAATGTTCTGAACCTGACTTCTTTGGATTGCCACCAGGTTTCTATCAAAAAGAACAAGATCCTGTTGAGATTGAGATAATTCAATGTCAAAATTGTAGCTAATTCCCCATCAGGCGTGAAAGACTTCTTCCAGCAGAGTTCTCCTTGCAGCTGCTGCCCTTTCTCCCAAAGCTGCCTCTCCTCTTTTTTTCTCTTCATCCTACAGCTCTCACAGATCTTTCTGAGCTGGAAGCCCCTGGCCATTCCCTACCTCAAGAGCCAGCGACAAATTGGTACCATATCCCTGTGCTTATTCTGGTTATTTTGGAATGTCACGAAGCTCACAGCGCATGAGGGAGGATGAACGAGCTGAGTCAACACCAACACAAAGGTTAATAACGACTGTCAAAGCTAGTCACTTCAGCCGTTGCTGGCTGATGTTTGTAGAATCTGGGCTGGCAGAGGTGAATAATGGAAGACCACCAAAGGCCTGAACTCCATTGCACTGGTAACTTCAGAAGTTTCCACAGAGAGGGATAAGGAAGAAAGGAAGTACCTTTGCTCCAAGGAACCGGGAACTATGTGCCAGCTGCACCACGTACACAGAAACAAACTGTAAAAGTACTCTCTGACCATCCCGTGGAAGACTGGAACTACACTTTTCAAAGCTGCTGATCAGCCTCTTTAATTTGTGTTAAATTTACCCTCAGGGCAAATTTATTAGTAGCACTTCTCTGCAAGTATCTTCCGTTCACAGGCACCTGCTCTGCTCTCTGGGGATCTCTGCACTACGGAGCATTCATTATCTTGGAAGGGTCCAGAAGGTTTGGCTGTACCAGAGAAATGCAAGCAATTACAGAGGAAAGAAACTTGTTCTTCCAGCCTGGGGGAAATGGATGGCCTGCCACAGGGTACTCGTTTCATGACACAGCCTCTGCTTTTTCTGTTATCAGCCATATTTAGAAAGTAAATGTTTTTCTAAGCTCTGCTATTTTTCTGCCCTTGAGATACTCTTGTTCTAAGCCCTTTGTCCTCTATTTTTTTAATGTTTTCTTTTTCTTTGTATGTCTTCATGTCCTCTTGATATCTTTAAGTCTTTGTCATGTTTGACTTTTTCAATAGACTTGCTTTTTCCTTTCTCATTGCCTTTCTTTCCTTCATTGTCTCCTGCATATTTCCACCCCTTTTCCCCAGTATTATAATTTATTTATTAACTGCACTTAAGCAGTCTCAACCGAGCATGAGGTTCTATTTTGTTGTTCACAATCTACAAAGCATAGCGGAAAGGAATTTTATCCTCCTTTCACAGATAAGCAAAATGTGGCTCTGGCCAGTCAGTGTCTTGACCTAACCCATGTAAGGAAGCCAAATGCTTTCAGGCTTGAGACCATTTAAAATAGAATAGAATAGCGTATTTCATCTGGAAGGGACCTACAACTGCCTACTTTAGGGCTGACCACAAGTTAGATAAAGCATATTATTTAAGGGCATTGTATAAATGTATTTTGAACACTGACAGGCTTGGGGCATTGACCACCTCTCTAGGAAGCCTGTACTGTTCTGGTGTTTGACCACCTTCTCTAAAGAAATGCTTCCTAATGTCGTCAGGTTTTATCTCCCCTGATGCAACTCTGAACATTCCCACATGCCCTAGTACATCCCTCTCCACTGCTCCTCCTCGGGAAGCTGCAGAGAGCAGTGAGGTTGCCCCTCAGTCTCCTTTTCTCCAAACTAGACAAAGCCAAAGTCCTCAGCCCCTCCTCACAGGACATTCCTTCCAGCCTTTTCACCAGCTTTGTTGCCTTCTTCTAGAATCATTTCATACCTTAACACCCTTCTTAAATTGCGGGGCCAGAACTGTACCCAGTACTCAAGGTGATGCCACACCAATGCTGAACACAGCAGGATAATCACCTCTTTTGACTGGCTGATTGTACTGTTTCTGACACATCGAAGGACATGGTCTGCCCTCTTGCCTGCCAGGGCACGCTGCTGATTTACATTGAGCCCGCTGTCAACCAGCTGCCCCAGATCCTGCTCTGCAGGGCTGCTTTCCAGCCACTCCTCTCCCAATTTATATTTGTGCCTGGGGTTACTCCATCCCAGGTGCAGAATCCGGCATTTGGTCTTGTTAAATTTCAGGCCATTAATCGTTGCCCAGTGCTCCAATCTTAAATCCCTCTGCAAGGCATCCTGTCCCTCAGGAGAGTCAACAGCACCTCTCAGTTTGGTATGGTCAGCAGTGGTGCATTGTCAGTGCTAACGGTGCTAATTGCTAACGGTGCATTCAACTCCTGTATCTAGATCGTTGATAAAGACATTGAACAGATCTGGCCCTAGAACTGAACGCTGAGGAACACCGCTGGAGACTGGTTGCCAGCCAGATTAGCCCCATTTACTTCAATCCTTTTGAGCTTTGCCCTTCAGCCAATTCTTCACTCAGCATACCGTGAACCTACTGACCTTACAGGTGGAGAACTTGTCCAGAAAGATGGTATGAGGAACAGCAGCAAAAGCCTTAGTAAAATCCAGGAAAAAACAGAGTTTTAATGAGTCCCACTGACACAGGGTCATCAGTCATATCTCTCTCTCCCTCTCTCTTTTTTTAAACACACCTTTCCCTCCTGTGTGCACTCTCTTTTCTTTTGTACTTTTCCAGAGAGAACAGTTTATTCTCTATGGTTACTAACCCTTGTCCACTTTGCTGAGTGGGTATCTTTCCACCCTAACCAGTGGCAATGATCTCAGGTTACAGGATGTTTCATCAACTATAGAACACCTGTATTGCATAATGCCAGTAAGTTACAGTACACCCATCTTGAAATAACACTAGGCACACAAGTTAATTGCATAGTTACTGTGGAAAAAAAAATCACCCTAATTATTTGGTGGTAACTATTCAGTGACTCTATCAGCAATGGCAGTAACTTTCTTGTTTAACTTAAGATAATGCTTTCAGTCCATGCTGTTTTCCACTAATCATGTAATTGACCGGTGTGCAAACGAAACGACATTTTGGAAAAATGCTTGCACATAAAATCCCAAGCTAACACAGCAAGAAAAGGCTACCACCTCCATAAATGTTACTGACAATAGTTATCGTAGTTTATTCCAAAACAAATGGGGAAACATGGAGTAAGTGCCTTCATTGAATTCCACCCATGTTCTGCTGCACAGCAATGTGGAAAGATGCACAATGGGGGAGAGAATGAGAAAGAAAAGAAGTACTTGATTAACACGTATAAATGAAGATCAAATAGTCTTTTTGGTTTTGTTGTTCTCCTCTGTGGTAAATGATTTGGGTGAAGGAAGGTTATTTGAGTTACATGGTAAAACATATGCTCAGCTCTTTCTCATTTACAAAGGAAAAAGACTACTGTCCTCCCACTTTATTTCTACCTCTAACTCTCCAAACGTAAACTTCTGAGAGCAAGATAGAATCAGCTTCTGTTAGTGGTAGTGGAAATTAAATAATCATCAATGCATCCAATAAGGAGATCCTAACTTTTTAACATGGAAATGAATATTCAGTTGGTAAGAGAAAACTGAACTTTAGACTTTCTGAAAAATAAAGCAAGAACCATCTATTCCTCAATTTTCTTAAAAGCGGTTTCGAATCAGTAGGTTTTCTAGACGGATTTTAGCATCCATGCTTTCATGTGGACAGAAAGTACCACAGTCAATATACATAAGAATCAACACCAAAATAGAGCACGAATAAGAGGTTGTTTATCCAAGCCCTGAAGTGCATACTCCTATTCCGAGATAAAAAGTTAAATCACTTGTTTAGACTAGAAGGCTTCACCAGTTACAAAGACACTGTTACATGGATACAACAAACTCCCTTCCTCTGAAGTGACACACTGCAAGGGGCTTTTTCTGCCTTTATTTCAGTTGAGCTTAACTGCTTTCTAATCAGACTGATGTAGTATTTACTGCAGTAACATTACCATAGTCACAAAGGCACACTATGTTACTGTATGGTCTTGAAATTGCATTTACTCATTTGTACGGCATGTCAGCATCTGAATTGGGCCTGTTATCGTTTTTCCTGGGTGTCTGGAAGATTGGAATGCAATGCCTTCACTGCTGATGTAATACAGAGATCTTGCAGAAAGAGTATGTACTAGAAGTTCACAACAGCTGTTGTTTTGTCTGTATTTTGTTAAGGGGCTTCATTATTAATGGAAATTCTAAGGGAGTTTTATCCCATTTTAACACATAACAAGAGATTTCAATCTATTATTGAGTCATAATTGCTAATGGCATGGTGCTCTATTCAGTAGTAACTGGCTGCAGAGCAACCTTTGGACATGTTCCTGCAGCAACACCCACTCTTCTGGGGAGGATTATCAATGCAAATTACAGGGGTGTGTTTATTAAAGGTTACTAATTTGAAAAATGAAAAATTTGCTGAGATGAATGATTGGTAAAAGCATCTGTCACCCATTTTGGGACCAAAAGAAGACTGTAAAAATCATGGAAAGCAAAAGAGGTTTTTGTTAAAAGGGAGGCCTGAAAGTTGTGATTGCTCATTTCTTTAGATTTGTTCTAAAGTGCCTGTTCAAACCTCCATTTTCAAGCACCAAGGACTACTGTCAAGCATCTTGAGTATTTCCATTGGAGGTTTCTAATCTGTTTTTTCCTTTATCATCCGTGTTTCCCCTAGAATTATGTAGTCACCAAAAGCCTTGAGTAACCGAGCACCTATATCAAATCTAAGCCCTTCCAGGAAGCAGTCTCTTGATATGCCTTTGGAGGGTGTGGGTCATCTGGGTCAGGCTCTCAATAAAATATTTCTCACAGCTAAGTGACACAGAAAAGTATCTTCTTATGTCACATTATATAAATTACACTTGTTCAGAAATCTTCAACGCTCTTTAATTCCTTCTGCTGCTGGAGGGTCTTCATATCTGCATCTGCCATGACAAAAGCTTTGCTGAGTGACACTACTTTAATGTCCTTCTGTTGGCCCATCTTTTTCCAGTTCAAGTGTCTATCTATAAATTAAGCACAGATTTGATTTAGAATTAAAAACAGATTAGAATGCGAGATTGCCCTTCCCCTTGTAAATGAACTATTGGTTGCTTGAGGATTCATAGGTGCCCGTGCTTTCTCTTTCTGAGCCAGGCAATAGTTTCACAGCATCTTCAGCAAGAAGGAATGAGAGTGCTCCTTCTAAATTTAAAATAACTGAAGTTTTAGCTCTCTTCATGGAGATGGGAGAAACTTGGCTGCACCTTCTCATTACAAAAAGGTACCAGGTTTTCACCATTCTGAATGAGAGCGCTAACTGCCCGGTGACATTTTGAAGGATTTGGTACTTCCTTCTCCTCAGGAATAAATTAATAATCCCTGCTTACATATTTTTCAAAGACAGTGCTTAGGCTTCCATCTTTAGGAATGGATTCTAGGCTGAGTCTTCTCAAATAGGGGGCTGCCGCTCTCTTCTGTTTTCGGTCTAACACCCAGATATGGCCTAAGATTGAAGACCTACTGTTGTTCATGTTGTTTGTTACTGGTTGCTTATTCTTCACGTACATCTTGTATTGTAAAAATGTAAGTTTTCTTTAACCTTTGAATACAGAAGTTTCTACAAGGAAGTCCATCACAACTATCAGAAACCTAACTCCTTTTTGTTTTTTTTTGATAGCACTTTAAAGCTATAAGTGCTCTAAAGATGTGTAAGGAAGTACAAAACCTTTACAGAGCTTAGGTGGACCATAGTCAAAGACCTGGTGTTACTTCTCTGAACAGAAAGTGATTTTTACCCAACTAGGAAATCCTAGTTTTATCTTCCAAGAATTCAAGCGTCTGGGGGAAGATGTAATTTCGTACTGCTGTGCTCACTTGAAGCTGAAATGACCAAATAGGATATTTTAGACAGTCCCAAGAGACTGTTTGGATTACAGAAGTGAATTCCCAAGGACATCCATAAATCCTGAAGAAGTGTTGTACCCTCTGTTCCTGATATCGGTGTCTTATGCTCATCCCCTAACAGACAGCTTGCATGAGTTCTGCAGGGAAGGCTTCAGTTGCTCACATTATTATCCATCCTGGACAAATTTTCTCTGGCCTAAGACTTTTTGAAATTTTAGTCTTTCTGTTCAAGGTAAAGAGCATAGAAGGCAGTGAAAATTTCCTCTAAAGACATTAGTAATATTAAAAAGTACAATTCCACTGCACAGCTGACAAGGTGTGAAAATACAACTCAAAAAACTATCCTGACTTTAACCTTCCCTGGCTAATGTCATTTCAGTGATCCCTCTTGCACTTCAGCTGCCTGGCTTTTGTTTATTACTTTGAAAACAAGTTTCTTCTCTTATTTGCAGAATTTGAACTCTGTCATTTCCATTGGAATGATACTTCTGGATGAAGTAGGATGAAAACATTCTCTAAAAAAAATTACAGAAAAATAAAAATGAATCTGTCTCAATCAGCTGCAATTCAAAATAGTAGCTGAAGGATTTTTTAAAAAATATGCAAATGAGAAATATCCTAAATCAATTATTAGTATTTTTTTTTAAAGGAGGGGATAATTACAACTGTAACTAAGCTGATGCTTGTGGGATGGACCATAAAGTTCTTGATCTCTCAATTAGCTTCTGAGCACATTCAATTTGCACCTTTGTCTTACAGCTTAATGTGTGATAATCCTGTAATGGGCAATCTTCTTTCGATTTAGCTGACATCTGTAGCACAAGGCCAAGTCTGGCCGCTATGGGAACAGGTTGCAAGGTATTGGAATTTAATTTTCTTTGGTAATTAATTTTGTGCAATATGAGTTTCAGGTTACACTAAGTTATCATGTTTTCTCTACTTGATTGGCCCTTGTTCTCTTGTGGTCTAACTAGGATAAGTTCCTCATCTTCAGTATGTGATAGATTTGTTTTTGACATTTCCAAAATTTAGGAGGAATCTGTGTTGTACTAACTACTTGAAGTGTCTAGACTCTCTCTTTCAGATATACCAGTCTTCCTTATTGAGGACTAGAAATTTCAAACAGGACAATACATCTCAATGTAGGTTAGTATATGATGTTTTAACTAATAATATTGGACTGACTATTCAGGCTACCAGGATTGTGCTGTTTTAATCATAGTTAAGTATAGTAAAACATGGTACTATTTTCTAGTACAATGAAAGTGTTTTATTATTGCTTCAATTGCAATAAGCAGTGGTCATTGTCCTATTCATTTAACTGTGCTTATCTACTGATGTTGCTACCATTGCTACTAAATGCTGTCTTATTTAGGTGTCTGAGACTGTAATTATATTATCTTTTTGCTTTTACTACAATTAATTTGTTACCATAATGTTTGCCCCTCCCTCACTCCAAATATTATTCCCCTGTTATGCTATGGCTTCAGGCTTGATAGACTGAGCTGTCACTGAAATGCTATTGCATGAGTTCTCCTCCCACTATTGCTTTTCAGAAACAGCAGCTGACGTCTTCCTACTCCTACACATCTTTGTAACCCCATTTGTTATAACCATGGCAAGCAAACGTGACAGTAGCCTTGGGTTTTGGTTTGGTTTTTTTTTCATTGTTTTTGTTTTGTGGGGGTTTTTTTTGTTTGTTTTGTGGTTTTTTTTCTGGCAACTGGACTTTTGGGTTCAAATAACTTAATCATCCAAGTTGAGTAAAAAATAAATAGCGTTTCAGACACCTCTACAGCACCCCAGCCGTAAGTCTCTAAGCATGTTTACATGGAGGAAGTATCAGGTGACATGTGAGAAATTCTTTACTTTGGCAATAGGTTCTCCAAATAAAAATTTTAAGCATGCAACTGGATTTAAAATGGAAGTCAGGGACCTCCATCCCTGACTATGTATTAATCTGTTCAGAAATATTTGTCTTGATTTTTAATTGCTAATGTACATTCTCTTGAGGCCCTTCTGCTAAACTCCTATGTGGACACTCCTTTATTTATATACAAGTTGAAAAAAACACCTGCATTATGAAACCTTGTTGGCTTTGGCTATGTTTTTCATAGGTGTAGTCCTGAACCCTTGTTTTTGTGGTGCATGTGATATTTCAGAAGTTATCATAACCTGAAGGCGAGGGCATTAAATAAAATGATGACCCAAGAAGATGCGGTAGCTTGATTTTGAACATGTGACACAACTAATAAAAGGAATAATTTTTTTATTGTATGAATTAAGTTGCAGGAACTGTTAAGTTAAACTTAAAATAACCCTTTTAAATGTTGTTGAGGATAACGAATTAGCCAGGAGGAGTTAGAGCCTGCTGCTGCCAACTAAAGTGCTTGGGGACCTGAGATAGAAGTGAACGATAAGAAGCAGCTTTCATGCATTCAAATAAATTACATGTTGGGCTTGGTTTAATCCTGGCATCAGAATGATCTCTGGGTTTTTCCCTACATTATCTTAGTCTATGATTATGCAAATATCCTTTTAATGTAGCGACTCCTTAACAGGAAATTAGTCTCATACTTGCTCATATGCTCTTGCAACCAACAGACATTTGCTTGCAAAATCTGATTGTGTCTGAGGCACAAAAGGCACATTAACCCTTTAAGTAACAAAATTTTGCAAACATGCAAATAACAGGACATGCTTGGGTATGTCAGGGATGTAGCAGATGAATCAGGAAAGTGGTAAGTTTCCTAACACATATTCCTGGGTTTGAAAGTTCAACCAGAAAGTGTATGGTATTAAGTTTACATTTAGTTTCAAAGATTGTAAGGAAAACAGGGAAGTAAGAAAAATCTTACAGAAAAGCAGAATTAAAACTCAATACAATATGGAAATGAGACAAAGCATAAAGACAAAAGAAGCATAACCATTAGTGTTAAATGTACAGCAACCTGGTGAGCCCAGGTAGTCTCCCATCATCGTTCATGCATATAGATGCACTTAAATTTATTGATGTTGTTTTCAGGAACTGCCCAAAATGGGACTGTGAGAGTAACCTGCTTTGTCTGGAGAACAGGAACTTAAGAATGGGAATCAGATGTTTCATCTGGAAAGACAGAATGCTGGTATCCTTTGGGAGGGGAAGAACTGAAGTCACAAAAATTGTGTCGTGCTACTTGTGGTAGTATTAACGTACATCTCTAAGCACACAACAGGAAAGCTCAGCTCTTGATTTTTTTACTTTTGTAAATCCCTGCTAAGTGAAATTATCTTCGGTAACTTCTTTTTCTTAAACTAGGGGTTTAATTTTTCTTTTTAAGGAAAAAATAGCAGTTAAGCATTTGATGTCAGTTTGGTATACACTAGTGATAAGTTGGCAGCTAGTACTTCAGGTGACCCCTGTCCCCCTTTTCTTTTTTTACCTGCACTGATTGAACCACAGACAGCTAAAGCTTCAGTTACAGAGGAGCGTAATGAAATTAGGCACCTAACTTTCCAATGGGATTTAGGGTAGTATCTGATTCATTCAAGCTCTTTTGAAACTCCCATCAAAGTGAACTGTTCAAGGCATGACCTTAAGGTAACACTTGAATCAGCCACAAAATCTAGACTTCCAGCTCTTTGCTTTAAATCTAAGACCTATTCTTTCTTCTATATCCAGTGTATTCTATTTGTAATTACCAGAAATTACCATCAGAGAAATCAGAGCTAATCTGAGGCTCATTAAGGAGCGAGAATTTATGCTTAACTATTTAAATAAATTCTTGTTGATCTGGTTTCTGGAGATTAAACTCCTTAATTTTGTCTGTCAGAGATGGGAGAAACTTGCTAGTACAATAGCACAGTATCTTGGAGTAAAATAACCCAACACGTATATCTAAGTACAGAGAGAGTGGGTGCTTGCAAATGCTATTCAGGCAATATGAATTGCTGTGATTCCCCATTAAATCCCATCTAGTCAAACACCCTCAGTCCATTTTTGGTATTGAGAGCACTAGCCAGTCACTAGTTTTTTCTAATTGTTCCAGCAAAATCTTGCATATTCTAGATTAAGTCTGAAGACAGAAAAAAAAAATAATTACCATTTGGAATTGATTTTGTTTTCAATACATTAAAGTCCTAATAGCCTACTGTTGTGGTTCCAGCTCCAAAATGATTTTGCAGTGGTGTTCTCCGTGTGCTGAATCAATAACACTCAGATTTAGCAGAAACAGATCCCTGTGAAAATGATGTCCAGGAAAAAAATGTGAGATTTTATTTACCATCTGATTTGTGTAGTCAGCCCTTGGGTGGCACCAGGATAAATGCCTGAGAGTTCTTTTTTAGACTCAGGGACTTAGAAACTCGCTCTTTCAGAAATCATGTCAGGTAGTATTCTTCTGGAGTAATATTAAACTTTTAGCATTAAGGTGACTTAAACCAAACATATGGACTTTCTGACCTCCATGAAAGCTTTGATTAGCTGGTAGCAAAGTGCAGTTGCAGGCACCTCTGTATCCTCCATTTGAAAAGTCAGCCTCAGCTTTGAGTGCTGTCCTTAGAAACAACCTACATCTGTAAGGCACAGCTTTTATTTCACCTTACATGTAGGGGAAGAAAACAAACACAAAGCCTGCAAGGGTTCACCTCCCCTTATAACAAAAGGGAGCTACAAATCCAATGTGGCTTCAAAAATGAAGAATTCTCCTGATTTCTTCATTGCTTATAAAGGGAGTACATGACTGATAATTTCCTTTAGTAGGGATATCTTAACATGTATCAGCTCAGAGGTTTTTTAACAACTTTGAAATTAAGAAGCATTAATATCAAACTACATATTTTTTGTTCCTTGGTACAGAAGCCACCTAAAGTGCTCCAGGGTTGGGTTTTTTTTTGTCAATTTGCCATCCTCTGTAAAATGGCAAAACATTTTAACAGACATATTTGCCAAAAAGTGTGGCCAAAAATAATTTAGAGGAAGGCTACTAGTCAGTGGGACTTTTTAGATGTTAATTTTTAAATTATGATTTCAGGGTTACAGGAAATCGGAATTACAGCATTTGCTAGAGGACCTATACTGGCATCATAACTGCTTACTTTAAGTTAGAGCTCTATCTCTTAATGATTCAAGATGCTGTATTCTGCAGATTTATTTCCTTCTTGGAAAGCAAATAAGATGTTGGCTAGGAAATTAATTTTATTGGGAAATGTTGGAACTTATTTAGTTTTTTGGATGACCCACTTGAAACAGGGATTATGTCATTTTTACATAAACCTATCTATCTGGTGATACTAAACCAAGATAATTTGCTTCGATGGAGATCAAGTCTGCTGTAAATGTATACAAATATCTAGCAGGATTATTAGCCTGCAATTCAGAAAATGATCTAGATTTTAAAATTATGTGAGTTCAGAAGCTTTAAATCATATGACAAATTTTAATATTTTTGGTCTATGTAATAAGAGCTGAACTGTAAGAGCTTTCTGAACACTTCAGGAAACAGTAATCATTTCACAGGTTTATGAACCACCAAAGCTGTGAAGTCATTGATTTTTTGCTTAGAGTTCACACACGCACAGTTGTGCGAGGAGTGTATTTAGCTCATTTTCCAGGCCACTGAACAGGCCTACCTGTTCTGCTACCATAGGAATTTGATATTACATACAGATTTTAGAAAGGCAACAGAGTGGCAAATTGTAGCTAGATGAGGAAGTGAGTATTTGTAATGAACATGACCCCAGAGAAATATATTTGGCATAAAATACCTTTCCTTGTGTGTGTTCTTTTGTAGTTTGTCATTATATACACAGAACAAAACAACACTGAGTGTAAAACCTTCTTTATCCTTGCAAAACATCAGTGTTACGGAATGATACAATTATGACCTATTCTGAAAGCATCATCAGGATACCACAGGAATTTACTTTTTGCAGAAATCTAGCAGTTTAAATAATGAATTAAATCACAATCAATATAGACAGTAACTAGATTTCAAGACTAAGTGGATTGTCACATCAAGAAGTATTTTCATTAGCATGCCCATAGGGAAAAAAGCTAAGGGAATACAGTCTGCTTTCCCTTCACGTTGGTCGTACCTCTGAAGTCTTGAGAATACTTAGAGATGTGCTTTGTGCTGAAGTGGAGCAGGGGAGTATGCAACCTGTCTAAAGTCACTCTTTGATCTAAAAAACATTTTGCACCGAAGTTCTTACTGCAATCCACATAGATGTGGAGTCACTGCAAAACATTTGCCACTGACGAATGAATGCCTAATAATGAAAAAATGTATCAACAAACATACAGTCAACAACCTGCAGTAACTTTCACAATAATTAAGACCCCCCTCCCCCTAAGGTTTAAAGGTTGCTGGTACAGCACTACATACAGTAGGGAAAGAGAAACATGCCTAATGGTCACAAGACACTGATCTTAAAGAAACTTGCCAGTCCATCAGCAAAGCACTACTCTTTATGCATTTTAAGAATCAGGTAGCACAAGCACAAGCTTGGGGTAGGAGTTCAGAAATGAAGTTAATGGCATAAACCAGAAAACAGCCAATGCTATTCTTGTGTTCCTAAAATGCGTAAGGAGATCAAGAAAGGAACTAAATATGGTTATTCCTTTAATGTAAGAATAGAATGGCAAAGATCTGTTAAATTCACTGTAATTAACATTGGTGAGTCTTGCAGTCAGTCCAGTCACTGGGGGAAAAAAGCGTACCTGAACTACATGGCTACTTCTTTAACAACTCTTTAGTTGATATTTCACTGGCAGGGACAGGAAAATTTGAGAGCAAAGCTTAGGTATTTCCTGTTGAGAAAATGTGAAGCATCCGAGAGAGGTGAGGGTCTGTTACCTTGGTAGATGAGTACTCAGCAAGTTTGACTGCAGATCTTTCTATAATGAATGATTCCTGTGGAGTAGTTACTTCATCAGTTGAGGTCCTGACATCATTTTCGACAGCTGCTGTTGGGTTGGTAGCATCAGATGCTGAACACTCTCTCTTGTGCAGCATAAAAAGACAGGCTGTAACTGCTACAAGGATGTGGAGATAAGGGGGATCTGGTTGCTGACAAACGGGCAGCATAGCAGCAACAACTCTGGTGGCCTACACCAGGCTGTCATGGCACAAGTGACCACATCTTACTGCTTAGAAACAGCTGATACCCAGCAGGTTGGATCAGGTCAGCATACACTTGGCTTATACCACGATGGCTTAACTGCAAAGGAGTTTTGTTGAAGCCCTGTGACAGACTGTGTTATGTGGGGACACGAATACCTACCAAGCCAAAGCAGGATGTTTTTTGTGCAAGTTCAGTACAACAAAATTTCCAGTAACTAAAGAGACCAAGGGCATATATTGTTCCATAATCTGTAGCCTGACATATATAACTACAGAAAACTCAGCAACGGGTGAAAAGTAAGTTTCTTCCTGACTTCTTGGTTTAGCAGAATACTTTCCACAATTCCACTTCTTGCCAAATTATTCAGAACATCCACAGCAAATGCCTGTCCACAAGTAGCTGAATAAGTCTGAATACTCATCCCCATGAAATGGGGGAAGCATCTGCCATTTCTGGCTTCAGCCATCTCCTCTTTTGCTCCAGTTCTGGTTGTGTTTGGACCCATCTCTGAGTTGATTCAATGTTTTACCAGTGGCCTAACAGGAAGCAATGTAATAGTTTTCTTTACCCCACTCCTGCAGTAGTTTTCTCTTGGGTTGAAGAGTTAATTCAAATATTTTTTTTTTTATTTGAATCAATTTAGGTGGAAAAGACCTTTGAAATCATCAAGTCCAACCATTAACCCAGACTCCCAAGACCATCACTAAACCACGTTGTCAAATGCATTACACATTTTTTAAACCCTCCAGGGATGGTGATTCCACCACCTCCCTGAGTAGCCTGTTCCAATGCTTGGCCACCCAATCTAAATCTCCCCCAGCCCAGCTCGAGGCAGTTTCCTCTTGTCCTGTCCCTTGTTACCTGGGAGAAGAGACCTGCCCCCACCTGCCTACAGCCTCCTTTCAGGGAGC
>JAVJGJ010000060.1:49288005-49303820 GCA_035590215.1 Microhierax caerulescens | reverse complement strand
CTCCCCCCAGCTCGGTGTCGCCTGCAAACTGGCTGAGGGTGCACTCGATCCCCTTGTCCAGATCGTCGATAAAGATATTAAACAGGACTGGCTCCAGCAGGGAGCCCTGGGGAACACCACTGGGGAATTCACTTTACGGAAATTCAATAAAGTGCCAGGGATGATGCAAGGGGAAGTGGTGGGAATGCATGGCCCCTAGCAGAAAACAAGGTCAACTGGCGCTTACCCAGTCTCAATTCACCCCTGGGACTAGAGTCTCAATACTCAATCAGAAAGTTGGTCAATCAAGGCTTAGACTGATGCTGCTGCGGGGCCATTACAGGAGATTCTGAAAGAGGACGCTAAGATACATAAATATGCAAGATTATATTTTAATGAGCAGTTTGATTAAATCTATCATAGGCTGGCTAATCACAGGTCATAACAGGCTGTTGTAAAGTTGTACCAAACAAAATCTTATTGAAAGTGAATGAATTTAAAGAGGTGTAAACCAGACAAGACCCAGAGCAGTCTCTCAGTAACAACTTCCAAATATGTGCTATAAAATGATATTTCCTACTCATTATAGTGACAATTAAGAGAATTAAAAAACACATATGCTACAGGCTTAATTAAAAAAACCCAACATCTATTAACACGGCATGAATGAATTAACACTTCAAGCAATGCCTTAAACTTTCTACCTAACTTCTAATTAAGGGGTTGTCCTCACATTTTTTCCCCAAGAATAAAGGCTACTATACTTTTCAGAAATGGAGACCTAGAACAAGTTAAATGATGTAGCAATAGCGCAGGATCAACAAATGCAGGTTGTTGAAACTTGCATTTTTAAAGCACACAAACGATATGTCACATTAGCTCTCCACAGCTTTTTGCCCAGATCTGTTTTTGCATCCGAATTTTCATTTCTCCTACTGCAGCATTTGACAGGATTCATCAATAGAAATGATTACTCATCTTTTTTGTTTGTTTAACTCTCCTCTTCTTGATTTTCTTTTTAACAGTCAAAACTGATTGCCAACATCTGTCAATCAGCTGAGTATAACAGCACCCCCTTCTGGTTTTAACAGCGTGAGGTGGAATTGGAATTCCCATCACCAGGTAAGAAATCTGTACAGGAGAAACAAGACAGAAGTGAAAACGTTATAAAGCTAGGTATTTAGCCATAAGAAATAGGCAAAGGACTATTAATGCCGCTACGTTAGCCCAACCTGCTTGGTTTCGGGGGCTGAGGAGCAATTTTAGAATGGTTCTCATGGGCCATGAGGTAGCTCTGTGCAGGTGAGGCAGCCAGTGTGTCTTCGTCACTGTATGTAGTGGCAGCACTCCAAATACCTGTTCAAGCAGAGACTCACTTGACAGCAAGCCTCCTGTCCCACTGCTTCCTCCTCTAGCACAGCTATAAAGGCTAATGATCCAAGTACTTGTCAGTTCTGGGCTCATGCTGTCAGAGCAGCCTTTTGCCATCTCTACTGATGCAAATGTGGTGGGTGGAGAGGATTATCTCACGGGCTAACTGTGCCCTAATTTAGCCTATCCTGTTTAATTAGACCACCACTTTGGCCTAGCAACTCCTATGTAATCTGACTACTAGTATCTTTAAACTTGCTTAGATTTTCAGGAAGAAGTGTCCCAGACTGAAACGTCACACTACCCCTGTGCTTTGCCATACTGTGCTGTGTATTGCCTGCATGAGAATTATTTCAGGGATCCTTCACATAAAGTACTGCATGATCATATTATCTATGTGCTTTTACTTTAAAATACTTGTTATGAAAACCTTCAAAACGTTGATCATTTCTATATTAGAAAACAAAACATTTTAATAAATTGCTGTATGAGGTAAACAGGTGACACTGATCAATGAAATGAATCAAATTGCAATCGTCCATTTCTGCAGAAGGAAAAAAACCCAGCCAACCCACCATATAAGTAATACTACTGAGACAGACTGAATTCAAACCTGATCTTGCAAGAACAAACTGGGTGTTCAGGCACCTCTGTACAGATTAGCTTACTAGGCTGGGGTCTTTTTTTTCCATTGGCTTTTTCTGGTAATGCTTGATACAATTTTTTTTTAAAAAAGCAACTGTACTCCATGCTGTACATAGGTGCTAAAATATGCACAGGACATACTTCACTATGAACCCATGTCTTCTTGTTGCTTTGTGTGGTAAAGCAGCATTATTTCAGGCATAGATACAACTGCAGTGGTAATGGAGCGGACTGGGGGAGATGTGCAATACTGAAGTTTCCCCAAGCGGGAAAGCAGACTGATGGTGTCATCTGTAGCCTCTCCCTCCAAACAGATCATCTTTACAGATAAACTCACACCTGAATATAAATGTTGTTGTCATTTACAAGATCCCGTTTTCTCCTGCTGGATGTTTTGAAGGATCTAGCCCATGCAGCTTCATTTGCACTGCGATATCAAACAAGTAATCATAACATTCACACCTAAAATCAAAAGGAAAAAACAGTGAAATGTAAAGTAAGCTCAAGTCTTGCCATGTTTTATGAGAATAGTTTTCTTCCTTGAGCTCTACATCACCAATGCGACAATCTGACTGGACAGCTCTATTGTAATTTATTTCTATTCTTGCAGTATGGAAAACGCTGAGCATTTCTGTTGTATGATCCTGATTTCCTGCATTCCCATCAGCACATGAAGATGTAAATTCCAAAAATGGGTCTAGGGAAGACTATACAAACAGTATTGGCAGGTTTCATATAAAAGCAGAGATTACCTGCAGGTTTCATGAGAAGGGACTTGTCCCTATGAAAGGAAAATGTTGGCAACTGTATCAACCAGCATTGATATGAAAGCAAAACCAAGCAGTGCAATCTTGGATGAACCCATTCCCAAAAGCTCTCTATACATTCAGTGAGGCCAGAACTTAATGTTCTGAATTATTGTCCATGGGTTGGAAATACACAAGACATTAGGGTCATTAAAATTTTGAGGTATAATGGCAAAAGATATCATATTCCTATGTTGTACTCACATTGTTTTGGCTTTTTCCCATGTTTCTCCCCATACGTAAACTCCGTGACGTCTAACCAATACAGCACAAGAGTCTGGATATTTTTCCACAGCACGTGCCATTCTGTCCTTGAGATCCTTCTCTTCAGGTGTATTCTCAATAATGGGAACCACTAGCGTATCATCATATCTAAAAGAAAAATGAATGTTCACGTATTTAAAAAAATGCTGTGTTTGGATGTATGAAGCTTTTCCCTAAGAAAGAGATTCTCCCTTGACCATGTGAAGGTGTTAACAAATTCTCAACACTAGTGATTTTATGCTCTTCTCTTGTGAGTCATGCTGTAACATAAGAACTGTCAGGAACATCTCTCACTCCCAAATGTACACAATGCTGGCAATACCTGAGCTACATTTGAGGCACAAAAAGAAAGTAATACTTTAATGTATTAGGTGTAGCTGTTTGTTCACATATCACTTTGTAGTTGGGTCTCTTTACAACTTTCTCAGACTCTTTATCCTGTATTGGCATCACTTACAAGCTTTATCTCAGACTAAATTATTTAAAAGAATCACATCATGAAGAAGGAAATGAAGCTGTTTGCTGCAGAGCAGAAAAAAAAAATAATTTAGGTAGTCCAAAAAGCCCCTGGAAATAAGATTGTCCTGCTAAGGCATATAAATAGAAAGTAGAGTCAACACATGAAAAATAAATACTCTGATGGAGTCATTGGTGGGCTATATGTGATCTTAAGAGAGCCTGAGAACCCCAGTTCCAAAGACAAGATGATGCATGTTACTCAGTGGAACTTGCCTAAGAGTTTCTTCTGAAGGAGGACTAGGATATTTGGCATTGTTTGAACCTTAATTAACACTGGCAGAAACTTGTTTAATTTTAATAAGTCCCCAGTTCAGGTTCAGATTTATCATTGAGATCACAGATATTTCATGAGTGGATCCTAGTAGTACTTTTATAAAACACAGAGAGAAAGCAATAGTAAAAATAATACACCTTGTATTTCAAATCAGAAAATTAAAGTCTCATCCCTTACAGTTTTCAATGCTGATGCTTTCCCAAGGAAGTAGTATTAAAATAGTGATAGAAGAAACTTAAGTGTTTTTTGCAGGTTTACTTTGAATCTTACACATTCTGATCATTAAAATTAGATTTGGAGTAGGCTATTAGTGAGGCCAAATGAGCTAAGGGATTGGTTTCCTAGGTTCTGCTTTCTAATCATAACCATAAGCTTTTTATCAAGAACTAATACCTATAATACTCCAAGAAGATTGTGAATGAGTTAATACTTGATATTTCTTTAGTTTTATTGAAATACAAGCTGCCTACATTTAGCCAAACCTTCATATAAAATCTTGGGACAATCTGAGACTTTCAAAGCTGTTTACTACAGATCTAGTTCTCTTTCTACTGAAGTCAAATGTAAAAGTATTCTGACATCGCTGGTATGACATTTAGGCCAACAAATACTTCTGATTATTCTGTCTGTAGCACTTTCCTGGATAACTTCCAGAAAAGGTTTCTGAAATTAGAAATAATATATTGTCGATCCCTTTTTTGAAAGTTCCCATTCTGTACTATCAAATTCCTTCTTATCAATGGGGAGCCTTGTATGAGGCAAGACATTGGAATCAGTCTAGTATGGATGAATATGTACTTAGGAACCATGTAATCTGGAGCTTTGACTTCTTTAGTTTTGCTGGTAAATTAACAGGATGACATGGGATAATTCAGAGATATGGAACCCAATAAATACAATGTCTCCTGACTAATATTTGGGAATGTTTGAGAATTCAAAATGTATATCCAAAAAAGAAAATTGTTTTGGGCTTTTTTAAAGCCAGTGTTGTTGCACATTTCAATATAAGGGGCATCTTGCCACATTAAAAATACAAATGCTCATGCTGGCCAGAGAGTAAAGCTGGCAAGTCAGCCAAGACCGAATAAAGTATGGCCAGGTGTAAAATCACATGCCAGACACATGGCCTGCTCCCTTGCAAAGGGCAATAATTAGTTACCAAAATTAACGTCAAAAAAGTGGAAAGAATTTAGCATTTCAATTTTTCATCTAATTGTCACATATTATATACATGTTTTTTGCGGATCCCAATTCAACACACTGTGGGTGGAGTCCTCATAACAAGCCATCACACATAATTTGGAATAACTCAGCACTTACCTCAGAGCTCATCCTTGAAAAGTACTAACATTATCTTTAATGAGATGTTTATTCTGAGTTTTCTTTCAAAGTCTGTCAAGTAAAATCTGAAATCCTGTACTCTCTTAACATGCCCTAAACTAGTACATGTAGTGGTATGTGAAGTCCACCCAAATGTAGTTTGCACATTTTCAGTCCAACCTAATGTTGGTTGGCTTCAGTTTCAGTTTAACATTCTATAGATGTGTTAGCATCATCTGTTCTTGAGATCTTTGTCAGGATATAACTCTCTTATTTGGTTTGATTCTGTAGCTCAATGGACCACAGTAGCCCTGATGCTGCAAGATTTTATCTCAGACCTCTTCCATAGGCTTACAGCTTTTTTATGGAAAGCCAATGACTGATTTATTCTAGAGGTCTTTTTACTTCTTATTCCTAATACTTTATATTACACATTTTAATGTACATAACTCAAATGACTTGTCATCTATTTATAATGCTGAAAACAAATGATCAGATAGCGTGCCTCTTTTCTTAAACATAGAGAAGTACCGGTAATAGCCTCCTGAAGTACACTTCTGGATTCCTTTTATCATCTCCTGATGAGTAATACTGAACTCACTCCCTGGGTAAAGAAGGGTAGCCATAACAGCAGCCTTGGAATGAGTATGGATCACTGCACCTGCCCCTAAGAACAGAAAAAAAGAGATTTTTTTTTTTTCAGACTTTTAAAATGTGTTTATTAAGAGAATCTTATGTATCTACTTGATTCATTTCTTTTAGCTAGCCATCTTAGCAAATGATCATCTACTTTAATACAGGAAAAAAACCCCACAGCAACCTAAATAAAGGTATGACATAATTCCTCATCCACAAAGGATAATTATGGATTGTCTTAAGACACCAGTGTTAACCCACAGTTAGTGACAAATTCCAGGAGAGAAACTACTTGCAAAAATTGAAGGAGAAATGCTACTGGTACATTACTTTACATACTGCAATGACTGAAACACTTTTATTAATTCAAAAACTTCTTTGTGAGATGAAAGTTTAAAGACTTTTACTTTCTTTTTAAGCTAGTACTCTTCTTCGATTATCCACTGATTCTCTGAAAAAAATATTTGTTATCTTTTTGTGTTATGATGGAAAGATAGGTAGACAACAATTATAATTTACTTATAAAGTTGCAAAGTTGCCAAAGATATGAAATGAGTTTTCCTCGGGTACACATGTATGTATGCTTCTTGTGCAGGAAGATCAGAACAAACTCCCTAAATCGTTTCTAAAGTAACAAATGTAAATCTTACACAACAGCAAGAGTGTTTTACTGTCTTTAAGTGGTAAAAGGTGGACTCTTTACTGTCCACCTGCAAAAAAAAATATTCATACTTTTTTCACCTACCTGTAATTTAGAACCTTTGATCACAGCCAGTGGTGATCACAGCAAAGGGATCTAAACCGGTTGCTGAATAGGCAAAACTACTGGGATCAATCTGCTGTAAATCCCCCACCTCCTCCCACAATCTACTAATTCACAGCACTAAAAATTAGTGCCAAAAAGATGACCACAGGTATAACTACCTGAGAAGATCAAAATGTAAACGACACACAGAGGATGTTACTATGAATTACCTTCCGTTGTACATACTCCTTTACAAATAATTTATTTTATAGTTTCATGTTTATTTCACTGTAAATTCCATGTCTAACAAATATGGTATTGAATATTAATTCTGTGGATGTGTGTATTCAGTGTTCTAGTCATCACTGAACTAAAACCATTTGCTACACACCTCTCATAGTGTAGGCATTCATAAAAAGAGGTGTGCACTGGCTTTTCTTCAGTTTCTTGTGTGGTGGAGGACCACTGATGTCCCGTTCATTCATGTCACAAACAAACATATCTTCTGGCTGTAACAAAGAAGGAATTATTTTGACCTGTGATGACCTGAATAGTTTTGTTTTCCTTCTAGGGAGACAAATATATACACCATATATTTAATATTGAATGTGATTTTAACTTTGTGAAAGTGCTGTAACACACCACATTTATTCTAGCTTCTAATACTATTTATTGACATTGTGTAATGTGAATTAATATCAGGTACTTTTTTGATTCAGACTGCTGCCAAGCAGATATTTGTAAAATTAAGTTTTTCTTGGAGAGGAGGTGCCTGTATCTAAACAACAGACAATAGATCAAAAGGAAAAATAGTAACTGATTCAAAATAAGAAATGCAGATGTACTTCTTCCCTTAAAGAATCAATAACGGACATGAATATATTATGTGTAGGTTTAATTTAACTTGGAGAAATATTTTTTTAAACCTTGCTTTTAGTTGCTTTACATGATTGGTACCTTTGCATCAATCAGCTACTCATAACAGTACAAAGAATTGTTCAGAGCAGCAATAAAACTTTCTTCTTTAATGTTATTTTAAAAATCAGCAGGAAATACAGTTGCAAGAGATTTCCTTACTCACTGTGCTCAATCCACTACTACTGCTAGCAAAGAACAGACCATCACAGTCTTGCCACGTTATGCCTTTGCCTGCTTTACTTGCTAACATCCTCAGCAAGCACTGCTGTGAAACCCCAAGTTTCTATCAGTGAAGAGATTCTGTTCACTTCTCATATATATGAGTATTTACCCTCATATATATAAAACAACAAAGCCTTTCCACATATTATTCTACTCTGGGGAAGTTCCTGCTGTCATAAAATAGTTACCGTTTACCATTCTCCCCTCCACTTATATTTTGGTATTTTTTTTTGCAAAGGAGACAGACAGGCACAGTCACCTTTTCATGGGGAGAGCCCATCTATTTACTCGGAATATCAAGAGAAAGATTTGTAATCACTAAAATGAAAATAGAGATGAGGTGTTAATGTTTTAATAACCTATGTGCCACAGTAACTTGAAACTGTAGCCGGACAGTTATAAAGCCATTCAAGCTTGACAAAACTGCACTTAAGTAAGGTCTGAATCTCACAGTTGCCTTCTGTGTTAATTTAAAGCAAAGAGATCATCACGAGTAATCTACACTGGCCACTGAAACACGCTGGCTTGCTATGCTAGTGGAGTACTGGGCAGCATCTTCAGTTGTTTTGATAAGGAAGTCAACAGTATAAGTTTCTAACTTTACATACGGAAAAATGAAACTCTAAATAAAGGCACTTTCATCCTTCTCAAGATGAGCTTTGACGTAAAATACAGTTCAGCATACCTGTATTCTTTCCTTTTGGACTCCTGAAGGAGCGATGTAGATTTCATTCCTAAGAAAAGTTACAGACAGGGAAAATGGATAAACAGGTTTAGAGCTCTTGATCCACTGAAAAGGAAATAGCAAACCTAGCCCTTCATAATTTATTAACTTTCTCGCTCCTTCCATAGATTTACATGTAGATGGCTTTCAAAATAGAACTGAATCATAGAAGGGCATACGAAATCTGTGACTTGCAGGGGTACAAAACCGTGCTTTCAACTTGACAAAGATAAATGAAACATGCATAGGAAGTGCAGCCTTATTTTTCCTACAAACACACAGCCTCCCCCTGCAATAATTCCAACTCAAATCCCCAGAAGTCAGAATAAAAATGGAACAAGAGAAATTGTAAGCGGACATTGATCTATGACAAAGCAGGTGACAAAACTATTATTTAAAAATTCCCTGACTACTGATAAACAGTATTAATTATCCATAGTATTCTATAATGTAAATACTTCTGGGGGGTTGTTATAACTGTGTAGTTTAAGTTTTTAATGCATTTATGTATTTCTTTGTGTTGATGAAAAGATAACAGTAAAGCAATTAAATGCCTGCAATTCAAGTACAAGTGCATCGCTTCTTGCAAGGTTTACATGAACTAACACTATAAAAAACTGATATAAATTACAATGATTTTAAGATGACATCTAAAATATTTTCAATAATAGCAAAGAAATTTATCGGATTCTCTCTCTCAATTGCACCCACTATTCAGTTTCAACAGTAACATACTAAATTCAGGAGCACAGAGACATCTAGTGAATAATTAGTCAAGTTACAGATATATTTCTGGACAAGAGCACCTAGAAGAGCAATGAAACTGGTGAAGGATGTAGAGAACAAGCTTCATGAGGAACAGCTGAGGGAACTGGGGTTATTTAGTTTGGAGAAAAGGAGGCTGAAGGAATACCTTACTGCTCTCTACAACTACCTGAACAGAGGCTGTAGTGAGGTGCGTGTTGGCCTCTTCTTCAAAGTGGCAAGTGATAGGATGAAACAGCCTCAGTCTGCACTGGGTATTAGTTTTAGATTGGTATTTACTGGGTATGAGGTTTAGATTTGGTATTAGGAAACATTTCTTCACTGAAAGGTTTATCAAGCATTGAAGCAGGCTTCCCAGGGGAGTGGTTGGGTCACCAGCCCCGGAGGTATTTACAAGATGTTTAGGCATGGCTCTTAGGGACATGGTTTAGTGGTGAACTTGGCAGCATTAGGTTTATGGTTTGACTTGATGATCTTAAGATCTTTTCCAACCTATATGATTCTATGATACTAACTCTTCCAAAACCACAACTTTTAAGGTGATGTATTCTTCCTAGTAGTAAGATGGCTGTGAAGCACATCAAAACGTGGCTTTATCATATTTGTAGGTTTTAACATTCATGAATTAACACTGCCAATACTGCACTAATTTAGTCTTACTTCCTTTAGGTAAGCAAGTTGATTGAAAGTGCAACATACTGAGAAACCAAGTGGTGATTCAGTTACTAATGAAAGACATGCATTTCTTCTTAAAACATTTTTTTTATTTTTTAGAAATGAATCACAAAAGGAAAATCTGATTATGAAATAGTCTGAAATACAGCACATCTGACACAGAATTCTAGATACATTTTTAATATGCTATCCCATGTCCAAATTGGTACTTTTATTCTGAGTAGCAGATATGAACTGCACAGTGAGTACTGCTGAGTAGGCTTAGATGGTAAGACCAGCTGTTAGAATTTCAGTCAAATTTTAATTGTTCTTTCACTATTTCCTATGTAACAATTCTAAGCTAGTCTGACCTCTGCCTCATAGCTACTGATTTTGAAACAGATACTGTTACCGTACGTATAAAACAGTACAGCCACATAGATTGCTATTCCTAGACCATGTACAATATTGGTATCAAATCGAATATGTATTTCAGTGTAGTCTGAGCAACCAAGTTATAGAACTGCTGAGGAAAATTGTACTACTGTGTCAGTATATTCTCTGTTGATACCATTGTCTTGCACAAACAACATGAAACACACTGAAATGATGGAGAAAATAGGCTACATTTAGCTACTGATGAGAAGTCAGGGCTACAAAGCTCTTTCCATAGACAAAGAACTTTAGAAACAAGAATCAACACTCTTATTATTCCTCTCATTACTGTTATTGCGACTGCTTTGCTTGCAAAATGAAGAAAGGAAACGAAATGACCTGCACAAAGCCATTACAATAGCACAAGTACTAGCATTTAGAGGCTTCATATATATATATGGCATATATTTGAATAGCAATGGCTGTATGTGTCTGCATACAAGTGTATGTCAGAAAAATGAGAAGACAGACACTTTCAAGGGTCACAGCACTCTGCAACTGGGGACAGAACTGCAGGCGCTGTGCAAGGTCTTTTGCAGAACGAGGACTTCTCTTTTTTCAGTGGCCACTGAGGAGGAGCTCTGTCTCCATTAAAATAATGGAAAGTATGAACAGGGGGAGCGGACCAAAGCAAAGAGGTGCTCCTTAGTAGTGGATACGCACCAAAAGTTGTTTTGCTGTTACGTGTCCTGCTTTAATTATATCTCCTTAGAAGTTACCCCAGTAGAACAGTAATTTTCTTCTTAAAGGAAATATCTTGTCGGCATGTCTAGATGTCTAGAGTGGGATTCACATCATTCAACCATAGGCAGCTGAAAGCCACATGCCTGATGTAATCCACTCTGAATTCCATAGTCAGTGAAATGAATAAGGGAGAACGCATTGTTCCTTAAAGACAATTAATCTACCTTAAACAAAGATAGGAAAAAGACAGAAAAAAGTCACACTCTGAAGTTGGATCTTTCCATTGAAGAGACTAAAATGACTACTTCAGACTAGCCACCTCCCTTCTATATGGTTAAATTTGGCATACTGTTCATTTCACCCTCTATCTTCTTGCTCGCTCTTGACTTTCAAACATTTTTTATGTAACTGAAATGCTCTCACCAAATACTAAATACAGCCACTGTCTCTTTCTTCAATCTTTACTTACCCATGTTTCAAGCTGATTCCTCCACCAGTTCCTGTTACCCAGCCTAAACCATAAAACAGCCTACAAAGCTCAGGGATAAGATTTCTTGGATGTAACTTGTCCTAAAAATAAAGTGATAAATTAAAAAACATTAGAAGCATCACGGAACTAAGAATTCAAATTCTGAAACTGAGTTTAAAGGGGTAGTATGACAGTCTAATTTATGCTTATGAACTTGTTACAAAATGACTGCGTGTTTGCACAATGCCCTTTACAGTTTGCAGGGGCCATTCACACCTTGAAATGAACAAATAGAATTCCCAAATAAAATGCATGTCTGATTAACCTTCACAGGAAAGATCTCATCTCAAATTTATTCGGGTGCAGTGGACCATAGGTATTACACCAGCAAGATTAAGTCATAGACTATTGACACAAAAAAATAAAAATAAATGCATCTAACGTTATCCATTTTTAAAAGCTCAACTAGTAATTTTTCCCATTGAATCAGTTTTCTGTAGGTTTATTTTGCTTGATATAAAACATTTCAGTAGAATAGATTTTCCTAGTTCTGTTGTATCGTAAATAGCAGTGAAAAATGCCATAGAAAACAGGCAATTTATTTGATGAACTTCACGTTCCTACATTTTTGCAACATGAGGTTACCTCACATGCAGTTTAGCCAGAAGACAAATTGCATTATTTTAATCTTTCAGAAGTAAAAAAAAGTTCTTACGTTTTTCCACATTCCATTGTTTATTACATCAATAAATACATCTATATCTATCTAGTAACCAAAGCTTATCTGTAGCGTCAGAGATTCATTCATAGTTAATCTAAAGCCATTCGGCTTTAGAGTACAAGCCAAAATTATTTATTGGAAATCCTAAATGTTACTCTGCACTGAACATATAAAACTAAGAAAGCTACATCTAACAGGTAGGTCTTTGGTAAGTGAGTACTACATTGGAAAATTAAAAATTCAGGATGCTGGAATCATTTACATGAGAAATATAACCAATATACACAGAGAAAGCCATGAGATGCTACTTTTCATGCTGTGTGCTTGAATTCATGCATCTGTATGTTATCTGGAGTATTTCTTTTAGCTTATCTGAGAGCATAAAAAGCCAGTCTTACCACATTTACCCCAGTAAAAATAAAAATTATTTGTGCTTTCACAAAGATCCTGACACAACTGAACCCATCAATAAGGAATTAAACAGTACAGAAGCAGAGCAGTAATTGTATTTATCTCTCCGGGACAGAGTAAGATTTCCACCTACGTTACCACAGTAATACAGCTGGTTTTGTTTCTTATATGGGTGTGTGACAGAAATCAGCAATTAATCACAACATGTGTGCTCCTTGCATTGTTTTCAACAGAAAAATGGATTAGTTTTAGGGAGGCTAAACCTTTAGCTCACCAAACACAGTAGCCCTGCTACTGCAGCCAACTCTCACTGAATTCTTTTCATATATGCATTAAGCCTGATCAAGTACTTGGAACTTGAATTTAATAGTTCTTCTATTCTTCATGAATTCTTCAAATTCAATAGTTCTTCATATTCTTCGATGGCACTTGTTTCTGAAGCAATTAGCTTTAAAGAACTGGGATTCAGTACAGAAGCTATTGTTGCCTGCTATGATTTTGTTTCTATTATTTACAGTGTCTTAATATATTAAAAATGTTTATTCAAGTGATAGAAACAAGACTGTAACCAGTACTCCTAGAAACTTGTAAGAAGTTACGATTTTTAAAGCACCACAAACCTTTACCAGTTCACTTTACCTGCCTGAAACAAACAGAACACCACATACAAAAGCATATGAAGGCAAAAGACCCCACGCCAAATAAGCAAGCTTCTATGTTTAGAGTGAAAAAGCTCTGAAATCTTCCCCATCCACAAGCTGAAAACGAAACCACTGTCTTCCAGCTTTTTGCCACTGAAAATAGTAATATATATCAAGTATGCTCTGAGTCATTAAGCATTCCTCAAATACTAATGACTCTGAAATGTACTATGAATTGAAAATATTCATGCATGTGTCATATGTTTACAAATACAAAACAAGCACATACTATGTGGAACTCAAAGGTCCCTGTTTTGTTGTTCTGATTAATTTATACAGAATTAATGGCTGTACATAACTTTTATCTATTCACTTGTCATGAGACTAAGTCCTACAGCATCCTCTTTTGACTCTTACTCAAAATTACATCACTGTCTATTTGCAGCCTATGTATTACACCAACATTTTTAATTTCAAATAAAAATGTCTTTTCTACTTTTGATGGAATAGCCTCATATTAAACAGGTTTATAATGCTATTATTTATTGAATGTACACAGCCTTAAAAAAACTCAATTATAACACTACTAGTTTCATATTTTCCTGTTTGATAAATCTAGATATTTACTGCAAAATTCATACTCAGGGGAGAACATGAGTGCTTTTCACCACTTTAAATCATTAAATTTTTAAAAGTTCAAATTCAGAAGCTACTTTCACCAAGAATGTATGGAAATAAATATAATCAAGGAATTTCAACTATTTCTCTGAAGAATTCCAGGATTATAAATCAATCTTCAGAGTTTAACAGTATTTTTCTAAGATCAGTGGATACTGGTTATAACCATAAATTATCTAAACAAAAATACTACTGTATTTCACGTTTAAAATCACTGATAATAAAAATGACAATTCTTTCCAAAATTAAAAAAAAGAGTACTTGCTGTAATAAGCCTGGGAGTGAATGTGTGAAAGCAGTAGGCAAGTCAACAGGATTACTCTTTGTCAAATCTCAGTTAGCAGTACTTTTAAATCTGATTTTGTAGTTGGACTACAGGTGATGTTGGTTATCTCTTTACCTCTCTAACTCAGGATCTGGCCCACTAGTTTTCTGATACAGCTAACATGAACAATTCAGTTTCTTTGCTGCTATGCTGTTACCATCTTAGCCTAAGTTTATACATGTTGTTAGGTATGAAGGAAAACTTGACAAATCTCCATGAACTTTTTTGAATCCATTAAATTATTCTTAAAACATTTTTGCTGGTAACTTTCTAAACAGAAAGTATACACTGAAAATGTAGAATATTTCCTACAGTCAAATATTTTCAAAAAATCATTACTGTATTCTGCAAGACTGTGTTTGCAAGGAAAATTAGCTTGCTCCTATTTTATTCAAATTACTGTCTCTAATGTGATTTAAAAAACAAAACAAAACGAACCCACCCTCCCAATGCAAAATTCCAGAAAACAATGGGGGTCTAATATCATGGAGATCAAGGTGGACCCAGACTACTTGTGGACAGAACACATCTAAAAGTTTTGGGGATAATTTTCAGAAAGTGTAAAACTGAACTACAATGTGGGCATTTCCAGATATTACAGTAAACAGTGACTGAAATATGATTCTCCCTTTCATAAATTGCTTAGAAATCATGTATTTGCCTCATGAATAAGCACAGACTGCATGAAATCATACTGCTGATATTTCATACTGCCAAGTACTAAATAATAATGAGGTTTCTTTGAACAGCTGTGTAGTGACAAGTTTGATGTGGTAAAACAGGTTTATGCTACCCTGTATACATAAAGTACTGTTAATAGGCTGATAGATTTGTTTAAAATCTCTTTAGCATAGAAATGGATCAAATAAACCAAACTAGCAAAAATAATGTCACGTCCTTTAAAAAAACTGATTTTCTACAACACCTTTAGTATCACATAAGGATTCTATAATGCAAAAAAGAGGGGCTTTTAGGTGAAAAAAAACCAGTAATGGTAAGGAAGAGAGAGGAAAGCAATGTGGTGACGGTTCCTATTCTACTTAAAAGCCTCAGATTGTCAAGTTTTTATAGCAAGCACAGACCTCCAACTGAAACTGATCATTTATGGTGTGCCTTTTTTTATGTTTTCATTTTTTATGACACCAAGTAAAAGCTTTAATAGTTTTTAAAAATGACAAGCGATCAGCTGCTCTACTGCTCAGCTTAGTCATTTAGGCCCATGAAAGAAACTTCCCAAGAGAAACGTTTGTTTAGTAGCAGGAACCTACATTGGTGGAGGGTGTTCTGCTAACACCCACGGAATAAAGAGAACAAAAGCAAAAAAATAAGTATCACATACCAAAACTGGTAGGCAGACAGTTACTTAGGACTGATACTTTTGCTGAAACGTTAAGAAACAAAGCGGTGTTGTCACTGTCCTCTCTCCTGACCCCAATACCACAGTGACTCTGAAGTTGAAGACTGAGTGATCCTTGACGTTCTAAAGCAGGGGTCCTCAAACTACAGCCCGTGGGCCGGGTACGGCCCCCCAGGGTCCTCAATTCGCCCCCCCGGTATTTACAGACGCCCCCGCCGGGGGCTGGGGGGGGGGGAACCAAGCAGCCGCACA